>JAJQQW010000025.1:6529953-7272949 GCA_025583905.1 Ia io | reverse complement strand
CCTCAAGGGATTCTCCCGCATTGTACAGAAAACCTTTCTCTTCGCCCCCCTTTGCTCACAGTGAGAAAGGATATACACACTTTGTTTTGCAACTCTTTTGTATTGTTTTCCTGCTGTCTTTGTAGAGCATTCAACAATGGTCCCAACACAGTTATTCATTTTGCTTACTGCACCATTTCATGCATAGCACGTCTTTTTAACCGAGTCCTTCTTACATTCTTCCTCACATAGAAGAAGTGAGTTTTTTTACTTGTTTCCTAACCACTGGTATCAGTATTCAGTTACTTAACTGGCTGCTTTCCCCAGTGAATTACATAGGTGCGTTTTTTAAACTCTTGTGCCTATAGTGTTGCTTTTTAGGTCCTATTTTGAGGCAATTTCCACTCGTTTGTGCAAACATTTTTCTTTACCACTTGCTCGCCTTGATAAATGGTTTGACAATTCTTTTGCCCAAGTATTTCCCTCGAGTTTTATTGCCGCTTTGGGTGATTCTCAGTGATTTTTCTTTGTCCGGGTAGTTAGAGTGTGTTTTTTTTCCACTCTTTTACCACGGGGGGAACTTTTTCTCCCTCCTTGTACAAAACAAGGCATTTTTCTTCACTCTTTCCTCACAGTGAGAAATGGATGTACACTTGCTTTTTCACACACTATTTTTTTTTGCCCCTTACGGCTGCATCTCAGTGAATACAGAATGGTTTTTTTTCTTCCAATCTATAGCATGCGTTCTGCTTTATTTTCATGGTTATCCACGCAGTTTTACAAGGGTTTTTTCTACATTCTTTCCTTCTTCTTTCACCTAGAGAAGTGTGTTTTTTACTTGTTTTCTAACCATTGGAGATCAGTTTACTCCTGCTAGCAATGAAATACTGCTGGTTTTTTTTTATGACTGTGCTATCCTGTGGTGCCTGCTTTAATGTAAAAGATTTTCCACTGGACACTGTCGTCATAATGAGAAACGATTGACAAATTCTTTTTTCCAACTATTTCCTACCGTGTGTACACCCTGCTGCTTTGCGTGTGCTTTCTCAGTGATTTCTTGGACTGCAGCACAGTGTGCTTTCTGGTCTTTTAACCAGGATTTTCCTGCATTTGGAAACCCAAACTTCCTTTCTTCCCCCCCGTGTGGCTCACATTGACACATGATTACCACACCTATCTTCCAATGCTTGGCAGCGTTTACTGTTTGCATTTTTTTCCACTTCTCTTTTTTCCACCCAGAGCGCTGTGATTTTTTGCTTGTCGTACCGTCAGTTTTTTATCAATAACTGCTGATTTTTCCGTCGGTTACTACTGGTGTGTGTAACACTGTGCTCTGGTGGGCTTCTGCTCTTCTTCTTCAGCACAAAAACTGCGTCCCATTGTCCCATAAAAACCCCCTTTGTACAGTGGTTTCCTCACGTTCATGAGAGTGATTTGCACCGGCCTTCTGTCCGTATTGTAGTGATTAGAGCTTGCTGAACCCAGGGATTTCAAAGTGCTTTCAAAAAAGTGTTCCTTGAAACGTAAGTATTGGTCTTCAGCACTGAAATCTCCCTTGAGCTCAAACACTGTTTCTTCACTCTTTTTCCTCACATTTTCAAATGCTTTTCCCATTTGTGTTCTAACGTTCTTTTCATTTACTGCTGCTTTCAGTGGAATTCTCATTGATATCCAATGCTCTGCCAGGGTATACATGGTTTGCTCTTTTTCTTTGGTTCAACCACCTTGTAATAAGCACCTTTTGAGACTCTTTTGCTCACACTCCTACGTGACTTGCACTTGCCTTCTCACTTTTAGGTGTATTGTCACTGCTGATTTTTCAGGGAATCCATAGGGCTTCTAACAGTGTTTCTCATGCGTTCACAGCCGTCTTTCCATGATTTCTAGCGGCGCACTGTACAAATACAGTGAGGAAAGATGTCCACTTGTCTTCCAACGATTTTTAGTACCGTTTCCAGCTGCGTTTCAGTGAAGTCAGAGTGCTTTCGAACTTGCTTATAGTATGCTAACTGCTCTATCTCATGGATATACCCTTGCATTTACCAACTCCTTTCTACATTTCTTTTTCCCATGTAGCGGTGAGTTTTTCTTGTTTTCTAGCCATTGAGGATGGGTTATGGCTGCTTTCCTATGAATTACTGGTGGTGTTTTAAAACTGTGCAGTTGTGTGCTTTCCTGCTCTACTGAAGGGATGTCCCACACACTGTGCAAACACTTCCTCAACATTGCCTCAACATTGAGAAAAGCTTTCCACTTCTTTTTCAAAGTATTTCCTACAGTTGAATGCAGCCTTTCGTAACTAGTGAGTGGTTTTCTAAGATTGGGGCAGAGCGCGCTTTCTGCCCTTTTCTCGGGATTTTTTCTCGCATTGCACCAACTTCTTTTTCTTCCCCCCCGTGCTCACAATGGGAAAAATTATTTTACTCTTGTTTTCCAACTCTTTTATATAGCTCATGGCTACTTTTCAATGAGTACCCAGAGGTTGCTAACACTGCTGTACTCTGCTTCCTGCTCACTTTCATTCATATCACCCCAATGTACAACCGCCTTTGCAGACTCTCTCTTCACTTTGCAAAAATGACTCGCACTTGTGTTCCTGTTGGTGTTAGGGCTGTTTTTCAGCGAATTCCTAGTGCTTTGGACTCGACTCTGCTGGCGGGACAGCCGTCCTCAAGGGATTCTCCCGCATTGTACAGAAACCTTTCTTCCCCCTTTGCTCACAGTGAGAAAGGACTATACACTTGTTTTGCAACTCTTTTGTATTGTTTCCTGCTGTCTTGTAGAGCATTCACAATGGTCCCAACACAGTTATTTTTTTTGCTTACTGCACCATTTCATGCATAGCACTGCATCGTCTTTTAACCGAGTCCTTCTTACATTCTTTTCCTCACATAGAGAAGTGAGTTTTACTTTTGTTTCCTAACCACTGGTATCAGTTACTGCTGCTTTCCAAGTGAATTACTGGTGCGTTTTAACTCTGTGCTATAGTGTGCTTTAGTCCTATTTGAGGCATTTCCACTCGTTGTGCAAACATTTTTCTTTACCACTTGCTCGCCTTGATAAATGTTTGACAATTCTTTGCCAAGTATTTCCTCGAGTTTATTGCCGCTTTGGGTGATTTCTCAGTGATTTCTTTGTCCGGGGTAGAGTGTGTTTTTCCACTCTTTACACGGGACTTTTCCCCTCCTTGTACAAAACATTTCTTCACTCTTTCCTCACAGTGTGAGAAATGATGTACACTTGCTTTCACACTATTTTTTTGCCCTTACGGCTGCATCTCAGTGAATACAGATGGTTTTCTTGCAATCTATAGCATGCATTCTGCTTTATTTCATGGTTATCCACGCAGTTTACTAAGGGTTTTCTACATTCTTTCTTCACCTAGAGAAGTGTGTTTTACTTGTTTTCTAACCATTGGAGATCAGTTACTCCTGCTATGCAATGAAATACTGCTGGTTTTTTATGACTGTGCTATCCTGTGGTGCCTGCTTTATGTAAAAGATTTCCACTGGACACTGTCGTCATAATGAGAAACGATTGACAATTCTTTTCCAACTATTTCCTACCGTGTACTGCTGCTTTGCGTGATTCTCAGTGATTTCTTGGACTGCAGCACAGTGTGCTTTCTGGTCTTTAACCAGGATTTTCCTGCATTGGACCAACTTCTTTCTTCCCTCCGTGCTCACATTGACACATGATTTACACCTATCTTCCAATGCTTGGCAGCGTTTACTGTTGCATTTCCACTTCTTTTCCACCCAGAGCGCTGTGATTTTTGCTTTGTCGTATCCGTCAGTTTTTTTATCAATAACTGCCTGATTTTTCCGTCGGTTACTACTGGTGTGTAACACTGTGCTCTGGTGGGCTTCTGCTCTTCAGCACAAAACTGCGTCCCATTGTCCAACCCCTTTGTACAGTGTTTCCTCACGTTCATGAGTGATTTGCACCGGCCTTCTGTCCGTATTGTAGTGATTAGAGCTGCTGTCCAGGGATTTCAAAGTGCTTTCAAAAGTGTTCTTGAACGTAAGTATTGGTCTTCAGCACTGAAATCTCCTTGAGCTCAAACACTGTTCTTCACTCTTTCCTCACTTTCAAATGCTTTCCAATTGTGTTCTTAACGTTCTTTTCATTTACTGCTGCTTTCAGTGAATTCTCATTGATATCCAATGCTCTGCCATGGGTATACATGTTGCTCTTTTTTCTTTGGTTCAACCACCTTGTATAAGGCACCTTTTGAGACTCTTTGCTCTCACACTCCTACGTGACTTGCACTTGCCTTCTCTCACTTTTAGGTGTATGTCACTGCTGATTTTCAGGGGAATCCATAGGGCTTCTAACAGTGTTCTCATGCGTTCACAGCCGTCTTTCCATGATTCTAGCGCACTGTACAAATACAGTGAGGAAAGATGTCCACTTGTCTTCCAACGATTTAGTACCGTTTCCAGCTGCGTTTCAGTGAAGTCAGAGTGCTTTTCGAGTTGCTTATAAGTATGCTAACTGCTCTATCTCATGGATACCCTTGCATTTACCAACTCCTTTCTACATTCTTTTTCCCATGTAGCGGTGAGTTTTTTCTTGTTTTCTAGCCATTGAGGATGGGTTATGGCTGCTTTCCTATGAATTACTGGTGGTGTTTTAAAAACTGTGCAGTTGTGTGCTTCCTGCTCTACTGAAGGGATGTCCACACACTGTGCGAAAAACACTTCCTCAACATTGCCTCACATTGAGAAAAGCTTTCCACTTCTTTTCCAAGTATTTCCTACAGTTGAATGCAGCCTTTCGTAACTAGTGAGTGGTTTCTAAGATTGGGGCAGAGCGCGCTTTCTGCCCTTTTTTCTCGGGATTTTCTCGCATTGCACCAACTTCTTTCCTTCCCCCCGTGCTCACAATGGGAAATTATTTACTCTTGTTTTCCAACTCTTTTTATATAGCTCATGGCTACTTTTCAATGATACCCAGAGGTTGCTAACACTGCTGTACTCTGCTTCCTGCTCACTTTCATTCATATCACCCCAATGTACAACCGCCTTTGCAGACTCTCTCTTCACTTTGCAAAATGACTCGCACTTGTGTTCCTGTTGGTGTTAGGGCTGTTTTTCAGCGAATTCCTAGTGCTTTTGACTCGACTCTGCTGGCGGGACAGCCGTCCTCAAGGGATTCTCCCCGCATTGTACAGAAACCTTTCTTCCCCTTTGCTCACAGTGAGAAAGGATATACACTTGTTTTGCAACTCTTTTGTATTGTTTCCTGCTGTCTTGTAGAGCATTCACAATGGTCCCAACACAGTTATTTTTTTTGCTTACTGCACCATTTCATGCATAGCACGTCTTTTAACCGAGTCCTTTCTTACATTCTTTCCTCACATAGAGAAGTGAGTTTTTTACTTGTTTCCTAACCACTGGTATCAGTTACTGCTGCTTTCCATGAATTACTGGTGCGCTTTTAACTCTGTGCTATAGTGTGCTTTAGTCCTATTTGAGGCATTTCCCACTCGTTGTGCAAACATTTTTCTTTACCACTTGCTCGCCTTGATAAATGTTTGACAATTCTTTGCCAAGTATTTCCTCGAGTTTTTATTGCCGCTTTGGGGTGATTCTCAGTGATTTCTTTGTCCGGGTAGAGTGTGTTTTCCACTCTTTACACGGGACTTTTCCCTCCTTGTACAAAACAGTTTCTTCACTCTTTCCTCACAGTGAGAAATGATGTTACACTTGCTTTCACACTATTTTTTTGCCCCTTACGGCTGCATCTCATGAATACAGATGGTTTTTCTTCCAATCTATAGCATGCGTTTCTGCTTTATTTTCATGGTTATATCCACGCAGTTTTTTACTAAGGGTTTTCTACATTCTTTCTTCACCTAGAGAAGTGTGTTTTTACTTGTTTTCTAACCATTGGAGATCAGTTACTTGTCCTGCTATGCAATGAAATACTGCTGGTTTTTATGACTGTGCTATCCTGTGGTGCCTGCTTTATGTAAAAAGATTTCCACTGGACACTGTCGTCATAATCAGAGAAACGATTGACAATTCTTTTCCAACTATTTCCTACCGTGTACTGCTGCTTTGCGTGCTTTCTCAGTGATTTCTTGGACTGCAGCACAGTGTGCTTTCTTTCTGGTCTTTAACCAGGATTTTTCCTGCATTGGGACCAACTTCTTTTTCTTCCCTCCGTGCTCACATTGACACATGATTTACACCTAATCTTTCCAATGCTTGGCAGAGCGTTTACTGTTGCATTTCCCACTTCTTTTCCACCCCAGAGCGCTGTGATTTTTTGCTTTGTCGTACCGTCAGTTTTTTTTATCAATAAACTGCTGATTTTCCGTCGGTTTACTACTGGTGTGTAACACTGTGCTCTGGTGGGCTTCTGCTCTTCAGCACAAAACTGCGTCCCATTGTCCAAAACCCCCTTTGTATACAGTGTTTTCCTCCACGTTCATGAGTGATTTGCACCGGCCTTCTGTCCGTATTGTAGTGATTAGAGCTGCTGACCAGGGATTTCAAAGTGCTTTCAAAAGTGTTTCTTGAACGTTAAGTATTGGTCTTCAGCACTGAAATCTCCTTGAGCTCAAACACTGTTCTTCACTCTTTCCTCACATTTTCAAATGCTTTCCAATTGTGTTCTAACGTTCTTTTCATTTACTGCTGCTTTCAGTGAATTCTCATTGATATCCAATGCTCTGCCATGGTATACATTGTTTTGCTCTTTTTCTTTGGTTCAACCACCTTGTATAAGCACCTTTTTTGGAGACTTCTTTGCTCACACTCCCTACGTGACTTGCACTTGCCTTCTCACTTTTAGGTGTATGTCACTGCTGATTTTCAGGGAATCCATAGGGCTTCTAACAGTGTTTTCTCATGCGTTCACAGCCGTCTTTCCATATTTCTAGCGCACTGTACAAATACAGTGAGGAAAGATGTCCACTTGTCGTTCCAACGATTTAGTACCGTTTCCAGCTGCGTTTCAGTGAAGTCAGAGTGCTTTTCGACTTTGCTTATATTTAGTATGCTAACTGCTCTATCTCATGGATACCCTTTGCATTTACCAACTCCTTTCTACATCTTTTTCCCATGTAGCGGTGAGGTGAGGTTTTTTCTTGTTTTCTAGCCATTGAGGATGGGTTATGGCTGCTTTCCTATGAATTACTGGTGGTGTTTTAAAACTGTGCAGTTGTGTGCTTCCTGCTCTACTGAAGGGATGTCCCACACACTGTGCAAAACACTTCCTCAACATTGCCTCACATTGAGAAAAGCTTTCCACTTCTTTTCCAAGTATTTTCCTACAGTTGAATGCAGCCTTTCGTAACTAGTGAGTGGTTTCTAAGATTGGGGCAGAGCGCGCTTTCTGCCCCTTTTCTCTCGGGATTTTCTCGCATTGCACCAACTTCTTTCTTCCCCCCGTGCTCACAATGGGAAATTATTTACTCTTGTTTTCCCAACTCTTTTATATAGCTCATGGCTACTTTTTTCAATGAGTACCCAGAGGTTGCTAACACTGCTGTACTCTGCTTCCTGCTCACTTTTTCATTCATATCACCCCAATGTACAACCGCCCTTTGCAGACTCTCTCTTCACTTTGCAAAATGACTCGCACTTGTTTGTTCCCTGTTGGTGTTAGGGCTGGTTTTTCAGCGAATTCCTAGTGCTTTTGGACTCGACTCTGCTGGCGGGACAGCCGTCCTCAAGGGATTCCTCCCGCATTGTACAGAAACCTTTTCTTCCCCCCTTTGCTCACAGTGAGAAAGGATATACACTTGTTTTGCAACTCTTTGTATTGTTTCCTGCTGTCTTGTAGAGCATTCACAATGGTCCCAACACAAGTTATTTTTTTTTGCTTACTGCAACCATTTCATGCATAGCACTCTTTTAACCGAGTCCTTCTTACATTCTTTCCTCACATAGAGAAGTGAGTTTTACTTGTTTCCTAACCACTGGTATCAGTTACTGCTGCTTTCCAATGAATTACTGGTGCGTTTTAACTCTGTGCTATAGTGTGCTTTAGTCCTATTTGAGGCATTTTCCACTCGTTGTGCAAACATTTTTCTTTACCACTTGCTCGCCTTGATAAATGTTTGACAATTCTTTGCCCAATATTATTTCCTCGAGTTTATTGCCGCTTTGGGTGATTCTCAGTGATTTTCTTTGTCCGGTAGAGTGTGTTTTTTTTTCTCTTTACACGGGACTTTTCCCTCCTTGTACAAAACAGTTTCTTCACTCTTTCCTCACACAGTGAGAAATGATGTACACTTGCTTTCACACTATTTTTTGCCCCTTACGGCTGCATCTCAGTGAATACAGATGGTTTTCTTCCAATCTATAGCATGCGTTCTGCTTTATTTTTCATGGTTATCCACGCAGTTTTACTAAGGGTTTTCTACATTCTTTCTTCACCTAGAGAAGTGTGTTTTACTTGTTTTCTAACCATTGGAGATCAGTTACTCCTGCTATGCTATGCAATGAAATACTGCTGGTTTTTATGACTGTGCTATCCTGTGGTGCCTGCTTTATGTAAAAGATTTCCACTGGACACTGTCGTCATAATGAGAAAACGATTGACAATTTCTTTTCCAACTATTTCCTACCGTGTACTGCTGCTGCTAGTTGCGTGATTCTCAGTGATTTCTTGGACTGCAGCACAGTGTGCTTTTCTGGTCTTTAACCAGATTTTTCCTGCATTGGACCAACTGTCTTTCTTCCCTCCGTGCTCACATTGACACATGATTTACACCTATCTTCCAATGCCTTGGCAGAGTTTACTGTTGCATTTCCACCACTTCTTTTCCACCCAGAGCGCTGTGATTTTTGCTTGTCGTACCGTCATTTTTTTATCAATAACTGCTGATTTTTCCGTCGGTTACTACTGGTGTGTGTAACACTGTGCTCTGGTGGGCTTCTGCTCTTCAGCACAAAACTGCGCCCCATTGTCCAACCCCTTTGTACAGTGTTTCCTCATGTTCATGAGTGATTTGCACCGGCCTTCTGTCCGTATTGTAGTGATTAGAGCTGCTGACCAGGGATTTCAAAGTGCTTTCAAAAGTGTTCTTGAACGTAAGTATTGGTCTTCAGCACTGAAATCTCCTTGAGCTCAAACACTGTTCTTCACTCTTTCCTCACATTTCAAATGCTTTTCCAATGTGAGTTCTAACGTTCTTTTCATTTTACTGCTGCTTTCAGTGAATTCTCATTGATATCCAATGCTCTGCCATGGTATACATGTTGCTCTCTTTTCTTTGGTTCAACCACCTTGTATAAGCACCTTTTGAGACTCTTTGCTCACACTCCTACGTGACTTGCACTTGCCCTTCTCACTTTTAGGTGTATGTCACTGCTGATTTTCAGGGAATCCATAGGGCTTCTAACAGTGTTCTCATGCGTTTCACAGCCGTCTTTCCATGATTCTAGCGCACTGTACAAATACAGTGAGGAAAGATGTCCACTTGTCTTCCAACGATTTAGTAACCGTTTCCAGCTGCTGCGTTTCAGTGAAGTCCAGAGTGCTTTTTTCGAACTTGCTTATATAGTATGCTAACTGCTCTATCTCATGGATACCCCTTGCATTTTTAACAACCAACTCCTTTCTACATTTCTTTTCCCATTGTAGCGGGTGAGTTTTTTCTTGTTTTTCTAGCCATTGAGGATGGGTTATGGCTGCTTTCCTATGAATTACTGGTGGTGTGTTTAAAACTGTGCAGTTTTTGTGTGCTTCCTGCTCTACTGAAGGGATGTCCACACACTGTGCAAAACACTTTCCTCAACATTGCCTCACATTGAGAAAAGCTTTCCACTTCTTTTCCAAGTATTTCCTACAGTTGAATGCAGCCTTTCGTAACTAGTGAGTGGTTTTCTAAGATTGGGGGCAGAGCGCGCTTTTTCTGCCCTTTTCTCGGATTTTTCTCGCATTGCAACCAACTTCTTTCTTCCCCCCGTGCTCACAATGGGAAATTATTTACTCTTGTTTTTCCAACTTTTTATATAGCTCATGGCTACTTTTCAATGAGTACCCAGAGGTTGCTAACACTGCTCTACTCTGCTTCCCTGCTCACTTTCATTCATATCACCCCAATGTACAACCGCCTTTGCAGACTCTCTCTTCACTTTGCAAAAATGACTCGCACTTGTGTTCCTGTTGGTGTTAGGGGCTGTTTTTCAGCGAATTCCTAGTGCTTTTGGACTCGACTCTGCTGGCGGGACAGCCGTCCTCAAGGGATTCTCTCCCGCATTGTTACACAGAAACCTTTCTTCCCCCTTTGCTCACAGTGAGAAAGGATATACACTTGTTTTGCAACTCTTTTGTATTGTTTCCTGCTGTCTTGTAGAGCATTTCACAATGGTCCCAACACAGTTTATTTTTTTTTGCTTACTGCACCATTTCATGCATAGCACGTTCTTTTAAAAACCGAGTCCTTCTTACATTCTTTCCTCACATAGAGAGAAGTGAGTTTTACTTTGTTTCCTAACCACTGGTATCATTACTGCTGCTTTCCAAGTGAATTACTGGTGCGTGCGTTTTAACTCTGTGCTATAGTGTGCTTTAGTCCTATTTGAGGCATTTCCACTCGTTTGTGCAAACATTTTTCTTTACCCACTTGCTCGCCTTGATAAAATGTTTGACAATTCTTTGCCAAGTATTTCCTCGAGTTTTATTGCCGCTTTTTGGGTGATTTCTCAGTGATTTCTTTTGTCCGGGTAGAGTGTGTTTTTCCACTCTTTACACGGGGACTTTTTTCCCTCCTTGTACAAAACAGTTTTCTTCACTCTCTTTCCTCACAGTGAGAAATGATGTACACTTGCTTTCACACTATTTTTTTTGCCCCTTACGGCTGGCTGCATCTCAGTGAAATACAGATGTTTTTTTTCTTCCAATCTATAGCATGCGTTTTTTCTGCTTTATTTCATGGTTATCCACGCAGTTTACTAAGGGTTTTCTACATTCTTTTCTTCACCTAGAGAAGTGTGTGTTTTACTTGTTTTTCTAACCATTGGAGATCAGTTACTCCTGCTATGCAATGAAATACTGCTGGGTTTTTTATGACTGTGCTATCCTGTGGTGCCCTGCTTTATGTAAAAAGATTTCCCACTGGACACTGTCGTCATAATGAGAGAAACGATTGACAATTCTCTTTTCCAACTATTTCCTACCGTGTGTTACTGCTGCTTTGCGTGCTTCTCAGTGATTTCTTGGACTGCAGCACAGTGTGCTTTCTGGTCTTTAACCAGGATTTTTTCCTGCATTGGGAACCCAACTTCTTTCTTCCCTCCGTGCTCACATTGACACATGATTTACACCCTATCTTCCAATGCTTGGCAGAGTTTACTGTTTTGCATTTCCCACTTCTTTTCCACCCAGAGAGCGCTGTGATTTTTGCTTTTTGCTTGTCGTACCGTCAGTTTTTTTTATCAAATAATAACTGCTGATTTTTCCGTCGGTTTTACTACTGGTGTGTGTTAACACTGTGCTCTGGTGGGCTTTCTGCTCTTCAGCACAAAAAACTGCGTCCCCATTGTCCCAACCCCTTTGTACAGTGTTTCCTCCTCGTGTTCATGAGTGATTTTGCACCGGCCTTTCTGTCCGTATTGTAGTGATTAGAGCTGCGCTGTCCAGGGATTTCAAAGTGCTTTCAAAAAAGTGTTCTTGAACGTAAGTATTGGTCTTCAGCCACTGAAATCTCCTTGAGCTTTCAAACACTGTTCTTCACTCTTTCCTCACATTTTCAAAATGCTTTCCAATTGTGTTCTAACGTTTCTTTTCATTTTTTACTGCTGCTTTCAGTGAATTCTCATTGATATCCCAATGCTCTGCCATGGTATAACATGTTGCTCTTTTTTCTTTGGTTCAACCACCTTGTATAAAGCACCTTTTGAGACTCTTTGCTCACACTCCTACGTGACTTTGCACTTGCCTTCTCACTTTTAAGGTGTATGTCACTGCTGATTTTCAGGGAATCCATAGGGCTTCTAACAGTGTTCTCATGCGTTCACAGCCGTCTTTCCATGATTCTAGCGCACTGTACAAATACAGTGAGGAAAGATGGTCCACTTGTCTTCCAACGATTTAGTACCGTTTCCAGCTGCGTTTTCAGTGAAGTCAGAGTGCTTTCGAACTTGCTTATAGTATGCTAACTGCTCTATCTCATGGATATCCTTGCATTTACCAACTCCTCCTTTCTACATTCTTTTTCCCATGTAGCGGTGAGTTTTTTTCTTGTTTTCTAGCCATTGAGGGATGGGGTTATGGCTGCTTTCCTATGAATTACTGGTGGTGTTTTAAAACTGTGCAGTTGTGTGTGCTTCCTGCTCTACTGAAGGGATGTCCACACACTGTGCAAAACACTTCCTCAACATTGCCTCACATTGAGAAAAGCTTTCCACTTCTTTTCCAAGTATTTCCTACAGTTGAATGCAGCCTTTCGTAACTAGTGAGTGGTTTTTCTAAGATTGGGGCAGAGCGCGCTTTTTCTGCCCTTTTTCTCGGGATTTTCTCGCATTGCACCAACTTCTTTCTTCCCCCCCGTGCTCACAATGGGGAAAATTATTTACTCTTGTTTTCCAACTCTTTTATATAGCTCATGGCTACTTTTTCAATGAGTACCCAGAGGTTGCTTGCTAACACTGCTGTACTCTGCTTCCTGCTCACTTTCATTCATATCACCCCAATGTACAACCGCCTTTGCAGACTCTCTCTTCACTTTGCAAAATGACTCGCACTTGTGTTCCTGTTGGTGTTAGGGCTGGTTTTCAGCGAATTCCTAGTGCTTTGGGACTCGACTCTGCTGGCGGACAGCCGTCCTCAAGGGATTCTCCCGCATTGTACAGAAACCTTTCTTCCCCCTTTGCTCACAGTGAGAAAGGATATACACTTGTTTTTTGCAAAACTCTTTTGTATTGTTTCCTGCTGTCTTGTAGAGCATTCACAATGGTCCCAACACAGTTATTTTTTTTTGCTTACTGCACCATTTCATGCATAGCACGTCTTTTTAAAACCGAGTCCTTCTTACATTCTTTCCTCACATAGAGAAGTGAGTTTTTACTTGTTTCCTAACCACTGGTATCAGTTACTGCTGCTGCTTTCCAGTGAATTACTGGTGCGTTTTTAAACTCTGTGCTATAGTGTGCTTTAGTCCTATTTGAGGCATTTCCACTCGTTGTGCAAACATTTTTTCTTTTACCACTTGCTCGCCTTGATAAATGTTTTGACAATTCTTTTGCCAAGTATTTTCCTCGAGTTTATTGCCGCTTTGGGTGATTTCTCAGTGGATTTCTTTGTCCCGGGTAGTAGAGTGTGTTTTCCACTCTTTACACAGGGGGACTTTTCCCCCTCCTTGTACAAAACAGTTTCTTCACTCTTTCCTCACAGTGAGAAATGATGTACACTTGCTTTCACACTATTTTTTGCCCCCTTACGGCTGCATCTCAGTGAATACAGATGGTTTTCTTCCAATCTATAGCATGCGTTCTGCTTTTTATTTCATGGTTTATCCACGCAGTTTACTAAGGGTTTTCTACATTCTTTCTTCACCTAGAGAAGTGTGTTTTACTTGTTTTCTAACCATTGGAGATCAGTTACTCCTGCTATGCAATGAAATACTGCTGGTTTTTTTTATGACTGTGCTATCCTGTGGTGCCTGCTTTATGTAAAAGATTTCCACTGGACACTGTCGTCATAATGAGAAACGATTGACAATTCTTTTCCAACTATTTCCTACCGTGTACTGCTGCTTTGCGTGATTCTCAGTGATTTCTTGGACTGCAGCACAGTGTGCTTTCTGGTCTTTAACCAGGATTTTTCCTGCATTGGACCAACTTCTTTCTTCCCTCCGTGCTCACATTGACACATGATTTACACCTATCTTCCAATGCTTGGCAGAGTTTACTGTTGCATTTTCCACTTTCTTTTCCCCCAGAGCGATGTGATTTTTGCTTGTCCGTACCGTCAGTATTTTTTTATCAATAACTGCTGATTTTCCGTCGGTTACTACTGGTGTGTAACACTGTGCTCTGGTGGGCTTCTGCTCTTCAGCACAAAACTGCGTCCCATTGTCGGGGGAACCCCTTTGTACAGTGTTTCCTCATGTTCATGAGTGATTTGCACCGGCCTTCTGTCCGTATTGTAGTGATTAGAGCTGCTGACCAGGGATTTCAAAAGTGCTTTCAAAAGTGTTCTTCTTGAACGTAAGTATTGGTCTTCAGCACTGAAATCTCCTTGAGCTCAAAACACTGTTCTTCACTCTTTCCTCACATTTCAAATGCTTTCCAATTGTGTTCTAACGTTCTTTTCATTTTACTGCTGCTTTCAGTGAATTCTCATTGATATCCAAATGCTCTGCCATGGTATACATGTTGCTCATTGTTTGCTTTTTTTTTCTTTGGTTCAACCACCTTGTATAAAACACCTTTTGAGACTCTTTGCTCACACTCCTACGTGACTTGCACTTGCCTTCTCACTTTTTAGGTGTATGTCACTGCTGATTTTCAGGGAATCCATAGGGCTTCTAACAGTGTTCTCATGCGTTCACAGCCGTCTTTCCATGATTCTAGCGCACTGTACAAATACAGTGAGGAAAGAGATGTCCACTTGTCTTCCCAACGATTTTAGTACCGTTTCCAGCTGCGTTTCAGTGAAGTCAGAGTGCTTTCGAAACTTGCTTATAGTATGCTAACTGCTCTATCTCATGGATATCCTTGCATTTTACCAACTCCTTTCTCTACATTCTTTTTTCCCCATGTAGCGGTGAGTTTTTTCTTGTTTTCTAGCCATTGAGGATGGGTTATGGCTGCTTTCCTATGAATTACTGGTGGGTGTTTTAAAACTGTGCAGTTTGTGTGCTTCCTGCTCTACTGAAGGGATGTCCACACACACTGTGCAAACACTTCCTCAACATTGCCTCACATTGAGAAAAGCTTTCCACTTCTTTTCCAAGTATTTCCTACAGTTGAATGCAGCCTTTCGTAACTAGTGAGTGGTTTCTATAATAGATTGGGGCAGAGCGCGCTTTCTGCCCTTTTTCTCGGGATTTTCTCGCATTGCACCAACTTCTTTCTTCCCCCCGTGCTCACAATGGGAAATTATTTACTCTTGTTTTTCCAACTCTTTTATATAGCTCATGGCTACTTTTTCAATGAGTACCCAGAGGTTGCTAACACTGCTCCTACTCTGCTTCCTGCTCACTTTCATTCATATCACCCCAATGTACAACCACCTTTGCAGACTCTCTCTTCACTTTGCAAAATGACTCGCACTTGTGTTCCTGTTGGTGTTAGGGCTGGGTTTTCAGCGAATTCCTAGTGCTTTGGGACTCGACTCTGCTGGCGGGGGACAGCCGTCCTCAAGGGATTTCTCCCGCATTGTAAAGAAACCTTTTCTTCCCCCTTTGCTCACAGTGAGAAAGGATATACACTTGTTTTGCAACTCTTTTGTATTGTTTTCCTGCTGTCTTGTAGAGCATTCACAATGGTCCCAACACAGTTATTTTTTTGCTTACTGCACCATTTCATGCATAGCACGTCTTTTTAACCGAGTCCTTCTTACATTCTTTCCTCACATAGAGAACGTGAGTTTTTACTTGTTTCCTAACCACTGGTATCAGTTTACTGCTGCTTTCCAGTGAATTACTGGTGCGTTTTTAACTCTGTGCTATAGTGTGCTTTAGTCCTATTTGAGGCATTTTCCCACTCGTTGTGCAAACATTTTTCTTCTTTACCACTTGCTGCTCGCCTTGATAAATGTTTGACAATTCTTTGCCCAAGTATTTCCTCGAGTTTATTGCCGCTTTGGGGTGATTTCTCAGTGATTTCTTTGTCCGGGTAGAGTGTGTTTTCCACTCTTTACACGGGACTTTTCCCTCCTTGTACAAAACAGTTTTCTTCACTCTTTCCTCACAGTGAGAAATGAAATGGATGTACACTTGCTTTCACACTATTTTTTGCCCCTTACGGCTGCATCTCAGTGAATACAGATGGTTTTTCTTCCAATCTATAGCATGCGTTCTGCTTTATTTTCATGGTTATCCACGCAGTTTACTAAGGGTTTTCTACATTCTTTCTTCACCTAGAGAAGTGTGTTTTTACTTGTTTTCTAACCATTGGAGATCAGTTACTCCTGCTATGCAATGAAATACTGCTGGTTTTTATGACTGTGCTATCCTGTGGTGCCTGCTTTATGTAAAAAGATTTCCACTGGACACTGTCGTCATAATGAGAAACGATTGACAATTCTTTTCCAAACTATTTCCTACCGTGTACTGCTGCTTTGCGTGATTCTCAGTGATTTCTTGGACTGCAGCACAGTGTGCTTTCTGGTCTTTAACCAGGATTTTCCTGCATTGGACCAACTTCTTTCTTTCCCTCCGTGCTCACATTGACACATGATTTACACCTATCTTCCAATGCTTGGCAGAGTTTACTGTTGCATTTTCCACTTCTTTTCCACCCAGAGCGCTGTGATTTTTGCTTGTCGTACCGTCAGTTTTTTTATCAATAACTGCTGATTTTCCGTCGGTTACTACTGGTGTGTAACACTGTGCTCTGGTGGGCTTCTGCTCTTCAGCACAAAAACTGCGCCCCCCCATTGTCCAACCCCTTTGTACAGTGTTTCCTCATGTTCATGAGTGATTTGCACCGGCCCTTCTGTCCGTATTGTATGTGATTAGAGCTGCTGACCAGGGATTTCAAAGTGCTTTTCAAAAGTGTTCTTGAACGTAAGTATTGGTCTTCAGCACTGAAATCTCCTTGAGCTCAAACACTGTTCTTCACTCTTTCCTCACATTTTTCAAATGCTTTCCAATTGTGTTTCTAACGTTCTCTTTTCATTTTACTGCTGCTTTCAGTGAATTCTCATTGATATCCAACGCTCTGCCATGGTATACATGTTGCTCTTTTTTCTTTGGTTCAACCACCTTGTATAAGCACCTTTTGAGACTCTTTTGCTCACACTCCTACGTGACTTGCACTTGCCTTCTCACTTTTAGGTGTATGTCACTGCTGATTTTTCAGGGAATCCATAGGGCTTCTAACAGTGTTCTCATGCGTTCACAGCCCGTTCTTTCCATGATTCTAGCGCACTGTACAAATACAGTGAGGAAAGATGTCCACTTGTCTTCCAACGATTTAGTATCGTTTCCAGCTGCGTTTTCAGTGAAGTCAGAGTGCTTTCGAACTTTGCTTATTTAGTATGCTAACTGCTCTATCTCATGGATACCCTTGCCTTTAACCAACTCCTTTCTACATTTCTTTTCCCATGTAGCGGTGAGTTTTTTCTTGTTTTTCTAGCCATTGAGGATGGGTTATGGCTGCTTTCCTATGAATTTACTGGTGGTGTTTAAAAACTGTGCGGTTGTGTGCTTCCTGCTCTACTGAAGGGATGTCCACACACTGTGCAAACACTTCCTCAACATTGCCTCACATTGAGAAAAGCTTTCCACTTCTTTTCCAAGTATTTCCTACAGTTGAATGCAGCCTTTCGTAACTAGTGAGTGGTTTCTAAGATTGGGGGCAGAGCGCGCTTTCTGCCCTTTTTCTCGGGATTTTCTCGCATTGCACCAACTTCTTTCTTCCCCCCGTGCTCACAATGGGAAATTATTTACTCTTGTTTTCCAACTCTTTTATATAGCTCATGGCTACTTTTCAATGAGTACCCAGAGGTTGCTAACACTGCTGTACTCTGCTTCCTGCTCACTTTCATTCATATCACCCCAATGTACAACCGCCTTTGCAGACTCTTCTCTTCACTTTCCAAAATGACTCGCACTTGTGTTCCTGTTGGTGTTAGGGCTGGTTTTCAGCGAATTCCTAGTGCTTTTGGACTCGACTCTGCTGGCGGGAGACAGCCGTCCTCAAGGGATTCTCCCGCATTGTACAGAAAACCTTTCTTCCCCCTTTGCTCACAGTGAGAAAGGATATACACTTGTTTTGCAACTCTTTTGTATTGTTTCCTGCTGTCTTGTAGAGCATTCACAATGGTCCCCAACACAGTTATTTTTTTGCTTACTGCACCATTTCATGCATAGCACGTCTCTTTTATAACCGAGTCCCTTCTTACATTTCTTTCCTCACATAGAGAACGTGAGTTTTTACTTGTTTCCTAACCACTGGTATCAGTTACTGCTGCTTTCCAAGTGAATTACTGGTGCGTTTTAACTCTGTGCTATAGTGTGCTTTAGTCCTATTTGAGGCATTTCCACTCGTTTTGTGCAAACATTTTTCTTTTACCACTTGCTCGCCTTGATAAAATGTTTTGACAATTCTTTGCCAAGTATTTCCTCGAGTTTATTGCCGCTTTGGGTGATTCTCAGTGATTTCTTTGTCCGGGTAGAGTGTGTTTTCCACTCTTTACACGGGACTTTTTCCCTCCTTGTACAAAAGTTTCTTCACTCTTTCCTCACAGTGAGAAATGATGTACACTTGCTTTCACACTATTTTTTGCCCCTTACGGCTGCATCTCAGTGAATACAGATGTTTTTTTTCTTCCAATCTATAGCATGCATTCTGCTTTATTTCATGGATATCCACGCAGTTTACTAAAGGGTTTTTCTACATTCTTTCTTCACCTAGAGAAGTGTGTGTTTTACTTGTTTTCTAACCATTGGAGATCAGTTTACTCCTGCTATGCAATGAAATACTGCTGGTTTTTATTATGACTGTGCTATCCTGTGGTGCCTGCTTTATGTTAAAAGATTTCCACTGGACACTGTCGTCATAATGAGAAACGATTGACAATTCTTTTCCAACTATTTCCTACCGTGTACTGCTGCTGCTTTGCGTGATTCTCAGTGATTTCTTGGACTGCAGCACAGTGTGCTTTCTGGTCTTTTTAACCAGGATTTTTCCTGCATTGGGACCAACTTCTTTCTTCCCCCTCCGTGCTCACATTGACACATGATTTACACCTATCTTCCAATGCTTGGCAGAGTTTACTGTTGCATTTCCACTTCTTTTCCACCCAGAGCGCTGTGATTTTTGCTTGTCGTACCGTCAGTTTTTTTATCAATAACTGCTGATTTTTCCGTCGTTTACTACTGGTGTGTGTAACACTGTGCTCTGGTGGGGCTTCTGCTCTTCAGCACAAAACTGCGCCCCATTGTCCAACCCCCTTTGTACAGTGTTTCCTCATGTTCATGAGTGATTTGCACCGGCCTTCTGTCCGTATTGTAGTGATTAGAGCTGCTGTCCAGGGATTTCAAAGTGCTTTCAAAAGTGTGTTCTTGAACGTAAGTATTGGTCTTCAGCACTGAAATCTCCTTGAGCTCAAACACTGTTCTTCACTCTTTTCCTCACATTTCAAATGCTTTCCAATTGTGTTCTAAACGTTCTTTTTCATTTACTGCTGCTTTCAGTGAATTCTCATTGATATCCAATGCTCTGCCATGGTATACATGTTGCTCTTTTTTTCTTTGGTTCAACCACCTTGTATATAAACACCTTTTGAGACTCTTTTGCTCACACTCCTACGTGACTTGCACTTGCCTTCTCACTTTTTTAGGTGTATGTCACTGCTGATTTTCAGGGAATCCATAGGGCTTCTAACAGTGTTCTCATGCGTTCACAGCCGTCTTTCCATGATTCTAGCGCACTGTGCAAATACAGTGAGGAAAGATGTCCCACTTGTCGTCCAAATTGGATTTAATGTCTCGTTTCCAGCTGCGTTTCAGTGAAGTCAGAGTGCTTTTCGAACTTGCTTTATAGTATGCTAACTGCTCTATCTCATGGATATCCTTGCATTTACCAACTCCTTTTCTACATTCTTTTCCCATGTAGCGGTGAGTTTTTCTTTTTTTCTAGCCATTGAGGATGGGTTATGGCTGCTTTTTCCTATGAATTTACTGGTGGTGTTTTTAAAACTGTGCAGTTGTGTGCTTCCCCTGCTCTACTGAAGGGATGTCCACACACTGTGTGCAAACACTTCCCTCACATTGCCTCACATTGAGAAAAGCTTTCCACTTTCTTTTCCAAGTATTTTCCTACAGTTGAATGCAGCCTTTCGTAACTAGTGAGTGGTTTCTTAGATTGGGGCAGAGCGCGCTTTTCTGCCCTTTTCTCGGGATTTTTTCTCGCATTGCACCAACTTTCTTTCTTCCCCCCCGTGCTCACAATGGGAAATTATTTACTCTCTTGTTTTTCCAACTCTTTTATATAGCTCATGGCTACTTTTCAATGAGTACCCAGAGGTTGCTAAACACTGCTCTACTCTGCTTCCTGCTCACTTTTTCATTCATATCACCCCCCAATGTACAACCACCTTTGCAGACTCTCTCTTCACTTTGCTGCAAAAAAATGACTCGCACTTGTGTTCCTGTTGGTGTTAGGGCTGGTTTTCAGCGAATTCCTAGTGCTTTTGGGGACTCGACTCTGCTGGCGGGGGGACAGCCGTCCTCAAGGGATTCTCCCGCATTGTACAGAAACCTTTCTTCCCCCCCTTTGCTCACAGTGAGAAAGATATATATACACTTGTTTTGCAACTCTTTTTTTTATTTGTTTCCTGCTGTCTTGTAGAGCATTCACAATGGTCCCAACACAGTTATTTTTTTGCTTACTGCACCATTTCATGGCATAGCCACGTCCTTTTTAACCGAGTCCTTCTTACATTCTTTCCTCACATAGAGAGAAGTAAGTTTTACTTGTTTTCCTAACCACTGGTATGGCTCAGTTACTGCTGCTTTTCCAATGCAAATTACTGGTGCGTTTTTAACTCTGTGCTATAGTGTGTTTTGCTTTAGTCCTATTTGAGGCATTTCCCACTCGTTTGTGCAAACATTTTTCTTTACCACTTGCTCGCCTTGATAAATGTTTTGTTGATGGGACAATTCTTTGCCAAGTATTTCCCTCGAGTTTAAAAATTGGCCGCTTTTTGGGTGATTCTCAGTGATTTCTTTGTCCGGGTAGAGTGTGTTTTCCACTCTTTACACGGTGGGGGGACCTTTTCCCTCCTTGTTACAAAACAGTTTTCTTCACTCTTTCCTCACAGTGAGGGGGAAATGATGTACACTTGCTTTTCACACTATTTTTTTTGCCCCTTTACGGCTGCATCTCAGTGAATACAGATGGGGTTTTCTTCCAATCTATAGCATGCATTCTGCTTTATTTCATGGATATCCACGCAGTTTACTAAGGGTTTTTCTACATTCTTTCTTCACCTAGAGAAGTGTTGTTTTACTTTTTTTTCTAACCATTGGAGATCAGTTTTACTCCTGCTATGCAATGCAAAAATACTGCTGGTTTTTTTATGACTGTGCTATCCTGTGGTGCCTGCTTTATGTAAAAGATTTCCACTGGACACTGTCGTCATAATGAGAAACGATTGACAATTTCTTTTCCCAACTATTTCCTACCGTGTACTGCTGCTTTGCGTGATTCTCAGTGATTTTTCTTGGACTGCAGCACAGTGTGCTTTCTGGTCTTTAAACCAGGATTTTTCCTGCATTGGACCAACTTCATTCTTTCTTCCCTCCGTGCTCACATTGACACATGATTTACACCTATCTTTCCAATGCTTGGCAAGCGTTTTACTGTTGCATTTTCCACTTCTTTTCCCCCCAGAGCGCGTAGATGTGATTTTTGCTTTGTCGTACCGTCAGTTTTTTTTATCAATAACTGCTGATTTTCCGTCGGTTTACTACTGGTGTGTAACACTGTGCTCTGGTGGGCTTTCTGCTCTTCAGCACAAAACTGCGCCCCATTGTCCAACCCCTTTGTACAGTGTTTTCCTCATGTTCATGAGTGATTTGCACCGGCCTTCTGTCCGTATTTGTAGTGATTAGTGCTGCTGTCCAGGGATTTCAAAGTGCTTTCAAAAGTGTGTTCTTGAACGTAAGTATTTGGTCTTCAGCACTGAAATCTCCTTGAGCTCAAAACACTGTTCTTCACTCTTTCCTCACATTTCAAATGCTTTCCAATTGTGTTCTAACGTTCTTTTCATTTACTGCTGGCTTTTCAGTGAATTCTCTCATTGATATCCAACGCTCTGCCATGGTATACATGTTGCTCTTTTTTTCTTTGGTTCAACCACCTTGTATAAACACCTTTTGAGACTCTCTTTGCTCACACTCCTACGTGACTTGCACTTGCCTTCTCACTTTTAGGTGTATGTCACTGCTGATTTTTTTCAGGGAATCCATAGGGCTTCTAACAGTGTTTCTCATGCGTTCACAGCCGTCTTTCCATGATTCTTAGCGCACTGTACAAATACAGTGAGGATAGATGTCCACTTGTCTTCCAACGATTTAGTATCGTTTTCCAGCTGCGTTTTCAGTGAAGTCAGAGTGCTTTCGAACTTGCTTATCATATGCTAACTGCTCTATCTCATGGGATATCCTTGCCTTTACCAACTCCTTTCTACATTCTTTTCCCCATGTAGCGGTGAGTTTTTCTTGTTTTTCTAGCCATTGAGGATGGGTTATGGCTGCTTTCCTATGAATTACTGGTGGTGTTTAAAACTGTGTGCAGTTGTGTGCTTTCCTGCTCTACTGAAGGGATGTCCACACACTGTGCAAAACACTTCCTCAACATTGCCTCACATTGAGAAAAGCTTTCCACTTCTTTTCCAAGTATTTTCCTACAGTTGAATGCAGCCTTTCGTAACTAGTGAGTGGTTTCTTAGATTGGGGCAGAGCGCGCTTTCTGCCCCTTTTCTCGGGATTTTCTCGCATTGCACCAACTTCTTTCTTCCCCCCGTGCTCACAATGGGAAATTATTTACTCTTGTTTTCCAACTCTTTTTATATAGCTCATGGCTACTTTTCAATGAGTACCCAGAGGTTGCTAACACTGCTCTACTCTGCTTCCTGCTCACTTTCATTCATATCACCCCAATGTACAACCACCTTTGCAGACTCTCTCTTCACTTTGCAAAATGACTCGCACTTGTGTTCCTGTTGGTGTTAGGGCTGGTTTTCAGCGAATTCCTAGTGCTTTTTGGACTCGACTCTGCTGGCGGGACAGCCGTCCTCAAGGGATTCTCCCGCATTGTACAGAAACCTTTTTCTTCCCCCCTTTGCTCACAGTGAGAAAGGATATACACTTGTTTTGCAACTCTTTTGTATTGTTTCCTGCTGTGTTGTAGAGCATTCACAATGGTCCCAACACAGTTTTTTTTTGCTTACTGCACCATTTCATGCATAGCACGTCTTTTTAACCGAGTCCTTCTTACATTCTTTCCTCACATAGAGAACGTGAGTTTTACTTGTTTTTCCTAACCACTGGTAATCAGTTACTGCTGCTTTCCAATGAATTACTGGTGCGTTTTAACTCTGTGCTATAGTGTGCTTTAGTCCTATTTGAGGCATTTTCCACTCGTTGTGCAAACATTTTTCTTTACCACTTGCTCGCCTTGATAAATGTTTTTACAATTTCTTTTGCCAAGTATTTCCTCGAGTTTATTGCCGCGTTGGGTGATTCTCAGTGATTTCTTTGTCCGGGTAGAGTGTGTTTTCCACTCTTTACACGGGACTTTTCCCTCCTTGTACAAAAAACAGTTTTCTTCACTCTTTCCTCACAGTGAGAAATGATGTACACTTGCTTTTTCACACTATTTTTTTGCCCCTTACGGCTGCATCTCAGTGAATACAGATGGTTTTCTTCCAATCTATAGCATGCATTCTGCTTTATTTCATGGTTATCCACGCAGTTTTACTAAAGGTTTTCTACATTCTTTCTTCACCTAGAGAAGTGTGTTTTTTACTTGTTTTCTAACCATTGGAGATCAGTTACTCCTGCTATCTGCATGCAATGAAATACTGCTGGTTTTTTTATGACTGTGCTATCCTGTGGTGCCTGCTTTATGTAAAAGATTTCCACTGGACACTGTCGTCATAATGAGAAACGATTGACAATTCTTTTCCAACTATTTCCTACCGTGTGCTGCTGCTTTGCGTGATTCTCAGTGATTTCTTGGGACTGCAGCACAGTGTGCTTTCTGGTCTTTAACCAGGATTTTCCTGCATTGGACCAACTTCTTTCTTTCTTCCCTCCGTGCTCACATTGACACATGATTTACACCTATCTTCCAATGCTTGGCAGAGTTTACTGTTGCATTTCCACTTCTTTTTCCACCCAGAGCGCTGTGATTTTTGCTTGTCGTACCGTCAGTTTTTTTATCAATAACTGCTGATTTTCCGTCGGTTACTACTGGTGTGTAACACTGTGCTCTGGTGGGCTTCTGCTCTTCAGCACAAAACTGCGTCCCATTGTCCAACCCCTTTGTACAGTGTTTCCTCATGTTCAGGAGTGATTTGCACCGGCCTTCTGTCCGTATTGTAGTGATTAGAGCTGCTGACCAGGGATTTCAAAGTGCTTTCAAAAGTGTTCTTGAACGTAAGTATTGGTCTTCAGCACTGAAATCTCCTTGAGCTCAAACACTGTTCTTCACTCTTTCCTCACATTTCAAATGCTTTCCAATTGTGTTCTAACGTTCTTTTCATTTACTGCTGCTTTCAGTGAATTCTCATTGATATCCAACGCTCTGCCATGGTATACATGTTGCTCTTTTACTTTGGTTCAACCACCTTGTATAAACACCTTTTGAGACTCTTTGCTCACACTCCTACGTGACTTGCACTTGCCTTCTCACTTTTAGGTGTATGTCACTGCTGATTTTCAGGGAATCCATAGGGCTTCTAACAGTGTTCTCATGCGTTCACAGCCGTCTTTCCATGATTCTAGCGCACTGTACAAATACAGTGAGGAAAAAGATGTCCACTTGTCTTCCAACGATTTAGTACCGTTTTCCAGCTGCGTTTCAGTGAAGTCAGAGTGCTTTCGAACTTGCTTATAGTATGCTAACTGCTCTATCTCATGGATATCCTTGCCTTTTACCAACTCCTTTCTACATTCTTTTCCCATGTAGCGGTGAGTTTTTTCTTGTTTTCTAGCCATTGAGGATGGGTTATGGCTGCTTTTCCTATGAATTACTGGTGGTGTTTAAAACTGTGCGGTTGTGTGCTTCCTGCTCTACTGAAGGGATGTCCACACACTGTGCAAACACTTCCTCAACATTGCCTCACATTGAGAAAAGCTTTCCACTTCTTTTCCAAGTTTTTCCTACAGTTGAATGCAGCCTTTCGTAACTAGTGAGTGGTTTTCTTAGATTGGGGCAGAGCGCGCTTTCTGCCCTTTTCTCGGGATTTTTCTCGCATTGCACCAACTTCCCCTTTTTTCTTCCCCCCGTGCTCACAATGGGAAATTTATTTACTCTTGTTTTCCAACTCTTTTTTTATATAGCTCATGGCTACTTTTCAATGAGTACCCAGAGGTTGCTAACACTGCTCTACTCTGCTTCCTGCTCACTTTCATTCATATCACCCCAATGTACAACCACCTTTGCAGACTCTCTCTTCACTTTCCAAAATGACTCGCACTTGTGTTCCTGTTGGTGTTAGGGCTGGTTTTCAGCGAATTCCTAGTGCTTTTGACTCGACTCTGCTGGCGGGACAGCCGTCCTCAAGGGATTCTCCCGCATTGTACAGAAACCTTTCTTCCCCCTTTGCTCACAGTGAGAAAGGATATACACTTGTTTTGCAACTCTTTTGTATTGTTTACTGCTGTGTTGTAGAGCATTCACAATGGTCCCAACACAGTTATTTTTTTGCTTACTGCACCATTTCATGCATAGCACGTCTTTTTACCGAGTCCTTCTTACATTCTTTCCTCACATAGAGAAGTGAGTTTTACTTGTTTCCTAACCACTGGTATCAGTTACTGCTGCTTTCCAATGAATTACTGGTGCGTTTTTAACTCTGTGCTATAGTGTGCTTTAGTCCTATTTGAGGCATTTCCACTCGTTGTGCAAACATTTTTCTTTACCACTTGCTCGCCTTGATAAAATGTTTTTACAATTCTTTGCCAAGTATTTCCCTCGAGTTTATTGCCGCTTTTGGGTGATTCTCAGTGATTTTCTTTGTCCGGGTAGAGTGTGTTTTCCACTCTTTACACGGGACTTTTCCCTCCTTGTACAAAACAGTTTCTTCACTCTTTCCTCACAGTGAGAAATGATGTACACTTGCTTTCACACTATTTTTTGCCCCCTTACGGCTGCATCTCAGTGAATACAGATGGTTTTTTCTTGCAATCTATAGCATGCATTCTGCTTTATTTCATGGATATCCACGCAGTTTTACTAAGGGTTTTCTACATTCTTTCTTCACCTAGAGAAGTGTGTTTTACTTGTTTTCTAACCATTGGAGATCAGTTACTCCTGCTATGCAATGAAATACTGCTGGTTTTTATGACTGTGCTATCCTGTGGTGCCTGCTTTATGTAAAAGATTTCCACTGGACACTGTCGTCATAATGAGAAACGATTGACAATTCTTTTCCAACTATTTCCTACCGTGTACTGCTGCTTTGCGTGATTCTCAGTGATTTCTTGGACTGCAGCACAGTGTGCTTTCTGGTCTTTAACCAGGATTTTCCTGCATTGGACCAACTTCTTTCTTCCCTCCGTGCTCACATTGACACATGATTTACACCTATCTTCCAATGCTTGGCAGAGTTTACTGTTGCATTTCCACTTCTTTTTCCTCCCAGAGCGATGTGATTTTTGCTTGTCGTACCGTCAGTTTTTTATCAATAACTGCTGATTTTCCGTCGGTTACTACTGGTGTGTAACACTGTGCTCTGGTGGGCTTCTGCTCTTCAGCACAAAACTGCGCCCCATTGTCCAACCCCTTTGTACAGTGTTTCCTCATGTTCATGAGTGATTTGCACCGGCCTTCTGTCCGTATTGTAGTGATTAGAGCTGCTGTCCAGGGATTTCAAAGTGCTTTCAAAAGTGTTCTTGAACGTAAGTATTGGTCTTCAGCACTGAAATCTCCTTGAGCTCAAACACTGTTCTTCACTCTTTCCTCACATTTCACATGCTTTCCAATTGTGTTCTAACGTTCTTTTCATTTACTGCTGCTTTCAGTGAACTCTCATTGATATCCAACGCTCTGCCATGGTATACATGTTGCTCTTTTTCTTTGGTTCAACCACCTTGTATAAACACCTTTTGAGACTCTTTGCTCACACTCCTACGTGACTTGCACTGGCCTTCTCACTTTTAGGTGTATGTCACTGCTGATTTTCAGGGAATCCATAGGGCTTCTAACAGTGTTCTCATGCGTTCACAGCCGTCTTTCCATGATTCTAGCGCACTGTACAAATACAGTGAGGAAAGATGTCCACTTGTCTTCCAACGATTTAGTATCGTTTCCAGCTGCGTTTCAGTGAAGTCAGAGTGCTTTCGAACTTGCTTATAGTATGCTAACTGCTCTATCTCATGGATATCCTTGCCTTTACCAACTCCTTTCTACATTCTTTTCCCATGTAGCGGTGAGTTTTTCTTGTTTTCTAGCCATTGAGGATGGGTTATGGCTGCTTTCCTATGAATTACTGGTGGTGTTTAAAACTGTGCGGTTGTGTGCTTCCTGCTCTACTGAAGGGATGTCCACACACTGTGCAAACACTTCCTCAACATTGCCTCACATTGAGAAAAGCTTTCCACTTCTTTTCCAAGTATTTTTCCTACAGTTGAATGCAGCCTTTCGTAACTAGTGAGTGGTTTCTTAGATTGGGGCAGAGCGCGCTTTCTGCCCTTTTCTCGGGATTTTCTCGCATTGCACCAACTTCTTTCTTCCCCCCGTGCTCACAATGGGAAATTATTTACTCTTGTTTTCCAACTCTTTTATATAGCTCATGGCTACTTTTCAATGAGTACCCAGAGGTTGCTAACAACTGCTCTACTCTGCTTCCTGCTCACTTTCATTCATATCACCCCAATGTACAACCACCTTTGCAGACTCTCTCTTCACTTTCCAAAATGACTCGCACTTGTGTTCCTGTTGGTGTTAGGGCTGGTTTTCAGCGAATTCCTAGTGCTTTTGACTCGACTCTGCTGGCGGGACAGCCGTCCTCAAGGGATTCTCCCGCATTGTACAGAAACCTTTCTTCCCCCTTTGCTCACAGTGAGAAAGGATATACACTTGTTTTGCAACTCTTTTGTATTGTTTCCTGCTGTGTTGTAGAGCATTCACAATGGTCCCAACACAGTTATTTTTTTGCTTACTGCACCATTTCATGCATAGCACGTCTTTTTACCGAGTCCTTCTTACATTCTTTCCTCACATAGAGACGTGAGTTTTACTTGTTTCCTAACCACTGGTACCAGTTACTGCTGCTTTCCAATGAATTACTGGTGCGTTTTTAACTCTGTGCTATAGTGTGCTTTAGTCCTATTTGAGGCATTTCCACTCGTTGTGCAAAACATTTTTCTTTACCACTTGCTCGCCTTGATAAATGTTTTACAATTCTTTGCCAAGTATTTCCTCGAGTTTATTGCCGCGTTTGGGTGATTCTCAGTGATTTCTTTGTCCGGGTAGAGAGTGTGTTTTCCACTCTTTACACGGGACTCTTCCCTCCTTGTACAAAACAGTTTCTTCACTCTTTCCTCACAGTGAGAAATGATGTACACTTGCTTTCACACTATTTTTTGCCCCTTACGGCTGCATCTCAGTGAATACAGATGGTTTTCTTCCAATCTATAGCATGCATTCTGCTTTATTTCATGGATATCCACGCAGTTTACTAAGGGTTTTCTACATTCTTTCTTCACCGAGAAAAGTGTGTTTTACTTGTTTTCTAACCATTGGAGATCAGTTACTACTGCTATGCAATGAAATACTGCTGGTTTTTATGACTGTGCTATCCTGTGGTGCCTGCTTTATGTAAAAAGATTTCCACTGGACACTGTCGTCATAATGAGAAACGATTGACAATTCTTTTCCAACTATTTCCTACCGTGTGCTGCTGCTTTGCGTGATTCTCAGTGATTTCTTGGACTGCAGCACAGTGTGCTTTCTGGTCTTTAACCAGGATTTTCCTGCATTGGACCAACTTCTTTCTTCCCTCCGTGCTCACATTGACACATGATTTACACCTATCTTCCAATGCTTGGCAGAGTTTACTGTTGCATTTCCACTTCTTTTCCTCCCAGAGCGATGTGATTTTTGCTTGTCGTACCGTCAGTTTTTTATCAATAACTGCTGATTTTCCGTCGGTTACTACTGGTGTGTAACACTGTGCTCTGGTGGGCTTCTGCTCTTCAGCACAAAACTGCGCCCCATTGTCCAACCCCTTTGTACAGTGTTTCCTCATGTTCATGAGTGATTTGCACCGGCCTTCTGTCCGTATTGTAGTGATTAGTGCTGCTGTCCAGGGATTTCAAAGTGCTTTCAAAAGTGTTCTTGAACGTAAGTATTGGTCTTCAGCACTGAAATCTCCTTGAGCTCAAACACTGTTCTTCACTCTTTCCTCACATTTCACATGCTTTCCAATTGTGTTCTAACGTTCTTTTCATTTACTGCTGCTTTCAGTGAACTCTCATTGATATCCAACGCTCTGCCATGGTATACATGTTGCTCTTTTTCGTTGGTTCAACCACCTTGTATAAACACCTTTTGAGACTCTTTGCTCACACTCCTACGTGACTTGCACTGGCCTTCTCACTTTTAGGTGTATGTCACTGCTGATTTTCAGGGAATCCATAGGGCTTCTAACAGTGTTCTCATGCCTTCACAGCCGTCTTTCCATGATTCTAGCGCACTGTACAAATACAGTGAGGATAGATGTCCACTTGTCTTCCAACGATTTAGTATCGTTTACAGCTGCGTTTCAGTGAAGTCAGAGTGCTTTCGAACTTGCTTATAGTAGTATGCTAACTGCTCTATCTCATGGATATCCTTGCCTTTACCAACTCCTTTCTACATTCTTTTCCCATGTAGCGGTGAGTTTTTCTTGTTTTCTAGCCATTGAGGATGGGTTATGGCTGCTTTCCTATGAATTACTGGTGGTGTTTTAAAACTGTGCAGTTGTGTGCTTCCTGCTCTACTGAAGGGATGTCCACACACTGTGCAAACACTTCCTCAACATTGCCTCACATTGAGAAAAGCTTTCCACTTCTTTTCCAAGTATTTCCTACAGTTGAATGCAGCCTTTCGTAACTAGTGAGTGGTTTCTTAGATTGGGGCAGAGCGCGCTTTCTGCCCTTTTCTCGGGATTTTCTCGCATTGCACCAACTTCTTTCTTCCCCCCGTGCTCACAATGGGAAATTATTTACTCTTGTTTTCCAACTCTTTTATATAGCTCATGGCTACTTTTCAATGAGTACCCAGAGGTTGCTAACACTGCTCTACTCTGCTTCCTGCTCACTTTCATTCATATCACCCCAATGTACAACCACCTTTGCAGACTCTCTCTTCACTTTCCAAAATGACTCGCACTTGTGTTCCTGTTGGTGTTAGGGCTGGTTTTCAGCGAATTCCTAGTGCTTTTGACTCGACTCTGCTGGCGGGACAGCCGTCCTCAAGGGATTCTCCCGCATTGTACAGAAACCTTTCTTCCCCCTTTGCTCACAGTGAGAAATGATATACACTTGTTTTGCAACTCTTTTGTCTTGTTTACTGCTGTGTTGTAGAGCATTCACAGTGGTCCCAACACAGTTATTTTTTTGCTTACTGCACCATTTCATGCATAGCACGTCTTTTTACCGAGTCCTTCTTACATTCTTTCCTCACATAGAGAAGTAAGTTTTACTTGTTTCCTAACCACTGGTACCAGTTACTGCTGCTTTCCAATGAATTACTGGTGCGTTTTAACTCTGTGCTATAGTGTGCTTTAGTCCTATTTGAGGCATTTCCACTCGTTGTGCAAACATTTTTCTTTACCACTTGCTCGCCTTGATAAATGTTTTACAATTCTTTGCCAAGTATTCCCCTCGAGTTTATTGCCGCTTTGGGTGATTCTCAGTGATTTCTTTGTCCGGGTAGAGTGTGTTTTCCACTCTTTACACGGGCCTTTTTCCCTCCTTGTACAAAACAGTTTTTCTTCACTCTTTCCTCACAGTGAGAAATGATGTACACTTGCTTTCACACTATTTTTTGCCCCTTACGGCTGCGTCTCAGTGAATACAGATGGTTTTCTTCCAATCTATAGCATGCATTCTGCTTTATTTCATGGATATCCACGCAGTTTACTAAGGGTTTTCTACATTCTTCCTTCACCTAGAGAAGTGTGTTTTACTTGTTTTCTAACCATTGGAGATCAGTTACTACTGCTATCCAATGAAACACTGCTGGTTTTTATGACTGTGCTATCCTGTGGTGCCTGCTTTATGTAAAAGATTTCCACTGGACACTGTCGTCATAATGAGAAACGATTGACAATTCTTTTCCAACTATTTCCTACCGTGTGCTGCTGCTTTGCGTGATTCTCAGTGATTTCTTAGACTGCAGCACAGTGTGCTTTCTGGTCTTTAACCAGGATTTTCCTGCATTGGACCAACTTCTTTCTTCCCCTCCGTGCTCACATTGACACATGATGATTTACACCTATCTTCCAATGCTTGGCAGAGTTTACTGTTGCATTTCCACTTCTTTTCCTCCCAGAGCGATGTGATTTTTGCTTGTCGTACCGTCAGTTTTTTATCAATAACTGCTGATTTTCCGTCGGTTACTACTGGTGTGTAACACTGTGCTCTGGTGGGCTTCTGCTCTTCAGCACAAAACTGCGCCCCGTTGTCCAACCCCTTTGTACAGTGTTTCCTCATGTTCATGAGTGATTTGCACCGGCCTTCTGTCCGTATTGTAGTGATTAGAGCTGCTGTCCAGGGATTTCAAAGTGCTTTCAAAAGTGTTCTTGAACGTAAGTATTGGTCTTCAGCACTGAAATCTCCTTGAGCTCAAACACTGTTCTTCACTCTTTCCTCACATTTCACATGCTTTCCAATTGTGTTCTAACGTTCTTTTCATTTACTGCTGCTTTCAGTGAACTCTCATTGATATCCAACGCTCTGCCATGGTATACATGTTGCTCTTTTTCGTTGGTTCAACCACCTTGTATAAACACCTTTTGACACTCTTTGCTCACACTCCTACGTGACTTGCACTGGCCTTCTCACTTTTAGGTGTATGTCACTGCTGATTTTCAGGGAATCCATAGGGCTTCTAACAGTGTTCTCATGCGTTCACAGCCGTCTTTCCATGATTCTAGCGCACTGTACAAATACAGTGAGGAAAGATGTCCACTTGTCTTCCAACGATTTAGTATCGTTTACAGCTGCGTTTCAGTGAAGTCAGAGTGCTTTCGAACTTGCTTATCGTATGCTAACTGCTCTATCTCATGGATATCCTTGCCTTTACCAACTCCTTTCTACATTCTTTTCCCAAGTAGCGGTGAGTTTTTCTTGTTTTCTAGCCATTCAGGATGGGTTATGGCTGCTTTCCTATGAATTACTGGTGGTGTTTAAAACTGTGCGGTTGTGTGCTTCCTGCTCTACTGAAGGGATGTCCACACACTGTGCAAACACTTCCTCAACATTGCCTCACATTGAGAAAAGCTTTCCACTTCTTTTCCAAGTGTTTCCTACAGTTGAATGCAGCCTTTCGTAACTAGTGAGTGGTTTCTTAGATTGGGGCAGAGCGCGCTTTCTGCCCTTTTCTCGGGATTTTCTCGCATTGCACCAACTTCTTTCTTCCCCCCGTGCTCACAATGGGAAATTATTTACTCTTGTTTTCCAACTCTTTTATATAGCTCATGGCTACTTTTCAATGAGTACCCAGAGGTTGCTAACACTGCTCTACTCTGCTTCCTGCTCACTTTCATTCATATCACCCCAATGTACAACCACCTTTGCAGACTCTCTCTTCGCTTTCCAAAATGACTCGCACTTGTGTTCCTGTTGATGTTAGGGCTGGTTTTCAGCGAATTCCTAGTGCTTTTGATTTGACACTGCTGGCGGGACAGCTGTCCTCAAGGGATTCTCCCGCATTTTACAGAAACCTTTCTTCCCCCTTTGCTCACAGTGAGAAATGATATACACTTGTTTTTGCAACTCTTTTGTATTGTTTCACTGCTGTGTTGTAGAGCATTCACAGTGGTCCCAACACAGTTATTTTTTTGCTTACTGCACCATTTCATGCATAGCACGTCTTTTTACCGAGTCCTTCTTACATTCTTTCCTCACATAGAGAAGTGAGTTTTACTTGTTTCCTAACCACTGGTACCAGTTACTGCTGCTTTCCAATGAATTACTGGTGCGTTTTAACTCTGTGCTATAGTGTGCTTTAGTCCTATTTGAGGCATTTCCACTCGTTGTGCAAACATTTTTCTTTACCACTTGCTCGCCTTGATAAATGTTTTACAATTCTTTGCCAAGTATTTCCCTCGAGTTTATTGCCGCGTTGGGTGATTCTCAGTGATTTCTTTGTCAGGGTAGAGTGTGTTTTCCACTCTTTACACGGGCCTTTTCCCTCCTTGTACAAAACAGTTTCTTCACTCTTTCCTCACAGTGAGAAATGATGTACACTTGCTTTCACACTATTTTTTGCCCCTTACGGCTGCATCTCAGTGAATACAGATGGTTTTCTTGCAATCTATAGCATGCATTCTGCTTTATTTCATGGATATCCACGCAGTTTACTAAGGGTTTTCTACATTCTTTCTTCACCTAGAGAAGTGTGTTTTACTTGTTTTCTAACCATTAGAGATCAGTTACTACTGCTATCCAATGAAACACTGCTGGTTTTTATGACTGTGCTATCCTGTGGTGCCTGCTTTATGTAAAAGATTTCCACTGGACACTGTCGTCATAATGAGAAACGATTGACAATTCTTTTCCAACTATTTCCTACCGTGTGCTGCTGCTTTGCGTGATTCTCAGTGATTTCTTAGACTGCAGCACAGTGTGCTTTCTGGTCTTTAAACCAGGATTTTCCTGCATTGGACCAACTTCTTTCTTCCCTCCGTGCTCATATTGACACATGATTTACACCTATCTTCCAATGCTTGGCAGAGTTTACTGTTGCATTTCCACTTCTTTTCCTCCCAGAGCGATGTGATTTTTGCTTGTCGTACCGTCAGTTTTTTATCAATAACTGCTGATTTTCCGTCGGTTACTACTGGTGTGTAACACTGTGCTCTGGTGGGCTTCTGCTCTTCAGCACAAAAAAACTGCGCCCCGTTGTCCAACCCCTTTGTACAGTGTTTCCTCATGTTCATGAGTGATTTGCTCCGGCCTTCTGTCCGTATTGTAGTGATTTAGAGCTGCTGTCCAGGGATTTCAAAGTGCTTTCAAAAGTGTTCTTGAACGTAAGTATTGGTCCTCAGCACTGAAATCTCCTTGAGCTCAAACACTGTTCTTCACTCTTTCCTCACATTTCACATGCTTTCCAATTGTCTTCTAACGTTCTTTTCATTTACTGCTGCTTTCAGTGAACTCTCATTGATATCCAACGCTCTGCCATGGTATACATGTTGCTCTTTTTCGTTGGTTCAACCACCTTGTATAAACACCTTTTGACACTCTTTGCTCACACTCCTACGTGACTTGCACTGGCCTTCTCACTTTTAGGTGTATGTCACTGCTGATTTTCAGGGAATCCATAGGGCTTCTAACAGTGTTCTCATGCCTTCACAGCCGTCTTTCCATGATTCTAGCGCACTGTACAAATACAGTGAGGATAGATGTCCACTTGTCTTCCAACGATTTAGTATCGTTTACAGCTGCGTTTCAGTGAAGTCAGAGTGCTTTCGAACTTGCTTATCGTATGCTAACTGCTCTATCTCATGGATATCCTTGCCTTTACCAACTCCTTTCTACATTCTTTTCCCAAGTAGCGGTGAGTTTTTCTTGTTTTCTAGCCATTGAGGATGGGTTATGGCTGCTTTCCTATGAATTTCTGGTGGTGTTTAAAACTGTGCGGTTGTGTGCTTCCTGCTCTACTGAAGGGATGTCCACACACTGTGCAAACACTTCCTCAACATTGCCTCACATTGAGAAAAGCTTTCCACTTCTTTTCCAAGTATTTCCTACAGTTGAATGCAGCCTTTCGTAACTAGTGAGTGGTTTTCTTAGATTGGGGCAGAGCGCGCTTTCTGCCCTTTTCTCGGGATTTTCTCGCATTGCACCAACTTCTTTTCTCCCCCCCGTGCTCACAATGGGAAATTATTTACTCTTGTTTTCCAACTCTTTTATATAGCTCATGGCTACTTTTCAATGAGTACCCAGAGGTTGCTAACACTGCTCTACTCTGCTTCCTGCTCACTTTCATTCATATCACCCCAATGTACAACCACCTTTGCAGACTCTCTCTTCACTTTCCAAAATGACTCGCACTTGTGTTCCTGTTGATGTTAGGGCTGGTTTTTCACCGAATTCCTAGTGCTTTTGATTTGACACTGCTGGCAGGACAGCTGTCCTCAAGGGATTCTCCCACATTTTACAGAAACCTTTCTTCCCCCTTTGCTCACAGTGAGAAATGATATACACTTGTTTTGCAACTCTTTTGTCTTGTTTACTGCTGTGTTGTAGAGCATTCACAGTGGTCCCAACACAGTTATTTTTTTGCTTACTGCACCATTTCATGCATAGCACGTCTTTTTACCGAGTCCTTCTTACATTCTTTCCTCACATAGAGAAGTAAGTTTTACTTGTTTCCTAACCACTGGTACCAGTTACTGCTGCTTTCCAATGAATTACTGGTGCGTTTTAACTCTGTGCTATAGTGTGCTTTAGTCCTATTTGAGGCATTTCCACTCGTTGTGCAAACATTTTTCTTTACCACTTGCTCGCCTTGATAAATGTTTTACAATTCTTTGCCAAGTATTCCCTCGAGTTTATTGCCGCGTTGGGTGATTCTCAGTGATTTCTTTGTCAGGGTAGAGTGTGTTTTCCACTCTTTACACGGGCCTTTTCCCTCCTTGTACAAAACAGTTTCTTCACTCTTTCCTCACAGTGAGAAATGATGTACACTTGCTTTCACACTATTTTTTGCCCCTTACGGCTGCGTCTCAGTGAATACAGATGGTTTTCTTGCAATCTATAGCATGCATTCTGCTTTATTTCATGGATATCCACGCAGTTTACTAAGGGTTTTCTACATTCTTTCGTCACCTAGAGAAGTGTGTTTTACTTGTTTTCTAACCATTAGAGATCAGTTACTACTGCTATCCAATGAAACACTGCTGGTTTTTATGACTGTGCTATCCTGTGGTGCCTGCTTTATGTAAAAGATTTCCACTGGACACTGTCGTCATAATGAGAAACGATTGACAATTCTTTTCCAACTATTTCCTACCGTGTGCTGCTGCTTTGCGTGATTCTCAGTGATTTCTTGGACTGCAGCCCAGTGTGCTTTCTGGTCTTTAAACCAGGATTTTCCTGCATTGGACCAACTTCGTTCTTCCCTCCGTGCTCATATTGACACATGATTTACACCTATCTTCCAATGCTTGGCAGAGTTTACTGTTGCATTTCCACTTCTTTTCCTCCCAGAGCGATGTGATTTTTGCTTGTCGTACCGTCAGTTTTTTATCAATAACTGCTGATTTTCCGTCGGTTACTACTGGTGTGTAACACTGTGCTCTGGTGGGCTTCTGCTCTTCAGCACAAAACTGCGCCCCGTTGTCCAACCCCTTTGTACAGTGTTTCCTCATGTTCATGAGTGATTTGCTCCGGCCTTCTGTCCGTATTGTAGTGATTAGAGCTGCTGTCCAGGGATTTCAAAGTGCTTTCAAAACTGTTCTTGAACGTAAGTATTGGTCCTCAGCACTGAAATCTCCTTGAGCTCAAACACTGTTCTTCACTCTTTCCTCACATTTCACATGCTTTCCAATTGTCTTCTAACGTTCTTTTCATTTACTGCTGCTTTCAGTGAACTCTCATTGATATCCAACGCTCTGCCATGGTATACATGTTGCTCTTTTTCTTTGGTTCAACCACCTTGTATAAACACCTTTTGAGACTCTTTGCTCACACTCCTACGTGACTTGCACTTGCCTTCTCACTTTTAGGTGTATGTCACTGCTGATTTTCAGGGAATCCATAGGGCTTCTAACAGTGTTCTCATGCCTTCACAGCCGTCTTTCCATGATTCTAGCGCACTGTACAAATACAGTGAGGAAAGATGTTCCACTTGTCTTGCAACGATTTAGTATCGTTTCCAGCTGCGTTTCAGTGAAGTCAGAGTGCTTTCGAACTTGCTTATAGTATGCTAACTGCTCTATCTCATGGATATCCTTGCCTTTACCAACTCCTTTCTCCATTCTTTTCCCATGTAGCGGTGAGTTTTTATTGTTTTCTAGCCATTGAGGATGGGTTATGGCTGCTTTCCTATGAATTACTGGTGGTGTTTAAAACTGTGCGGTTGTGTGCTTCCTGCTCTACTGAAGGGATGTCCACACACTGTGCAAACACTTCCTCAACATTGCCTCACATTGAGAAAAGCTTTCCACTTCTTTTCCAAGTATTTCCTACAGTTGAATGCAGCCTTCCGTAACTAGTGAGTGGTTTCTTAGATTGGGGCAGAGCGCGCTTTCTGCCCTTTTCTCGGGATTTTCTCGCATTGCACCAACTTCTTTCCCCCCCCGTGCTCACAATGGGAAATTATTTACTCTTGTTTTCCAACTCTTTTATATAGCTCATGGCTACTTTTCAATGAGTACCCAGAGGTTGCTAACACTGCTGTACTCTGCTTCCTGCTCACTTTCATTCATATCACACCAATGTACAACCACCTTTGCAGACTCTCTCTTCACTTTCCAAAATGACTCGCACTTGTGTTCCTGTTGATGTTAGGGCTGGTTTTCACCGAATTCCTAGTACTTTTGATTCGACTTGCTGGCGGGAAAGCCATCCTCAAGGGATTCTCCCACATTTTACAGAAACCTTTCTTCCCCCTTTGCTCACAGTGAGAAATGATATACACTTGTTTTGCAACTCTTTTGTCTTGTTTACTGCTGTGTTGTAGAGCATTCACAGTGGTCCCAACACAGTTATTTTTTTGCTTACTGCACCATTTCATGCATAGCACGTCTTTTTACCGAGTTCTTCTTACATTCTTTCCTCACATAGAGAAGTAAGTTTTACTTGTTTCCTAACCACTGGTACCAGTTACTGCTGCTTTCCAATGAATTACTGGTGCGTTTTAACTCTGTGCTATAGTGTGCTTTAGTCCTATTTGAGGCATTTCCACTCGTTGTGCAAACATTTTTCTTTACCACTTGCTCGCCTTGATAAATGTTTTACAATTCTTTGCCAAGTATTCCCTCGAGTTTATTGCCGCGTTGGGTGATTCTCAGTGATTTCTTTGTCAGGGTAGAGTGTGTTTTCCACTCTTTACACGGGCCTTTTCCCTCCTTGTACAAAACAGTTTCTTCACTCTTTCCTCACAGTGAGAAATGATGTACACTTGCTTTCACACTATTTTTTGCCCCTTACGGCTGCGTCTCAGTGAATACAGATGGTTTTCTTGCAATCTATAGCATGCATTCTGCTTTATTTCATGGATATCCACGCAGTTTACTAAGGGTTTTCTACATTCTTTCGTCACCTAGAGAAGTGTGTTTTACTTGTTTTCTAACCATTAGAGATCAGTTACTACTGCTATCCAATGAAACACTGCTGGTTTTTATGACTGTGCTATCCTGTGGTGCCTGCTTTATGTGAAAGATTTCCACTGGACACTGTCGTCATAATGAGAAACGATTGACAATTCTTTTCCAACTATTTCCTACCATGTGCTGCTGCTTTGCGTGATTCTCAGTGATTTCTTAGACTGCAGCACAGTGTGCTTTCTGGTCTTTAAACCAGGATTTTCCTGCATTGGACCAACTTCTTTCTCCCCTCCGTGCTCATATTGACACATGATTTACACCTATCTTCCAATGCTTGGCAGAGTTTACTGTTGCATTTCCACTTCTTTTCCTCCCAGAGCGATGTGATTTTTGCTTGTCGTACCGTCAGTTTTTTATCAATAACTGCTGATTTTCCGTCGGTTACTACTGGTGTGTAACACTGTGCTCTGGTGGGCTTCTGCTCTTCAGCACAAAACTGCGCCCCGTTGTCCAACCCCTTTGTACAGTGTTTCCTCATGTTCATGAGTGATTTGCTCCGGCCTTCTGTCCGTATTGTAGTGATTAGAGCTGCTGTCCAGGGATTTCAAAGTGCTTTCAAAAGTGTTTTTGAACGTAAGTATTGGTCCTCAGCACTGAAATCTCCTTGAGCTCAAACACTGTTCTTCACTCTTTCCTCACATTTCACATGCTTTCCAATTGTGTTCTAACGTTCTTTTCATTTACTGCTGCTTTCAGTGAACTCTCATTGATATCCAACGCTCTGCCATGGTATACATGTTGCTCTTTTTTCGTTGGTTCAACCACCTTTGTATAAACACCTTTTGACACTCTTTGCTCACACTCCTACGTGACTTGCACTGGCCTTCTCACTTTTAGGTGTATGTCACTGCTGATTTTCAGGGAATCCATAGGGCTTCTAACAGTGTTCTCATGCCTTCACAGCCGTCTTTCCATGATTCTAGCGCACTGTACAAATACAGTGAGGATAGATGTCCACTTGTCTTCCAACGATTTAGTATCGTTTACAGCTGCGTTTCAGTGAAGTCAGAGTGCTTTCGAACTTGCTTATAGTATGCTAACTGCTCTATCTCATGGATATCCTTGCCTTTACCAACTCCTTTCTACACTCTTTTCCCAAGTAGCGGTGAGTTTTTCTTGTTTTCTAGCCATTCAGGATGGGTTATGGCTGCTTTCCTATGAATTACTGGTGGTGTTAAAACTGTGCGGTTGTGTGCTTCCTGCTCTACTGAAGGGATGTCCACACACTGTGCAAACACTTCCTCAACATTGCCTCACATTGAGAAAAGCTTTCCACTTCTTTTCCAAGTGTTTCCTACAGTTGAATGCAGCCTTTCGTAACTAGTGAGTGGTTTCTTAGATTGGGGCAGAGCTCGCTTTCTGCCCTTTTCTCGGGATTTTCTCGCATTGCACCAACTTCTTTCTTCCCCCAGTGCTCACAATGGGAAATTATTTACTCTTGTTTTCCAACTCTTTTATATAGCTCATGGCTACTTTTCAATGAGTACCCAGAGGTTGCTAACACTGCTCTACTCTGCTTCCTGCTCACTTTCATTCATATCACCCCAATGTACAACGACCTTTGCAGACTCTCTCTTCACTTTCCAAAATGACTCGCACTTGTGTTCCTGTTGATGTTAGGGCTGGTTTTCACCGAATTCCTAATACTTTTGATTCGACTTGCTGGCTGGACAGCCGTCCTCAAGGGATTCTCCCACATTTTACAGAAACCTTTCTTCCCCCTTTGCTCACAGTGAGAAATGATATACACTTGTTGTGCAACTCTTTTGTCTTGTTCACTGCTGTGTTGTAGAGCATTCACAGTGGTCCCAACACAGTTATTTTTTTGCTTACTGCACCATTTCATGCATAGCACGTCTTTTTACCGAGTCCTTCTTACATTCTTTCCTCACATAGAGAAGTGAGTTTTACTTGTTTCCTAACCAGTGGTACCAGTTACTGCTGCTTTCCAATGAATTACTGGTGCGTTTTAACTCTGTGCTATAGTGTGCTTTAGTCCTATTTGAGGCATTTCCTCTCGTTGTGCAAACATTTTTCTTTACCACTTGCTCGCCTTGATAAATGTTTTACAATTCTTTGCCAAGTATTCCCTCGAGTTTATTGCCGCGTTGGGTGATTCTCAGTGATTGCTTTGTCAGGGTATAGTGTGTTTTCCACTCTTTACACGGGCCTTTTCCCTCCTTGTACAAAACAGTTTCTTCACTCTTTCCTCACAGTGAGAAATGATGTACACTTGCTTTCACACTATTTTTTGCCCCTTACGGCTGCATCTCAGTGAATACAGACGGTTTTCTTGCAATCTATAGCATGCATTCTGCTTTATTTCATGGATATCCACGCAGTTTACTAAGGGTTTTCTACATTCTTTCTTCACCTAGAGAAGTGTGTTTTACTTGTTTTCTAACCATTAGAGATCAGTTACTACTGCTATCCAATGAAACACTGCTGGTTTTTATGACTGTGCTATCCTGTGGTGCCTGCTTTATGTGAAAGATTTCCACTGGACACTGTCGTCATAATGAGAAACGATTGACAATTCTTTTCCAACTATTTCCTACCGTGTGCTGCTGCTTTGCGTGATTCTCAGTGATTTCTAAGACTGCAGCACAGTGTGCTCTCTGGTCTTTAAACCAGGATTTTCCTGCATTGGACCAACTTCGTTCTTCCCTCCGTGCTCATATTGACACATGATTTACACCTATCTTCCAATGCTTGGCAGAGTTTACTGTTGCATTTCCACTTCTTTTCCTCCCAGAGCGATGTGATTTTTGCTTGTCGTACCGTCAGTTTTTTATCAATAACTGCTGATTTTCCGTCGGTTACTACTGGTGTGTAACACTGTGCTCTGGTGGGCTTCTGCTCTTCAGCACAAAACTGCGCCCCGTTGTCCAACCCCTTTGTACAGTGTTTCCTCATGTTCATGAGTGATTTGCTCCGGCCTTCTGTCCGTATTGTAGTGATTAGAGCTGCTGTCCAGGGATTTCAAAGTGCTTTCAAAAGTGTTCTTGAACGTAAGTATTGGTCCTCAGCACTGAAATCTCCTTGAGCTCAAACACTGTTCTTCACTCTTTCCTCACATTTCACATGCTTTCCAATTGTGTTCTAACGTTCTTTTCATTTACTGCTGCTTTCAGTGAACTCTCATTGATATCCAACGCTCTGCCATGGTATACATGTTGCTCTTTTTCGTTGGTTCAACCACCTTGTATAAACACCTTTTGACACTCTTTGCTCACACTCCTACGTGACTTGCACTGGCCTTCTCACATTTAGGTGTATGTCACTGCTGATTTTCAGGGAATCCATAGGGCTTCTAACAGTGTTCTCATGCCTTCACAGCCGTCTTTCCATGATTCTAGCGCACTGTACAAATACAGTGAGGATAGATGTCCACTTGTCTTCCAACGATTTAGTATCATTTACAGCTGCGTTTCAGTGAAGTCAGAGTGCTTTCGAACTTGCTTATAGTATGCTAACTGCTCTATCTCATGGATATCCTTGCCTTTACCAACTCCTTTCTACATTCTTTTCCCAAGTAGCGGTGAGTTTTTCTTGTTTTCTAGCCATTGAGGATGGGTTATGGCTGCTTTCCTATGAATTACTGGTGGTGTTTAAAACTGTGTGGTTGTGTGCTTCCTGCTCTACTGAAGGGATGTCCACACACTGTGCAAACACTTCCTCAACATTGCCTCACATTGAGAAAAGCTTTCCACTTCTTTTCCAAGTATTTCCTACAGTTGAATGCAGCCTTTCGTAACTAGTGAGTGGTTTCTTAGATTGGGGCAGAGCTCGCTTTCTGCCCTTTTCTCGGGATTTTCTCGCATTGCACCAACTTCTTTCTCCCCCCCGTGCTCACAATGGGAAATTATTTACTCTTGTTTTCCAACTCTTTTATATAGCTCATGGCTACTTTTCAATGAGTACCCAGAGGTTGCTAACACTGCTCTACTCTGCTTCCTGCTCACTTTCATTCATATCACACCAATGTACAACCACCTTTGCAGACTCTCTCTTCACTTTCCAAAATGACTCGCACTTGTGTTCCTGTTGATGTTAGGGCTGGTTTTCACCGAATTCCTAGTACTTTTGATTCGACTTGCTGGCGGGAAAGCCATCCTCAAGGGATTCTCCCACATTTTACAGAAACCTTTCTTCCCCCTTTGCTCACAGTGAGAAATGATATACACTTGTTTTGCAACTCTTTTGTCTTGTTTACTGCTGTGTTGTAGAGCATTCACAGTGGTCCCAACACAGTTATTTTTTGCTTACTGCACCATTTCATGCATAGCACGTCTTTTTACCGAGTTCTTCTTACATTCTTTCCTCACATAGAGAAGTAAGTTTTACTTGTTTCCTAACCACTGGTACCAGTTACTGCTGCTTTCCAATGAATTACTGGTGCGTTTTAACTCTGTGCTATAGTGTGCTTTAGTCCTATTTGAGGCATTTCCACTCGTTGTGCAAACATTTTTCTTTACCACTTGCTCGCCTTGATAAATGTTGAAAAATTCTTTGCCAAGTATTCCCTCGAGTTTATTGCCGCGTTGGGTGATTCTCAGTGATTTCTTTGTCAGGGTAGAGTGTGTTTTCCACTCTTTACACGGGCCTTTTCCCTCCTTGTACAAAACAGTTTCTTCACTCTTTCCTCACAGTGAGAAATGATGTACACTTGCTTTCACACTATTTTTTGCCCCTTACGGCTGCGTCTCAGTGAATACAGATGGTTTTCTTGCAATCTATAGCATGCATTCTGCTTTATTTCATGGATATCCACGCAGTTTACTAAGGGTTTTCTACATTCTTTCGTCACCTAGAGAAGTGTGTTTTACTTGTTTTCTAACCATTAGAGATCAGTTACTACTGCTATCCAATGAAACACTGCTGGTTTTTATGACTGTGCTATCCTGTGGTGCCTGCTTTATGTGAAAGATTTCCACTGGACACTGTCGTCATAATGAGAAACGATTGACAATTCTTTTCCAACTATTTCCTACCGTGTGCTGCTGCTTTGCGTGATTCTCAGTGATTTCTTGGACTGCAGCCCAGTGTGCTTTCTGGTCTTTAAACCAGGATTTTCCTGCATTGGACCAACTTCGTTCTTCCCTCCGTGCTCATATTGACACATGATTTACACCTATCTTCCAATGCTTGGCAGAGTTTACTGTTGCATTTCCACTTCTTTTCCTCCCAGAGCGATGTGATTTTTGCTTGTCGTACCGTCAGTTTTTTATCAATAACTGCTGATTTTCCGTCGGTTACTACTGGTGTGTAACACTGTGCTCTGGTGGGCTTCTGCTCTTCAGCACAAAACTGCGCCCCGTTGTCCAACCCCTTTGTACAGTGTTTCCTCATGTTCATGAGTGATTTGCTCCGGCCTTCTGTCCGTATTGTAGTGATTAGAGCTGCTGTCCAGGGATTTCAAAGTGCTTTCAAAACTGTTCTTGAACGTAAGTATTGGTCCTCAGCACTGAAATCTCCTTGAGCTCAAACACTGTTCTTCACTCTTTCCTCACATTTCACATGCTTTCCAATTGTCTTCTAACGTTCTTTTCATTTACTGCTGCTTTCAGTGAACTCTCATTGATATCCAACGCTCTGCCATGGTATACATGTTGCTCTTTTTCTTTGGTTCAACCACCTTGTATAAACACCTTTTGAGACTCTTTGCTCACACTCCTACGTGACTTGCACTGGCCTTCTCACTTTTAGGTGTATGTCACTGCTGATTTTCAGGGAATCCATAGGGCTTCTAACAGTGTTCTCATGCCTTCACAGCCGTCTTTCCATGTTTCTAGCGCACTGTACAAATACAGTGAGGAAAGATGTTCACTTGTCTTGCAACGATTTAGTATCGTTTCCAGCTGCGTTTCAGTGAAGTCAGAGTGCTTTCGAACTTGCTTATAGTATGCTAACTGCTCTATCTCATGGATATCCTTGCCTTTACCAACTCCTTTCTCCATTCTTTTCCCATGTAGCGGTGAGTTTTTCTTGTTTTCTAGCCATTGAGGATGGGTTATGGCTGCTTTCCTATGAATTACTGGTGGTGTTTAAAACTGTGCGGTTGTGTGCTTCCTGCTCTACTGAAGGGATGTCCACACACTGTGCAAACACTTCCTCAACATTGCCTCACATTGAGAAAAGCTTTCCACTTCTTTTCCAAGTATTTCCTACAGTTGAATGCAGCCTTCCGTAACTAGTGAGTGGTTTCTTAGATTGGGGCAGAGCGCGCTTTCTGCCCTTTTCTCGGGATTTTCTCGCATTGCACCAACTTCTTTCTTCCCCCCGTGCTCACAATGGGAAATTATTTACTCTTGTTTTCCAACTCTTTTATATAGCTCATGGCTACTTTTCAATGAGTACCCAGAGGTTGCTAACACTGCTCTACTCTGCTTCCTGCTCACTTTCATTCATATCACACCAATGTACAACCACCTTTGCAGACTCTCTCTTCACTTTCCAAAATGACTCGCACTTGTGTTCCTGTTGATGTTAGGGCTGGTTTTCACCGAATTCCTAGTACTTTTGATTCGACTTGCTGGCGGGAAAGCCATCCTCAAGGGATTCTCCCACATTTTACAGAAACCTTCTTCCCCCTTTGCTCACAGTGAGAAATGATATACACTTGTTTTGCAACTCTTTTGTCTTGTTTACTGCTGTGTTGTAGAGCATTCACAGTGGTCCCAACACAGTTATTTTTTTGCTTACTGCACCATTTCATGCATAGCACGTCTTTTTACCGAGTTCTTCTTACATTCTTTCCTCACATAGAGAAGTAAGTTTTACTTGTTTCCTAACCACTGGTATCAGTTACTGCTGCTTTCCAATGAATTACTGGTGCGTTTTAACTCTGTGCTATAGTGTGCTTTAGTCCTATTTGAGGCATTTCCACTCGTTGTGCAAACATTTTTCTTTACCACTTGCTCGCCTTGATAAATGTTGAAAAATTCTTTGCCAATTATTTCCTCGAGTTTATTGCCGCGTTGGGTGATTCTCAGTGATTTCTTTGTCAGGGTAGTGTGTGTTTTCCACTCTTTACACGGGCCTTTTCCCTCCTTGTACAAAACAGTTTCTTCACTCTTTCCTCACAGTGAGAAATGATGTACAGTTTCTTTCACACTATTTTTTGCCCCTTACGGCTTCGTCTCAGTGAATACAGATGGTTTTCATCCAATCTATAGCATGCATTCTGCTTTATTTCATGGATATCCACGCAGTTTACTAAGGGTTTTCTGCATTCTTTCTTCACCTAGAGAAGTGTGTTTTACTTGTTTTCTAACCATTGGAGATCAGTTACTACTGCTATGCAATGAAATACTGCTGGTTTTTATGACTGTGCTATCCTGTGGTGCCTGCTTTATGTAAAAGATTTCCACTGGACACTGTCGTCATATTGAGAAACGATTGACAATTCTTTTCTAAGTATTTCCTACCGTGTACTGCTGCTTTGCGTGATTCTCAGTGATTTCTTAGACTGCAGCACAGTGTGCTTTTTGGTCTTTAACCAGGATTTTCCTGCATTGGACCAACTTCTTTCTTCCCTCCGTGCTCACATTGACACATGATTTACACCTATCTTCCAATGCTTGGCAGAGTTTACTGTTGCATTTCCACTTCTTTTCCTCCCAGAGCGATGGGATTTTTGCTTGTCGTACCGTCAGTTTTTTATCAATAACTGCTGATTTTCCGTCGGTTACTACTGGTGTGTAACACTGTGCTCTGGTGGGCTTCTGCTCTTCAGCACAAAACTGCGCCCCGTTGTCCAACCCCTTTGTACAGTGTTTCCTCATGTTCATGAGTGATTTGCTCTGGCCTTCTGTCCGTATTGTAGTGATTAGAGCTGCTGTCCAGGGATTTCAAAGTGCTTTCAAAAGTGTTCTTGAACGTAAGTATTGGTCCTCAGCACTGAAATCTCCTTGAGCTCAAACACTGTTCTTCACTCTTTCCTCACATTTCACATGCTTTCCAATTGTCTTCTAACGTTCTTTTCATTTACTGCTGCTTTCAGTGAACTCTCATTGATATCCAACGCTCTGCCATGGTATACATGTTGCTCTTTTTCGTTGGTTCAACCACCTTGTATAAACACCTTTTAAGACTCTTTGCTCACACTCCTACGTGACTTGCACTTGCCTTCTCACTTTTAGGTGTATGTCACTGCTGATTTTCAGGGAATCCATAGGGCTTCTAACAGTGTTCTCATGCCTTCACAGCCGTCTTTCCATGTTTCTAGCGCACTGTACAAATACAGTGAGGAAAGATGTTCACTTGTCTTGCAACGATTTAGTATCGTTTCCAGCTGCGTTTCAGTGAAGTCAGAGTGCTTTCGAACTTGCTTATAGTATGCTAACTGCTCTATCTCATGGATATCCTTGCCTTTACCAACTCCTTTCTCCATTCTTTTCCCATGTAGCGGTGAGGTTTTCTTGTTTTCTAGCCATTGAGGATGGGTTATGGCTGCTTTCCTATGAATTACTGGTGGTGTTTAAAATTGTGCGGTTGTGTGCTTCCTGCTCTACTGAAGGGATGTCCACACACTGTGCAAACACTTCCTCAACATTGCCTCACATTGAGAAAAGCTTTCCACTTCTTTTCCAAGTATTTCCTACAGTTGAATGCAGCCTTCCATAACTAGTGAGTGGTTTCTTAGATTGGGGCAGAGCGCGCTTTCTGCCCTTTTCTCAGGATTTTCTCGCATTGCACCAACTTCTTTCTTCCCCCCGTGCTCACAATGGGAAATTATTTACTCTTGTTTTCCAACTCTTTTATATAGCTCATGGCTACTTTTCAATGAGTACCCAGAGGTTGCTAACACTGCTCTACTCTGCTTCCTGCTCACTTTCATTCATATCACCCCAATGTACAACCACCTTTGCAGACTCTCTCTTCACTTTCCAAAATGACTCGCATTTGTGTTCCTGTTGGTGTTAGGGCTGGTTTTCAGCGAATTCCTAGTGCTTTTGACTCGACTCTGCTAGCGGGACAGCCGTCCTCAAGGGATTCTCCCGCATTGTACAGAAACCTTTCTTCCCCCTTTGCTCACAGAGAGAAATGATATACACTTGTTTTGCAACTCTTTTGTATTGTTTACTGCTGTGTTGTAGCGCATTCACAATGGTCCCAACACAGTTATTTTTTTGCTTACTGCACCATTTCATGCATAGCACGTCTTTTTACCGAGTCCTTCTTACATTCTTTCCTCACATAGAGACGTGAGTTTTACTTGTTTCCTAACCACTGGTATCAGTTACTGCTGCTTTCCAATGAATTACTGGTGCGTTTTAACTCTGTGCTATAGTGTGCTTTAGTCCTATTTGAGGCATTTCCACTCGTTGTGCAAACATTTTTCTTTACCACTTGCTCGCCTTGATAAATGTTAAAAAATTCTTTGCCAATTATTTCCTCGAGTTTATTGCCGCGTTGGGTGATTCTCAGTGATTTCTTTGTCAGGGTAGTGTGTGTTTTCCACTCTTTACACGGGCCTTTTCCCTCCTTGTACAAAACAGTTTCTTCACTCTTTCCTCACAGTGAGAAATGATGTACAGTTTCTTTCACACTATTTTTTGCCCCTTACGGCTTCGTCTCAGTGAATACAGATGGTTTTCATCCAATCTATAGCATGCATTCTGCTTTATTTAATGGATATCCACGCAGTTTACTAAGGGTTTTCTACATTCTTTCTTGACCTAGAGAAGTGTGTTTTACTTGTTTTCTAACCATTGGAGATCAGTTACTACTGCTATCCAATGAAACACTGCTGGTTTTTATGACTGTGCTATCCTGTGGTGGCTGCTTTATGTAAAAGATTTCCACTGGACACTGTCGTCATAATGAGAAACGATTGACAATTCTTTCCCAACTATTTCCCACCGTGTACTGCTGCTTTGCGTGATTCTCAGTGATTTCTTAGACTGCAGCACAGTGTGCTTTCTGGTCTTCAACCAGGATTTTCCTGCATTGGACCAACTTCTTTCTTCCCTCCGTGCTCACATTGACACATGATTTACACCTATCTTCCAATGCTTGGCAGAGTTTACTGTTGCATTTCCACTTCTTTTCCTCCCAGAGCGATGGGATTTTTGCTTGTGGTACCGTCAGTTTTTAATCAATAACTGCTGATTTTCCGTCGGTTACTACTGGTGTGTAACACTGTGCTCTGGTGGGCTTCTGCTCTTCAGCACAAAACTGCGCCCCGTTGTCCAACCCCTTTGTACAGTGTTTCCTCATGTTCATGTGTGATTTGCACCGGCCTTCTGTCCGTATTGTAGTGATTAGAGCTGGTGTCCAGGGATTTCAAAGTGCTTTCAAAAGTGTTCTTGAACGTAAGTATTGGTCTTCAGCACTGAAATCTCCTTGAGCTCAAACACTGTCCTTCACCCCTTCCTCACATTTCAAATGCTTTCCAATTGTGTTCTAACGTTCTTTTTATTTACTGCTGCTTTCAGTGAACTCTCATTGATATCCAAAGCTCTGCCATGGTATACATGTTGCTCTTTTTCTTTGGTTCAACCACCTTTTATAAACACCTTTTGAGACTCTTTGCTCAAACTCCTACGTGACTTCCACTTGCCTTCTCCCTTTTAGCTATATGTCACTGCTGATTTTCAGGGAACTCATAGGGCTTCTAACAGTGTTCTCATGCATTTACAGCCGTCTTTCCATGATTCTAGTGCATTTTACAAATACAGTGAGGAAAGATGTCCACTTGTCTTCCAACGATTTAGTATCGTTTCCAGCTGCGTTTCAGTGAAGTCAGAGTGCTTTCGAACTTGCTTATAGTATGCTAACTGCTCTATCTCATGGATATCCTTACATTTACCAACTCCTTTTACATTCTTTTCTCATGTTGCGGTGAGTTTTTCTTGTGTTCTAGCCATTGCGGATGGGTTATGGCTGCTTTCCTATGAATTACTGGTGGTGTTTAAAACTGTGCAGTTGTTTGCTTCCTGCTCTACTGAAGGGATGTGCACACACTGTGCAAACACTTCCTCAACATTTCCTCACATGGAGAATAGCTTTCCACTTCTTTTCCAAGTATTTCCTCCAGTTGAATGCAGCCTTTCGTAACTAGTGAGTTGTTTCTTAGTTTGGGGCAGAGCGCGCTTTCTGCCCTTTTCTTGGGTTTTTCTCGCATTGTACTAATTGCTTTCTTCCCCCCGTGCTCACAATGGGAAATTATTTACTCTTGTTTTCCAACTCTTTTATATAGTTCATGGCTACTTTTCAATGAGTACACAGAGGTTGCTAACACTGCCATACTCTGCTTCCTGCTCACTTTCATTCATATCACCCCAGTGTACAACCACCTTTGCAGACTCTCTCTTCACTTTCCAAAATGACTCGCACTTGTGTTCCTGTTGGTGTTAGGGCTGGTTTTCAGCGAATTCCTAGTGCTTTTGACTCGACTCTGCTGGCGGGACAGCCGTCCTCAAGGGATTCTCCCGCATTGTACAGAAACCTTTCTTCCCCCTTTGCTCACAGTGAGAAAGGATATACACTTGTTTTGCAACTCTTTTGTATTGTTTCCTGCTGTGTTGTAGAGCATTCACAATGGTCCCAACACAGTTATTTTTTTGCTTACTGCACCATTTCATGCACATCACGTCTTTTTACCGAGTCCTTCTTACATTCTTTCCTCACATAGAGAAGTGAGTTTTACTTGTTTCCTAACCACTGGTATCAGTTACTGCTGCTTTCCAATGAATTACTGTTGCGTTTTAACTCTGTGCTATAGTGTGCTTTTAGTCCTATTTGAGGGATTTCCACTCATTGTGCAAACTGCTTCTATCCAGTGAAATACTGCTGGTTCTTATGACTGTGCAATATTGTGCTGCCTGCTCTATTTAAAAGATTTCCTCACACTGCGCAAACCCTTTTATCAATATTTATTGATATTGGAATCGCTTTATACTTCTTTTCCAAGTAGTTCTTACAGTTGACTGCATTCTTTTGTAAGTTGTCATTGGTTTGTTAGATTGGGGTAGAGTGCGCTTTTTGCCCTTTACAAGGGAATTTCCCGCATTGTTCCATGTTCTTCCTCCCTTTGTGCTCACCATGGGAAATCATTTACTGTTGTTTTGCAACTCTTTTATATAGTTCTCTTTTGCTTTTCAGTGAGAACCCTGATGTTTCTAACACTGCTATATTCTGCTTCCTGCTCTCTTTAATTCATATCACCACCATGTACAAACACCTTTCAGACCTTTTTCTCACTTTCCAAAATGACTCACACTTGTGTTCTTATTGGTGTTAGTGCTGGTTTTCAGTGAATTTCTAGTGCTTTTTACTCTGTGCTCTGCTGGGGTGATAGCCATCCTCAAGGGTTTTTTCCACATTGTACAGAAATTTTTCTTCCCTCTTTTCTCACAGGGGAAATGATATACACTTGTTTTTCAACTATTTTGTATTTTTTACTGCTGTGTGTTAGAGAATTCACAATGTACCCAACACAGTTATTGTATTCTGACTTCTCCATTTCATGGATATCACCTCCTTTTCCCAACTCCTTTCTACATTCTTTCCTCACATAGAGAACTGAGTTTTACTCGTTTCCTAACCATTGGTATCAGTTACTGCATGTTTCCAATGATTTACTGGTGTTTTTTTTTAATTTCTTTATTTATTAAGGTGTCACATATTTGTCCTCATTCCCCGTTCCCATCCCCCCCCTGTTGTCCTTAACCATTGGTTAGGCTTGTATTTATGCACACAATCCTTTGGTTGATCTCTACCCTCTACCCCCACCCTTCCCACCCTCCCTCTGAGGCCCGATAGTCCGATCGATGCCTCCCTGTTTCTGGGTCTGTTCTTGTTCATCAGTCTATGTTGTTCATCATTTCCCCTAGATGAGTGAGATCATGTGTTACTAGAAGTATACTTATAAGAACCAAATGTGAGATGAGCAATAATAGTTATGCTGACAAGCAAATGAATCAGTCTGTATTAAGTTTCTTTCTGGACCAACAGTTCTTTTGAGACCCAATTTCAATGTCCACCAGTTCCTTATGTGTACATGTCAGCACTGACTTTTCAGCTCTGGATGGTGGACAAATGGTGGTAAAGCAGGTTCCACTCCCTCTGGTTTGGTCTCGCCCAGACCCAGGGGTGCGGCTTCACCCAGACTCAGGGGCGCGTGGCCTCACCTGGTCCCGGGATCCAGCCTCACCCGGACCCAAGGGCGTGTGGCCTCACCCGGACCCAGGATCGCGTGGCCTCTCCCAGACCCATGGACGTAGCCTCACCCGGACCTGGGACCCAGCCTCACCCGGATCCAGGGTCGCACGGCCTCACCCGGACCCGGGATCCAGCTTCACCCGGACCCAGGGACGCGCGGTCTCGCCCGGAAACAGGGGCGTGCGGCCTCCCGGACCCGGGATCCAGCCTCTCCCGGATCCAGGGGCGCACGGCCTCACCCGGACCCGGGATCCAGCTACACCCAGACCCAGGTACTTGTGCTTTTTAACACTGTGCTATAGTGTGCTTTCTGCTCTCTTCAAGGGATTTCCACTCATTGTACAAACATTTTTTCCCTTTCCTCACATTGATAAATGATTTATAATTATTTTCCAAGTATTTCCTATAGTGTACTGCTGCCTTGTGTGATTCTCAGTGATTTCTTAGTCTGGAGTACAGTGTGCTTTCTGTTCTTTAACTGGTATTTCCCACATTGGACCAACTTCTTTCTCCCCTCTGTGCTCACATTGAGAAATGATTTACACCTGTTTTCCAATGCTTTGCATAGTTTACTTTTGCTTTTCAGTGAGTACTCTTAGGTTTCTAATATTTCCATACTTTGCTTTCTGCTCTCTTTCTGGATATCACCACACTGTACAAACACATTTCCACTTTATTTCTGCACGGAGCGTTGTGATTTTTTATTTGTCCATTCAGTTTGTATAAATAACTGCTAATTTTTGGTCATTTACTAATGGTTTCTAACACTGTTCTGTGGTAGGCTTCTGCTCTTCACAACAAAAATATGCCACATTGTCCATCACCTTTCTCCAATCTTTCCTCATGTTCATAAGTGATTTGCACCTGCTTTCTGTCTGTATTGTAAGATTATAGCTGCTGTTCAGTGATTTCAAAGTGCTTTCAAAAGTGTTCTCTAAAGTATGTATTGCTCTTCAGCTCTGATTTCCCCTATTGCTCACGGTTCTTCACTCTTTCCTCACATTTCAAGTGCTCTTCAATTGTGTTCTAACGGTTTTTTCATTTACTGCTGCTTTTCAGTGAATTCTCATTGGTTTTCAACTCTGTTCCATGGTGTACATATTGCTCTTTTTCTTTGGTTCAACCACCTTCTATAAACACCTTTTGAGACTCTTTCCTCACACTCCTACGTGACTTTCACTTGTCTTCTCACTTTTAGGTATATGTCACTGTTGATATTCTGTGAAGCCCTAGGGCTTCTTAAACTGTGCTCTTGTGTGTTTACAGCTGTCTTTCTGTGATTCTCACACATTCTACAAATAGCTTTCTTCATGCTTTCCTCACAGTGAGGCAAGATGTTTACTTGTCTTCCTATGATTTAGTATAGTGTACTGCTGCATTTCAGTGATTTCTACCACAGTTATAGTATGTTAACTGCTCTATCTCATGGATATCCCTGCAAATTACCAACTTTTTTCTACGTTATTTCCTCATGCAGTGGTGAGTTTTACTTGTTTTCTGACCATTGGGGAATGTTTACTGCTGCTTTCCTATGAATTACTGGAGGTGTTTAAAACTGTGCAGTATTGTATTTCCTGCTCTATTGAAGGGGTTTCCACACATTGTGCAAATCCATTGCTTCAACATTTCCTCACATTAAGAAATGCTTTACACTTCTTTGCCAAGTTTTTCCTATAGTTGACTGTAGCTTTTCTTTTCTTTCTTTTTTTTAAAATATATTTTATTGATTTTTTACAGAGAGGAAGAGAGAGAGGGATAGACAGTTAGAAACACTGATGGGAGAGAAACATCGATCAGATGCCTCTTGCCCACCCCCTACTGGGGATGTGCACACAACCAAGGCACATGCCCTCGACCGGAATCGAACCTGGGACCCTTCAGTCCACAGGCCGACGCTCTATCCACCGAGCTAAACCGGTTTCGGCTTGACTGCAGCTTTTCATATGTTCTCAGTGGTTTCTTAGATTGGGGCAGAGTGCGCTTTCTGCCCTTTACAAGGGATATTCCTGCAGTGTACCAACTTCTTTCTTTCCTCTGTGTTTATGATGGGAAATCATTTACTCTTGTTTTGCAACCCTTTTATATAGTTTACTGTTGCTTTTCAGTGGGTACCCACAGGTTTCTAACACTGCTATCTATACTTTGCATCCTGCTCTCTTTCATGGATATCACCACATTTTACAAACACCTTTCTACTTTCTATCCTCACAGAGCAATGAGATTTTTACTTGTCTAAGTACTTTGTATAAATTACTGTTGTTTTTCAGTCAGTTACTAGTGGTTGGTAACACTGTGCTACGTTGTGCTTCTGCTCTTTAGCACTGAAATACCCACATTATCAAACACTTTTGTGCAGTCCTTCCTCATGTTCATAAGTGATTTCCACCTGCCTTCTGTCTGTATTGTAGACATTACAGCTGCTGTTCACTGATTTCAAAGCGCTTTCAAAAGTGTGCTCTAACACATACATTGGTCTTCAGCATATTTCTTCTCGTACTCAAACACCATTCTATACTCTTTCCTCAAATTCTGAAGTGTTTCACTTGTTTTCTATTTTGTTGCTTACTGCTGCTTTTCAGTGAATTCTCATTGGTTTCTTATACTGTACTACGTTGTGCATATTGCTCTCTTTTATTGATTCAACCGCATTGTACAAACACCTTTCTAGACTTTCATCACATTCCTAAGTGACTTTTACTTGTCTTCTCTCTATTTGGTGTTCGTCACTGATGATTTTCAGTGAATTCCTAGGGCTTCTAAGACTGTGCTCTAGTGCGGTTACACCTTTCTTTATGTGATTTTCCCACATTGTACAAACACCTCTCTTCAACGTTCCTCACATTGAGAAATGCTTTACACTTCTTTTCTAAGTATTTCCTATAGTTTACTGCAGCTTTTCATAAATTCTCAGTGATTTCTTACATTGGGTATAGAGTGTTTTCTGTTCTTTACACAGGATTTTACCACATTGTATCAACTTCTTTCTTCCCTCCGTGCTTACATTGAGAAATGATTTACTCTTGTTTTCCAGCTCTTTTCTATAATTAACTGTTGCTTTTCAGTGAGTACCCAGAGGGTTGTAACACTGTTATACTCTGCATCCTGCTCTTTTTCATGGATATCACCACATTGTACAAACACATTTCTAGACACTTTCCTCATGTTCCAAAGTGATTTTCATTTGTCTTCTCTCTATTTGGTGTATGTCACTGCTGATTTTCAGTGCATTCCTAGGGCTTCTAACAATGGGCTCTATTGCGGTTACAACTGTCTTTATGTGATTTTCCCACATTGTACTGAACTTTAGCTTCCCTCTTTCCTCACAGTGAGAAATGATGTAGACTTGTTTTCCACTGATTTAGTATGGTTTACTGCTTCATTTCAGTGAATATAGAGTGGTTTCTCATACAGTTATAGTATGCTTGCTGCTCTATTTCATGGATATCCCCACATTTCACAAACTTCTTTCTACATTCTTTTCTTACATAGAGGTGAGTTTTACCTGTTTTCTAACCAGTTGGGATCAGTTACTGCTGCTTCCAATGAGTTACTGGCGGTTTTTAACACTGTGCTGTAGTGTGCTTCCTGCTCTATTTGAAGGGATTTTCACACATTGTATAAACACCTTTCTTCAACATTTCCTCACATTGAGAAATGCTTTACAATTCTTTTCCGTGTATTTCCTACAGTTTACTGCAGCTTTTCATAATTTCTCAGTGATTTCTTAGATTGATGTAGAGTGTGATTTTTGCACTTTACATGGGATTTTCTCACATTGTAACAACTTCTTTCTTTCCTCTGTGCTCAAAATGAGAAATGATTTACTCTTTTATTTCCCATTTTTTTTATTAAGGGATTATATGTGTACATATCTTACCATTGCCCCTCGACCCCAATCCCATACATGCCCTCACCCCCCAGTGTTTTCCGTCCATTGGTAATACTTACATGCATGTATACAAGTCCTTTCGTTGATCTCTTATCTCCCCCACCTCTCCCTAACCTTCCTGTTGTAATTTGACAGACTGTTTGATGCTTTACTGCCTCTGTATCTATCTTTTTGTTCATTAGTTTATAATGTTCTTTATTATCCACAAATGAGTGAGATCATGTGGTATTTTTCTTTCATTGACTGGCTTATTTCACTTAGCATAATGTTCTCCAGTTCCATCCAGGTTGCTGCAAAAGGTTAAAATTCCTTCTTTTTTATGGCAGCATAGTATTCCATTGTGTAGATGTACCATAGTTTTCTGATCCAGTCATCTGCTGATGGGCACCTAGGCTGTTTCCAAATCTTAGCTATTGTAAATTGTTGTACTATGAAGATAGGGGTGCATTTATCCTTTCTGATTGGTGTTTCTAGCTTCTTAGGATACATTCCTAGGAGTGGGATTACTGGGTGAATTGGGAGTTCCATTTTCAGTTTTTTGAGGAAACTCCATACTGTTCTCCACAGAGGCTGCACCAGTCTGCATTCCCACCAGCAGTGCACAAGAGTTCATTTTTCTCCGCATCCTCACCAACACTTGTCGTTTGTTGATTTGTTGATGATAGCCATTTTGAAAGGTGTGAGATGGTACCGCATTGTCGTTTTGATTTGCATCTCTTAGGTAATTAGTGACTTTGAGCATGTTTTCATATGTCTCTTGGCCTTCTTTCTGTCTTCTTTCAAAAAGATTCTATTTATGTCCGTTGCCCATTTTTTTATTGGATCATTTATCTTTCATTTATTAAGTTTTATAAATTGCCTGTAGATGTTTGAGATTAAACCTTTATCAGTGATAACATTTGCAAATATGTTCTCCCATACAGTGGGCTTTCTTGTTGTTTTGTTGATGGTTTCTTTTGCTGTGCAAAAGCTTTTTATATTGAGGGAGTGCCATTTGTTTATTTTCTCTTTAGCTTCCATTGCCCTAGGAGCAGTATCAGTGAAGAAGTTCTTTCGGCATATGTCTGAGATTTTGCTGCCTATGGATTCCTCTAGTATTTTTATGGTTTCCCATCTTATGTTTAAGTCCTGTATCCATTTTGAGTTTATTTTTGTGTATGGTGTAAGTTGGTGGTCTAGTTTATTTTTTTGCTTGTATCTGTCCAATTTTCCCAACACCATTTGTTGAAGAGACTGTCTTTACTTCAGTGTATATTCATACCTCCTTTGTCAAATATTAATTTAGCATAGTGATTTGGGTCAATATCTGGATTCTCTATTCTATTCCATTATTCTATATGTCTGTTCTGTGCCAGTTCCAGGCTGTTTTGAGAACAGTGGCTTTGTAATACAGCTTGAAATCTGGTATTGAGATCCCTCCTACTTTATTCTTCTTTCTCAGGATTGCTGTGGCTATTCAGGGTCTTTTTTTATTCCAGATGAATTTTTGGAGAGTTCTTCTAGGTCTGTGAAATATGCCATTGGTATTTTAATGGGGAATGCATTGAATCTATAGATTGCTTTGGGTAGTATGGGCATTTTAATGATGTTGATTCTACCAATCCATGAACATGTTATGTTCTTTCATCTGTTGATGTCTTCCTCTATTTATTCAGTGTCCTGTAGTTTTCTGCATATAGGTCTTTTACCTCCTTAGTTAAGTTTATTCCTAGTTATCTTAATTTTTTTTTGGTGCGATGGTAAGTGGGATTGCTTTTTTAGTCTCTCTTTCTGTGGGTTGACTATTGGTGTATAGAAATGTTATAGATTTCTTGGCATTAATTTAGTATCCTGCTACATTGCCGAATTCATTTATTAAGTTGATTAGTTTTGTAGTCTTTTGGGTTTTTTATGTATAATATCATGTCATCTGCAAATAAGGACAGCTTTACTTCTTCTTTTCCAATTTGAATGCCTTTTATTTCTTCTTTTTTTCTGATCTCAATGGCTAATACTTCCAGTACTATGTCAAACAGGAGTGGTGAGAATGGGCTTCCCTGTGTTGTTCCTATTCTTAGGGGAAATGGTTTTAGTTTTTGTCCATTGAGTATGATGTTAGCTGTGGGTTTATCATATATAGATTTTATTATGTTGAGGTATGATCCTCCTATCCCCACCTTGTTGAGAGATTTTATCAAGAAAGGGTGTTGGATTTTGTCAAATGCTTTTTTCTGCATAAATTGATATAACTATGTGATTTTTATTTCTCAATTTGTTTATGTGACAATCACGTTTATTATTTGCAGATGTTTTACCATCCTTGCATTCCTAGGATAAATCCTCCTTGGTCATGGTGTATGATCTTTCTGATGTACTGCTGGATCCGATTTGCTAGAATTTTATTGAGAATTTTGGCATCTATGTTCATGAGGGATATTGTCCTGTAATTCTCTTTCAGTGTGCTGTCTTTATCTGGTTTTGGAATTAGGGTGATTCTGGCTTCATAGAAGGAGCTTGGAAGTGTTCCTTCCTCTTGAATTTTTTGGAATAGTTTGAGGAGGATAGGTTTTACTTCTTCCTTGAATGTTTGGTGAAACTCCCCTGTAAAGCCATCTGGCCCCAGGCTTTTGTTTGCTGGAAGCTTTTTGATGACTGCTTCAATTTCTTCCATAGTTATTAGCCTACTGAGCTGTTTAGATTCTTCCTGATTGAGTTTTGGAAGGTTATATTTTTGTAGGAATATGTCCATTTCCTCCAGGTTGTCCAGATTGTTGGAATAGAGTTGTTCATAGTATTTTTTAAAAATCCTTTGTATTTCGGTGGGGTCTGTTGTTATTTCACCTCTTTCATTTCTGATTTTGTTTATTTGGGTCCTCCCTCTTTGCTTCTTGGTGAGCCTGGCTAGAGGTTCATCAATCTTGTTTATCCTTTCAAAGAACCAGCTGTTGGTTTTGTTGATCTTTCGTATTTTTTTTTTGTCTCTAAGTCGTTTATCTCCACTCTGATCTTTATTATTTCCTTTGTTCTGCTTACACTGGGCTTTGCTTGTTGTTCTCTTTCTAACTCTTTGAGTTTTAGGGTTAGGTAATTTATACCACTGTTTGTTGTTTTTTTGCAGTAGGCTTGTAGGGCTATGAACTTCCCTCTCAAGACTGCTTTCACTGTGTCCCATAGATTTTGGATTGTTGTGTTTTCAGTGTCATCTGTTGCCATATGTTTTTTATTTCTTCCTTGATCTCTCTGGTAACCCAATCATTGTTTAATAGCATGTTGTTTAGTCTCCATGTGTTTGATTTTTTTGGTTGTTTTTATCATTGTTGATTTCCAGTTTTATGCCATTGTGATCTGAGAATATGGTTAATATGATTTCTATATTCTTGAAGTTGAAGAGACTTTGCCTATGTCCCAACATATGATCTATTTTTGAAAATGACCCATGTGCACTTGAGAATAATATATATTCTGTGGCTTTGGGTTGAAGTGTTCTGAAGATGTTAATTAATTCCATCTGGTCTATTGAGTCATTTAGGATTGCTGTTTCTTTGCTGATTTTTAGTTTAGAGGATTTGTCCAATGGTGATAGTGGGGTATTAAAGTCTCCTACTATGATTGTATTGCTGTCAATATCTCTCTTGATATCCTCAAGGAGGTTTTCATGTATTTGGGTGCTCCTGTATTGGGTGTGTATATGTTTACCAGAGTTATTTCTTCTTGTTGGATTGCTCCCTTTAGTATTATGAAGTGGCTTTCTTTATCTATTGTTATGTCCTTTACTTTGAGATCTAATTTGTCAAATATAAGTATAGCTACCCCGGCTTTTTTTTCATTTCCATTCATCTGGAATACCTTTTCCATCCCTTCTCCCTCAGTCTGTTTGTGTGTTTTTTCTGAGGTGGGTTTCTTGTAGACAGCAGATATATGGGTCTTGTTTTCTTATGCAATCTGTTACGCTATGTCTTTTGATTGGGGCATTTAATCCATTTATATTTAAAGTTATTATTGATACGTACTTGTTTGTCGCCATTATTATTCTTTACCCCTGTGTTCCTTCTTCACTTCCTATTTCTTATTTTTACAGCAGACCCGTTAGCATTTCTTGCATTACTGGTTTGGTGGTAATAAATTCCCTTAGTCCTTTTTTGTCTGTGAAGCTCCTGATTTCACCTTCAATTTTGATTGATAGCCTTGCTGGGTACAGTATTCTTGGATTGAGACCCTTCCTTTGCATGACTTTGTATATTTCATTCCATTCCCTTCTGGCTTGATGAGTTTCTGTTGAGAAATCGGTTGCTAGTCTGATGGGGGTTCCTTTGTATGTAACTTTCTGTCTCTCTCTGGCTGCTTTTAAGATTCTTACTTTGTCGTTGGTGTTTGCCAATTTAATTATAATTTGCCTTGGCCTCCATTCTCCTTTTGGGGCTCATTTTGCTTGGGACTCTGTGAGCTTCTTGGATTTTTGTGGGGTTTATTCTCCCCAATATCAGGGAAGTTTTCTGTCATTATTTTTTCAAACAGGTTTTCTATTCCTTGCTCTGTTTCCTCTCCTTCTGGAACCCCTATTATGTGGATGTTGTTTTTTTTCGTGTTGTTCCAAAGTTCCCTTAGGCTGTCCTCCTGCTTTTTAATATTTTTTTCAAGAAGCTGCTCTACTTGGGTATTTTTTTCCACCTTGTCTTCTAGCTAACTGATGTGGTCCTCTGCTTCTTCTTGTCTACTCTTGATGCTTTCTATTGAGTTCTTTACAGCAGTGATGTCATTTTTCATTTCTTCTTGTTTCTTCATATCCTCTTGGTTCTTACTCATATTGTTGGATTTGTCTTCCTTTTTTTTTTAGCCACCTTATGACCATTTCTCTTAATTCTTTCTCTGACAGGTTGCTTGCCTCTATTTCATTTACTTCCTTTTCTGGCGATGCCTGCTTTTCTTTCATATGCGGGCTGTTTCTTTGTCTCTTCATGGTATCTCTTCTCTGGATGTCTGGTTATGTAGTTCTCTCTCTCCTGTGTTGATTTAAAGTCACAAAATATAACACAACCAGGTACAACACACAAGGCACTGAACAGAAATGTATTCATGATATTGATAATCTCCAATAAAGGTGACTACCAGAGAAATTTAAATTATGGGATAGGAGAGAAAGAAGAAGAGGAAAAAGAAAGAAAGAAAAAAAAGAGTTCCAAAATGAAATTGGGAAAAGGAAAAAAAGTAAGAGAAAAAAGAAAGAGACTAAGGAAGAAAAGGGGAACAAACTATTTATGTGGAGAAAACTCCAATAGAACATCTACTAATCCTAGCAAATGGCAGCAACAGGTACCTGGAGGTTAATACAAACTACAAACAACAACTAATATCAAGCGAGGTGAGTAAAACAGAAGCAAAATACAAATAAAAAGTAAACAACAAAAAAAACCAAAAAAAAGAATAAGCAAAACAATCTCACAAAAAAGCATAAAAAATTGATATAATCAACATTCAAGCAAACAACAACAAAAGGACAGAGAGAAAAACAATTTTTTTGGATAGTTAAGATAGAAGAGAGATATGTGTATGGACTTGGACCCCGAGTTTGGAAATTAGATATATAAGTAGGGTGAAATTTTAACAGGGGGTGACCAGAAAGAATAGAGAGAATCTAAAACAGGAAAAGGGTAAGAGAAACAGGACACCAAAACGGGAAAATTAGGGAGAGTGATGGCATAAAGGTAGCGTTGAAATAGGATAAAACGATGCTAAAGGAAAGATGAAAATAGAATGTAGAACACTCATCCCAAAGTAAAATAAAGAGAAAATAAAATGACACTTTTTTTAAAAGAAAAGGTAAAATAGTAGTAGTAATAATACTGATTGAAAATAAACATGTAATAATTAAAAAGGTAAAATCAAGTGAGGAAAAAAGAAAAAAATTAGGTTCTTAAGTAAAAGGTGAAAAAATGAAAATAAATAATAAATAATAAATAAAAAAATAAAATGTGCAGTAGTGAAGGTCATTTACTTCCTCTATTCTGTTTAGCATGCCTGTTTCCCAGTCAGGACAGTATTGCAGTTCCCTGCATTCCACTGATCCTCAGTGTTGTAAGCCTGTCCTGATTTTTAAGCAGTCGGTGTCTTAATTTCTTGTATTCCGTTATTTTTGATTACTTGAGTCAATTTGTGATTGTGTTTCTGGGTGACAGTGTTTCTGGATTGACTTCTGGGTCTAAATGGCCTCTCTAGCCTGTGCTTAGATCCTTCTTTCCCTGTGGCACTTAATACCAGTTTGTAGGAGTGGGCTGCCCCAGAGCTGGCTCTCTGATGATCACTCCCCACTCTGATTTCCAGGTTCCAGAAAAACAACTTTTCCCTGCAGTCTCCCAGGGTGTCCCCAACTGGGTGATCCTATGTATTGGTCTTAGTAATCAGAAGCAAGGATTTGAAGAGGAAAAAGCCCAAGTGTGCGAACAACAGGGCTGCACGCAAGTCTGAGCAGTCTCCCTTTCCCCCTTGTGTCTAAGCAGCCGGCACACTTTTAAAATTTTTAGGCTGTCCTTTTGAATCAGATCAAAATGGGTTGCTTTTTAGAGATCCCTTCTGTTAGCAGCTCTGAGGACCCCCTTCCACATTCACGGATCACTCCAGCCCCATCAGCCACGGATTTTTCTAGGCACAGACTTCCCCCGGTCCTCCAGCTCCCACAGTGCATGCATTTCTCTCTGCCGCTGAGACCAGAGACCTCACCTTATCCCAGGAAAAATTTGACCTTTCCATGATGGAGTGTAGAGCTCCTCTGAATCCGCGTATTTGCACCAATTGGGGACAAGTGTTCTGGGGCTCGCAGCTGTTTGGTGGGTGCCTCAGTTGTAGATTTTGAGGCTTCTGATAACATCCACTTTCCCCTTTAAGATGGCTCTGTCTCCACGTCTGAGCCTGTAGCTCTGGGAGGGGACCCAGCAGCAGTGGGGGCTGCCCGGTCAGGGGAACCCCATCCAGCAGTCCCCCATCTTCTCCTGGAGAATAGTTGCCCCTTAACTCGCCAACAAATACACCCCATGCGACCCTCAGCTGTTCTTTCTTTCTACTCTGGGACATGGCTCAGGACCCATCTGTCTATTCTGCCGCCATTTTTCTTCTCTGAGAAATGATTTACTCTTGTTTTCGAACTATTCTATACAGTTTACTGTTTCTTTTCAGTGAGTACCCAGAGGTTTCTAACACTGCTGTACTCTGCTTCTTGCTCTCTTTCATGGATATCACCGCGTTGTACCAATAGCTTTCTAGACTCTTTCCTCACATTCCAAAGCTATTTTCATTTGTGTTGTATTTGGTGTAAGTCTGTGCTGGTTTTCAGCGAATTCCTAGGGTTTCTAACACTGTGCTCTATGGTGGTTACAGGTGTCTTTAAGGGATTTTCCCACATTACAAAAACCTTTCTTCACTCTTTCCTCACATTGAGAAATGATTTACACTTGTTTTCCAATATTTCATACAGTTTACTGCTGCTTCTCAGTGAATTCTCAGTGATTTCTTAGACTGTAGTTTAGTGTGCTTTCTGCTCTTACTAGGAATTTTCTTGCATTTTGCAAACAGTTTTTGCTCTCTTTCCTAATTTTTGGAAGTTGTTTCCATGTGTTTTGCAACTCTTTTGTATGGTTACTGCTGGTTTTTGTGAATCTCCATGGTTTCTAACACTTTTATAGTGTGCTTAGTGATCTATTAAATGGATTTTCTGCATTGTACAAACACCTTTCTTCACTCCTCTCATTGAGAAGTGATTTACACTTGTTTTCCTACTATTTTGTAGAGTTTACTACTGCTTTTCTGTAAATTCAGAGGGTTTTCTAACACTGCACTAAAGTGTACTTTATGCTCTTTAGCACTGATTTTCCCACTTTGTCAAAAACCTTTGTACATTCTTTCCTCATGTTCATAAGTTATTTTCAGCTGTTTTCAAACTATATTGTGCAATTTACAGTTCCTGTTCAGTTCTTTCAAAGGGGTTTCCAATAGTGTGCTGCAATATGCATTCTACTCTTCAGCACTGATTTCCCCTGGTTCTCAATCACCTTTCAGTACTCTTTCCTCATGTTCAAAAGTGATTTTCACTTGTTTTTCTATTTGGATTCAATTACAGCTGCTTTTCAGTGAATTATGAGTGGTTTTTAACACTGTGGCATAGTGTGGTTACTGCTTTAAGTATTTCCCCACATTGTATAAATACTTTCCTTTTTCTTTCATTAAGAAATGATTTACACATGTTTCCCAACTATTTTGTATAGTTTACTGCTGCTTTTAAGTGAGTTCCCAGTGGTTTCTGACACTGCTATTGTATGCTTACTGCTGTATTTCATGGATATCACCACATTGTACAAACACCTTTATACATTCTTTCCTCATATAGAGAAGTGACTTTTACTTGTTTTCTAACTATCCTACATAATAAAAGGGTAATATGTAAATTACCATCACTTCACTACGCCCATGGTTGGGCCAGCAGGGGGCACAGGAGGTGGGACTCGGGGTGGCCGATTGGGCCGGTGGGACGCTGAGCTTGCGTCGCCAGCGGCGGCGTGAGCTTAGCGTCTGCGCCATGGCTGTGCTGCGGCACAGAAGGGGCCTCTGGGGCAGCAAGCCAGGTGTCTGGCGGCCCCGGCTGATGAGGCAGCATGGGCAGGCAGGCGGCGCGGATCCTGGGGGAGGAGTCTGGCGGCAGTTGGGCCGCAGGAGCACGTGGCGGTGTCTGTAGAGGAGGCAGATTTCCACGCAGCCTGGGCTGGCTGAGGGAGGGCTCATGAGGGAGCCGGAAGGCAGAGGAGGTGGTGGTGGCCCCAGCCTTCCTGGGAGGGAGGCGAAGGCAAGACCCCTGGCCCGGGCTCTGGCCGCCGGAGGACCACGCCCCCGCCCCGCCATGCCCTAGGGGCCCAGGGACTTTGGAGCCACCGGCCACACCAGGTCCCGACCAGTGGACCGACAGCCAGCTCCCCCGCGATCGAAAGCGGGGAGCTGTGTGTCTGCTCCAGCACCAGCGGACCCCCTGCCATCAAAAGTGGGGAGCAGGCTGCTAGCAGTGTCTGTGAAGCATGCTAGGCTTTGCAGGGCAGTGGATATGGCCTGGATGGCAGGTTAGGCCTAGGGGACCCTACACGTGCATGATTTAATCATGCACTGGGCCTCTAGTTTGGTATAAGTTACTGCTACCTTTCAGTGAATTACTAGTGGTTTCTAGTTTTGTGCTCTTTAGCACTGATTTCCCCACACTTTCAAACACCTTTCTACACTCTTTCCTTATGTTCAGCAAGGATTTTCACCTGTTTTCTAACCATATTGTAGAGTTTAAAGCTGCTGTTTAGTGATTTTAAAGTGGTTTCCAAAGTGTGCTATAATGTGTGTATTCCTCTTCAGCACTGATTTCCCCTCACGCTCAAACACCTTTCTACATCCTTTCCTCAAGTTACAAAGTGATTTGCACTTATTTTCTATTTTGTAGATTACTGCTGCTCTTCAGTGTTTTCTCAGTGTTTTCTAACACCATGGTATATTGTGCATATTGCTCTTTTTCATTGATTTCACCACATTGTACAAACACCTTTCTACACTGTTTCTTCGCGTTCAAACGCGGTTTTCACTTGTTTTCTATTTGGTATGTTAGTGCTGGTTTTCAGTGAATCCCTAGTGGTTTCTAACACTGTGCTATAGTGTGCTTACTGTTCTATTTAAGGGATTTCCACCCATTGTACAAACACCTTTCTTCACTCTTTCCTTAAATTGAGAAATAATTTACACTTGTTTTCAAACTATTTCGTATAGTTTACTCCTGCCTCTCAGTGAATTCTCAGTGATTTCTTAGTCAGTGGTACAGTGTACTTGCTGCTCTTTACCATGGGTTTTCCAGCATTGTACAAACAGCTTTCTGCACTCTTTCCTGATGTTTAGAAGTTATTACCACCTATTTTGTGGATATCACCACATTGTACAAACACCTTTCCACATTTTTTCCTCACACAGAGAAGTGATTATAACTTGTTTTCTATTTGGTATAATTACTGCTGATTTTCACAGAATTATAGTGGGGGAATGCATCTTCATGTGGGAAAATATCAACATCCTGGAGGGGAACCTAATCTTTCTGTAGTGGGAACGTCTCTTACTTGGGGAAACGCACCTTCTTGTGGGCAAAAACACCTTTCTCTGTTGAAGTCATTCTTTCTATGGGAGTAAGGCACCTTCCTGTATGGGAATCCTTCTTGTGATGGACACTCACCTTCTTGTGGGGTAAATGCATCTTACTGTGGGGTGAACCCTTAATCATCTGGGAACACAACTTGTTTTAAGGGAAACACACATTCCTGTGAAGGAACACATATTCTTGTTAGAGAAATTAACCTTCTTTTGGGAAAATTCATCCTCCTTTAGAAGAAAACACTACCTCCTCTTTGGGAATCATTCTTTCTATCTGGGAAAAGCAACTTTTTTTGTGGGGAAATGCACCTTCTTGTAGGGAAATGCTGCTTTCCATGTGGGAACACATTTTCCTCCTGGAGAACAGAACTTCATTTTGGAATCGATGTCCTTATGTCAAAATATACCTTCCTGGAGGGAGAGGGTGGATACACCTTCCTGTGTAGGAACTCTTCTTCCTGTGGGTGAACACATCTTCCTGTGGAGGAACACTTCTTTCTTTGGGGGAAATGCACCTTCCTGTGGGGGAATGCATCATTATGTGGGGGAATATCACCATCCTGGGGAAAACCTAATCTTCCTGTAGTGAGAACGCATCTTCCTGTGGGGAAATGCACATTCTTGTGGACAACAACATCTTCTTGTGTGGACACCATTCTTCCTGTGGGGGTAAGGCACCATCATATGCGGGAACCCTTCTTGTGACAGACACTCACCTTCCTGTGGGATAAATCTACATTCTTGTGGGGTGAACCCTTCATCCCTGGGGTATACGCACTGTCCTGTGTAGGAAATTCACATTTTGTGGCAAAGGGCACCTTCCTGTGTGGAAACACATCTTCATTTTGGAGAAACACAACTTTCTGTGAAAGAACACACATTTCCATGGTAGAAATTCAGCTTGCTGTAAGGTAAATTTATGTTCCTGTGGGCGAAATGAACATTCATGTTGGGAAACACATCTTCCTTTGGCAGAATCATACCTTCCTGTATGGCAACTTATTTCTTGTGGGGGAAACTAATCTTCCTGTTGGGGAAAAGCATCTTCTTTCTTGATCATAGTCTTTCTCTGGGGGAAACATATATTCCTGTTGGGAAACACACCTTTCTGGGAGGAAACTTTTCTTCCTGGGGGCAAGCACATCTATCTGTGGGGGAAATGCATGTTCTTCTGAGGGAAACCATATCCTGTGGGAGAAATGCACCTTCCTATGGGGAAATGCACCTTCCTGTGAGGGTACACTTCCTCCACTGGGGGAAATGCAACTTTCTGTGGAGGAACACATCTTCCTGTGGGGGAAAGTATCTTCCTGTGAGGAAAACTCAACTTCCTGTGCAGGCATCCTTCTGCCTTTGGGGGAAAGCAACTTCCTTTGCAAGAAACACACCTTCATGTGCGAGAACAATTTTTTCTTGCTGGAGAACACAGTTCATTTTGGGGAATGATGTTCCTATAGTGAAATGTACCTTCCTGGGGGGCAGGGAAGACACATCTTTCTGTGGAGGAACACATCTTACTTTGGGAGAAGTACACCTTACTATATGGGAACCTAGTTTCCTGAGAGGGAAACTAATATACCTGTTGGGGAAATACACCTTTCTGTGGGGGAATCTAATCCTCCTGTGTGGGAAACACACATTCCTGTTGGGAAACACACCTTTCTGTGAGGGAACCTTTCTTCCTGTGGGAAAATACATCTATCTGTGGGGAAATGCATGTTCCTGTGATGCAATCCAAATCCTGTGGGAGAAACACACCTTCTTATGGGGAAATGCACCTTCCTCTGAGGGAACCATTCTTCCCGTGGGAGAAACTCACCTTCCTGTGGGGAAAATGCACCTTCCTGTGGGAGAACACATCTTCCTGTGGGGGAAAGACACATTCCTGTGGGGGCAAGGATAATCTTTTGAGGGAAACTCACCTTCCTGTGCAGGCATCCTTCTGTCTGAGGGAGAAAGACAACTTCCTCTTCAAGGAACACATCTTTCTGTGGGAGAAACTTCTCTGGGGAAAACAGAACCTCCTTTGGGATGAACTCTTCATCCTGTGGGGGGTACACATCTCCCTGTGGAGGAAATTCACCTTTTGTGGTGTAAAGGCACCTTCCTGTTGTGAAACACATCTTCCTTTGGGGAAAAGTATCTTCCTGTGAGGGAAACTCACGTTCCAGTGGAGGCATACTTCTGGCTGTGGGGGAAAGGCATCTTCCTTTACAAAAAACACAACTTCATGTTTGGGAACACAACTGTGGGAGAACCCTTTATGTGGAGGAAATGAACCTTCCTGTAGGGGGAATTCACCTTTTGTGGAGGAAAAGCTCCTCCCTGTGTGGTAACACATCCTCTTTTAGGGGAAACACAAATTCCTGTGAAGGAACACATCTTCTCGTGAGAAGAATTTACCTTCTTTCAGGGAAATTCCTCTTTCTCCAAGGGAAAACACATATTCCTGTTTGGGAATCATTCCTTCTTTCAGGAAAAGCAACTTTTGGTGGAGAAATGCACCTTCTTGTAGGGAAATGCCACTTCCTGTGTGGGAACACATTTTCCTGCTGGGGAACACAACTATATTTTGGGGAATGATGTTCGTGAAGCTAAATGTACCTTCCTGAGGTAAAATATACTCTCCTGTGCAGCAATACTTCTTCCAGTGGGTGAACACATCTTCCTGTGGAAGAACACTTCTTCCTTTCAGGGATATGCACCTTCCTGTGGGGGAATGCATCTTTATGTGAGGGGATATCACCATCCAGGGGGGGAACCTAATTTTCCTGTAGTGAGAACGCATCTTCCTGTGGGGAAATACATATTCTTGTGGACAAAAACACCTGACTGTGTTGTAACTATTCTTCCTGTGGGGGTAAGACATCTTCCTGTGTGGGAATCCGTCCTCTTGTGACAGATACTCATCTTCCTGTTGGGTAAATGCACCTTCCTATGGGGTGGACCCTTCATCCTGTAGGGATACGCACCATCCTGTGAAGGAATTTCACATTTTGTGTGGAAGGACACCTTCCTGTGTGGAAACACATCTTCCTTTGGGAGAAACAGATTTCTATGAAGGAACATATTTCCGTGGTAGAAATTGAGCTTCCTGTATGGTAAGTGAATCTTCCTGTGGGGGAAATACCACTTTCTGTGTGGGAATTGGTTCTTTCTGTCAAGGAAAAGTGCTTTGTGTGGGAAAATGCACCTTCCTGTAGGGGAATGCATCTTCCTGTGTGGAAATGCACTTTCTTGTGGGCAAAAACACCTCCTGTGCTGAAACCATTTTCCTGTGGAGGGTAAGGTACCTTTCTGTGTGGGAACCCCTCTTCCTTTGGGGATGCACATCTTCCTGTTAGGGAAATGCACCTTCCAATAGGGGAATGTACCTTTATGTAGGGCAACACTTCTTCCTGTGGTGGAATCTTTGTTCTTTAGGAAAAACTCTCCTTCCTGTGGCCGAAAAGCACTTGCATATGGGAGAAATGTACATTCCTGTTGGGGAACACATCTTCCTTTGGGGGGAATATGTGAAGGAACACATATTTCCATGGATGAGAATCACCTTCCTGTAGGGGAATGCATCTTCCTGTGTGGAAATGCACTTTCTTGTGGGCAAAAAACACCTTACCATTTTCCTGTTGAGGGTAAGGGAACTTCCTGTGTGGGAGCCCTTCTTTTTTTTGGGTACACATCTTCCTGTTGGGGAAATGCACTTTATATAGGGGTATGCACCTTCCTGTAGGGCAACACTTCTTCCTCTGGTGGAACCTTTCTTCTTTAGGAAGAACGCTCCTTCCTGTGGTCAAAACACACATGCCTGTGGGGGAAATGAACATTCCTGTGGGGAACACATCTTCCTTTGAGGGAAATGTACCTTCTGTATGGGAACCTATTTTCCTGTGGGGTAAACTAATCTTCCTGTTGAGGAAAAGCACATTTCTATGAGGGAAATTCACGTTTTGTGGAGGAAAGTCACATTCCCATGTTGTAACACATCTTCCCTTTGCGGGAAAAACACGTTCCTGGGAAGAACCCATCTTCCCGTGAGAGAAATTTACCTTATTTGAGGAAATTTCTCTCCCTCTGCAGGGAAACACATCTCCTGTTTGGGATTCATTCTTTCTGTCAGGGAAAAGCAAATTTTTGTGAAGAAAACACCTTCATGTAGGGAATTGTTGCTTCCTGTGTGGGAAACATTTTCCTGCTGGGGAACACAACTTCATTTTGGGGAACAATGTTCCTATCATAAAATGTACCTTCCAGGGGGAGGGTAATATCCCTTCCTGTGCAGGAATTCTTCTTCCTGCAGGTAAAAAAATTCTTCTGGTGGAGGAATACTTCTTCCTTTGGGGTAAATGCACCTCCTGTGTGGGAATGCATCTTTATGTGGGGGAATATCACCATCCTAGTGGCAACCTAATCTTCCTGTGGTGGAAACACATCTTCCTATGGGGAAATGCACCTTCTTGTGGGGCAAAAACATCTTCCTGTGTGGACATCATTCTTCCTGTGGGAGTAAGGCACCTTTCTCTGTGGGATGAACCCTTCATCCTTGTGTTGGAAACTCATATGTGAAGGAACACATATTTCTGTAGTAGAAATTGAGCTTCCTGTATGGTAAATGCACCTTCCTGTAGGGGAAACAGAAGTTCCTTTATAGGAATTGTTCTTTCTTTCAGGGAAAAGTGTGTTTTTTTGTTGTTTTTGTGTGTGTGTGTGGGGGGGGAAATGCACCTTCTTGTAGGCCCCACAGTGTAGGGGAACGCATTTTCCTGTGTGGAAATGTACCTTCTTGTGGGCAAAAACACCTTCCTGTGCAGAAACCATTTTCTTGTGAAGGGTAAGGCATATTTCTGTGTGAGACTCCTTCTTCCTTTGTGGGTTCACATCTTCCTGTTGGGGAAACGCACCTTCCAATAAGAGAATGCACCTTTCTGTAAGGCAACACTTCTTCCTGTGCTGTAACCTTTCTTCTTTAGGAGGAACCCTCCTTCCTGTGGTCAAAAAGCACTTGCCTGTGGGGAAACGTACATTCCTGTTGGGGAACACATCTTCCTTTGGGGGAAAAATACCTTCCTGTGGGGGAAATTAACATTCCTGTTGGGGAACACATCTTCCTTTGGAGGAAACACACCTTCCTGTGAAGGAACACATATTTCCAGGGATGAAATTCAGCTTCCTGTAGGGGAACACACCTTCCTGTGTGGGAACCCTTTCTTTCTTTGGGTGTAGACATCTTCCTGTTGGGGAAACTCACCTTCTGATAGGGGAATGCACCTGACTTTAGGGCAAAACTTCTTCCTGTGGTGGAACATTTCTTCTTTAGGAGGAACCTCCATTCCTGTGCACTTGCCTATGGTGAAATGAACATTCCTGTGGGGGAACACATCTTCATTTGGGGAAAGGTATCTTCCTGTATGGGAACCAATTTCCCTGTGGGGGAAAAGCACCTTCCTGTGGGAAAACCTAATCTTCCTTTGGGGGAAACACATATTCCTATTGGGCAACACACTTTTCTGATGTCCAATTCCTGTGCATGCATCCTTCTGTCTGTGGGGGAAAGGCAACTTCCTCTGCAAGAAGCATACATTCATGTGTGTGAACACATCTACCTGTGGAAGAACATTTTCTGGGGGGAAACCCATCTTCCTGTGGGATGAACTCTTCATCCTGTGGGGGATACATACCTTCCTGTGGGGGAAATTCACCTTCTGTGGAGAAAAGGCACCTTCCTGTGTGGTAACACATCTTCCTATGGAAAAAAACCCACATTCCTGTGAAGGAGCACCTCTTCTCGTGAGAAAAATTTACCTTCTTTGGGGAACTTCATCTTCTTCTGGTGGAAAACACACCTTCATGTTTGAGAATCCTTCTTTCTGTAAGGGAAAAACAACTATTTGTGGGGAAATGCACCTTCCTTGTAGAGAAATGAGATTTCCTGTGTGGAAATACATTTTCCTGCTGGGGAACACAACTTCATTTTGGAGAACAATGTTCCTGTGGCAAAATGTACCTTCTGGCGGCAGGGAGGGGGAATACCCTTACTTGTGCAAGAATTTTTCTTTCTTGTGAGTGAACAAATCTTCCTGTGGAGGAATACTTCTTCCTTTAGGGGAAAAGCACCTTTCTGTGCGTGAATACATCTTTATGTGGGGGAATATCACCATCTTGGGGGGAACCAAATCTTCCTGTGGCGGAAATGCATCTTCCTGTGGACAAGTTCACGTTTTGTGGAGGAAATGCACCTTCTTGCGGGTAAAAACACCTTCCTGTGTGGACACCATTCTTCCTGTGGGGGTAAGTCATCTTCCTCTGTGGGAACACTTTTTCTTGTGCTGGAAACTCACATTCCTGCGGGGTAAATGCACCTTCCTGTGGGATGAACCCTTCATCCTGTGGGGGATACAAACCATTCTGTGTAGGAATTCACATTTTGTGGGGAAGGGCACCTTCCTTTGTGGGAACACATCTTCCTTTGGGAGAAACACAGCTTCCTGTGAAGGAACACATATTTCCTTTGTGGAAATTGTTCTTTCTGTCAGGAAAAAGTGCTTTTTGTGGGAAAATGCTCCTTCCTGTAGAGGAATGCAGCTTCCTGTGTGGAAAATGCACCTGCCTGTGAGGGAAACATTTTTCTGTGGGGAACATAACTTTGGGGAAAGAAATTCTCATGTTGAAATGCACCTTCATGTGTGGTGGCGGTGGGGGGTGGTGGGGGAAATCACCTATCTATGCACAATTCTTCTTTCTGTGGGTGAACACATCTTCCTGTGGGGGAACCTTTTTCCCTGTGGGGAAACCCTTCTTCCTCTGAGGGAAAGTCGCTGTTCTGTGGGGGAAACTAACCTTCCTGTTGGGGAAAACATCTTCCTTTTGGGGAAACAAACCCTCCTGCAAAGGAACACTTATTTCCATGAATGAAATTCAGCTTCCTGTAGGGGAACTCATCTTCTTGTGTGGAAATCCACATTCTTGTGGGCAAAATGTTTTCCTGTGCAGAAACCATTGTCCTTTAGAGGATAAGAAACCTTCCTGTGTGGGAACCCTTCTTCCTTTGAAGCACACATCTTCCTGTTGGGGAAATGCACCTTCCAATAGGGGAATGCACCTTTCTGTAAGGCAACATTTCTTCCTTTGGTGGAACCTTTCTTCTTTAGATGGAATCCTCCTTCCTGTGGTCGAAAAGCACTTACCTGTGGGGGAAACGAACATTCCTGTTGGGGAACACATCTTCCTTTGAGGGAAATGTACCTTCCTGTATGGGAATCTATTTTCCTGTGGGGTAAACTAATCTTCTTGTTGAGGAAAAGCACTTTCCTGTGAGAAAAATTCACGTCTTGTGGAGGAAAAGCACACGATGTTTCTATGGTGAAATGTACCTTCCAAGGGGAGGGTAATACCCCTTACTGTGCAGGAATTCTTCTTCCTGCAGATGAATAAATTTTCCTGTGGAGGAATACTTCCTTTGGGGGAAATGCACTTTCCCGTGCAGGAATGCATCTTTATGGGGGGAATATCACCATCCTAGCGGGAACCTAATCTTCCTGTGTCAGGAATGCATCTACCTGTGTGGAAATGTACCTTCTTGTGGGCAAAAACACCTTCCTGTGTGGATACCATTCTTCCTGTGGGGGTAAGTCACCTTACTATGTGGGAACACTACTTCTTGTGATGGATACTCATCTTTCTGTGAGGTAAATGCACTTTCCTGTGGGATGAACCCTTTATCCTGTGGGAGATACGCACTATTCTGTGTAGGAAATTCACATTTTGTGGGGAAGGGCAACTTCCTTTGTGGGAACACATCTTCCTTTGGGAGAACACAGCTTCCTGTGAAGGAACACATATTTCCTGTGTGGAAATTGTTCTTTCTGTCAGGAAAAAGTGCTTTTTGTGGGAAAATGCACCTTCCTGTAGAGGAATGCAGCTTCCTGTGTGGAAAATGCACCTGCCTATGAGGGAACACATCTTCCTCTGGGGAACACACACACTTCACTTTGGGGAAAGTTATTCTCATGACAAAATGCACCTTCCCGTGGGGGAAAGTCACCTACCTATGCACCTACCTATGCACAATTCTTCCTGTGGGTGAACACATCTTCCTGTGGGGGAACCTTTTTCCCTGTGGAGAAACCCTTCTTCCTCTGAGAGAAAGTTACTGTTCCATGGGGGAAACTAACCTTCCTGTTGGGGAAAACATCTTCCTTTGTGGGGAAACACCTTTCTTTTTGGGAAAATATTTCTCTATTGAGCTAAAAGCACCTTCCTGTGGGGTTACCTGATCTTACTGAAGGAGAAACACACATTCTGGTTGCGAATCACACTTTTCTGTGAGGAAAACATTGTTCTAGTGGGGAAAATTGAAATTCCTATGGGGGAGATGCACCTTACTATGCGGGAACACATCTTCCTTTGGGAGAAATGCACATTCCTATATGAGAACATAGTTTCCTGAGAGAGAAACTAATATACTTGTTGGGAAAATACACTGTCCTGTGGGGGGAAATTATTATTCTGTGAGGGAAACTCAACTTCTTGTTCAGGCATCCTGTCTGTTGGGGAAAGACTCCTTCTGCAAGAAACACATCTTCTTGTGTGCGAACACATCTTCCTTTGGGAGAACGTTTTCTGTGGGTGAATCCCACTTTCCTGTGTAATAAACCCTTCATCCTGTGGGGAATACACACCTTCCTGTTGGGAAACTCAGCTTTTGTGGAGGAAAGGCACCTTCCTGTGTGGTAGCACATCTTCCTTTGGGGGAAACACACATTCCTGTGAAGGAAGACATCTTCTTGTGAAAAAAACTTACCTTCTTTTGAGGAAATTCCTCTTCCTCTGAGGGAAAACACATATTCCTGTTTAAGAATCTTTCTTTATGTCAGGAAAAAGTAACTTTTTGTGGGGAAATGCACCTTCTTGTAGGGAAATACTCTTCCTTTGTGGGAACACATTTTCCTGCTGGGGAACAAAACTTAATTTTGGGGAACGATATTTGTATAGCAAAATGTACCTCCTTGAGGTAGAATACACCTTCCTGTGCAGGTATTCTTCTTCCTTCAGGTGAACACATCTTCCTGTGGAGGAACACTATTTCCTTTGAGTAATATGCACCTTCCAATGGGGGAACGCATCTTTATGTGGGGAAATTCACTTTCCTTGGGGGAACATAATATTTCTGAAACAGAAACGCATCTTCCTGTGAGTAAATGCACCTTCCTGTGTGGGAAACTACTTTCCTGTGGGGGAACCTTATTTTCTGTTGAACAAAAAGCACCTTTCTTGGGAGGATCCTGATCTTCCTGAAGGGGAAACACATTCCTGTTGGAAAACACACTTTTCTGTGAGATAGCTTTAGTTCCAGTGGGGGAAACTCAAATTCCTGTGGGGAAAATGCACCTTCCTGTGGGGAAAGTATCGTTCTGTGAGGTAAATACACCTTCCTGTGCAGGAAACCTTCTTGCTGTGGCGGAAAGGCATCTTCCTGTGTGGAAACACATCTTCGTGTGCAAGAACCATTCCTGTGGGGGAAAACCACTTTCTGTGATGTGAAACCTTCATCTTGTGGATTACACACAACCACTTATGGGGGAAATGCATCTTACTTTGAGGGAAATTCACCTTCTTGTAGGGGAAATATCCCTTGATGTGTGGGAACAAATCTTAATTTTGGAGAAACACACCTTCATGTGGGGGAACACATTCTCCATGGGAGAAATTGACCATCCTGAGGGGCAATTCATCTCCCTGTGGGGGAAACACATTTTCCTTGTGGGAATCATAATTTGCCAGGAAAAGCAAATTTTTGTGGGGAAATGCACCTTCCTGTGAGAGAACACATCCTCCTGCTGGGGAACAAGTTTCCTTTTGGGGAACAATTTTCCTATGGCAAAATTAGTCTTCCTGGGGGCAACACGCATTCCCTTGCAGGAATTCTTCCTGTGGGAGAACACATCTTCCTGTGGGGTAACCATTTGTCCTTAGGGGGAAATGCACCTTCCTTTGGGGGAACGATTCTTTATGAGGGGAAATTCAACTTTCTCAGGGGAACCTAATCTTTCTGTAGGGGAATGCATCTTCCTGTGGGGAAATTCACCATCTTGTTGGCAAAAGACCTTTGTGTATGGAAACCATTCATTCTGTGGGGAAAAGTCACCTTCCTGTGTGGGGTCCCTTCTTCCTTTGGGGGTACACATCTTCCTGTTGGGGAACACACCTTCCAATAGGGGAATGCAACTTTCTGTAGGATAACACTTCTTCCTGTAGTGGAAACTTTCTTCTTTAGGAGGCACTCTTCTTCCTGTGGCCAAAACGCACTATCCTTGGTGTGGGGAAATGAACCTTCCTGTTGGGGAACACATGTTCCTTTGGGTAAAACATACCATCCTGTATGGGAACCTATTTTCCTGTGGGGAAAACTAATCTTCCTGTGGGGGAAACACACATTCCTATTGGGAAACACACCTTTCTGTGAGGCAAACTTTCTTCCTGTGGGGGAACACATCTTCCTGTGGGGGAAATGCACCTTCCTCTGGGGGGACACATCATGCTGTGGGGGCAATACACCTTCCTATGGGGAATAGTATCTTCCTGTGAGGGAAACTCATCTTCCTGTGCAGTCATCCCTCTGGCTGTGGGGGAAAGGGAATTTCCTTTTTAAGAAACACACCTTCATATGTGGGAGAACATTTTCAGTGGGAAAACCCCACATTCCTGTGGGATTAACCCTTCATCCTGTGGAGGAAAAGCACCTTCCTGTTGGGGAAATTAACCTTTTGTGAAGGAAAGGCACCTTCCTGTGAGTAACACATCTTCCTTTGGGGGAAACACATCTTCCTTTGGGGGAAACACATCTTCCTTTGGGGGAAACACATCTTCTCGTGAAAGAAATTTATCTTCTTTTGGGGAAATTTCTCTTTCTTTGGGGGAAACATATATTCCTGTTTGGAAATCATTCTTTCTGTCAGGGAAAAGCAACTTTATGTAGGGAATCACAGCTTCCTGTAGGGAAATATAGTTTCCTGTCAGGGAAACACACCTACCTGTGAGGAAACACATATTACTCTATAGAACACAACTTCCTTTGGGGAACTATCTTCGCATGGGGAAATGCACCTTCCTGTGCAGGAATTCTTCTTTCTGTGGGTGAACACATCTTCTTGTGGAGGAACACTTCTTACATTGTGGGAAACACACCTTCCTGTGGGGAATGCATTCATATATTGGGGAAATTCACCTTCCTGTGGGGGAAACTAATCTTCCTGTAAGGGGAACACATTTCCTGTGGGGAAATGCACCTTTCTGTAGGGAAATGCAGCTTCAGGTGTGAGCAATGAACCTTCCTGTGAGGGAACACATCTTCCTGCTGGGGAACACTTTCCTTTTGGGGAACAATCTTATGGAAAAATTAAACTTCCTGGGGCGGGGGGAACACACACTTTCCTGGGCAGAAATTTTTATCCCTGTGGGTGAAGATATCTTCCTGTGGAGGAACACTTCTTTCTTTGGGGGAGTTGAACCTTCCTGGGGGTGAATGCATCTTTATGTGAGGGAAATTCACCTTTCTGGGGGGAACCTAATCTTCCTGTAGGGGGATCGCATTTTTCTTTGGGGTATTGCACCTTCTTGTGATCAAAACACCTTCCTGTGTGGGAACCATTCTTCCTGTGGGTGGGAAGGCAACTTCCTGTTTTGGAAGCCTTCTTTATTTGGGGGCACACATCTTCCTGTTGGGGAAAAGCACTTTCTGATATGGGAATGCACCTTCTTGTACGGCAACACTTCTTTTTTTTCATTTTTTATTAAAGTATTATATGTATACATATTTTTCCATTGCCCCCCACCCCACTCCCATATATGCCCTCACCCCCCAGTGTTTTCCGTCCATTGGTAATGCTTATATGCATGCATACAAGTCCTTCAATTGATCTCTTATCTCCTCCACCTCTCCATAACCTTCCTGCTGTAATTTGACAGTCTGTTTGATGCTTTACTACCTCTGTATGTATCTTTTTGTTCATCAGTTTATAATGTTCTTTATTTCCACAAATGAGTGAAATCATGTGGTATTTTTCTTTCATTGACTGGCTTATTTCACTTAGCATGATGTTCTCCAATTCCATCCAGGTTGCTTCAAATGGTAAGAATTCCTTCTTTTTTATGGCAGCATAATATTCCATTGTGTAGATGTACCATAGTGTTCTGATCCAGTTATCTGCTGACAGGCACCTAGGCTGTTTCCAAATCTTAGCTATTGTATATTGTGCTGCTATGATCATAGGGGTGCATATATCCTTTCTGATTGGTGTTTCTAGTTTCTTAGGATATATTCCTAGGAATGGGATTACTGGGTGAAATGGGAGTTCCATTTTCAGTTTTTTGAGGAAACTCCATACAGTTCTCCACAGAGGCTGCACTAGTCTGCATTCCCACAAGCAGTGCACGAGGGTTCCTTTTTCTCCGCATCCTCACCAACACTTGTCCTTTGTTGATGATAGCCATTCTGACAGGTGTGAGATGCTACAGCATTGTCATTTTGATTTGCATCTCTCGGATAATTAGTGACTTTGAGTATGTTTTCATGTGTCTCTTGGCCTTCCTTCTGTCTTCTTTTGAAAAGATTCTATTTAGGTCCATTGCCCATTTTTTTATTGGATCATTTATCTTCCTTTTATTAACTTGTGTAAGTTGCCTGTAGATGTTTGAGATTAAACCTTTATCAGTGATAACATTTGCTAATATGTTCTCCCATACAGTGGGCTTTCTTGTTGTTTTGTTGATAGTTTCTTTTGCTGTGCAAAAGCTTTTTATTCTGATGTAGTCCCATTTGTTTATTTTCTCTTTAGCTTCCATTGCCCTAGAGCAGTATCAGTGAAGAAATTCTTTCGGCATACGTCTGAGATATTGCTGCCTGTGGATTCCTCTAGTATTTTTATGGTTTCTCATCTTATGTTTAAGTCCTGTATCCATTTTGAGTTTATTTTTGTGTATGGTGTAAGTTGGTGGCCTAGTTTCATTTTTTTGCATGTATCTGTCCAATTTTCCCAACACCATTTGTTGAAGAGACTGTCTTTACTCCATTGTATGTTCATGCCTCCTTTGTCAAATATTTTTAATTGAGCATAGTGGTTTGGGTCAATATCTGGATTCTCTATTCTATTCCATTATTCTATATGTCTGTTCTTATGCCAGTACCATGCTGTTTTGAGAATAGTGGCTTTGTAATACAGCTTGAAATCTGGTATTGAGATCCCTCCTACTTTATTCTTCTTTCTCAGGATTGCTGTGGCTTTTCGGGGTCTTTTTTTTTATTCCATATGAATTTTTGGAGAGTTCTCCTAGGTCTTTGAAATATGCCATTGGTATTTTCATGGGGAGTGCATTGAATCTATAGATTGCTTTGGGTAGTATGGGCATTTTTAATGATGTTGATTCTACCAATCCATGAACATGGCATGTTCTTCCATCCGTTGATGTCTTCCTCTATCTCTTTTTTCAGTGTTGTGTAGTTTTCCGCGTATAGGTCTTTTACCTCCTTAGTTAAGTTTATTCCTAGGTATCTTAATTTTTTTGGTGCGATGGTAAACAGGATTGCTTTTTTAGTCTCTCTTTCTGTAAGTTCAGTATTGGTGTATAGAAATGCCAAAGATTTCTTGGCATTAATTTTGTATCCTGCTACATTGCTGAATTCATTTATTAAGTCGATTAGTTTTTTGATGGAGTCTTTCAGGTTTTTTATGTACAATATCATGTCATAAGGACAGCTTTACTTATGACAGCTTTAATAAGGACAGCTTTACTTCTGCAAATAAGGACAGCTTTACTTCTCCTTTTCCAATATGGATGCCTTTTATTTCTTCTTCTTCCCTAATTGCAATGGCTAATACTTCCAGTACTATGTCAAACAGGAGTGATAAGAGTGGGCATCCCTGTCTTGTTCCTGTTCTTAGGGAAATGGTTTTAGTTTTTGCTCATTGAGTATGATGTCAGCTGTGGGTTTATCATATATAGCTTTTATTATGTAGAGGTATGATCCTTATATTCCCACCTTGTTGAGAGTTTTTATCAAGAAAGGGTGTTGGATTTTGTCAATTGCTTTTTCTGCATCAATTGATATAACTATGTGATTTTTATCTCTCAGTTTGTTTATGTGATGTATCACGGTTGTTGATTTGCAGATGTTTTACCATCCTTGCATCCCTGGGATAAATCCTCCTTGGTCATGGTGTATGATCTTTCTGATGTACTGCTGGATCCAATTTGCTAGAATTTTGTTGAGGATTTTAGCATCTATGTTCATGAGGGATATTGGCCTGTAATTCTCTTTCATTGTGTTGTCTTTATCTGGTTTTGGTATTAGGGTGATGCTGGCTTCATAGAAGGAGATTGGAAGTGATCCTTCCTCTTGAATTTTTTTGGAATAGTTTGAGGAGGATAGGTTTTATTTCTTCCTTGAATGTTTGGTAAAACTCCCCTGTAAAGCCGTCTGTCCCCGGGCTTTTGTTTGCCGGAAGCTTTTTGATGACTGCTTCAATTTCTTCCATAGTTATTAGCTTATTGAGCTGTTTAGATTCGTCTTGATTGAGTTTTGGAAGGTTATATTTTTGTAGGAATATGTCCATTTCCTCCAGGTTGTCCAGATTGTTGGAATAGAGTTGTTCATAGTATTTTTTAAAAATCCTTTGTATTTCGGTGGTGTCTGTTGTTATTTCACCTCTTTCATTTCTGATTTTTTTTATTTGGGTCCTCCCTCTTTGCTTCTTGGTGAGCCTGGCTAGAGGTTCATCAATCTTGTTTATCCTCTCAAAGAACTAGGTCTTGATTTTGTTGATCTTTTGTATTGTTTCTTTGGTCTCTATGTCATTTATCTCCACTCTGATCTTTATTATTTCCTTCGTTCTGCTTACACTGGGCTTTGCTTGTTGTTCTCTTTCTAACTCTTTGAGTTGTAGGGTTAGGTAATTTATTACCATTGTTTCTTGTTTTTTGCAGTAAGCTTGTAGAGCTATGAACTTCGCTCTCAAGACTGCTTTTGCTGTGTCCCATAGATTTTACATTGTTGTGTTTTCATTGTCACTTGTTGCCATGATGTGTTTTATTTCTTCCTTGATCTCTCCGGTGACCCAGTCATTGTTTAATAGCATGCTGTTTAGTCTCCATGTGTTTGATTTTTTTGGATTGCTTTTATTGTATTTGATTTCCATTTTTATGCCACTGTGATCTGAGAAGATGCTTGATATGATTTTTATATTCTTGAATTTGAAGAGACTCTGCCTATATCCCAACATATGGTCTATCTTTGAAAATGACCCATGTGCACTTGAGAATACTGTATATTCTGTGGCTTTGGGGTGAAGTGTTCTGAAGATGTCAATTAATTCCATCTGGTCTAATGAGTCATTTAATATTGATGTTTCTTTGCTGATTTTTTATTTAGAGGATTTGTCCAATGGTGATAGTGGGGTATTAAAGTCTCCTACTATGCTTTTATTGTTGTCAATCTCTCACTTGATATCCTCCATGAGTTTTTTTTTAATGTATTTTGGTGCTGCCCTACTGGGTGCATATATGTTTACCAGAGTTATTTCTTCTTGTTGGATCGCTCCCTTTAGTATCATGAAGTGGCCTTCCTTATCTCTTGTTATTCCCTTCACTTTGAGATCTAGTTTGTCAGATATAAGTATTGCTACCCCAGTTTTTTTTTCATTTCCATTCGCCTGTAAAACCTTTTTCCATCCCTTCACCCTCAGTCTATGTGCGTCATTTTTTCAGAGGTGGGTTTCTTGTAGACAGCAGATATATGGGTCTTGTTTTCTCATCCAATCCGTTACCCTATGTCTTTTGATTGGGGCATTTAATCCATTTACATTTAAAGTTATTATTGATACGTACTTGTTTGTCGCCATTATTATTCTTTACCCCTGTGTTCCTTCTTCACTTCTTATTTCTTCTTTTTACAGCAGACCCGTTAGCTTTTCTTGCATTGCTGGTTTGGTGGTAATAAATTCCCTTAGTCCTTTTTTGTCTGTGAAGCTCCTGATTTCACCTTCAATTTTAATTGATAGCCTTGCTGGGTACAGTATTCTTGGATTGAGACCCTTCCTTTGCATGTCTTTGTATATTTCATTCCATTCCCTTCTGGCCTGATGAGTTTCTGTTGAGAAATCAGTTGCTAGTCTGATGGGGGTTCCTTTGTACGTAACTTTCTGTCTCTCTCTGGCCACTTTTAAGATTCTTACTTTGTCGTTGGTGTTTGCCAATTTAATTATAATGTGCTTTGGCGTTGGTCTTTTGGGGTTCATTTTGCTTGGGACTCTGTGAGCTTCTTGGATTTGTGTGGGTTTTTTCTTCCCTATGTCAGGGAAGTTTTCTGTCATTATTTTTTCAAACAGGTTTTCTATTCCTTGCTCAGTTTCCTCTCCTTCTGGAACCCCTATTAATTATGCAGATGTTGTTTTGTCTTGTGTTGTCCCTAAGTTCCCTTAGGCTCTCCTCCTGCTTTTTAATTTTTTTTCTAGATGCTGTTCTACTTGGGTATTTTTTCCCACCTTGTCTTCTAGCTCACTGATGCGGTCCTCTGCTTCTTCTTGTCTACTCTTGATGCTTCCTATTGAGTTCTTTACAGCAGCGATGCCATTTTTCATTTCTTCTTGGTTCTTCTTCATTTCCTCTTGGTTCTTACTCATATTGTCGAATTTGTCTTCGAATCTTTTCAACCACCTTATGACCATTTCCCTGAATTCTTTCTCTGACATATTGCTTGCCTCTATTTTGTTTACTTCCTTTTCTGGTGATGCCTGCTTTTCTTTCATATGCGGGCTGTTTCTTTGTCTCCCCATGCTCTCTCTCCTCTGGATGTCTGGTTATGTAGTTCTCTCTCTCCTTATCCCAGGCAAAATCTGACCTTTCCATGGCGAGTGTAGAGCTCCTCTGAATCTGCGTGTTTGCGTCAACTGGGGACCGGTGTTCTGGGGCTCGCAGCTGTATGGTGGTTGCCGCAGTTGTAGATTTTCAGGCTTCCTATAACATCCAGTTTCCCCTTCAAGGTGGTGTGGTCTCGACGTCTGAGCCCGTAGCTCTGGGAGGGGACCCAGCAGCAGTGGGGCTGCCTGGTCAGGGGAACGCCATACAGCAGTCCCCCACCTTCTCCTGGAGTATAGCTGTTCCTTAAGTCACCAACATATACTCCCTGTGTGACTCTCAGCTGTTCTTTCTTTCAGCTCTGGGACAAGCCTTGGGACCCATCTGTCTATTCTGCTGCCATTTCTTCCTCAACACTTCGTCCTATGGTGAAACCTTTCTTTTTTTAGGAGGAAACCTCATTGCTGTGGTTAAAAAGCATTTTTCTGTTGGGGAAACAAACCTTCCTGTTGGGGAACACATCTTCCTTTGGGGGAAACTCACTTCCCAGTATGGGAAACTACTTTTCTTTGGGGAAATCTAATCGTCCTGTTGGGGAAAAGTGCCTTTCTGTGGCAGAAACAAACATTCCTCTTGGGAAACACACCTTTCTGTGAAGAGTCTTTCTTCCTATGGGAAAACACATGTACTTGTGGGGGAAATGCATGTTTCTCTGAGAGAACCCATATCCTGTGGGAGAAATGCACCTTACTATGGGGAAATGCACCTTCTGGTGAGGGAACACTTCTTTCTGTGGGGGAAATGCACCTTCGTGTGGGGGAAAGTATCTTTTCCCCCATTTTTAAATTAAGGTATTATATGTGTACATATCTTATCATTGTCCCCACCACCCTACTCCCATAAATGCCCTCACCCTCCAGAGTTTTGTGTCCATTGGTTATGCTTATATGCATGCATACAAGTCCTTCGGTTGATCTCTTATCTCCCCCACCTCTCCGTAACCTTCCTGCTATAATTTGACATTCTGTTTGATGCTTTACTGTCTCTGTATCTATCTTTTTGTTCAACAGTTTATAACTTTTATTATTATCCATAAATGAGTGAGATCGTGTGGTATTTTTCTTTCATTGACTGGCTTATTTCACTTAGCATAATGTTCTCCAGTTCCATCCAGGTTGCTTCAAATGGTAAGAATTCCTTCTTTTTTATGGCAGCATAATATTCCATTGTGTAGATGTACCATAGTGTTCTGATCCAGTTATCTGCTGACAGGCACCTAGGCTGTTTCCAAATCTTAGCTATTGTAAATTGTGCTGCTATGAACATAGGAGTGCATATCTTTTCTTATTGGTGTTTCCAGGTTCTTAGGATATATTCCTAGGAGTGGGATTAATGGGTCAAACGGGAGTTCAATTTTCAATTTTTTAAGGAAACTCCAAACAGTTCTCCACAGAGGCTGCACCAGTCTGCATTCCCACAAGCAGTGCACACCGCATCCTCGTCAACACTTGTCATTTGTTGATTTGTTGATGATAGCCATTCTGGCCAGTGTGAGGTGTTACCGCATTGTCGTTTTGATTTGCATCTCTTGGATAGTTAGTGACTTTGAGCATGTTTTCATGTGTCTCTTGACCTTCCTTCTGTCTTCTTTTGAAAAGATTCTATTTAGGTCCATTTCCCATTTTTTTATTAGATCATTTATCTTCCTTTTATTAAGTTGTATAAGCTGCCTGTAGATGTTGGAGATTAAACCTTTATCAGTGATAACATTTACAAATATGTTCTCCCATACAGTGGGCTTTCTTGTTGTTTTGTTGATAGTTTCTTTTGCTGTGCAAAAGCTTTTTATTTTGATGTAGTCCCATTTGTTTATTTTCTCTTTAGCTTCCATTGCCCTCAGGGCAGTATCAGTGAAGAAGTTCTTTCGGCATATGTCTGAGATTTTGCTGCCTGTGGATTCCTCTAGTATTTTTATGGTTTCCTGTCTTATGTTTAAGTCCTGTATCCATTTTGAGTTTATTTTTGTGTATGGTGTAAGTTGATGGCCTAGTTTCATTTTTTTGCATGTATCTGTCCAATTTTCCCAACACCATTTATTGAAGAGACTGTCTTGACTCCATTGTATGTTCATGCTTCCTTTGTCAAATATTAATTGAGCATAATGATTTGGGTCGATATCTGGATTCTCTGTTCTATTCCATTATTCTATATGTCTGTTCTTGTGCCAGTACCATGCTGTTTTGAGAATAGTGGCTTTGTAATACAGCTTGAAATCTGGTATTGAAATCCCTCCTACTTTATTCTTCTTTCTCAGGATTGCTGTGGATATTCGGGGTCTTTTTTTATTCCATATGAATTTTTGGAGAGTTCTTTCTAGGTCTGTGAAATATGCTGTTGGTATTTTAATTGGTAGTGCATTGAATCTATAGATTGCTTTGGGTAGTATGGGCATTTTAATGATGTTGATTCTACCAATCCATGAACATGGTATATTCTTCCATCTGTTTACGTCTTCCTCTATCTCTTTTTTTCAGTGTCCTGTAGTTTTCCGTGTATAGGTCTTTTACCTCCTTAGTTAAATTTATTCCTAGGTATCTTAATTTTTTTTGGTGAGATGGTAAGCGGGATTGCTTTTTTAGTCTCTCTTTCTGTAAGTTCACTATTGGTATATAGAAAGGCCATAGATTTCTTGGAGTTTATTTTGTATCCTGCTACATTTTCAAATTCATTTATTAAGTCGATTAGTTTTTTGATGGAGTCTTTCGGGTTTTTTATATACAATATCATGTCATCTGCAAATAAGGACAGCTTTACTTCTACTTTTCCAATTTGGATGCTTTTTATTTCTTCTTCTTGTCTAATTACAATGGCTAATACTTTCAGTACTATGTCAAACAAGAGTGGTGAGAATGGGCATCCTTGTCTTGTTCATGTCTTGTTCCTGTAGAGGAAATTGTTTTAGTTTTTGTCCATTGAGTATGTTGTTTGCTGTGGGTTTATCATATATAGCTTTTATTATCTTGAGGTATGATCCTTTTATTCCCACTTTGTTGATTGTTTTTATTCCGAAAGGGTATTGGATTTTGTCAAATGCTTTTTCTGCATCAATTGATATGACTATGTGATTTTTATCTCTCAGTTTGTTTATGTGATGTATCACGGTTGTTGATTTGTGGATATTGTACCATCCTTGCATCCCTGGGATAAATCCTCCTTGGTCATGGTGTATGATCTTTCTGATGTACTGTTGGATCTGATTTGCTAGAATTTTGTTGAATATTTTGGCATCTATGTTCATGAGGAATATTGGCCTGTAATTCTCTTTCATTGTGTTGTCTTTATCTGGTTTTGGTATTAGGGTGATGCTGGCTTCATAGAAGGAGCTTGGAAGTGTTCCTTCCTCTTGAAAATTTTGGAATAGTCTGAGGAGGATAGGTTTTATTTCTTCCTTGACTGTTTGGTAAAACTCCCTTGTGAAGCCATCTGTCCCCAGGCTTTTGTTTGCAGGAAGCTTTTTGATGACTGCTTCAATTTCTTCCATAGTTACTGGCCTATTGAGCTGTTTAGATTCTTCCTGATTAAGTTTTGGAAGGTTATTTTTGTAGGAATATGTCTATTTCCTCCAGGTTGTCCTGTTTTTTGGAATTGAGTGGTTCATAGTATTTTGAAAGAATCCTTTGTATTTCGGCGGGGTCTGTTGTTATTTCACCTCTTTCATTTCTGATTTTTTTTTATTTAGGTCCTCTCTCTTTGCTTCTTGGTGAGCCTGGTTAGAGTTTCATCAATCTTGTTTATCCTTTCAAGAACCAGCTCTTGTTATTTGATCTTTTGCATTTTTTTTTGTCTCTATGTCTTTTATCTCCACTCTGATCTTTATTATTTCCTTCCTTCTGCTTACACTGGGCTTTTCTTGTTGCTCTCTTTTTAACTCTTTGAGTTGTAGGGTTAGGTGATTTATAAACATTGTTTCTTGTTTTTTGCAGTAGGATTGTAGAGCTATGAACTTCCCTTCAAGACTGCTTTAGCTGTGTCCCATAGATTTGTGATTGTTGTGTTTTCATTGTAGTTTGTTGTCCTGCTGTTTTTTATTTCTTCTTTGATCTCTCTGATAACCCAGTCATTGTTTAATTGCATGCTGTTTAGTCTCCATGTGTTTGATTTTTTTGGATTGTTTTTATTTTAGTTGATTTCCAGTTTATGCCACTGTGATCTGAGAAGATGCTTGATATGATTTCTATCTTGTTGAATTTGAAGAGAATTTGCCTGTGACCCAATATTTGGTCTATCTTTGAAAATGACTCATGTGCACTTGAGAATAATGTATATTCTGTGGCTTTGGGGTGAAGTGTTCTGAAGATATCAATTAATTCCATCTGGTCTAGTGAGTCATTTAGGATTGATGTTTCTTTGCTGATATTTTTATTTAGAGGATTTGTCCAATGGTGATAGTGGGGTATTAAAGTCTCCTACTATGCTTGTATTGCTGTTAATCTCTCCCTTGATTTCCTCCAGGAGTATTTTTTATGTATTTTGGTGCTCCTGTATTGGGTGCATATATGTTTACCAGAGTTATTTCTTCTTGTTGGATTGCTCCCTTTAGTATCATGAAGTGGCCTTCCTTATCTCTTGTTATGTCCTTCACTTTGAGATATAGTTTGTCAGATATAAATATTGCTACCACAGCTTTTTTTCATTTCCATTCGCCTGGAATATCTTTTTCCATCCCTTCACCCTCAGTCTGTGTGCGTCTTTTTTTCCGAAGTGGGTTACCTGTAGACATCAGATGTCTGGGTCTTGTTTTCTTATCCAATCCGTTACCCTATGTCTTTTTATTGGGGCATTTAATCCATTTACATTTAAAGTTATTATTGATACGTACTTGTTTGTCGCCATTATTATTCTTTACCCCTGTGTTCCTTCTTCACTTCTTATTTCTTCTTTTTACAGCAGACCCGTTAGCTTTTCTTGCATTGCTGGTTTGGTGGTAATAAATTCCCTTAGTCCTTTTTTGTCTGTAAAGCTCCTGATTTCACCTTCAATTTTGATTGATACCCTTGCTGGGTACAGTATTCTTGGATTGAGACCCTTCCTTTGCATGACTTTGTATATTTCCATTCCCTTCTGGCCTGATGAGTTTCTGTTGAGAAATCAGTTGCTAGTCTGATGGGGGTTCCTTTGTATGTAACTTTCTGTCTCTCTCTAGCCGCTTTTAAGATTCTTACTTTGTCGTTGGTGTTTGCCAATTTAATTATAATGTGCCTTGGCGTTGGTCTTTTAGGGTTCATTTTGCTTGGGACTCTGTGAGCTTCTTGGATTTGTGTGGGTTTTTTCTTCCCTATGTCAGGGAAGTTTTCTGTCATTATTTTTTCAAACAGGTTTTCTATTCTTTGCTCAGTTTCCTCTCCTTCTGGAACCCCTATTAATTATGCAGATGTTGTTTTGTCTTGTGTTGTCCCAAAGTTCCCTTATGCTCTCCTGTTTTTTAATTTTCTTTTCTAGATGCTGCTCTTCTTGGGTATTTTTTCCATCTTGTCTTCTAGCTCACTGATGCGGTCCTCTGCTTCTTCTAGTCTACTCTTGATGCTTCCTATTGAGTACTTTACATCAGCGATGCCATTTTTCATTTCTTCTTGGTTCTTCTTCATTTCCTCTTGGTTCTTACTCATATTGTCGAATTTGTCTTCCATTCTTTTTAGCCACCTTATGACCATTTCTCTTAATTCTTTCTCTAATAGGTTTCTGGCCTCTAAATCATTTACTTCCTTTTCTGGTAATGCCTGCTTTTCTTTCATATGCGGGCTGTTTCTTTGTCTCCCCATGGTCTCTCTTCTCCAGATGTCTGGTTATGTAGTTCTCTCTCTCCTGCGTTGACTTAAAGGCACAAACTACAACACAACCAGGTACAACACACAAGGCACTGAACAGCTATGTATTCATGATATTAATAACTTCCAATAAAGGTGACTACCAGAGAAAGGCAAATTAGAGCATAGGAGAGAAAGAAGAGTAAAAGGAAAGAAAAAAAAGGAGTGTCAAAATGAAATTCGGAAAAGGAGAAAAATAAAAAAAAATAAGAGAGACTAGAATGAGACTAAGAGGGAAAAGAGGAACAAACTATATATATGGAGAGAAATCTCCAATAGAACAACCACTAATCACACCAAATGCCAGCAACAAGTACCTGGAGTTTAATACAAACTACAACACCAACTAATATCAAGCGAAGCAAGGGAAAACAGAAGTAAAAAACAAAGAAAAACAACAGCAAACAACAACAACAACAACAAAAAACACAAGAAAGAATAAGCAAAACAATCTCACAAAAAAGCATAAAAATTCGAATAATCAACTTTCAGGCAAACAACAAAAGGACAGAGAGAAAAACAATTTTTCTTTTGATATTTAAGACAGTGAAGAGAGAGGTGTGTATGGACTTGGAGCAGGGGATTGGAAATTAGATATATAAGTAGGATGAAATTTTAACAGGGGGTAAACAGAAAGAATAGGGAAAAATTTAGAGCAGGAAAGTGTTAAAATAAACAGGATACCAAAAGGGGAAAGGTTAGGAAGAGAGTGATGGCATAAAGGTAGAGTTGAGATAGAATAAAACAATGGTGAAAGTAAGATGAAAATAGACTGTAGAACACTAATCCCAAAGTAAAATAAAGAGAAAATAAAATGACACTTTAAAAAAAAACTAATAAAAAAACAAGAATAAATAAAATAAAAAAGGTAAAATAGTAATAATAATAATGCTGATTGCAAATAAAAATGTAATAATTAAAAAGGTAAAATCAAGTGAGAAAAAAGAAAAAAATTGTTTCTTAAGTAAATGATCAAAAAATGAAAATAAAATAATTAAAATTAAAAAATTAAAACAAATGTGCAGTAGTGAAGGTCATTCACTTTCTCTATTGTTTTGTTTGGCAAGCCTGTTTCCCAGTCCGTACAGTATTGCAGTTCCCTGCTTTTCACTGCTCCTCAGTGTTGTAATCCAGACCTGATTTTTAAGCAGGCTGTGTTTTAATTTCTGGTAATCCTTGATTTTTTATTATTCTAGGATCAATTTATGATTCAGCCTCTGGATGGCAGTGTTTCTGGGTTGACTTCCAGGACTCTAAGGCCTCTCTAGACTTTTTTTTCTCTGTGGTACTCAATACTGGTTTGCGGAGGCTGGCGGGCAAGTTCAAACAAACTGCACACCCCTGAAGCTCCCAGGCTATCCCTCAGCATCAGATAAAAATGGGTTGCTCTTTAGAGATCCCCTCTGTTAGCAGATCTGAGGGCCCCCTTCCACAATCACGGATCACACTGGTCCCAACAGCCACGGACTTTTCCAGGGACAGACCTCCCTGGACCTCCAGTTCCCGCAGTGCACACGCGTTTTTCTCTCCCACCGGGACTAGAGACCTTACCCTATCCCCGCGAAATCTGACCTTTCCGTGGTGGAGTGAAGAGCTCCTTTGAGTCTAAGCATTCGCGCCACCTGGGACTGGTGTTCTGGGGCTCACAGCTGTTCGGCGGTTGCCGCATTGTTGATTTTCAGGCCTCCCACAAGATTCACTTTCCCTTGCAAGATGGCCAGGTTTCCTGTCCAAGCCCATAGCTCCGGGAAGGGACCTGGCCGCAGCAGAGGTGGGGGCTTCCTGGTCAGGGAACCCCGTCCAGCAGTCCCCCACCTTCTCCTGGAGTTCAGCTGTCCCTTAGCTTAAGAACAAACACTCCCAGTGCGACCCTCAGCTGTTCTTTCTTTCTGCTCCGGGGAAAGGCTCAGAACACGTCTATCTATTCTGCCACCATTTTCTCCTCCAGAATCAAGCAGTTTTATCGTGGGGGAAAGTATCTTCATGTGAGGGAAACTCACCTTCCTGTGCAGGCATCCTTCTAACTGTGGGAGAAAGGCATCTTCCTCTGAAAGAAACACAAATTCATGTGTGGTAACACTTCTTCATGTGAGAGAACCTTTCCTGTGTGGGAAACACACCTTCCTTTGGAGTTAACCCTTCATTCTGTGAGGGATATTCACCTTCCTGTAGGGGAACCTAATCTTCCTGTGGGGAAAACACATATTTCTGTTGTGAAACAGACCTTTCTGTGAGGGAACTTTTCTTCCTGTGGGCAACACATCTACCTGTGGGGGAAATGCATGTTCCTGTGAGGGAAGCCATATCCTGTGGGAGAAATGCACCTTCCTATGGGGAATGCATCTTTTTAAAAATTTCTTTATGTATTAAGGTAGTACATATGTGTCCTCATCCACCCATTAACCCCCCAACACCCCAACTCAACCCTTTACCCCCTGTTGTCAGTGTCCATTGATTAGGCTTATATGCATGCATACAAGTCCTTTGGCTCATCTCTCTCCTTTGGCTGATCTCACCCTCCCCTACCTTCCCTCTGAGGTTTGACAGTCTGATCGATGCTTCTCTGTCTCTGGATCTGTTTTTTTCATCAGTTTATGTTGTTTATTATATTCCATAAATGAATGAGATCATGTGGTATTTATCTTTCGTTGACTGGCTGCTCTCCAGTTCCATCCATGCTGATGCAAATGATAAGAATCCCATTGAATGCAGCATAGTATTCCATTGTGTAGATGTACCACAGTTTTTTAATTCACTCATCTGCTGATGGGCACTTAGGCTGTTTCCAAATATTAGCTATGGTAAATTGTGCTACTATGAACATAGGGGTGCATATACCCTTTCTGATTATTGTTTCTAGCTTCTTGAGATATATTCCTAGAAGTGGGATCACAGGGTCAAATGGGAGTTTTATTTTTAGTTTTTTGAGGAAACTCTATACTGTTCTCCACAGGGAATGCACCAGTCTGGATTCCAACCAGCAGTGCAAAAGGGTTCTTTTTCTCCCCATCCTCGCCAACACTTGTCATTTGTTGATTTGTTGATGATAGCCATTCTGACAGGAGTGAGATGATAGTACATTATCATTTTGATTTTAATCTCTCAGATAATTAGTGACTTTGAGCATGTTTTCATATGTTTCTTGGCTTTCTTTCTGTCTTCTTTTGAAAAGTATCTATTTAAGGCCATAGTCCATTTTTTGATTGGATTGTTTATTTTCCTTTTATTAAGTTGTATGAGTTCCCTGTAAATGTTGGAGATTAAACACTTATAAGAGATAACATTGGAAAATATGTTCTCCCATGCAGTGGGCTTTCTTGTTTTGTTGATGGTTTCCTTTGCTGTGTAAAGCTTTTTATTTTGATGTAGCCCAATTTGTTTATTTTCTCTTTAGTTTCCATTGCCATAGGAGTGGTATCGGTGAAGAAATTGCTTTGGCATATGTCTGAGATTTAGCTGCTTGTGGATTCCTCTAGTATTTTTATGGTTTCCCATCTTAATCCTGTATCCATTTTGAGTTTATTTTTGTGTATGGTGTAAGTTGGTGGTCTAGTTTCATTTTTTTGCATGTATCTGTCCAATTTTGCCAACACCATTTATTAAAGAGATTGTCTTGACTCCATTGTATGTACATGCCTCCTTTGTTGTATATTAATTGGGCATAGTGGTTTTGGTCGATTTCTGGGTTCTCTATTCTATTTAATTGGTCTATATGTCTGTTCTTATGCCAGTACCAGGCAGTTTTGAGAACAATGGCTTGATATCTGGTATTGAGATCCCTCCTACATTTCTCTTCTTTCTCAGGATTGCTGCAGCTATTCGGGGTCTTTTTTTAATTCCAGATGAATTTTTGGAGAGTTTGTTCTAGGCCTGTGAAATATGCCATTGGTATTTTAATGGGGAGTGCATTGAATCTATAGATTACTTTGGGTAGTATGGTCATTTTAATGATGTTTATTCTTCCAAATCCATGAACACAGTATGCTCTTCCATCTATTTATTTCTTCTTCATTCTCTTTTTTCAATGTCCTATAGTTTTCTGAGTATAGGTCTTTTACCTCCTTAGTTAAGTTTATTCCTAGGTATCTTAATTTTTTTGGTGCGATGGTAAATGGGATTGTTTTCTTAGTCTCTCTTTCTGTAAGTTCATTGTTGTTTTATAGAAATGCCATAGTTTTCTTGGCATTCATTTTGTATCCTGCTATATTGCTAAATTCATTTTTTAAGTCTACTAATTTTTTGATTGAGTCTTTTTTGTTTTCTATGTACAGTATCATGCCATCTGGGAATAATGACAATTTTACTACTTCTTTTCCAATTTGGATGCCCTTTATTTCTTCTTCTTGACTGATTGCTGTGGCCAACACTTCCAGTACTATGTTGAACACGAGTGGTGAAAGTGGGCATCCCCGTCTTGTTCCTATTCTTAGTGAAAATGGCTTTAGGTTTTGCCCATTGAGTATAATGTTGGCTGTAGGTTTGTTATATAAGGCTTTTATTATGTTGAGGTATAATCCCTCTTTTCCCACTTTGCTGAGCATTTTTATCAAGAAAGGGTGTTGGATTTTGTCAAATGCCTTTTCTGCATCAATTGATATGATTATGTGATTTTTATCTCTCACTTGGTTTATGTGATGTATCATATTTATTGATTTGTGGATATTGTACAGCCTTGCATTCATGGTTTATGATCTTTCTAATGTAAGGCTGGATCTGGTTTGATAGAATTTTGTTGAGGATTTTGGCATCTATGTTCATCAGGGATATTGGCCTGTAATTGTCTTTTTTTGTGTTGTCTTTATCTGGTTTGGGGATTAGGGTAATGCTGGCATCATAGAAAGGGTTTGGAAGTGTGCCTTCTTCTTGAATTTTTTGGAATAGTCTGAGAAAGATTGGTTTTAGTTCTTTTTGAATGTTTAGTAAAACTTCCCTGTAAAGCCATCGGGTCTAGGAATTTGGTTTGCTAGAAGCTTTTTGATTACTGTTTTAATTTCATCAGTAGTTATCGGCCTATTCAGGTTTTTGAATCTTCCTGGTTGAGTTTTAGAAGCTTGTATTTTTCTGGGAATGTGTCCATTTTGTTGAGGTTGTCCAGTTTGTTGGAGTAGAGTTGTTCATAGTATTTTTTTACAATCCTTTGTATATCTGTGGGGTCAGTTGTTACATCACCTCTTTTATTTCTGATTTTGTTTATTTGGGCCCTCTCTCTTTGTTTTTTGGTGAGCCTGGCTAAAGGTTCATCAATCTTGGTTTATCCTTTCAAAGAACCAGTTCTTGGTTTCATTGATATTATGTATTTATTTTTATTTTTTTATCTATATGTCATTTATTTCTGCTCTGATCTTTATTATATCATTCCTTTGGGTTACTGTGGGGTTTTCTTGTTGCTCTCTTTCTAGTTCTTTAAGTTGAAAGGTTAGATAATTAATTACCATTTTTTTCTTGTTTTTTGAGGTAAGCCTGTAGAGCTATGAACTTCCCTCTAGGACTGCTTTCATTGTGTCCCATAGATTTTGGATTGTTGTGTTTTCATTGTCATTTGTTTCCAGGATGTTTTTAATTTCTTCTTTGATCTCTTTGGTAACCCAACCATTGTTTAATAGCATGCTATTTAGCCTCCACTTGCTTAATTTTTTAAAATTGTTTTTATTGTAGTCGATTTCTTATTTTATGTCATTATGGTCTGAGAAGATACTTGTTATGATTTCTATCTTCTTGAATTTGAAGAGACTCTGCCTGTGCCCTAATATGTGGTCTATCTTTGAAAATGTTCTGTGTGCACTGGAGAAGAATGTATATTCTGTAGCTTTGGTGTGAAATGTTCTAAAGATGTCAATTAAGTCAATCTGATCTAGTGAGTCATTTAGGATTGCTATTTCTTTGCTGATTTTTGTTTAGAGGATTTATCCAGTAGTGTCAGTGGGGTATTAAAGTCCCCTACTATGACTGTATTGCTATTGATCTCTCCCATGATATCTTTCAGAAGTTGTTTTATGTATTTGGGTGCTCCTGCATTGGGTGCATACATGTTTATCAGAGTTATATCTTCTTGTTGAATTGCTCTCTTTAGTATTATGTAGTGTCCTTCTTTATCTCTTTTTATGGCCTTTACTTTGAGGTCTATTTTATCTGATGTAAGTATCGCAACCCCAGCTTTTCTCTTATTCCCATTTGCCTGAAAAATGTTTTTCCATCCCTTCACTCTCAGTCTGTGTGAACACTTCGTTCTGAGGTTTGTCTCTTGCAGACAGAAAATATATGGGTCATGTTTTTTTATCCATTCAGCTACCCTATCTTTTAATTGGTGCATTTAATCCATTTATGTTTAATATTATTGTTGATAAGTACTTGTTTGTTGTCATATTTATCCTTAATGTTTGTGTTTCTTCTTGCCTTTATGTTTCATGTTTTTACAGCAGTCCCTTTAGAATTTCTTGCATTGCTGGCTTGGTAGTGATAAACTCTCTTAGCCCTTTTTTGCCTGTGAAGCTCCTGGTTCCACCCTCAATTTTGAATGATAGCTTTGCTGGATATAGTATTCTTGGGTTCAGTCCCTTGCTTTGCATCACTTCGTATATTTCATTCCATTCCCTTCTGGCCTGATGTGTTTCTGTTGAGAAATCCATTGATATTCTAATAGGAGATCCCTTGTAGGTAACTTTCTGTCTCTCCCTGGCAGCCTTTAAGATTCTTACTTTGTCATTTGTGTTTGCCATTTAATTATGATGTGTCTTGGTGTCGTTCTTTTAGGGTTTGTCTTATTTGGGACTCTTGTGATTTTTGGACTTGCATAGTTTTTTTTCCCCCCCAATATCAGGGAAGTTTTCTGTCATTATTTCTTCAGACAGGTTTTCTATTCCTTACATCTCTTCCTCTCCCTCTGGTACCCCTATTGGGGAAATGCACCTTCATTTTTGAGAGCCCTTCCTGTGAGGGAATCCTTCCTGTGCAGGAATCCTTCTTGCTGAGGGGGAAAGACATATTCCTGTAAGGAAACATATCTTCCTGGGGGTGAAACCTTCCTGTGGAGAAACCCACCTTCCATTGGGTGGACCCTTCATCTTGTGTGGTATATGAAACCTCCTATGAGGGAAACGCACCTTCTCTTGGAGGAAATTCAGCTTCTTTCAGGGGAAAGTCCCCTTGCTGTGTGGGTACACATCTTCCTTTGGGAGAAACACACCTTCATGTGAGGGAACACATTTTCCATGGGAGAAATTCACCATCCTGAGGGGTGATTCATCTTCCTATGGGGGAAACAAATTTTCTTGTGTGGTAATCATAATTTCTGACTGGATAAAGCAACTTCTTTTTGTGGGAAAATGCACCTTCCTGAAAGGAAATGCAGCTTCTTGTGGGGGAACACATCTCCCCCTGGGGAATACAATTTACTTTTGGGGAACGATCTTCCTATAACAAAATGCACCTTCCTAGGGGACACACTTTCCTCTGCAAGTATTCTTCTTACTGTGGGTGAACATGTCTTCCTGTGGAGGAACACTTCTTCCTTTGGGGTAAATGCCCCTTCCTGTGGTGGAATGCATCTTTATGTGGGGGAAATTCACCTTTCTACGGTAACATAATGTTCCTGTATGGGGATTGAATCTTTCTTTGGGGAAATGCACATTCTTGTGGGCAAAAACTTCTTTCTATGTTGAAACCATTATTCCTGTGAGGAGGAAGGCACATTCCTATGTTGGAACTCCTCCTCCTTATGGTTTACACATCTTCCTGTTGGAGAAATGCACCTTCTTATAGGAGAATGCACCTTTTTGTAGGGCAACACTTCTTACTGTGGTGGAACCTTTCTTCCTGTGGGGAAACCCTTCTTCCTCTGGGAGAAAGGCACTGATCTGTGGGGTAACTAAACTTCCTGTAGAAGAAAACATCTTCCTTTTGTGGGTACACACCTTCCTTCGTTGGAAACAATTTCCTGTGGAGGAACCTTATCTTCCTGTTGAGCAATAAGCACCTTTCTTTTGAGGAACCTGATATTCCTAAAGAGGAAACACACATTCCGGTTGAAAAAAACAACACACTTTTCTGTGAGAAAATCCTTGTTGCAGTGGTGGGGGGAAATCAAATTACTGTGGGGGAAATGAACCTTCCTGTGTGGGAACATGTCTTCCTTTAGGAGAAACACACCTTCCTGTGGGGGAACCTAAACTTCGTGTGGGGAAACACACATTCCTGTTGGGAAACACACCTTTCTGTTGGGGAACCTTTCTTCCTGTGGGCGAACACATCTACCTGTGGGGAAATGTATGTTCCTATGAGGGAATCCATATCCTGTGGGAGAAGCACCTTCCTAAGAGGAAATGAACCTTCCTGTGAGGGAACTCTTCTTCCTGTTGGAGAAATACACCTTCCTGTGGGGCAAGTATCTTCCTGTGAGGGAAACTCACCTTCCTGTGCTGGCATCCTTCTGGCTGTGGAGGAAAGGCAACTTCCTCTACAAGAAACACACCTTCATGTGTCATAACACATCTTCCTGTGGGAGAAGCTTTTCTGTGGGGGAAACACACCTTCCTGTTGTATTAACTTCATCCTGAGGGGATACACACCTTCCTGGGTGGGAAATTCACCTTTTGTGGAGGTAAGGCACCTTCCTGTGTGGTAACACATCTTCCTTTTAGGGAAACATACATTCCTGTGAAGAAACACATCTTCTTCTGAGAGAAATTCCCCTTCTTTGGGGGAAATTCCTCTTTCTCTGGGGGGTAAACACATCTTCCTATTTGGGATTCATTCTTTCTGTCAGGGAACACCAACTTTTTGTGGGGAAATGCTCCTTTCTGTAGGGAAATGCAGCTTCCTGTGTGAGAACACATTTTGCTGCTTGGGAACACAACGTTCTTTTGGGGAATGATCTTCCCTTGGCAAAATGCAACTTCTTGGGTGTGAAATGCACCCTCTGGTGCAGGAATTCTTCTTCCTGTGGGTGAACACATCTCCCTGTGGAGGAACACTTCTACTTTGGGAGAAACGCACCTTCCTGTGGTGAACACATCTATATTTGGGGGAAATTCACCTTCCCTTGGCAGAACCTAATCTTCCTGTAGGGGGAACACATTTCCTGTGGGGAAATACACCTTACTGTGGGCAAAAATATCTTCTTGTGCAGAAACAATTGTTTCTGTTGGGGGAAGGCAACTTCCTGTGTGGGAACCTTGATTCCTTTAGGGGCACACATCTTCCTGTTGGGGAACCACTCCTTCCTATAGAATAATGTACCTTCCTGTAGGGCAACACATCTTCCTATGGTGGAATCATTTCTTTTTGTTGTTGTTTTTTTGTGTGTGTATTTTTTGAGACATCCCTGTGGATGAAATGCACATTCCTGTGGGGTAAATGAATCTTCCAGTTGGGGAATACATCTTCATTTGGGGGAAACACTTTCCAGTGTGGGAACCTATATTCCTGTGAGGAAACCTAATTTTTCTGTTGGGGAAAAGCCTCTTCCTTTGGGGGAACCTAATCTTCCTGTGGGGAAATCATTCATCTTGGGAAATAAACCTGTCTGTCCGTGAACCCTTCTTCCTATGAGCTATAACATCTACCTATGGGGAAGTGCATGCTCCTGTGTGAAAACAATTCTTCTTGTGGGGAGTAACTCACCTTTATGTGTGGGAAATGCACCTTTCTGTAAAGGAACACATCTTCCAGTGGCAGACATACACCATTCCATGGGGGAAAGTATCTTCCAGTGAGTGAAACTCATCTTCAAGTGTAGGAATCCTTCCTGATTTTTTTTTTAGAGAGAGAGAAAGGGAGGGAGAGAAACATTGATATGGGAAGAAACATGGATCAGTTGCCTCCTGAATGCACTCCAACCAGGTACCAGTTCTCACAATCTGGGGATGTGCCATGACCAGGAATCAAACCAGAAACCTTTAGGTGCAGAGCATGATACTCAACCTACTGAATAACACTGTCCAGAGCTAAGTATTTGGGATTTTTTAAATTTTATTTTTTATCAGGACCAGGAGACCATTTTCAGTATATATGCTTATTCATTTATTTTTCTATTTGCTCTATTTGTAATTTATTCCCTTTTCCCAATTATCTACCTTCTTTTCAATCAATCAAAAAGTATATTGCATTTCCTATTTTTTCAACTTATTAGCTAACTCTTTGTTTATATATTGTTTGTTGCTTTAAAATTTGTAGAATAAATTTTAACAACCATAATCTACCTTCAAGAGGCAATATATTTTTAATGTAAAATACAAAAATCTTAAAATTGTATATTTTCCTTCTAAGCCTTTGTGTTAATGTCATGCATCTTGTTTTTATCTCTTACTAGAGGCCCGGTGCATGAAACTCATGCACGGGGGGAGGGAGGGTGTCGCTCAGCCCAGCCTGCACCCTCTCCAATCTGGGACACCTTGAGGGATGTCTGACCACCCATTTAGGCCCGATCCCAGACTGGCATTTGGACATCCCTCTCACAATCCAGGACTGCTGGCTCCCAACTGTTCATCTGCCTCTGCCTGATTGCCCCTAACTGATTCTGCCTGCCAGCCTGATCACCCCCTAACCACTCCCCTGCCAGCCTAACCAATGCCTAACTGCACCCCAACTGGCCTGATTGCCCCTAACTGCTCTCCCCTGCCAGCCTGGTCACCCCTAACTGCCCTCCCCTGCCAATCTGGTTGTCCTAACTGCCCTCCCCTGCTGGCCTGGTCCACTCCCCAATGGCCCTCCACTGCAGTCCTGGTCCCCTCCAACTGCCCTACCCTGCTGATCTGGTCCCCCCAACTGCCCTCCCCTACAGGCCTGGATCCTTCCCAACTGCCCTCCCCTGCTGGCCTGGCCTCCACCAAATGCCCCCCTCTGCTGGCACAGTCACCCCTAACTGCCCTCCCTGCTGACCTGATTGCCCACAACTGCCCTCCCCTGCAGGCCTGCCCCCTCAACTGCACGACCCTGCAGGCATGGGTCCCCCCTCAACTGCCCTCCCTAAATGCCCTCCTCTGCCAGCCTGGTCACCCCCAATTGCCCTCCTCTGCTGGCCTAATCACCCTAACTGCCCACAACTGCCCTCCTCTGCAGGCCATCTTGTGGTGGCCATCTTGTCATGGGGGCAGCCATCTTTGACCACATGGGGGCGGCCATCTTGTGTCTTGGAGTGATGGTCAATTTGCATATTACTCTTTCATTAGATAAGATACTCACAATGCTTTGTAATTATTTTTTATTCAATTGTCAACTCTGATTTAGAAAAAAAGAAATTAGTCTTATAAATTTACCCAGGTAGCTTCCAGTTTGGGTCTCTGTTGTTTTATACATCCATTATATATTGTACCACCTATAAAAGCCATATAAGTTAATCAACATCACCCCAATCAATGTAATTAACCAATATAAGAAATAAAAAAATAAAAAGTAATACAGTGAACTTATTTGTAGGTATAGTAAAAAGAACATATTTTCTAAAATTTCAAATATTCTATCATTTAAATTGTTTAAGATTTTTCAATAATAAATACACAAAAAAGATAAATTGCTGGAGTTGCTGTAATCAAACTGAAATATTTTGTACTTAGTAACACATATAATTACAAATATAGCTACAGCATATTTTATTTGACTGAAACTTACGCACAATAAGAATCTTGAAATATAACAATCTACAACTTTTAATATATTTTTATCTAAAATTGCAGCCCTAAGTTTCATAAATGCATATTCCCAACTGAGTTAGAATCTCATTATATCAATTGATATTACAAGAACATTTGAAATTCTAAATTCTGAAGGAGAATGTATAAGTGAAAATTTCTACTGCTGTCTCCCACAGTAGAGCCTATGAACTGAAAAAAATAAGGTGAAACATCTATTGTGTTTATATCGTCTCTACTCATTGTATTTTAGTATTTATATTGTACACTTGAAAAAATTATTGACCTATTGTGCCAGTATATTGTCACTATAAATGGTAAACAAACTTATTTGATTAATTTGCTACTATTTTAGTCATAATTTTCATTACTAATAGTCAATATTAGTATTTATAACTTTGGCTCATGTAATTAACATATAGTTTCTATATATAATATTCTTCAAATAATCTTATAATCCTGAATAATAAAAGCCTAGCGACAGAAATGGCAGGACAACCAGAATGACCAGTCGCTATGGCATGAGCTGCCCCCGGTGGTCAGTGCACTCAGGCAGAAGCTGGCTCACAGCTGGTGAGCACAGCAGTGGTAGCGGGATCCTCTCCTGCTGCTGCATCAGCATTAAGGAGCAGTGAGCAGGTGGGTGGTAAGGAGCAAGGGGTCCCAGACTGCGAGAGGGATGTCCAACTGCCAGCTCAGACCTGTTTCCCAAGGGTAGCAGGCCTAAGCTGGCAGGCAGACATCCCCTGAGGGGTCCTGGACTGCTAGAGGGCTCAGGCTGGGCTCAGGGACCTCCTCACACACCCAGTACATGCATTTTGTGCACCGGGCCTCTAGTTTAAATATATTTCTTCCATATATATTTTTTTTTTCTTAAATTTATGTGTGCTTTTACATATTTGGGTTTTTAGAAGGGAAAGGAGTAAGGTTTATAGGGCCTTCGCCTCCATATTAAACCAATGATACTATGGAGAACATATTATCTGCTAATATTCATATATGCAAATTTTAGGTCATAAGACTAATCTGTGATAGAAAACATTTTGATAGCACTTCCTATCTAATAAAAGAGTAACATGCAAATTGACCATCACTCCAAGACACAAGATGGCCACTCCCATGTGGTCAAAGATGGCTGCCCCATGTGGACACAAGATGGCCACCACAAGATGACCTGCAGGGGAGGGCAGTTAGGGGTGACAAGGCCAGCAGAGGAGGGCAGTTGGGGGAGACCAGGCCAGGAAGAGAGGGCAGTTGGCGGGGGGACCCAGGCCAGCAAGGGAGGGCAGTTGGGGGGGGGGGACCCAGGCCTTCAGTGCAGGGCAGTTGGGGTGGACCCAGGCCTGCAGGGGAGGGCAGTTGGGGGGGACTAGTCCTGCAGGGGAGGACAGTTGTGGGTGATCAGGTCAGCAGGGAGGGCAGTTAAGGGTGACCAGGCCAGAAAGGGAGGGAAATTTGTGGGGGGGGACCCAGGCTTGCAGGGGAGGGCAGTTGTGGGGGAACAGGCCTGCAGGCTAGGGAAGTTGGGGGTGACGAGGCCTGCAGGGAGGGCAGTTAGGGGTGACCAGGCCTGCAGGGGAGGACAGTTGGGGGCAATCAAACCTTCAGCGAAGGGCAGTTGTGGGGAATCAGGCCAGCAGGGAGGGAAGTTAGGGGTGACCAGGCCAGCAAGGGAGGGAAGTTGGTGCGGGGGACCCAGGCCTGCAGGGAAGGGCAGTTGCGGGGGAACAGGCCTACAGGCTAGGGAAGTTGGGGGTGACCAGACCTACAGGGAGGGCAGTTAGGGGTGACCAGGCCTGCAGAGGAGGGCAGTTGGGGGGGGGACCAGGCCTGCAGGGGAGGGCAGTTGGAGGCAACCAGGCCTGCAGGGGAGGACTGTTAGGGGTGACCAGGCTGGCAAGGGAGAGCAATTAGGGGCAATCGGGCCAGCTGGGGTGCAGTTAGGCATTGGTCAGATTGGCAGGGGAGTGGTTAGGGGGTGATCAGGCTGGCAGGCAGAAGCGGTTAGGGGCAATCAGGCAGAGGCAGGTGAGCAGTTGGGAGCCAGCAGTCCTGGATTGTGAGAGGGATGTCTGATCCCTCATTACACCCCCCGTGCACAAATTTTGTGCACCGGGCTTCTAGTAGTTATATAATTCTTAAACTATAACAGTTTTTATATGTTAAGTTTTAGAAATATACTTCTTTAATGATTTTATTGACTTGCTTTGGTTTTAATTATTTTATAGTGTATACAGTTTTCCACTTTATTAATGTTGTTCTATAAAAATAGGAATATTTATTATTTGTAATAACTATGATACAATAACAAAACACCATTTACTTTTTAATATTGTTTAGTTTGTTTTTCTAATGTTTACCTGTGAATGACATTTTAGCTATTATGTTAAAACTATTCAACAATCATCAGTATGTTTACATACTACTATAGCTACCTTCCTCCAATCAGTTATTTCCTGGGTACAATTTAATCTGGAATAATCATAGTAAGTTATTGATTGAATGTACTGAGAAGTGATGTCAGCAAACTGGTGTACTAGGTAGATATAGGCCTTAGTTTCTCCATACATAGTGAGTTAACAACAATATACAGACCAGAATTCCTATCTGAGAACTTTAAAGATTATCTAAGAAGAAGCTACAGTATCCAAGCTCAAGTAAACTCAAAAACAGAATCCAGGTAAAAGATGAGAAAATGAATTTACTTTTGTGCACTAGCTTGTATTCATCCCCATGGTGCTCTTTTATAAGAAGGGAATCAACAGGGTGGGCTATGTTTTCAACATTTTGCTTTGTCTGGGGGCTCCCTAGAAATTGGTTTCTGTCTTGCCTGACTGGCATCAGTGACAGACCAATAGGCTATGTGCAAGTTGTAGTTGAAAATAGAGGTGAGCACCACCTTATGTCAGAGCTGGAGTGTTATAGGCAGAAAGAAAAGGAGCAAAAATAAGAATAGGTTTGAAAAATCCTAACACTGCTACGGGGGTGATTAGTGAAAGTTTTTTTTTTTTTCCCCAGAAATCCCATATTATGGCTGGACTTTAAATTGCCCAAATCTCAGCAATGATTATAATGTATTCAAGGAAACACAAAAAATGCCGCAGTTAGTGTAGCAATATGAAACTCCAGAAACCAACCCTAAAAAATATTGAGATCCCCTCTAGGTCCATCCGTACTGTCATAAAGCTAAGATATTCTTATTTTTTTATATAGCAGAGTAGTTTTTAGATTTGTAAACATAGCACAACTTTTTAATCTACTGATCTGATAGAGGTCACCAAAAACATATACATCAATCAAAGATTCATATATACAGACAACGATATGGTGACTACCACAGTGAAAGGAAGGTGAGGGCATGTAAAGAAGGTAAGTTGTGGATAAATGGTGGCTGGAGGAAACTAGAATATGAAGGTAAACACACAATATCATATACAGAAGATGTATTATAGAAAGCTACACTTGAAAGATATATAATGTTAACCAATGTAATTCCAATAATTTAATTTAAAATTGAAATTCAGATCTGAAGTTACCTCATAAAGAATTTAAAACAACTTTTTGAAAATAACCAGTGATGGCTCTCAAACAAAATTAGAATATTAACATAGAAAGGATAATAAAAAATTGTGGAGCTAAGAAATATAATAACCCAGGAAAAATTACTGGATGGGCTCAATAGCAGTTTTATTAGATGGCAGAATTAGTGAAATTGAATTAGGTCATTTTGAATAATTGGAGAGGTACATATACAAAAAATAATTAAAAAAGAAAGAGATCCCAAGGCCTATGGGACGTGATTAAGTGGGCTCCATAGAGAACCTGAGGGGATTATGCAAAACAACAAAAAACAACAACCTCATAGACACAGACTGTATGGTGATTACCAGAGGAAAGCAAGGGATTACAAAAGTTAGAACAATGTAAAGAGGTATAAGTGGTGATGGAAGGAGATTTGACTAAGGGTAATGAATACACAATACCATATTCAGTAGAGGTATTATAGAACTGTGCACATGAAGTCTATATAACTTAATATCACCCCAATAAATTCAATTAAAATAAGCAAAAGTTTATTTATTAAGGAAATGGTGCCAAGTCCAGAATTGCAGGTCAGTTCATGCTCAATGACTTGGCTTTCCAATAGCTTTGAGGGCATGAATTAATAGGGGGAAGTCATTAATAATGATGAAATTAGGGTTCTGGTTTCTAATAACTGTTGAATGCATCTGGTCCTCCTGTCTACCATGGTTTTGCTCAGTCTGGCTTTTAAAAGTATTTTCTTTGAGGTTGTTGCACTTTTCTGGGTCTGGATTTGACAGCATTATGACAAGTGAAATAAGCCAGTCAGAGAAAGATAAGTATCACATGATCTCACTCCTTTGGGGAATATAATGAAGAACATAAAATTGATGAACAAAAATAGGTCCAGAGACATAGAAGAATCAAATAGACTGTCAAACCTTAGAGGAAAAGTGCGGGAGGAAGGGTGAGGGGAGGGGTGGGTAGAGATCAAACAACAAACTTCCATGCATATAAGCATAACCAATGGACACAGACAATAGGGAGGTGAGGGCCTGGGCTGGAGAGTAGGGGTGGGCTGGGAGAGATCAATGGCAGAAAAGTGGGACATTTGTAATATTTTCAACAATAAAGATATATTTACAAAAAAGAAAAAAGAAAATAAAAAGGGAGAAAGTAGAAGATTTAAAAAAAGGCTATTTGGAAGCCAGGAGGAACCTAAAAGAACTAATACAGGAGGAAAAAAGAAAAGAATACAGAAAATAAATGAAATAATAATGATGAATTTAAAATGTAGTAATAATGGATATATTAAGATATACATAGAAAAAGTAAAATGAAAAAAATGAGAAAAATAAATAAGAAAAATTGATAAGAAGAATATGTAGAATAGAATCAAAGAAAAGAAATTTAAAATATGCAAGAAAAAAAGAGAAGGAAAAAAAACCCCACAAAGGCGCGCACGCACACACACCTACACATGCACACACACATTCACACACAAATAAACAAAACCACACACACTCAAAACCCTTTGGGTCCACTATTTTTAGAGCCATCTGGATTTTGCTCCGTTGTTGAATCTGGTACCTTGGTAAGTCTATCTTGGGCCGTCTTGGAGCTTCTCTGGTGCAACATCACAGGGAGACATCATTGGGATATAGCCCTCAGAATTCCTTGAGCAAAATATGGGAATAGTATCCACAAAGTGCTGGTGAGTCAATAGGCAACCTGATTGAGGTCGGAGAGGTAAAACCCCTAGTAGTTCAGTGGGCAGGAACCATTAACCCTAGAGGCTGGTCTCATGCCTTGTTTGTCCCTGTTATGAGCTGTACCCACTTCCCCCACAGAACTGGTCCCACAGGTTTCAGCTGCAATTGCTTGGGGTCACACTGGCTTTTGCCTGGCTATGCAGTGGTGTCTGTAACAGGATCACACATGAGGTCCACTGAAGTTCACTTTCCTATGCCATCTAGCCATAACAATAATAAACTTCACCAGTTCAGGAAATGGGTCATTAATCTTCACCAAAGCTTCCATCACTGCTGCCACTGCCCATGTGTTACTTGAACATACCATTTTACATCACCATCAGTGAGTGACTTGGTTTTCCCATAATGTGACCTCACCAGCACTTTCTGGATACTGTTCCCAATATTTTGCTCAAGGAATTCTGGGGACTATATCCCAATTATGTCTCCCTGGGATGGTCATTGGCATACCCTGGAAACCACTGGCTCATGCCTCTCTGGTGAGATGCCTACTCTGTGTCTTGGGTTTTCTTTATATTTTTTTCACTATATTATTTGATTTGCTATTTTAAAAGAGAGTGTGGAAAGGAAGAAGGGTAGGAGGAAAAGAGAGAGATGAAATTGTTGTTTTTAAAATATATGGTTTATTAATTTGAGAGAGTGGGAGAGCATGCATGGTGCCCAGCCATAGTTCCTGAGAGGGCCTCCCCTGGGAGCATGGGAAAATTTCTCAGTAAAAGAGACATAGGTAGCCTAGATCCAGCCCTTTTCTGGCATCTGGGAGTCAAAAGAGCCCATAGTACACAGTATTCTCATATGGTCTCCCATCCAAATACTAACCAGCCCAACCCTGCTTAGCTTCCTAGATCAGACCAGGTACATCCCTGCTGCTACAAAAGGTAAGTAAGCATTCTTTTATATGGCTGAGTTGTATTCCATTGTATAAATGTACCACAGCTTTTTTTATCCACTTATCTACTTACTAGAGACCCGGTGCATGAAATTTGTGCATGGGGGGTAGAGGGTGTCCCTCAGCCCAGCCTGCGCCCTCTCCAATCTGAGACCCGTTAAGGGATGTCCGACTGCATGTTTAGCCCCGATCCTGGTAGGATTGGGCCTAAACGGGCAAACGGACATCCCTCTCACAATCCAGAACTGCTGGCTCCCAACTGCTCACCTGCCTGCCTTCCTGATTGCCCCTAACCACTTCTGCCTGCCAGCCTGATCACTCCCTAACCACTCCCCTGCCAACCTGATTGATGCCTAACTGCTCCCCTGCCAGGCTGATTGCCCCTAACTGCCCTCCCCTGCAAGCCTGGTCACCCCTAACTGCCCTCCCCTGCAGGCCTGGGTCTCCCCCAACTTCCCTTCCCTGCAGGCCCGGTCGGCCCCAACTGCTTTCCTCTGCTGGCCTGGTCAATCTTAACTGCCCTCCCCTGCTGGCCATCTTGAGGCAGCCATCTTGTGTCCACATGGGTGCAGCCATCTTTGACCACATGGGGGCAGCCATTTTTGTGTTGGAGTGACGGTCAATTTGAATATTATTCTTTTATTAGATAGGATAGAGGCCTGGTGCATGGGTGGGGGCCAGCTGGTTTGCCCTGAAGGGTGTCCTGGATCAGGGTGGGGGTTCCCTTGGGTGTGGGGTGGCCTGGGTGAGGGGCCTGTGGTGGATTGCAGGATGGCCATGCCCTCGGCAACCCAAGCAGAGGCCCTGGTATCTGGGATTTATTTATCTTCTATAATTGAAACTTTGTAGCCTTGAGTGGAAGCCTGGGCCCGCCAGAATGTGTGGAAAGCTTGACTTTCTTTTTTTTTTTCTTTAAATATATTTTATTGATTTTTTACAGAGAGGAAGGGAAAGGAATAGTTAGAAACATCGATGAGAGAGAAACATCGATCAGCTGCCTCCTGCACATCCCCTACAGGGGATGTGCCCACAACCAAGGTACATGCCCCTGACCGGAATCGAACCTGGGACCTTTCAGTCCACAGGCCGACACTCTATCCACTGAGCCAAACCGGTTCGGCGGAAAGCTTGGCTTTCTCCATTGCTGGGGAAACACAAGTCTCCTGCTCGCTCCGTGGCCACAGCCATCTTAATTGGGTTAATTTGCATACTCGCTCCTGATTGGCTAGTGTGTGTGGCTTGTGGGTGTAGCGGAGTGATGGTTAATTTGCACATTACTCTTTTATTAAATAGGATAAGCACTTGGTCTGATCCACATCTTAGTTATTGCAAATAATGCTGCAATGTCTATATTATTTTTAATTTGGTTTTCAAGTTTATTTGGGTATACTCCCAGAAGTGAAATCACTGGTTATAGGCATTTTCATTTTTATTTATGTATTTTCTCATCTGAGGCTGTTTATTGATTTTTGATACAGAGGAAGGCATATAGAGTGAAATTGAGACAGAGAGATAAAGAAATGTTGATGTACAGGAGAAACTGATTGATTGCCTCCCATATGTGCCCCAACCAGGAATTAAACACACAACCTAAGTATGTGCCTTGTTGTGGAATTTTACCTATAACCTTTTGGTGTTCAGACCAATGCTACTTCTGAATGAGCCACCCAGCCAGGTCCATTTTGTTTTGTTGTTTGTGTGTTTTGTTAACCCTCACACGAGGATATTTTTCCATTGGTTTTTATAGAGAGTGGAAAGAAGGGGGAGAAACACACACACAGAGAAACATCAATGTGAAATACATTGATTGGTTGCCTCTGGCACAACCACAACCAGGGCAGGAGATGGAGTTTGCAATGGAGGTATGTGCTCTTGACTGGAATCGAACAGGACTCTTCAGTCCACAGGCAGAGACTCTATCCACTGAGCCAAATCAGCTAGGGTGCCAGGTCCAATTTTAATTTTTTGAGGTAATTCAATACTGTATTCCACATAGGCTTCACCAGTCTGCATTTCCAGCAGTAGTGTACGAGGGTTCCTTTCCTCCACATCCTTGCCAGCACTTATTTTTGTTGACTTATTTATAACTAGAGGCCTGGTGCATGAAATTCGTGCACGGGGTGGGGGCGGTGTTTCCCTCAGCTTAGCCTGCACCTCTCCAATCTGGAATCCCTTGGGGGATGTCCGACTGCCAGGTGATTGGGTCTAAACTGGCAGTCGGAAATCCCTTGCACAATCCAGGTCTGCTGGCTCCTAACTGCTCACCTGCCTGACTGCCTGATTGTCCCTAACCACTTCTGTCAGCCAGCCTGATCACCCTAACCACTCCCCTACTGGTCTGATTGGCGCTGAACTGCTCCCCTGCAGCCTGATCATCCCCAACTGCCCTACCCTGCTGGTCATCTTGTGGCAGCCAGCTGGTGACAACATGGGGTGGCTATCTTGTGATGATGTGAAAGCGAGATACCACCTAGGCTTTTATTAGTATAGACTAGAGGCTGGTGCACGAAATTCGTGCACAGCAGGGGGTCCCCTCAGCACAGCCTGCACCCTCTCCAACCCTGGACCCCTCAGGGATATCCAACTGCCAGTTTAGTCCCGATCCTGAGGACATCCCTCTCAAAATCCGGGACCACTGGCTCCTAACTGCTCAACTGCCTGCCTACCTCATCACCCCTAACTGCCCCCACTGCTGGCCTGGTCACCCACAACTCCCAGCCCCCCTGCTGGCATGGTCACCCCCCACTGCTTCCCCCGCCACCCTGGTCGCCCCTCACTGGCCCCCCTGCTGTCAGTCTGCTGTTTTGTCATTTGATTGCCCCTCACTGTCTGTCCCCTGCCAGCCTGGTCGCCCCACATATCCTGCTGATCAGTCATTTGGTCATCCTTCACTCACCCCCTGCCAGCCTGGTTGCCCTACACAGCCTGTTTAGTTGTCCCTTCAGTTTTTTCAGATGTGACAGTTGCTTAGACTTTTATATATATAGATAGCCATTCTGACAGGTGTGACATGACAGATCATTGTGGGGTTTTTTAACATGTTTTTAATGACATTTTGAGAGTGAGGACAGGAAAGGAATAGAGAGATGGAAACATCTAGGACAGTGGTCGGCAAACGGCATGGCTCGCGAGCTGCGGTTTGTCACTCTGTTGACTAGTGAGTTTGCCAACCACTGCCATATACTACCCTTTAGCTCTTTGCACACAATATGCCACAATTGCCTAATCCTCACAGCTTCTAACTACATGATAACATTTAGTCTAGCAGTGGTCAGCAAACTCATTAGTCAACAGAGCGTCAAACTGCGGCTCAAGAGCCACATGTGGCTTGCGAGCTGCAGTTTGCCGACCACTGATCTAGGAGAGATAAATATCATGAATCAGCTGTGTCCTGCATGCCTCTACTGGGTATGGATCAGCAAGTCATGCATGTGCTCTGACCGGGAATCAAATCAGCAACCTCTTGGTTCCTTTGTCCATGTTCAACCACTGAGAACACCTGCTGGGCTCATTGTGTTTTTCCCCCATTTATTTATTTTTTTTTAGTATACATATTTTATTGTTGATAGTATTACAAATGTCTCCCATTTTCCACTCCTTTACATCCTTACTCCCAGCTCCTACCCAGCTTCCCAAGTTTTCACTACCCTATTGCCAATGTCCATGGGCCATACCTAGCCTATATAGTAATAAATGGGTAATATGCAAATTGACCCTAACAGCAAAGGAACAGGAATATCTGGTCACTATGACATGAACTGACCACCTCGGGGCAGACTCTCAATGCAGGAGCTGCCCCCTGGTGGACATTGTGCTTCCACAGGGGTGCGCCACTCAGCCAGAAGCTGGCTGATGGCTGGCCAGTGCAGCGGTGATGGCTAGAGGCTCTTCCACCTCTGCAGCAGCGCTAAGGATGTCTGGGGCCTAAGCCATTAGTCGGACATCCACCTTGGGCGCCCAGACTGCCAAAGGGATGTCTGACTGTCAGCTTAGGCCCAATCCCTGGGGAGCAGGCCTAAGCTGGCAGGTGGACATCCCCTGAGGACTCCCAGACTGTAAGAGGGTGCAGGCTTGGCTGAGGGACCTCCCTCCCTGACCCGAGTACATGAATTTTCAAGCACCGGGCCTCTGGTAAATATATAAGTTAGTTTATCTCTTCTTGTATGCCAACCCCATATTGAAGTGTGTCAGTCTGTTCCATGCCTCCAAGCTTTAGGTCTTATTTTGTTGGTCAATTAATTTTGTTCATTAGATTCCACAAATAAATGAGATCATGTGACATTTGTCTTTCTCAGATTGGCTTATTTCACTTAGCATAATATTTTCCATCATTGGATTTTAATTCATATTTATCTGATGGTTAGTGATGTTGAGCAACCTTTCATATATTTCTTGACCATCTGTATGTCCTCCTTGAAGAAGTGTCTACTTAGATACTTTGACCATCACTTAATTGTAGAACTGTATAACTTGTTATTATAAAACTAGAGGCCCAGTGCATGAAATTAGTGCACAGAGGGCTTTCTGCTCAGCCTGCCTGCACCCTCTCCAATCTGGGACCCCTCAGGCAATGTCTGACTATCAGTTTAGGCCCAATCCCCCAGTCAGATATCCTTCTCACAATCTGCAACTGTTGGCTCCTAACCACTTGCTTGCCTACCTGCCTGCCTGATTGCCCCAACTGCCCTCCGCTGTTGGCCATCTTGTGGTGGCCATGTTGTGATGATGTCGTGTGAGGGTGTGACGCCACCCAGGTTTTTATTATATAAGATGTTATTATCCATAGTACCCCAATAATTAAAAAAAAAAAGAAAGAGATATATCACCGTGATATTGTCATAAAAAATGTCAATGGTACTGAATTGAGAGCCTGAAAATAAACACATATGTATATGGGAAAATAATTTCCATTAAAAAAGCCAAAAACTTAAAATTAAAAAAAGAAATCCTTTTCAATAAGTAGCCTTGAGAAAATTGGAAATTCCCATGAAAAGAATAAAACTAGATTACCATTTGTCCCTATGTATAAAAATTAGCTTAAGGGGGATTAAAGATATGGTATTTAAATGCACATTGAACATTATATGTTGATTCCCTTATCTTTTCTTTTCTTTTTTTATTTTTTAGTTTCTTTATTGATTGAGGTATCACATATTTGTCCTCATCCCCCCATTCCCATCCCTCACCCCTCCCCACACATGCCCCCACCCCCCTGTTGTCCTTAACCGCTGGTTAGGCTCATATGCTTGCACACAAGTCCTTTGGTTGATCTCTCCCCTTTGCCCCCACCCTTCCCTACCCTCCCCCTGAGGCCCGACAGTCTGATCCATGCCTCCTTGTTTCTGGGTCTGTTCTTGTTCATCAGTCTGTGTTGTTCATTATTTCCCCTAGATGAGTGAGATCATGTGCTATTAGAAATACACTTATAAGAACCGAAAATGAGACAAGCAATAATGGTTATGGTGACAGGCAAATGAATCAGTGTATAGTGAGTTTCATTCTGGGTCAACAGTTCTTTTGAGACCCAATTTCAATGTCCAACAGTTCCTTATGTGTACATGTCAGCAATGACATTTCAGTTCTGGATGGTGGACAAATGGTGGTACTGCAGGTCCGACTCTGTCTGGTTTGGTCCTGGGCAACCTGCAGTGATGCACAGCTGTTAACTGCTAGTATGGGAAGGCCACATCAGTGTCTTCCGTCTCTGGACTGCTTCTCTTCTGTCTTCATGGCTGGAGTAGTCCTGTCGATTCCTCTCTGTTGCTGGAATCCACATGGTCTCGGAGTTGTTTTCTGAAAATATACAAACATATTCTTGACCAAAAGTTAATAAAGGAATATTTTCTATAAATTTGACTGGGGGTCCTTTTTCATTTTTTGCCCAAATGATTTTCCTCTGGCTTGTTTTGTCACCTTGTGTGTTTTTCATGGGTGTCTTGCTTTTAGGCTTACAATTAATTTTCTAAAGTATTAATTTTCTAGATGTAATTTACTTACAGGATATTTTTCCTTACATGATATTCCTCTAATTATCCCCTCCTTTTTTGATTTAAATGTTAGGAGGCTTTTGAAAATTTTATAATGTAGTCTTGATGGCTTTTAAATTTTAATTTTTTGCACTATAATATTACTGTTTTAGGTTCATTACATGGTGCACAATTTTATCATGAGATGAAGTATCAATAAAGATTTTAGTTAACACTTTAGGAACACCTTTTTGTACAGTACAATTAATTTTTCTAGAATATTCGCTTGTTTCAACTAGCCAATTTAAATTTGCCTGAAAACTTGACTACTGTTTTACTATCAAATTTATTACTCTAACAACAATCTTATTTTACCCTGTAAATATTGGTGGAAGGGATTATTTGCCTTCTTGAGTAGGTCCTGAGCATACCTGGTGGTAGGCTGGATTTAGATATCATAAACCCACTTCCCCGCACCATGGGTACAAGAAAACTCAAACAATTCTTGTTGGAGTGAGAGGGCAGCTGCTGTTGGCCAAGTCTCTGTCAGTCACCTGGGTCCTGATCTGAGCTGGGCCTGGGAAGCACGAAGCAGCCATGGGGGCAGGAGACCTCCCTCAGAAGGGGCTATGATTCAGGCCCCTGCTATGTTGGGGGGGTGAGGGTCTGTGCCCACCTCTGTTGATCCCCAAATTCTCTCCTGATGGCCCCTCTGTGACTGTGCCTGTCTTAGGTTGTTCCTTCCTTGAGGAATCTTACCCGTCTCTGGCTAACCAGCCATCCTCTGGGGCCAAGCAGGGTGACGTGAGGTTCAGTTTTGTCTCCTTGGTAGCCTATGCCCCCGTGGCCTCCAGGCCCAGCACCTGCCATGGGATCCCCTCGCCTGCTTGCGGGGCCCCAGCACTGATCACATATCTTTTGGAACCTGGGTTTCTTCTCCAGGGAGGGCTCAGTTTGCCCCACTGGGTGAGAGACAGATTCATGGCACCAGTCATCACAAGACTTCAACCTCGACATGAACAGAGAGCTCATGCAACAGCTGTGAGCAATTGAATTGTGCGAAGAGGGTCTCTCTTGGCCTAAAGTGTAAGTGGGACCAATATAGAATGCTCAGGTGCCTTCCCAGGAGGCCCTCTAAACAATGAAAAGGATTAAATCCTTACATGTCCTTTTTAAATTGCTGCCAGACATTCAAAGAATTAGTTTGTACATTTGCTTGGGATAATTGTATATTATGCTGTAGTAATTCTAAAGTATCAAGAGATGTGTTAAGTTTGTCTCCAAGCACCAAACAGATGACTTTTTTTTTTTTTAAATCCCCAAGGGTGCGAGGAACTATTACAAGTACTGGGGGTGATCCAAATCTGGGAAAAATTTTAATGATAGTGTAGAATAATATCATGCAAGGATATTCTTTGTTCTAGTCCATGGGAATTCACTTTCAAACTGGCCGTCTATTTCTTTTTATATAGAAAAGGACATAGTTACATTTTCTGCACTTCTACCGGGGGCACGTAGTGATAATAGTGACACCCTTTCTTTGGTGTCCACACAAGCCAGAAACCTCTCTTTAACTGTACACACAAAGGGGCATTATTTTGATTTCGTGTCATACAAAAGGGAAGGTGGGTGGAGACCCCTGTGTATTTATACTTTCTTGCCCCACCCATGGACCTCCTGGATGTCCAGGGTGTTTGGTATTATTGGTAACTACGTTAGTCAGGGGATCAGCCCATGCAAGGGGTCTTACCCATGAAGGGTCAGGAGCATAAGACCAAAATACTTACCCTCTTGTCCCAGGTAAAATTACCGTACATCTGATGATTGCTAGCATGGCTAGAAAGGCGTTCTCAGGCATTCTTGGGTTTCTGGTTACCTCACAATTTCTTCCCTGAGGTTTGGTGTTCTGATTGATGTTTCTGTTTCTGGATCTATTTTTCCCCCCATCAGTTTATGTTGTTCATTATATTCCACAAATGAGTGAGAGCATGTGATATTTATCTTTCTTTGCCTGGCTTATTTCACTAAGCATAATATTCTCCATCTCCATCCATATTGTTGCAAATGGTAAGAGCCCTTTCTTTTTTACCGCAACGTAGTATTCCATTGTGTAGATGTACCACAGTTTTTTAATCCACTCATCTGCTGATGGGCACTTAGGCTGTTTCCAAATCTTAGCTATCGTGAATTGTGCTGCTATGAACATAGGGGTGCATAAATCCTTTCTGATTCATGTTTGCAGTTTTTTGGGATATATTCCTAGAAGTGGGATCACTGGGTCAAATGGGAGTTCTATTTTTAGTTTTTTTAGGAAACTGTTCTCCACAGTGGCTGCAGCAGTCTGCATTCCCACCAGCAGTGCACGAGGGTTCCTTTTTCTCCACATCCTCACCAGCACTTGTCATTTGTTGACTTGTTGATAATGGCCATTCTGACAGGTGTGAGATGGTACCGCATTGTTGTTTTGATTTGCATCTCTCTAATGATTAGTGATTTAGAGCAGGTTTTCATATGTCTCTTGGCCTTCCTTCTGTCTTCTTTCGAAAAGTGTCTATTTAGGTCAGTTGCCCATTTTTTGATTGGGTTGTTTATCTTCTTTTTGTTAAGCTGCATGAGTTCCCTGTAAATGTTGGAGATTAAACCCTTATCATTGACATCATTGGCAAATATGTTCTCCCATGTAGTGGGCTTTCTTGTTGTTTTATTGTTGGTTTCCTTTGCTGTGCAAAAGCTTTTTATTTTGATGTAGTCCCATTTGTTTATTTTCTCTTTAGCTTCCATTGCCCTAGGAGCAGTATCAGCAAAGAAGTTCTTTTGGCATATGTCAGAGATTTTTCTGCCTGTAGATTCCTCTAGTATTTTTATGGTTTCCTGTCTTATGTTTAAGTCCTTGATCCATTTTGAGTTTATTTTTGTGTATGGTGTAAGTTGGTGGTCTAGTTTCATTTTTTTGCATGTATCTGTCCAATTTTCCCAACACCATTTGGTGAAGAGACTGTCTTGACTCCATTGTATGTTCTTGCGACCTTTGTCACATATTAATTGAGCATAGTGATTTGGATCGATTTCTAGGTTCTCTATTCTATTCCATTGATCTATGTGTCTGTTCTTGTGCCAATACCAGGCTGTTTTGAGAACAGTGGCTTTGTAATACAGCTTGAAATCTGGTATGGAGATCCCACCTACTTTGTTCTTCTTTCTCAGGATTGCTGTGGCTATTCGGGGTCTTTTTTTATTCCAGATGAATTTTTGGAAAGTTCGTTCTAGGTCTGTGAAGTATGCCATCGGTATTTTTGGGAAGTGCATTGAAATTAGATATTGCTTTGGGTAGTATGGACATTTTGATGATGTTTATTCTACCAATCCATGAACATGGTATGTTCTTCCATCTGTTTATGTCTTCCTCTATCTCTTTTTTCAGTGTTGTGTAGTTTTCCACGTATAGGTGTTTTACCTCCTTAGTTAAGTTTATTCCTAGGTATCTTAATTTTTTTTGGTGTGATGGTAAATGGGATTGCTTTTTTAGTCTCTCTTTCTGTAAGTTCATTATTGGTGTATAGAAATGCCATAGATTTCTTAGCATTTATTTTGTATCCTGCTACTCTGATGAATTCATTTATTAACTCTAGTAATTTTTTGATGGAGTCTTTAGGGTTTTCTATGTAAAGTATCATGTCATCTGCAAATAAGGACAGTTTTACTTCTTTTCCTATTTGGATGCCTTTAATATCTTCTTCTAGTCTGATTGCAATGGCTAGTATTTCCAACACTATGTTGAACAGGAGTGGTGAGAGTGGGCATCCCTGTCTTGTTCCTGTTCTTAGGGGAAATGGTTTTAGTTTTTGCCCATTGAGTATGATGTTGGCTGTGGGTTTGTCATATATGGCTTATTATGTTGAGGTATGAGCATTCTATTCCCAGCTTGCTGAGAGTTTTTATCAAGAAAGGGTGTTGGATTTTGTCAAATGCTTTTTCTGCTTCAATTGATATGTCTATATGGTTTTTATGTCTCAATTTGTTTATGTGATGTATCACGTTTATTGATTTGTGAATATTATACCATCCTTGCATCCCAGGGATAAATCCTACTTGATCGTGGTGTATGATCTTTCTGATGTATTGCTGGATTCGATTTGCTAGAATGTTGTTGAGGATTTTGTCATCTATGTTCATGAGGGATATTGGCCTGTAATTCTCTTTCATTGTGTTATCTTTATCTGGTTTTGGTATTAGGGTGATGCCGGCTTCATAGAAGGAGCTTGGAAGTGTTCCTTATTTTTGAATTTTCTGGAATAGTCTGAGGAGGATAGGTTTTAGCTCTTCCTTGAATATTTTATGAAACTCCCCTGTGAAGCCGTCTGGCCTCGGGCTTTTGTTTGCTGGAAGCTTTTTGATAACTGCTTCAATTTCTTCCATAGTTATCAGCCTATTGAGATTTTTAGTCTCTTCCTGAGTAAGTTTTGGAAGGTTGTGTTTTTCTAGGAATGTATCCATTTCCTCCAGGTTTTCTAGTTTGTTGGAGTAGAGTTGTTCATAGTATTTTTTGACAATCCTTTGTATTTCTGTGGGGTCTGTTGTTATTTCACCTCTTTCATTTCTGATTTTATTTATTTGGGTCCTCTCTCTTTGCTTCTTGGTGAGCCTGGCTAGAGGTTCATCAATCTTGTTTATCCTTTCAAAGAACCAGCTCTTGGTTTTGTTGATCTTGTGTATTGTTTTTTTGGTCTCTATATCATTCATTTTTGCTCTGATCTTTATTATTTCCTTTCTTCTGCTCACTGTGGGCTTTTCTTGTTGCTCCCGTTCTAATTTTTTGAGTTGTTGAGTTAGATGATCTATTACCATTTTTTCTTGTTTTTTGAGGTATGCCTGCAGAGCTATACATTTCCCTCTCAGGACTGCTTTCATTGTGTCCCATAGGATTTGCAATGTTGGTTTTTATTGTCATTAGTCTTCAGGATGTTTTTAATTTCTTCTTTGAGCTCATTGATAACCCAATCATTGTTTAGTAGCATGCTATTCAGTTTCCAAGTGTTTGAATGTTTTGGAATGTTTTTATTGTAGTTTATTTCTAATATTATGCCATTGTGGTCTGAGAAAATGCTTGATATGATTTCAATCTTTATGAATTTGGGGAGACTTTGCTTGTTACCCAATATGTGGTCTATTTTTGAGAATGTCCCATGTGCACTTGAGAAGAACGTATAATCCATGGCTTTGGGGTGAAATACTCTGAAGATGTCAATTAGGTCCATCTGATCTAATGTGTCATTTAGAATTGCTGTTTCTTTGCTGATTTTTTGTCCAGAGGATTTATCCATTGGTGTCAGTGGTGTATTGAAGTCCCCTACTATGATTGTATTGATGTCGATCTCTCCCTTGATATCTTCCAGAAAATTTTTTATGTATTTAGGCGCTCCTGCGTTGGGTGCATATACGTTTACTAGAGTTATATCTTCTTGCTGGATTGCTCCCTTTAGTATTATGTAGTGGCCTTCCTTATCTCTTATTAAAGCCTTTACTTTGAGGTCTATTTTATCTGATATAAGTATCGCAACCCCAGCTTTTTTCTCATTTCCATTTGCCTGAAAAATGTTTTTCCATCCCTTCACTCTCAGTCTGTGTGAGTCTTTTGCTCTAAGGTGGGTCTCTTGTAGACAGCAAATATATGGGTCATGTTTTCTTATCCATTCAGCTACCATATGTCTTTTGATTGGTGCATTTAATCCATTTATGTTTACTGTTATTATTGATAAGTACCAGTTTGTTGACATATTTTTCTTTAGTGTTTGTGTTTCTTCTTGCCTTTCTCCTGTTTTTACAGCAGCCCCTTTAGCATTTCTTGCACTGCTGGTTTGGTAGTGATGAACTCTCTTAGCCCTTTTTTGTCAATGAAGCTTCTGATTCCACCTTCAATTTTGAATGATAGCCTTGCTGGGTATAGTATTCTTGGATTCAGTCCCTTGTTTTGCATCACTTTGTATATTTCATTCCATTCCCTTCTGGCCTGGTGTGTTTCTGTTGAGAAATCAGTTGATATTCTGATAGGAGATCCCTTGTAGGTAACTTTCTGTTTCTCTCTGGCAGCCTTTAAGATTCTTGCCTTGTCGTTGGTGTTCGTCAATTTAATTATGATGTGTCTTGGTGTCGGTCTTTTGGGGTTCAACTTGTTTGGGACTCTGTGTACTTCTTGGACTTGGATAGTTTTTTTATTGCCAATATCAGGGAAGTTTTCTGTCATTATTTCTTCTAACAGGTTTTCTATTCCTCGCTTCTCTTCCTCTCCTTCTTTTATCCCTATTATTCGAAGGTTGTTTCGTTTTGTGTTGTCCCAAAACTCCCTTAGGCTCTCCCCTTGCTTTTTGTCTTCTTTCCAGTTGCTGCTGTGTTTGTGTGTTTTTTCCTACCTTGTCTTCTAATTCGCTGATGCGGTCCTCAGCCTCTTCTACTCTACTCTTTAAGCCTTCCATTGTGTTCTTTATTGCAGCTATGTCGTTCTTCATCTCCTCTTGGTTTCTTTTCATGTTGGTGACATTTTCATTCAGCTCCTTATAGTTCTCATTGAGTTGTGTGTATTTGTCATCCATCCATTTAAACATCCTTACAACGAATACTCTGAATTCTTTTTCTGTTAAGCTGCTAGCCTCAAGTTCATTTAACTCCCTTTCTGGTGATTCCTCTTTTTCCTCCCTTTGGGAATGTCCTTTTTTTCTCCCCATGTTTTCCTGTAATGTTTTAATTGTAGATCCGCTTGCTTTGCTACCCAGGTTCTTTTGGGAATGGTGCTACTGGTGTAATCTGTCAGTTCTCCTGGGCTTGGTAATCTAGTGTAGCTCCCTACTTGAGCTACTTGGATTCTCTTGATGTAGGCCTGCAAGCTTGAGAGGCACAACTGTGGTGTCTAAAAGTCAGCAGCTATGGAGTGTCCCAGTTTTTGCTGTCTTGCACCCTTAGTTGAAATCGCACTTGTACAATGCGAACTCACAGTGGCACCCAGGAACTCTCTGTTGGGAGAGCTCCCAGTGGCTCCCACTAGCACCCTGTGTGTAGATAGGCTCAGGGTGCCTGCCTGTTGTTAATTCGCTTCTGTGGAGGTGTGTTTGCAGGGGCACAGCTCTGATGCACTTTGAGAGATTCTGGCACTGAAGTTAAACAGCTGGGGTGTATGTGGGAAGTTATTCTGGAGAAAGGAGTTTAGAGTTTCTGCTGTGGGGCAGTGAGTCCTCGGCTGTACAGAATCACACCCAGCAGGGGCTCAAAGCAGCTCCCCAGAGGACCCTGTGGATATATGGGCTCAGGGTGCCTTCCCTTGCTGTGGCTGTGAGTTTGCCCATTCTGGAGTGTGCGCGAACTGGTGGCGCGCCGCCAGCGCACAGCTCTGAAGCACTTTGAGAGACTCTGGCACTGAAGTTAAACAGCTAGGGCGTATGTGGGAAGTTATTCAGGAGAAAGGAGTTCAGAGTTTCTGCTGTGGGGCAGCGCATCTTTGGCTGTACAGAATCACACCCAGCAGGGGCTCAAAGCAGCTCCCCAGAGGACCCTGTGGATATATGGGCTCAGGGTGCCTTCCCTTGCTGTGGCTGTGAGTTTGCCCATTCTGGAGTGTGCGCGAACTGGTGGCGCGCTGCCAGCGCACAGCTCTGATGCACTTTGAGAGACTCTGGCACTGAAGTTAAACAGCTGGGGTGTATGTGGGAAGTTATTCTGGAGAAAGGAGTTTAGAGTTTCTGCTGTGGGGCAGTGAGTCCTCGGCTGTACAGAATCACACCCAGCAGGGGCTCAAAACAGCTCCCCAGAGGACCCTGTGGGTATATGGGCTCAGGGTGCCTTCCCTTGCTGTGGCCATGAGTTTGCCTGCCCTTGATTGTGCGTGAATCGGTGGTGCGCCACAGGCGCAAAGCTCTGATGCACCCTGGCCCTGAAGTTGCACCGTAGGGGTGTCCGTGGGCAGTTATTTAGGAAGAGGCAGTTCAGAGATTCTACTGCAGGGCCGCGCACCCTTGACTGTGCAGAATCACCCCCTAGTGGTCTCTCAGTGGTTCCCAAGCACTGCCTGGGTAGTGGAGTGCCTGGGTGCCTATGGGCTGGAGATGCGACCAATCCTGAGTTCCGGTGCTGGGGAGGGGGAGGTTGTACTTACTGCTTTCCGCGGTGAACTTTTGGAGGTGGAAGTCTCAGGGTTCCTGCATCTGCAGCTGGGGTGGCAGGTCTTCTACCAGAGTGGCTGTAGTGACTAGGTTTGCTTCCAAGATCAGACTTGGTGGTGCTAAGTTTAGGATTCTAGTCTCTAGCAGTTCTGTTCTTAAAGATGGCGAGGTCTCTGTGCCACTGGTGTCCTCCCCTGAGTGTTTGCAGTGGCCACGGGGTTTTGCTAACCAAGACTGCCTGGATTGGATGTCCCCTGGAAGAACTGCAGGGTCTAACTGTCCCTATTTCACTCACACACACACCCACACACGTCCACACACACCTCTATCACTCCTTCACTCGATCACACACTCACCCTCCCTACCTTCCTGCCGGTCTCCATCTTCCAGATTCTGCATTTATTCTTCAAAAGTCCGATTCCCTTATCTGTTCAATCGTATTTCTCTTCACTGTCTCCATAAAGGTTCGATTCGATGACTTGCTTAAATTTTTTTTACATAATTTATTTCTAGTTTCTTGTATCAGAAGAGATTTAATAGCTATGTGATAGAAAACAGACTTTAGTAATTGAACATTAGTCTAGAAGGGGATTTGGAAAAAAAGTGAAAAAAATTAAGAATTTTTTTTCATTGTTTAACTAAAAGTTTGTAATTCTCTACAGGAATAGAAATTAAGCTAATTTTCTAATTGAATGAAATGTTCATCTATGCTATATAATAAAGAGGTAATATGCAAATTGACCATCACTCCAACACACAATATGGCTGCCCCCATGTGGTCAAAGTTGGCCACCACAAGATGGCCAGCAGGGGAGGGCAGTTGTGGGTGATCAGGCCAGCAGGGGAGGGCAGTTGGGAGGGACTAGGCCTGCAGGTTAGGGCAGTTAGGGGTTTCTGGGCTGGCAGAGGAGGGCAGTTGGAGGGGACCAGGGCTGCCAGGGAGGGCAGTTGGGGGCAACCAGGCCTGCAGGGGAGGATAGTTAGGTGCAATCGGGTCAGCAAGGGAGGGAAGTTAGAGACAACAAGGCTGCCAAAGGAAGGAAGACCAGGGACCTACAGGAGAGGGCAGTTAGGGGTGCCCAGGCCAGCAGGGGAGGGCAGTGGGGGGACCACACCTGCAGGAGAGGGCAGTTAGGAGTGCCCAGGCCAGCAGGGGAGGGCAGTTAGGGGGACCACACCTGCAGGAGAGGGCAGTTAGAGAGATTTGGGCCAGCAATGAGAGGATATTTAGGGGTTACCAGGTTGGAAAGGGAGAGAAGGTAGGGGTGACCAGGCCAGCAGGAGAGGGCAGTTGGGGGTGACCAGGCTGGCAAGGGAGAGAAGTTAGGGGAGACTAGGCCAGCAGGGGAGGGCAGATGGGGGTGACCAGGCCTGCAGCGGAGGACAGTTAGGGGCAAACAGGCCAGCGGGGCAGGAAAGTTAGGGGGATTCAAGCTGGCAGGGGAGGGCAGTTAGGAGCAATTGGGCTGTCAAGGGAGTGGTTAAGGGGTGATCAGGCTGGCAGGCAGAAGCGATTAGGAGCAATCAGGCAGGCAGGCATGCGAGCAGTTGGGAGCCAACAGTTTTGGATTGTGAGAGGATGCCCAACTGCCCATTTAGGCCTGATCCCCTGGTCAAACATAGAGGGGTCCCAGATTTGAGAGGGTGCAGGCTGTGCTGAGAGACAACCCCCCCTCTGCCCCGGTGCATGATTTTCATGCACCAGGCCTCTAGTATTCATATAATGCATTAATTAACATTAATAATTTCCATGGGACTGGATCAAATGTGCAGATGAATAGTTATGAAAGTAAGAATTCAACAAGTAGAAAAAATTCAGTTGGTATCAACCACTGTGAAGAATATTAGTTAAGAAAGACAATAACATGCATGCAATATGAAGAGCAACAGGTAGGATGTGTAGTTGAATCTGGGTTGATGCTGCAAGTGCAGTATTTTGTACCGCTGCTGGGAAATTCCATGCTTTGTAAACCTTGGTCATTTAAAAGGAGCTAAGAGCTATCTTACCCAGAAAGAGATATTATATTTACCTATGTGGATGTTTGTTATACAAACCTCATTGAATATAGTCCACAACATATGCTATCAGTGAGAAGATGCTAAGTATTCTATCATTTCACTTATATAAAATGCCAGAATGTTCAAATCTAGAATAGGGAAAATATATTAGTGATTGCCTAGGGCTAGGAAAGGCGGGAAATGAGATTGATTGTTAATCAGTATAGTTTTTTTAGGGTGATGAAATGTTTTATCTTTAGACCATAGGCCCAGTGCACAAAACTCATGAACTTGGGGGGGTCTCTCAGATCAGCCTAATCCCACTCGTAGTCCGGGAACTCTTGGGGAATGTCCTACTGCTGTGGAGGTGGAAGAGGCTCCTGCCACCACTGGTGCACTCACCAGCCATGAGCCCTGCTTCTAGCTGAGCAGCACTTCCCCTGTTGGAGTGAATGGACCACCACGGGGCAGCTCCTGTGTTGAGCATCTTCCCCCAAGTAGCCAGTGCGCATCATAGCGACCAGTCGTACACCTGTTCAGTCAATTTGCATATTAGCCTTTTATTATATAGTACTAAAGGCCTGGTGCATGAAATTCATGCATGGGGTGGGGGCATGTGTCCTTAAGCCCAGCCTGCACCCTCTCCAATCTGGGATCCCTCTCACAATCCAGGACTGCTGGCTCCAAACCACTCACCTGTCTACCTTCCTGATCACCCCTAACCACTCCCCTGCCAGCCTGATTGATGTCTAACTGCTCCCTGCCAGCCTGTTTGCCCCCAACTTCCTTCCTCTGCCAGCCTGGACACCCCTTAACTGTCCTTCCCTGCAGGCTTGATCACCCCCAAATGCCTTCCGTTGCAGGCCTGGTTCCTCCCAACTGCCCTCCCCTGTTGGCCTGATCACCCCCAACTGCCCTGGCTTGCAGACCTGGTCTATCCCAACTGTCCTCCCCTGCTGGCCATCTTGTGGTGGCCATCTTGTATCCACATGGAGAAGGATCTTTGACTACATGGGGCAGCCATCTTGTGTGTTGGAGTGATGATCAATCTGCATATTACTCTTTTATTAGATAGGATAGAGGCCTGGTGCATGGGTGGGGGTCACTGGTTTGCCCTGAAGGGTGTCCCGGATCAGGGTTCCCTTGGGGCCTCGGGTGGCCTGGGTGAGGGGCCTATGGTGGTTTGCAGGCTGGCCACATCCCCTGGTGACCCAAGTGGAGGCCCTGGTATCTGGAATTTATTTATCTTCTACAATTGAAACTTCCTAGCCTGGAGCGGAGCCAAGCCTTCTGCTTGCTCCGTGGTGGTAGCCATTTTTGTTGGAATTTATGTATCTTCTATAATTGAAACTTTGTAGCCTTAAGCAGAGGCCTGGGCCAGCCAGGGTGTGGGGAAAGCTTGGCTTCCTCCATCACTGGAGAAACCCAAGCCCCTCTCCTGCTCTCTCTGTGGCTGCAGCCATCTTGGTTGGGTTAATTTTCATCTTGCTCCTGATTGGCTGGTGGGTGTGGCTTGCAGGCATGGCTTGTGGGTGTAGAGGAGTGATGGTTAATTTGCATATTACTCTTTTATTAGATAGGATAGTGGTATTGTTTGTAAAACTCTGTAATCTGAAAAATCACCAAACATGTACTTTAAAAGGGTAAGTTTTATGGGTGTGAGTTATCTACACTAATAAAAGGGTAACATGCAAATTAACCATCACTCCACAACAAAGGTGGTGGTGTCGATAGCCACAAAGATGGCAGTGCTGGCCAGAGCCAAACCTCCTGCATGCCCTGGTCATTGTCGAGGGAGACATGCAGGGAGTGCAGTGGGGCGATATGCATGGAGTGAGCAAGGTTTCCTGTCTGGGGGTTCCAAATCCACTGTTGCTTCCTTCCACAGCTGATTCCCCTCATTGCAGGTATCCTCCATGCAAAAACCATTCCATGCAAATATGTAATTTCCTAATGGGTGAATCCTAAACTGAATGAGTGTCACACCTCCTGTTAGAAAAATGACCTGGGAGGAGGAATTTAGGAATCATGAAGCCATCGTGACCTGCTCGGTCTCCAGAACTGCTGTCAAACACAGGTAGTCTGAGACCCTCCAAAACACCACCTGAGCTAAACCTGAGAACCAAGATATTTTCAAGGCCCAAAGTTGACGGAGGCAAGGGGGCAGGGAAGCAAAGCAAGCAGAACATCCAACTCAACCAAAGATGCAGGAGCCTAAGATAATGCAGAGAAATGTCCTGGCCACTGATGCTCTCCTGTAGACATGGTGCCCACACTCAGCTGGGGAGAGGGTGTGTGTACATGCAGAATTTAAGGCCACTGCCAGGAAGGAAAGTCGATGCATGCCTAAGGATTTTTGTATGTGTCCCACAGTAGAGAAGCAGAGTCAGAATAAAAAAGCGAAGTCTTACCTCAGTGCTAGAGTGTTTCAAAGTATCTAAAAATAGCAGTTCCATCGCTGAGTCCACCATGTTTGCTGCAAATGGGAGGCGCATGGAGGACTTTTGGGGCAGCCCTTTAACCTTGGCAGTGACAGTGGCTCTGGAGAGGGAGAGACTGCAGCACTTTCAGTGTCTGAAGTGCTAGCATTGCAAACCTTGGCCTATCTGGAAGCTCGGTATTGTCAGAAGTTTCTGGCCCTGCCTTCTCCAGCAGGGTGGAGAAAGGCTGAGAAAGGAGAGGCAGGTACTGTGGCTCCAGTGGTCCAAATCCTGTTGTTGTCTCCTGTTACCTAGCCTCTATGACCTCCAGGGCAGCCTCTGTGCCAGTGCAGAGGAGGCTTTGGAGAGTGTGGTGGTGAGGAGAATGCTTACAACCCTGGATACCCAGTGAAACTGTTGTGAAGAGCCTTTCTAGGGCTGGCAGGAAAACATGGCAATGAGTGAAGAATAATGTCTCAAAATGAAGAGGTTGTTGTTGTTGTTGTTTTTCTCAACAGCAAAATGTGAATATTACCTAAGTCACAGACTGGGAGAATCCTATATAATAAAGAGGTAATATGCAAATTAACTGTCACACTGTCACAAGATGGCTGTGCCCACAGTGGAGGCGGGGTTCCCGTAACACAAGATGGCTGCGCCATAGCGGAGGGGGGTTCCCATGAGTGATGATCAGAGACCTGAGGCTGTGTGGTGCTGGGGTGGGGCAGGGGATCTGAGGCTGTGCCCCCAGCCCAGCAGACCTTGACTGGTGCTGGGCCAGGGGACCTCAGGCCATGCCTTTTCCCCAGGCTGGTGGACCTGAGGCCATGACCCCCACCCCAGCACCCAGCCCAGGGACCTGAGGCTGTGCCCCCACCTTGGTGCTGGCCCAGGGGACCTCAGGCCACACTCCCCGCCTGGCAGGGCTTGACGTGGGACCTCAAGGCATGCCCCCCACCCTGGTGCTGGGATGGGGAATCTCAGGCCGCACCCCCTGCCCTGGCTCTGGGCCGGAAGACCTGAGGGTGTGCCGGGGCACCTGAGGTTGTGCCCCCTGCCTTGCAGGGCTTGACAGGGTGGCCAGTCGGGTCTGGATCTCACCCAGTGGGGGTGGGGCTGACCAGGTCTGTGTCTCGCACGATTTCAAGGTGTGTGTGGGTTGGCGGGGACTTGACTCTGGGTCCCAAGGTGCACCCCAGACTCTGACAGGAGGAAGATTTTCATATACATTTTACTAATTTTCTATTATCTCTGACATTTCTATTATAGAGAAAGGGCAAATAGCAATATTAAAATATTTCCTCTAATTAATTCTTTTAATGTACACGAATTTTGTGCACCAGGCCACTAGTTAATTGAAATAAAATTACAGAAATTGTATAATGGCCGGGCTGAAGTGGACAGGTTGGTTGAGTGTGAGCATGGTCCTCTGCAAGGAAAGGTTGCACGTTTGATTCCAGGTCAGGGCACATACCTGGCACATATTTGAGTTTCAACTTGGATCCCTGGTCGGGGCTCCTAAGGAAGGCAACTGAAGGCATGTTTCTCACATTGATGTTTCTCTCTCTCTATCCCTCTCCCTTTCACTCTAAAAATCAATGGAAAAGTGAACTAACGCCATGTCTACAAACGTGGATAATGTAAAAATAAAAAGTGGGGGACCCTAACTGGTTTGGCTCAATGGATAGAGCATCAGCCTGTCGACTGAAGGGTCCCAGGTTCAATTCTGGTCAAGGACATGTACCTTGGTTGTGGGCACATCCCCAGTTGGGGTTGTGCAGGATGCAGCTGATTGATGTTTCTCTCTTATCGAAGTTTCTAACTCTCTATTCCTCTTTCTTTCTCCCCATGGGAAAAAAATCAATAAGATATATTTAGAAAGAAAACAAAGCAAAACAAAAAAACAGGGTAAAAGAGGTTGAATATGTACTGTATAATTTAAAGCATGTAAAACAATATAACTTGTTTAGGAGCATATATGTTATCTATACTAATAAAAGGGTAACATGCTAATTAGACTGGAAAACTTTTGGACATCCACCTGGATGTTCCTATGGACAGTCTCGGTGGTGGGGCTAAGGTAGAGGCCGTTAGGGGCGACAAGGCTGGCAGGCGAGGGCAGTTAGGGGCAACAAGGCTGTCAGGGGAGGGCAGTTAGGGGTGACAAGGCTGGAAAGAGAGGGCAGTTAGGGGAGATCAGGCTGGCAGGGAAGCAGTTAGGGATATCAGGCAGGCAGGCAGGCAGAGTGGTTAGGGATAATCAGGTAGACAGGCAGGTGAACAGTTAGGAGCCAACAGTCCCGGATTGGGAGAGGGGTCCCGGTTGGAGAGGGTGCAGGCCGGGCTGAGGGACCCCTCCCATGCACGAATTTCATGCACTGGGCCTCTAGTATATCAATAAATAACAAAATCTTTGTGTTTATGACCTATGTTTGTAAGAGACTGTGTTTGCAGGTTAAACACAGAGATAAAAATGAATGGGTTACACTCACTAAAGTAGCAGGGCTTCCTACATCTGAAAAAGCATATGAACTAAATTAAAGTTGTCATTAATTATGAAGAAGTGTTTTTCAGGTTAAATAGGAAAAATTGGGGGAATAATATTATAATAGGGAAATTTACCACTTATAACAAATGCATATAAATATTCTTCCAAATATGATGCCATTAATAATATAGTACAAACAGATAATATGGACAAACATTTTTTTCTGCTTCAGTGTCCTCAGCCTAATTTTAGGACAGAATAAGGAATATTATAGAAACAAGTGAATTTATTTATGTCTTGTATGGTTTTAGACTAAACAAAGTTCAGAGTAGTCTTTATAAAATTGGGAGTGTTTACTTGTGGGAAGACAAGCTGAGGGAAGGAGTTTTTTCAAAAAGGTAACTTTCCATTCTTTTCACTTTTCCTTAATTCATTCAGCACCTGATTATTAAGACACTAGAGGCCCAGTGCATGAAATTCATGCATGGGTTGGTGGTAGTGTGTATCCCTCAGCCCAGCCTGCACCCTCTCCAATCTGGGACCCCTCAGGGCAATCCAGGACTGCTTGCTCCCAACCGCTTGCATGCCTGCCGGCCTGATTGCCCCTGACTGCCCTCCCCTAATGGCCTTGTTACCCCTAACTGCCCTCCCCTGCTGGCCTAGTCACTCCTAACTGCCCTCCTTTGCCAGCCTGGTCACCCTTAACTGCCCTCCCCTACTGGCCTGGTCACCCCAACTGCTCTCCCCTGAAGGTCTGGTCACCCCCAACTGCCCTCCCCTGCAGGCTTGGTTGCCCATAACTGTCTTCCCCTGCTGGTCTGAGTGCCCACAACTGCCCTTCCCTGCTGGCCATCTTGTGGTTGCTATCTTGTGTCCACATGTGGGCGGCCATCTTTGACCACATGGGGTCGGCCATCTTGCGTGTTGGAGTGATGGTCAATTTGCATATTACCTCTTTATTATATAGGATTACAATATATCAGGTACTGTTTGGGGCAATTCTGAGAATAAACAGACATAAATCCATATATTTATGGGGTTTGTATTTTAGGTTTAGTGTAGTATATTGCCAAGAGTGAATGTTTTCTTTTTAAAGGATAACAATTATAAGGTGCATGGTGTAAGCTTATACATATATTTTAGAGCAAAGACACTTTCAAAGTAAAAGGACATTCCAACTTAATGAAGTCTACTCTGATCTTTAAATTTCCTAAAATAACAATTTATTTATAACAAGATTTTCTAAAGAATAGGTAGAGTTAGATAGTGTATTTCAGTATTCTCTAAACCAGATGTGGAATTATGTCATAATCTGTGGTCTATATTAGGTGCTTATGTTAAGTTGTACAGGATCTTGTTTACTGCTATGTGGATTGGACATTAACCTTTACTGTACTTATTATTTAAGAGAAGGAGATTGGATCGCTACCACCTCAAGAATGGAGACAGTGGTGGAAGAACCTAGTGAAGAAATCAGAAGTGAAGTTCTAACTTTGGAAGAAGAAATGATTCTTGACCACAGATCCTATATAAAATTTCCAATTAGCATTTTATTCTCAACTATTCTCTATTGTGGTAAAGCTGCCTCTACTTTGTATATGTTTGATATTTATTGAAAGAATAATGATATGTTCTGGATGTCAATTACCTTTAGCTTTATTGTTGTGGGAGCAGTTTTGAATCAAGTTACCCTTATGTTTTTCCACAAAGACTTGACCAGAAATAAAACTTTACTGCTTCTTGGACACATTTTGCTTCTTGGTCCTGTGGTGAGGTAAGTGATATTAAATATACTTCATTCATTTATGTTTCTAAAAACTGCAAAGTAAAATATAGACTAATATGCATGCACTCACTGGTTCTTTAACATTACTTACATTTCAGTTTTGTTTAGTTTTATTAACTTGAAACTATTGGCATAAGGTGTTCATCAATTTTAAGACAATGAGAGTTTTGAAAAATACAAAATGAAATTGAATTGTTTCTTCTGTTCTTTTTACAAATGTATCACATTCCACTTTTATTATTCCTTCTTTAAGCCAATTATGAATGTTATTTTAAGTAATTATGAGAAACTAGAGGACTGGTGCACAAAATTCATGCACGGGGGTTTGGGGTGGTGTCCCTCAGCACAGCCTGCACCCTCTCCAATCTGGGACCCCTTGAGGGATATCCGACTGCCTATTTATTTATTTATTTATTTATTTATCTTTTAGAAGATAAATAGATCCTAGATCCCAGAGCCTCCACTTGGGTCACCGGGGGGCGTGGCCAGCCAGCAAACCACCACAGGCCCCTCGCCCAGGCTACCCCATGCCCCCAAGGGAATCCCCACCCTGATCCCAGACATCCTTCAGGGCAAATCAGCTGGCCCCCACCCATGCACCAAGCCTCTATCCTATCTAATAAAAGAGTAATATGCAGATTGACCATCACTCCATCACACAAGATGGCTGCCCATGTGGTCAAAGATCCTTCCCCATGTGGACACAAGATGGACACCACAAGATAGCCAGTTGGGGAGGGCAGTTGCGAGAGACCATGCCTGCAAAGGTCTATTATCCACTGGGATCAGGCCTAAACAGGCAGTTGGACATTTCTCTCACAATCCAGGACTTCTGGCTCCTAACTGCTCCCCTGCCTGCCTTCCTGATTGCCCCTAACCTCTTCTACCTGCCAGCCTGATCACCCCTAAACACTCCCCTGCCAGCCTAATTGATGTCTAACTGCTCCCTGCCAGCCTGTTTGCCCCCAGCTTCCCTTCTCTGCCAGCCTTGTCACCCCTTAACTGCCCTCCCCTGCTGGCCTGATCGCCCCCAACTGCCCTCACTTGCAGGCGTGGTCTCTCCCAACTACCCTCCCCTACTGGCTATCTTGTGGTGGCCATCTTGTGTCCACATGGGGAAGGATCTTTGACCACATGGGCAGCCATCTTGTGTGATGGAGTGATGGTCAATCTGCATATTACTCTTTTATTAGATAGGACAGAGGCTTGGTGCATGGGTGGGGGCCAGCTGATTTGCCCTGAAGGATGTCTGGGATCAGGGTGGGGGTTCCCTTGGGGCATGGGGTGGCCTGGGCGAGGGGCCTGTGGTGGTATGCAGGTGTGTGGAAAGCTTGGCTTCCTCCATCACCGGGGAAACCCAAGCCTCTCTCCTGCTCTCTCTGTGGCCGCATCCATCTTGGTTGGGTTAATTTTCATACTCGCCCCTGATCGGCTGGTGGGCATGGCTGGTGGGTGTGGCTGGTGGGTGTAGTGGAGTCGTTAATTTACATATTACTCTTTTACTAGATAGGATAGCTTATGAGGTGATTACTCTAATAACTTGAGTGCCCATATGACATGATAAAGTTATTGTAGTATTACTAACTTAATTTTCTATATAATACTTTATATTCCTATAGAATATAAAAATGTTTTGCACAAATTTGTGAAGCGAAATTGGTTAATAAGTTTATATACATTTTATTTATTTTTATGTTTTGCAGTTTTTTGGCTATATTTATTTTATTTAAAAAAAATCTTATTGTTAACAGTATTACATGTGTCCTCTTTTTATATGTCTCTTGGCCTTCTGTATGTCCAGTTTGGAGAAATGTCTATTTATGTCCTTTGTCCATTTTCTAATTGGATTATTTGTCTTTCTTTTGTTAAATTGTATATTTCCTTATGTATTTTGGATATTAACTCTTTATCAGATGTATCATTGCCAAATAAGTTCTCCCATACAGTGGGCTCTCTTAGTTTTGTTGATGGTTTCTTTTGCAGTGCAACAGCATTTAATTTTGATTTAGTCCTATTTGTTTATTTTCTCCTTAGTTTTCTTTACTCTAGGAGATGTGTCTAAACATATTGCTATAAGAGATGTCTGAGATTATATTTTCTTCAATCTCTTTTTTAATGTTCATAGTTTTCTGAGTAAAGGTCTTTTACTGCCTTAAGTTTATTCCTAAATATTTCAGTTTTTTTGTTGCTATGGTAAGTGGGATTATTTGTTTAGTTTCTGGGATTATTTGTTTAGTTTCTCTTTATTAGAGTTCATTACTGATATATAAAAATGTCTTAGAGTTCTGGGTATTTACTTTTTATCCTGCTACATTGCTGAATTTTTTTATTAAGTCTAGTAGTTCTTTGGTGTATTCCTTAAGGTTTTTTATGTGTAATATCATGTCATTTGTGAATGACAGTTTTACTTCCTCCTTTCCAAGTTGGATGCCTTTTATCTCTTCCTTTTGCCTAATTGCTGTGGCTAGGAATTCTAGTACTATGTTGAATAAGAGTGGTGAAAGCAGACATCCCTGACTCGTTCCTGTTCTTAGAGGAAATGATTTTAGATTTTGCCTATTCAATATGATGATCCCTGTAGGTTTCTCATATATGGCCTTTATCACATTGAGATATGTTTCCTCTATTCTCACTTTGCTGAGAGATTTTATAAAAAATGGGTGTTAGATATTGTTGAATGCTTTTTCTGAATGTATTTTTATTATTATTTGATTATTGTATTTCAATGTTTTAATGTGATGTACCATGTTTATTGATTTATGAACATTATACCAGCCTTGCATCCCTGAAATAAATCCAATTTGGTCTTGGAATATGATTTTTTAAATATATTTCTGGATCCAACTTGCTAATATTTTATTGAGGATTTTAGCATCTATGTACATCAGGGATATTGGCCTGTAATTCACTATCTTTGTAGTGTCTTTATATGGTTTTGGGATTAGGTGTAAAGCCACAACCAGTGCAGCTAGGGTTCAGGATCTGGAAAGGTGGCCACACACAAATGAAGACACTAGACAAGAAATATAAATTTAGAAATCATGGAGGTCAGGCGAAGAACCTTTATCTAGTAGAAAGGCTTCACTGGGGCCCACACTATGTTAGCTTTTATTCAATTTTAGAATACATATTGTGCCCTTAGTCAGGCAGGCAATCCAGTAGTGAAAAGACTATCTTAAAGGTCAGTACATATTAGTAAAGATTGACTTTGAGACTATTAGGTCAGGAAATTGCTTGAGCCACCATTGTCTCGACAGAACAATTGGTGCATAGCTTTTAGCCCTTGCTAGAGCACAAAGTCCATCAGTCTTCCAAGTTCCCTGTTGCATTTTTATGATAGTGTAGACAAGGGATAGCTTCCAGCATCTCCCCCTTTTAGTTTTCCTAATAAATCTTGAAAAGTGTATGCTGCCTGAAGGGCTTGAGTCCTTTTAAGACTCTTCATTCTGCATCTCAGACTAGAAATAAACATATTACACTTGTCCCACCTGTGGTACTCATGGATGACCAAGGTGCTTGGTATTATCAGTGACTAAACTAGGTGGGGAATCAGCCCACATAAAGGTGTCTTAACCGTGGAGAGTCAGGAACAGCTAGGGTGTATGTGGGAAGTTATTCAGGAGAAAGGAGTTCAGAGTTTCTGCTGTGGGGCAGCGTGTCCTCGGCTGTACAGAATCACACCCAGCAGGGGCTCAAAGCAGCTCCCCAGAGGACCCTGTGGATATATGGGCTCAGGGCGCCTTCCCTTGCTGTGGCCATGAGTTTGCCTGCCCTTGAGTGTGCAGGAACCAGTGGCGCCAACAGGCGCAAAGCTCTGATACACCCTGTCCCTGAAGTTGCACTGCAGGGGTGTCCGTGGGCAGTTATTTAGGAAGAGGGAGTTCAGAGATTCTACTGCAGGGCCGCGCACCCTTGACTGTGCAGAATCACCCCCTCGGGGGCTCTCAGTGGTTCCCAAACACTGCCAGTGTAGTGGAATGCCTGGGTGCCTGTGGGCTGGGGACGTGGCGAATCCTGAGTTCTGGCACTGGGGAGGGGGAGGATGTACTTACTGCTTTCAGCGGTGCACTTTTGGAGGTAGAGGTCTCAGGGTTCATGCATCTGCAACTGGGGTGGCAGGTCTTCAACCAGAGTGGCTGTAGTGACCAGGTTTGCTTCCGAGACCAGACTGGGTGGTGGTAAGGTTAGGATTCTAGTCTCTAGCAGTTCCGTTCTTAAAAATGGCGGGGTCTCTGTGCCACTGGTGTCCTCCCTGGAGAGTTTGCAGTGGCCGCGGGGTTTTGCCAACCAAGAGTGCCTGGATTGGATGCCCCCTGGAAGAACTGCAGGGTCTAACTGTCCCTATTTCATTCACACACACACCCACACACGTCCACACACACCTCTATCACTCTTTCACTTGATCATACACTCACCCTCCCTAGCTTCCTGCTGGTCGCCATCTTCCCAGTCCTCCCATTTGTTTATTTTCTCTTTAGCTTCCATTGCCCTAGAAGCAGTATCAGCGAAGAGGTTCTTTTGGCATATGTCAGAGATTTTTCTGCCTGTAGATTCCTCTAGTATTTTTATGGTTTCCTGTCTTATGTTTAAGTCCTGTATCCATTTTGAGTTTATTTTTGTGTATGGTGTAAGTTGGTGGTCTAGTTTCGTTTTTTTGCATGTATCTGTCCAATTTTCCCAATACCATTTGTTGAAGAGACTGTCTTGACTCCATTGTATGTTCATGCCTCCTTTGTCAAAAACTAATTGGGCATAGTGGTTTTGTTGATTTCTGGGTTCTCTATTCTATTCCATTGATCTATATGTCTGTTCTTGTGCCAGTACCAGGCTTTTTTAAGAACAGTGGCTTTGTAATATAGCTTGAAATCTGGTATGGAGATCCCACCTACTTTGTTCTTCTATCTCAGGATTGCTGTGGCTTTTGCGGTCTTATTTTATTCCAGATAAATTTTTGGAAAGTTCGTTCTAGGTCTGTGAAGTATGCCGTTGGTATTTTAATGGGAAGTGCATTGAAATTATAGATTGCTTTGGGTAGTATGGACATTTTGATGATGTTGATTCTACAAATCCATGAGCATGGTATATTCTTCCATCTGTTTATGTCTTCCTCTATCTCTTTTTTCAGTGTTGTGTAGTTTTCCGCGTATAGGTCTTTTACCTCCTTAGTGAAGTTTATTCCTAGGTATCTTAATTTTTTTGGTGCGATGGTAAATGGAATTTCTTTTTTAGTCTCTCTTTCTTAAGTTCATTATTGGTGTATAGAAATGCCATAGTTTTCTTAGCATTTATTTTGTATCCGGCTACTCTGATGAATTCATTTATTAAGTCCAGTAATTTTTTGATGGAGTCTTTAGGGTTTTCTATGTAAAGTATCATGTCATCTGCAAATAAGGACAGTTTTACATCTTCTTTTCCAATTTGGATGCCTTTAATTTCTTCTTCTTGTCTGATTGCAATGGCTAGTATTTCCAACACTATGTTGAACAGGAGTGGTGAGAGTGGGCATCCCTGTCTTGTTCCTGTTCTTAGGGGAAATGGTTTTAGTTTTTGCCCATTGAGTATGATTTTGGCTATGGGTTTGTCATATATGGCTTTTATTATGTTGAGGTATGAGCATTCTATTCCCAGCTTGCTGAGAGTTTTTATCAAGAAAGGGTGTTAGATTTTGTCAAATGCTTTTTCTGCATCAATTGATATGACTATATGGTTTTTATGTCTCAATTTGTTTATGTGATGTATCACGTTTATTGATTTGCGAATATTGTACCATCCTTGCATCCCACGGATAAATCCTACTTGGTCGTGGTGTATGATCTTTCTGATGTACTGCTGGATTCGATTTGCTAGAATGTTGTTGAGGATGTTGGCATCTATGTTCATGAGGGATATTGGCCTGTAATTCTCTTTCATTGTGTTATCTTTATCTGGTTTTGGTATTAGAGTGATGCTGGCTTCGTAGAAGTAGCTTGGAAGTATTCCTTCTTGAATTTTCTGGAATAGTCTGAGGAGGATAGCTTTTAGCTCTTCCTTGAATATTTTAGAGAACTCCCCTGTGAAGCCGTCTGGCCCCGGGCTTTTGTTTGCTGAGAGCTTTTGGATGACTGCTTCAATTTCTTCCATAGTTATCAGCCTAATGATTTTTTTAGCCTCTTTCTGAGTAGGTTTTGGAAGATTGTGTTTTTCTAGGAATGTGTCCATTTCCTCCAGGTTTTCTAGTTTGTTGGAGTAGAGTTGTTCATAGGATTTTTTGACAATCCTTTGTATTTCTGTGGGGTCTGTTGTTATTTCACCTCTTTCATTTCTGATTTTGTTTATTTGGGTCCTCTATTTGCTTCTTGGTGAGCCTGGCTAGAGGTTCATCAATCTTGTTTATCCTTTCAAAGAACCAGCTCTTGGTTTTGTTGATCTTGTGTATTGTTCTTTTGGTCTCTATGTTTTTCATTTCTGCTCTGATCTTTATTATTTCCTTTCTTCTGCTCACTGTGGGCTTTTCTTGTTGCTCCCTTTCTTATTTTTTTAGGTTGTTGAGTTAGATGATCTATTACCATTTTTTCTTGTTTTTTGAGGTATGCCTGCAGAGCAATACATTTCCCTCTCAGGACTGCTTTCATTGTGTCCCATAGGATTTGCAATGTTGTGTTTTTATTGTCATTAGTCTCCAGGATGTTTTTAATTTCTTCTTTGACCTCATTGATAACCCAATCATTGTTTAGTAGCATGCTATTCAGTTTCCAAGTGTTTGAATTTTTTGGAATGTTTTTATTGTAATTTATTTCTAATATTTTACCATTGTGGTCTGAGAAAATGCTTGATATTGATTTCAATCCTTTTGAATTTGGGGAGACTTTGCTTGTTACCCAATATGTGGTCTATTTTTGAGAATGTCCCATGTGCAGTTGAGAAGAATGTATATTCCATGGTTTTGGGGTGAAATACTCCGAAGATGTCAATTAGGCTCCATCTGATCTAATGTGTCATTTAGAATTGCTGTTTCTTTGCTGATTTTTTGTCCAGAGGATTTATCCATTGGTGTCAGTGGTGTATTGAAGTCCCCTACTATGATTGTATTGATGTCGATCTCTCCCTTGATATCTTCCAGAAAATTTTTTATGTATTTAGGCGCTCCTGCGTTGGGTGCATATACGTTTACTAGAGTTATATCTTCTTGCTGGATTGCTCCCTTTAGTATTATGTAGTGGCCTTCCTTATCTCTTATTAAAGCCTTTACTTCGAGGTCTATTTTATCTGATATAAGTATCGCAACCCCAGCTTTTTTCTCATTTCCATTTGCCAGAAAAATGTTTTTCCATCCCTTCACTCTCAGTCTGTGTGAATCTTTTGCTCTAAGGTGGGTCTCTTGTAGACAGCAAATATATGGGTCCTGTTTTCTTATCCATTCAGCTACTCTATGTCTTTTGATTGGTGCATTTAATCCATTTACATTTACTGTTATTATTGATAAGTACCTGTTTGTTGACATATTTTTCTTTAGTGTTTGTGTTTCTTCTTGCCTTTCTCTTTCTTCTTTTTACAGCAGCCCCTTTAGCATTTCTTGCATTGCTGGCTTGGTAGTGATGAACTCCCTTAGCCCTTTTTTATCTGTGAAGCTTCTTATTCCACCTTCAATTTTGAATGATAGCCTTGCTGGGTATAGTATTCTTGGATTCAGTCCCTTGTTTTGCATCACTTTGTATATTTCATTCCATTCCCTTCTGGTGGTGTGTTTCTGTTGAGAAATCAGTTGATATTCTGATAGGAGATCCCTTGTAGGTAACTTTCTGTTTCTCTCTGGCAGCCTTTAAGATTTTTGCTTTGTTGTTGGTGTTCGTCAATTTAATTATGATGTGTCTTGTTGTCGGTCTTTTGGGTTCAACTTGTTTGGGACTCTGTGTACTTCTTGGACTTGGATCGTATTTTTCTTGCCAATATCAGGGAAGTTTTCTGTCATTATTTCTTCTAACAGGTTTTCTATTCCTTGCTTCTCCTCCTCTCCTTCTTTTATCCCTATTATTCGAAGGTTGTTACATTTTGTGTTGTCCCAAACCTCCCTTAGGCTCTCCCCTTGCTTTTTAAGTCTTCTTTCCAGTTGCTGCTGTGTTTGTGTGTTTTTTCCTACCTTGTCTTCTAATTCGCTGATGCGGTCCTCAGCCTCTTCTACTCTACCCTTTAAGCCTTCCATCGTGTTTTTTATTGCAGCTATGTCGTTCTTCATCTCCTCTTGGTTTCTTTTCATGTTGGTGACATTTTCATTCAGCTCCTTATAGTTCTCATTGAGTTGTGTGTATTTGTCATCCATCCGTTTAAACATCCTTACAACGAATACTCTGAATTCTTTTTCTGTTAAGCTGCTAGCCTCAAGTTCATTTAACTCCCTTTCTGGTGATTCCTCTTTTTCCTCCATTTGGGAACTTCCTTTTTTGTCTTCCTATGTTTCCCTGTAATGTTTTAATTGTAGATCCGCTTGCTTTGCTACCCAGGTTCTTTTGGGGATGGTGCTACTGGTGTAATCTCTCAGTTCTCCTGGGCTTGGTAATCTAGTGTCGCTCCCTACTTGAGCTACTTGGGTTCTCTTTGTGTAGGCCTGCAAGCTTGAGAGGCACAACTGTGGTGTCTAAAAGTCAGCAGCTATGGAGTGGAGTGTGCCAGTTTTTGCTGTCTTGCACCCTTAGTTGAAATCGCGCGTGTCCAGTGGGGACTCACAGTGGTACCCAGGAACCATCTGTTGGGAGAGCTCCCAGTGGCTCCCACTAGCACCCTGAGTGTAGATGGGCTCAGGGTGCTTGCCTGTTGTAAGTTCGTTTCTGTGGAGGTGTGTTTGCAGGCACAGAGCTTTGATGCACTCTGAGGGGCCCTGGCACTGATGTTAAACAGCTAGGGTGTATGTGGGAAGTTATTCAGTAAAAAGGAGTTCAAGTTTCTGCTGTGTGGCATTGTGTCCTTGGCTGTACAGAATCACACCCAGCAGGGGCTCAAAGCAGTTCCCCAGAGTACCCTGTGGATATATGGGCTCAGGGTGCCTTCACTTGCTATGGCCGTGAGTTTGCCCGCCCTTGAGTGTGCGCAAACTGTTGGCGCGAACTGGTGGCGCGCCCACGGGTACAAAGTTCTGAGGGGTCCTCGCCCTGAAGTTGCACCGCAGGGGTGTCTTTGGGTAGTTATTTAGGAAGAGGCAGTTCAGAGATTCTACTGCAGGGCCGCGCACCCTTGATTGTGCAGAATCACCCTCTCAGGGGCTCTCAGTGGTTCCCAGAAACTGCCTGGGTAGTGGAGTGCCTGGGTGCTTTTGGGATGGGGATGCGGCGAATGCTGAGTTCTGGCGCTGGGGAGAGGGAGATTGTACTTACTGCTTTCAGCGGTGCACTTTTGGAGGTGGAGGTCTCAGGGTTCATGCATCTGCAGCTGGGGTGGCAGGTCTTCAACCAGAGTGGCTGTAGTGACCAGGTTTGCTCCCGAGACCAGACTGGGTGGTGGTAAGGTTAGGTTTCTAGTCTCTAGCTGTTCCGTTCTTAAAGATGGCGGGGTCTCTGTGCCTCTGGTGTCCTCCCCTGAGTGTTTGCAGTGGCCACGAGGTTTTGCCAACCAAGACTGCCTGGATTGGAAGCCCCCTGGAAGAACTTCAGGGTCTAACTGTCCCTATTTCACTCACACACACATCCAAACATGGTCCACACACACCTCTATCACTCCTTCACTGAATCACACACTCACCCTCCCTACCTTCCTGCTGTTCGCCATCTGTCATGATGTTTTTTATTTCTATTTTGATCTCTGTGATAACCCAGTAATTGTTTAATTTCATGCTGTTTAGTCTCCACGTTTTTGATTTTTTTGGATTGTTTTTATTGTAGTTGATTTCCAGTTTTATGCCACTGTGATCTGAGAAGATGCTTGATATGATTTATATCTTCTTGAATTTGAAGAGACTTTGCCTGTGACCCAATATTTGGTCTATCTTTGAAAATGACCCATGTGCCCTTGAGAAGAATGTATATTCTGTGGCCCTGGGTTGAAATGTTCTGAAGACGTCAATTAATTCCATCTGGTCTACATTGATGTTTCTTTGCTGATTTTTTGTTTAGAGGATTTGTCCAATGGTGATAGTGGGGTATTAAAGTCCCCTAGTATGATTGTATTGCTGTCAGTGTCTACCTTGATTTCCTCCAGTAGTATTTTTATGTATTTGGGTGCTCCTGTATTGGTTGCGTATATGTTTACCAGAGTTATTTCTTCTTGCTGGATTGCTCCTTTTAGTATTATGAAGTGGCTTTCCTTATCTCTTTTTATGTTCTTCACTTTGAGATCTAATTTGTCAGATATAAGTATTGCTACCCCCACTTTTTTTTTATTTCCATTCGCCTGATAAACCTTTTTCCATCCATTCACCCTCAGTTTGTGTGTGTCTTTTTTTCTGAGGTGGGTTTCTTGTAAACAATAGCTATATGGGTCATGTTTTCTTATCCAATCCATTACCCTATGTCTTTTGATTGGGGCATTTAATCCATTTACATTTAAAGTTATTATTTATAAGTACTTGTTTGACTCCATTTTTATTCTTTACCCCTGTGTTCCACCTTCTTTTCATGTTTCTTTTTTTTACAGCAGACCCTTTAGCATTTCTTGCATTGCTGGTTTGGTGGTAATAAACTCCCTTAGGCCGAAACCGGTTTGGCTCAGTGGATAGAGCGTCGGTCTGCGGACTGAAAGATCCCAGGTTCGATTCCGGTCAAGGGCATGTACATTGGTTGCGGGAACATCCCCGGTGGGGGGTGTGCAGGAGGCAGCTGGTCGATGTTTCTCTCTCATCGATGTTTCTAGCTCTCTATCCCTCTCCCTTCCTCTCTGTGAAAAATCAATAAAATATATTTAAAAAAATAAATAAATAAATAAATAAATAAATAAAATAAATAAAAAAAATAAACTCCCTTAGTCCATTTTTGTCTGTGAAGCTCCTGATTTCACCTTCAATTTTGATTGATAGCCTTGCACAGTATTCTTGGATTCAGTCTCTTCCTTTGCATGACTTTGTATATTTCATTGCATTCCCTTCTGACCTGATGTGTTTCTCTTGAGAAATCAGTCACTAGTTTGACGAGGGATCTTTTGTAGGTAACTTTCTCTCTTTGCCCACTTCTAAGATTCTTACTTTGTCATTGGTGTAACCAATTTAATTATAATGTGTCTTGGTGTCAGTCTTTTGGGGTTCATTTTGTTTGGACCTCTGTGAGCTTCTTGGATTTGTGTGGGTTTTTCCTTCCGTATATTGGGGAAATTTTCTGTCATTATTTCTTCAAACAAGTTTTCTATTCCTTGCTCAGTTTCTTCTCCTTCTTTAATTTATTTTCTAGAAGGCTCTACTTGGGTATTTTTTCCCCATATTGTCTTCTAGCTCACTGATGTGGTCATCTGCTTCTTCTAGTCTACTCTTGATGCTTTCTATTGAGTTCTTTACAGCAGTGATGTCATTTTTCATTTCTTCTTGATTCTTCTTCATTTCCTCTTGGTTCTTACATGTATTGTCGAATTTGTCTTCCATTCTTTTCAGCCACCTTATGACCAATTCTCTGAATTCTATCTCTGACAGTTTGCTTGCCTATATTTCGTTTGCTTCCTCTTCTGGTGATGCCTGCTTTTCTTTCATATGTGGGCTGTTTCTTTGTCTCCCCATGATCTCTCTTCTCCAGATGTCTTGTTATGTAGTTATCTCTCTCCTGGGTAGATCTAAAGGCACAAAATACAACACAACAAGGCACAACACACAAGGCACTGAACACAAATGTATTCATGATATTAATAACCCTAAATAAAGGCAAATTAGAGGATAAGAAAGAAAGAAGAGAAAAAAGAGAGTGCAAAAATGAAATTGGGAAAAGGAAAAAAAAAGAGGGAATAAGAAAGAAGAGAGGAAAAACTATATATATGGGGAGAAAACTCAAATAGAACAGCCACTAATCCCAACACATGCCAGCAAGAAGTACCTGGAGATGAATGCAAGCTACAAACAACAACTAATATCAAGTGAGGCAAGGAAAAACAGAAGTAAAAACAAAACAAAAAACAAAAGAAAAAGCAAAAAAATCTTACAAACATGTATAAAATTACAATCAAGCAAACAACAACAAAAGAACAGAGAGAGAAGAATTTTGGATAGTGAAGAAAGAGAAGAGAGAGGTGTGTATGGACTTGGAGCCGGGGATTGGAAATTAGGTATATTAGGTGTAATTTTAACAATAGGTAAAAAGAAGGAATAGGGAAAATATAAAGCAAGAATAGGATAAGAGAAACAGGACAATAAAAGGGGAAAAGTGAGGAAGAGAGTGATGGCATAAAGGTAAAGTTGAGATAGAATAAAATGATGCTAAAGGAAAGATGAAAATAGAATGCAGAACACTAATCCCAAAGTAGAATAAAGAGAAAATAAAACGACACTTTTTTTAAAAAAAAAAAGGTAAAATAGTAGTAGTAATAATACTGATTAAAAATAAAAATGTAATAATTAAAAAGGTAACATCAAGTGAGGAAAAAAGAAAAAAATAGTTTCTTAAGTAAAAGATGAAAAAAATAAAAATGTGTAGTAGTGAAGGTCATACACTTCCTCTACTGTTCTGTTTGGCACGCCTGTTTCCTAGTCAGGAAATTATTGAAGTTCACTGCATTCCACTGCTCCTCAGTGTTGTAAGCCAGTCCTGATTTTTAAGCATGCAGTTTATTTGTGTTTACACAAGTCAATTTGTGACTCAATCCCTGGGTGGCAGTGTTTCTGGATTGACCTCCAGATCTATAGGTCCTCTCTATCTAGTGTTTAGATATTGTTTTCCATGTGGCACTTAATACCGGTTTGTGGGAGTGGGTTGCCCCAGAGCTGGTTCTCTGATGTTTATTCCCCGCTCTGATCCCCAGGTTCCAGAAAAACTTTTCCTTGCAGTCTCTTAGACTGTCCCCAATTGGGTGATCCTATGTATTGGGCTTAGTAATCAGAAGCAAGAATTTAAAGAGAGAGAAAAAAATAAAGAGCCAGAGTTAACTGTGCAAACTCCAGGGCTGCGTGCAAATCTGTGCAGTCTTTTCCTCCTTGGGTCTAAGCACCTGCACACTTTTAAAAATTTTAGGCTGTTCTTTTGCACCCAGATCAAAATGGGTTGATTTTTAGAGTTCCCTTCTGTTAGCAGCTCTGTGGACCCCCTTCCACATTCACGGATCATGCCAGCACCAACAGCCACTGATTTTTCTAGGCGCAGACTTCCCCAGGTTCTCCAGCTCCTGCTATGCATATGTTTCTCTCTCCTGCTGGGACCAGAAACCTCACCTTATCCCAGGCAAAATCTGACCGTTCTGTGGTGGAGTGGAGTGCTTGGGACTCTCTGTACCCCCAAACTTGTGTCACTTTTGTCTTCACCATCTTAGGGGATTTGTCTGCTGTTTTTTCTGCAAACAAGTCCTCTATCCCTTTGCTCACTTTCTTCCTCTTTTGGCATTACTATTATGTGATGTAATAGTAATGCCATCATTAGTTATGTGTCAGGTTGTCCTGCAGCTCTCTTAAGCTGTCCTCCATTTTTGTTTTTGTTTTTTAATTCTTCTTTTTGGTTCTCTGAATGAGTAATTTCTTTCCCCCCTGTATTCTGTTTCACTGATCTGATCCTCAGCTTCCTCTGATCTGCTGTGAATTCCTTTCAATGTGTTCTTTATTAGTGCTATGTCTTTCTTCACAGTTTACTGTATTTTTTTCTCATGCTGTTGAGCATCTTTGCCATCATTATTCTGAACACTATGTTTTATATATCTACTAGAGGCCAGGTGCACGAAATTCGTGCATGGGGGGGTGTCCCTTAGCCCAGCCTGCACTCTCTCCAATGTGGACCCCCTCGAGGAATGTCCGTCTGCCCAAAATGGGCAGTCGGACGTCTGTCTCACAATCCAGGACTGCTGACTCCCAATTGCTCGCCTGCCTGTCTTCCTGATTGCCCCTAACCGCTTTTGCCTGCCAGCTTGATCACCCCCTAACCACTCCCCTTCCAGCCTGATTGATGCCTAACTGCTCCCCTGCCAGCCTGTTTGCCCCTAACTGCCCTCCCCTGAAGGCCTGGGCACTCCTAACTGCCCTTCCCTGCACCCTAGTCAACCCTAAATGCCCTCCCCTGCAGGCCTGGTCCCCCCCAGCTGCTCTCCCCTGCAGGCCTGGTCCCCCCACACTGCTCTCCCCTGCAGGCCTGGTTCCTCCCAACTGCCCTCTCCTGCTGGCCATCTTGTGGCAGCCATTTTGTGTCCACATGAGGGCAACCATCTTTGACCGCATGGAGGCAGCCATCTTGTGTGTTGGAGTGATGGTCAATTTGCATATTACTCTTTTATTAGATAGAATAGAGGCCTGCTGCACGGGTGGGGGCCAGCTGATTTGCCCTGAAGGGTGTCCCAGATCAGGGTGGGGGTTCCCTTGGGGCATGGGGCAGTCTGGGTGAGGGGCCTGTGGTGGTTTGCAGGCTGGCCACGCCCCCCAGTGACCCAAGCAGAGGCTCTGGTATATGGGATTTATTTATCTTCTATAACTGAAACTTTGTAGCCTTGAGCATAGCCAAGAATCCTGTTTGCTCCATGGCCGCAGCCATTTTTGTTGGGATTTACTTATCTTCTATAATTTAAACTTTGTAGCCGTGAGTGGAGGCCTTGGCCGGCCAAGGTGTGCGGAAAGCTTGGCTTCCTCCATCGCCGGGGCAACCCAAACCTCCTGTTTGCAGCCATCTTGGTTGGGTTAATTTACATACTCACTCCTGATTGGCTGGTGGGCACGGCTTTGTGAGTGTGACGGCGTGATGGTTAATTTGCATATTACTCTTTTATTAGATAGGATTGTCTCTATTTCCTTTCGCTCTTCTTCTGAAGAATTATCTTGTCCTTTAGCTTTGGACTTTTTTTCTCCCCCTATTTGGCTACCTGTTTGTGTTTGTGATGATGTATTAGGTAGATGTGTTACACGTCCCAATCTCTAGTGCAGGACTGTGTTAAATGCTGTGTCTAACTGGCTTTGCACATCCTGTTTGAAGGTATTAGCAATCCACAGCTTGTGGCTTCCTCTGCTAGGGCTGTCACCAAGATGTGTACCAAGATCTGCTTTTCCTAGCGTTGGTCCCAGAATTAGATCAGGCAAAGACTCAAAGCCTCCAGAGACCTACCTCTTCTTGCAGTCTGATTGTATTCAGCCTTGATTAACCTCATGCTATTGACCAAAAGTGTGGGTTTAAAGGTTTTCCAACACGGTGAGGCAATTACTTCTGCTTGCAGGCTGATTGTTATTCTACATCTCTCAATGAGCCTCTGACACCCCACAGGGTCATGCAAGGGGCTGTCCATTAGGGGGGGGCAACTGACCTCATCTCACATAATAATAGGCTGGATAGTAAAGGTCCACTGGAGATAGATGTCCTCTGCAGTGTGAGAGAATAACAGTATAGGACAATGGGTATCTGCTTCCTAGCTCTAACCCCAGAACCCCCTACCCTGGCTTCTGATCACATAGCTTCAGTCTACTCTGTCCTCCCTCTGCCAGAGCACATTATGAATGGCTGCCCATAAAATTTGGAGTGTTGATCCTTTCATAGGGTTCCTGTATTTCCAGATGTCTCTCAATGCCAGACAGCAATCTTGCTGCTTTTCATAGCCAGATATTATGTGGGTACCTTTCTCAGTTCTGGTGGTCTGGGCTGGAAAGTCCAGTTGGAGTTTTAGGCCCCAGAGTTTTCAGTGGCAACCTCCCCTCCAACTGAGATATCTCTAGAACTTCAGCTGCTGTCTGTGTAAACCAGGTCAGCCCTTTCATGCTTATGCACTTTCTACTAGTCTTTATGCAGTATCCATTTTCAGTCCTTGGTCATCAGGGTTCTCACCAGCTAGTCTTCAGTTGACCATTCAGTATATTTTTTCCCCACATTTTGGTTGTAATTCTGTTATGGGCAGAAATAAAATATTGGGTACTAGCTATTAGTTATTAGAAATAGTTATAAGAAATATTAGTCATGCTTTACTAACCATTATTGCCTTGAACAATCATGGTAATCATTAGAAGGATATTCTAATCTGGCTGGGAGTCAACCTTGCCCCCAAGAATCAACCTGTATTTGCCTAGGAAGCAAATGTTCTATAAACCATTGAAACAATTGTGTTATTTTAATCAGGTACTTAATTACTTTAAAAAGTGATCTTAATTGTAATAACTGAGATGTTGCTAGCCCATGTTTGTGTTCAATAACCTTTTGCCACTTTGAATGAATAAATAATAGTTTTACAGTAATAAGAATGACATAAATATTGTGGTAATATGACAACCTTCCCAGAGTTTGAATTCTAAGAAACTTTGTTTGACCTAGGTTGGCTTTAGGTCATTCCAATAGTACTTGGAATGCCACAGCAGATGAAGTTCTAGAGAGATATCTCATACCATTTTTCTGTCTTTGATATAATTTGTGCTGGACCTAGGCAGCCATTTGTTTTCACACCTTATGAAAAAATATTTTTATACTTAAGGTACATGGGAAGCTTTGCCAAATAAAGATATAATAACTAGGAGGAGACAAAATGGTGGCAGAAATGGTAGATGTGTCCTGAGCCTTGTCCTGGAGCAGATAGAATGAGCAACTAAATCAAATAACATCCATCCAGATTGGCAAAGTAGACATAGCTGGTGAGACAATTAGCAGTCAGAAAGGGCAGAGGATGCCTGGAGAATGGTAAAATCAGGGATCTGTGCTGGAGAGAACTGAGAGACCTCTGAGCCTACAGGGTCATAAGGAAGCACACAGCACCGAGGCCGCATCCCTTGGGACATGTGTAGTGTCTGACTGTGGAAAGAAAGTCCACAGGACTAGTGGTGGCAGCTGATTCTAGATCTAAGTCCACAGCCACGAGAGACTGAGCCCAGATGGGGCAGCCTGAAATGGCTGCACAAACTGAACGATGCTTGGGGAAGAGGGACTTGCAGTGGTGCAGCTCTTTTCCCTCTTTTTGGTCTTTGTTTTTATTCACTAAACCTACTTCATAGGACCTTTCAAATAAAAACACTCACCCATTGCTTAGGTGCAGGTGGAGGTGCAGAATTGTGGAGTCAGGGAGAGGAGAGGGTCAGGGAGAGGTAGCCATGAGTCTGGTGCTGAGTCATCCCTAGCCTGCTGGACCTAGGCAGCCATTTTCTCATGAAGAGATATTCCTTCCCTGCAGTCTCCAGGAACCAATACAGCCACATCCAGACTACACCCTGAGTGGTACAAAGGCTAAAAAAAAATCTGAATAGTCCCTGAGAGTCCTCCAGAATTGGCCTAAAGAGAGGCCATTGAGTCCCAGCAACAGGAAAGTGAGAACAGCAGACAGTATAGAAGAGTGGGACCTTAAACCAAGCCTCAGACGGAATTAAAACTCAGCAGAAAGAAATGACACTTCACTTTTTCATTTTTAATTTATTATTTTTTATCTCATTTTATTTATTTTCCGTTTTTTATTTGTTTCTTTATTTTCTATGTCTTTTTGCATTATTTTTCATCATTCTAATTTTTTTATTTTATCCTATTTTTAATTAATTTTTTTCTTTTATAGGATTATTTTTTTCTTCTCTTTCTCTTTCTTCTTATCCACTCATCCTTTTTCTACTTCCTCTATACTGAACCGAGGTCCTCCTCATATTCATCCAATTCCTTAACCTTACTTTCTGTATATAAGCTTAGCCTCTACAGATTCTACCCCCACCCTCTTTACTAGGTGTTTGGTGTTTGTATGTTTTGGCTTATCTGTTTGGTCTCTGGTGTTTCTCTCTCTCTCTATCTCTATCTCTATCTCTATCTCTATCTATATCTATATCTATATCTATCTCTATCTCTATCTCTATCTCTATCTCTATCTCTATCTATACCTATATCTATATATCTATATATACCTATATATATAGATATATAGATATATATAGATATAGATATAGATATAGATATAGATATAGATATATAGATAGATAGATATCTATATATATAGATATATATCTATATATATATCTCTATCTGTCTATCTATCTATCATCTATCTATCTATCTATCTATCTATCTATCTATCTATCTATCTATCTATACTAGAGGCCTGGTGCACAAAATTTGTGCACAGGGAAGGGGCGTTCCTCAGCCTGGCAGGCACCCTCTCCAATCTGGGACCCCTCGAAGGATCTCCTACTTCTGGTTTACAAGGATCGGGCCTAAACCAGCAGTTGGACATCCCTCTCGCAATCTGGGACTGCTGGCTCCTAACCACTCACCTGCCTGCCTGCTTGATTGCCCCTAACCACTCTGCCTGCCAGCCTGCTCACCCCCAACTGTCCCCCGCTACTGACCTTGCCCCCCACTGCCCCCTTCCACTGGCCGACTCACTCCCAAATGCCCCCCGCCAGCCTGATCACCCCCAACTCCCCCCTGTGCCAGTGTGCTCGCCCCCGACTGCCCCCCCTGCCATCCTGATCACTCCCAACTGCCCCCCCTACTGGCCTGAATGCCCATACCTTCCCTCCCCACTGGCCTGCTTGCCCCAGCTGCCTCCTTGGTGTACTGCTTACTCCAACCTGCCACCCCCGCTGTCCTGATCACCACCAACTGACCCCCACTGATGGGGTGAGGGACTGAGGGCTGTTTTCAGGCTGGCCACACCCCCTTCAGGGTGGGCGTCCCCACTGGTGTGCCTGACCAGTCTGAGTGAGATGCTGATGGCTGTTTTCAGGCTGGCCAATCCCCCCAGGAGGGGTCCTCACTCCATGGGAGTGTGGCCAGCCTGGGTGAGGAGCTGAGGACTGTTTTCAGGCTGGCCATGCCCCCCGGCAATCCAGACTCCCAGCCCCTCCTATTTTTCTTTTCTTTCTTTTTTTATCAACACCTCCTTGAGCAGAGGCCAGGGCCGGCTGGAAGCAGGTATCTGGGATTTATTTATCTTCTATAATTGAAAGTTTGTAGCCTTGAGTGAAGGCCAGGGCTGGCCAGGGTGGGTGGGAAGCTTGGCTTCCTCCATCACCAGGGGCAACCCAGGCCTCCTGCTCGCTCCAGTTCCGTGGCCACCACCATCTTGGGTGGGCTAATTTACATACTCTCTCCTGATTGGCTGTGGTTGTAGTGGCGTGATGGTCAATTTGCATGATTCTTATATATATATATATATATATATATATATATATTTCTTTAAAATTCTTCTTTTTTTTTTCACCTCTCATACCATTTTTCTCTCTTTGATATCATTTGTGCTCTCTTTTCTCCCCCATAATTCTCTTTCCTCTGGTGTTAACTTATCAGTGAGTACATTCGTTTTCTTCCCTTTGTGTCATGTCTTGTCGAGTTGCATTTTGTCCTATATGGCCAATGTGGTAGAGAGCAAGCCACATATCCAGATACCTGGAAAGGAGACTCCAACTACAAATGGGTCAATAACACTCTAGACCCAACTAGGGAGGCAGGAAGAATTTGGCAGTGATGGAGAGAGCATGAGTGAGGGAGAGAAAGATGAGTGTATGGACATGTGGAATGTGTTTGTGAGTGAAACACAGTACCTTGGGGATAGGCTAACCGGGCTTATCTAACCAGGCAGCCCTGCTACCATAGTAAACAATCCTGAAATGGCTAGCTGTTCCACAGAGGCTGCACCTTTTTGAAGGGGAGAGCTGCTGTGACGAGGAGCTCAGCCTCACTTTCACCAATGGTGCCCTCAAACACCAGGGACCTGCTGCCTCAGCAGTGGTTGAATGGTCATTGAGACTCCATCATTGCTGAGCATGGACTACAGTGACTTCCAAAGCACACTACCCTCTGGTTGGCTTAACACTTCAGCCCAGGGCATCATGACCACTTGAGCAGTAGCCACATGAGCAGCCAGCCCCATCCAAGAAGCAGCAGGCCCAAGGAGCAGCAGCCTCAGTTTGATGAGCAGCAGCCTCAGGCAGCCTGCCCCCATATGAGGAGCAGCAGCCCCACGAGTAGTCTGCCCCTGTCCAAGGAGAATCAGCCCTAGAGCAGCCTGTCCCCCTCTGAGGACCAGGGGACACATGAGCAGCATGGCCCTGTCTGTGGAGCAGCAGCTCTGTGAGTAGCCCACCCCACCTGAGGAGCAGCATCCTTGGGAGAACCCCATAATGTTCAGAGGAGCAGCAGCATCATGAGCAGCTGACCTATGTTTGAAAAGCAGCAGCTGTGCGAGCAGCCTGCCTTCACCAAGTAGAGGAGGCACCACTGCTGCAAGCGACACCCATCAAAGGAGCCACTGCCAACTGAGGACCAGATGCTGCTGCGACCATCCGAGGAACAGCTGTCACCTGATGAGCTGCTGCAGCCTGAGGAGAAGCCCTTGCATGACTCAACACCTAGATCCTCCAGTGAGAGCAAAAATGGGGAGACAAAGAAACCTCCAAAGGAAGAACAGAAGGAATCACTAGAAAAGCAGCTAAGTGAAATGGAGGCATGCAATATGTCAAAAAAAAAAAGAATTCAGAATAAGGGTCATACAGTTCATAAACCAGATGGATGAAAAAATCAACAACTTGTATAAGAATCAAAAATAAATAAAGAGTGATATAGCTGCAATAAAAAAACAACATGGAAAGTTTTAACAGTACACTAAGATAAGAGGAGGACCAAATTAATGAGTAAGAAGACAGGAAAGCAAAACAGAACTGCAATTAGAGAAAAAAAATACAGGAGGAGAGCCCAAGGGAGCTCTTGGACAACATGAAATGAAGCAATATACAAATAATAGGGATTCCAGATGACAGGAAGAGGAACAAGGTCTAGAAAACCTATTTGAAGAAATAATGTCAGAATACTCCCCTGATGTGGGGAAGAAAAAGTCACAGAAGCACAAAGAGTCCCAAACAAGATGAACCCCAAAAGACTGAAACCAAGACACCTCGTAATTATGATGGCAAACGTTCAGGACAAAGAGAGAATCTGAAAAGCTTCAAGAGAGAGACAGAAAGTTACGTGCAAGGGATCTCCCATCATTATCAAATGAATTCTAAACAGAAACACACCAGGCCAGAAAGGAATGGAATGAAATTTACAAAGTGATGCAAAGCAAGGGACTGCTTCCAAGCATACCCTATCCAGCAAGGTTATCATTCAATATTGAGGGGAAATAAGGAGCTTCACAGACAAAAAAGGCTAAGCGAGTTTATCACTACCAAACCAGCAATGCAAGTAATGCTAAAGGCACTGGTGTAAAAGGAAGAAATAAAAAGAGAAGAGGAACACAGGCACAAAAAATAAAAATGGCTACAAACAAGTACCTATCAATAATAACTTAAATCATAATGGACTAATGCTCCAATAAAAAGATATTGAGTGGCTGAATAGATAAAAACACATGACCCATATATATGCTGTCTACAAGAGACCCACTTCCGAACAAGGGACTCACACAGACTGAAAGTGAAGAGATGGAAAAATATATTTCAGGCAAACGGAAGTGAAAAAAAGCTGGGGTAGAAATACTTATATCTGACAAAATAGACCTCAAAGTGAAGGCCACAACAAGAGATAAGGAAGGACACTTTATAATACTAAAGGAATTGATTCAACAAGAAGATATAAACCTGGTAAGCATATATGCACTCAATACAGGAGTACCAAAATACATTAACAAAATACTCCTGGAACATATCATGGGAGATAGACAATACAATCATAGTAGGGGGCTTAATTATACCACTGACATCACTGGATAAATCCTCTAGACAAAAAATCAGCAAAGAAACAGCAATCCTAAATGACTCATTAAATCAGATGGAATTAATTAACACCTTCAGAACCTTTCACCCCAAAGCCACAGAATATATGTTCTTCTAAAGTACACATGGGACATTTTCAAAGATAGAACACATATTAGGTCACAGGCAATGTCTTTCCAAATTCGAGATTGAAATGATATCCAGCATCTTGTCAGACCACAATGGCATAATATTAGAAATAAACTACAATAAAAACAATAAAAAATTCAAACACTTGGAAACTGAATAGTATGCTATTAAACAATGATTCAGTTACCAAAGAGATAAAAAAAAATTAAAAACTTCCTGGAAACGAAGACAATGAAAACACAACAATCCAACATCTATGGGAAACAGTAAAAGCAGTCCTGAGAAGTAAGATTATAGTCCTACAGACCTACCATAAAAAATAAGAAATAAATTCGATAAATTACCCAACTCTACAATTTAAATAATTAGAGAGCAACAATAACTGGCCAGAGTGAGCAAAAGGAAGGAGATAATAAAGATCAGAGCAGAAATAAGTGACATAAAGACCAAAACAAACAAACAAACAAACAAACAAAAAACCCAACAGATCAACAATATCAAGAGCCGGTTCTTTGAAAGGATAAACAAGATTGCTGAACTTCTAACCAGGCTCACCAAGAAGCAAAAAGAGAGGACCCAAAAAAACAAAATCAGAAACAACAACAGATCCCACAAAATACAAAGGATTGTTAAAAAATACTATGAACAACTCTATTCTATCAAACTAGACAAATAGAGGAAATGGACATATTCCTAGAAAAATAAAACTTTCCAAAACTCAATCAGGAAGAATCTAAAAATCTCAATAGACCAATAACAATGGAGGAAATTAAAGCGGTCAACAAAAAGATTCCAGCAAACAAAAGCCTGGGGCCAGACAGAGGAGTTTACCAAACATTAAAAGAAGAACTAAAACCTATCCTCCTCAAACTATTCCAAAAAAATTCAAGAGAAAGGAACACTTCCAAGCTCATTCTATGAAGCAAGCATTACCCTAGTACCAAAACCATATAAAGACAATCTGATGAAAGAGACTTACAGGCCAATATCCCTCATGAACATAGATGCCAAAATCCTCAACAAAATTCTAGCAAATTGGATCCAGCATTACATCAGAAAGATCATACACCATGACCAAGTAGAATTAATACCGGGGATGCAAGGAAGGTACAATATCTGCAAATGGGATACGTCACATAAACAGAATGAGAGATAAAAATCACATAGTCATGTCAATTGATGCAGAAAAAGCATTTGACAAAATCCAACACCCTTTCTTGATAAAAACACTCAGCAAATGGGAATAGAAGAATCATACCTCAACATAATAAAAGCCTTATATAACAAACCTACAGCCAATGTCATACTCAATGTGCCAAAATTAAAATGATTTTCCCTGAGAACAGGAACAAGACAGGGATGCCCACTTTCACCACTCCTGTTCAACATAGTACTGGAAGTGCTAGCCATTGCAATGAGACAAAAAGAAGAAATAGAATGTATCCAAATTGGAAAAGAAGAAGTAAAACTGTCTTTATTCGCAGATGACATGATACTATACATAGAAAACCCTAAAGACTCATAAAAAATTATTAAACTTAATGAATGAATTTGTCAATATAGCATGATACAAAATTAAGGCCAAGAAATCTATGGCATTTTTATACACCATTAGTAAATGTACAGAAAGAGAGACTAAAAAAAAAAATCTCAATTAGAATTGCATAAAAAAATAAGATATGTAGAAATAAACTTAACTAAGGAGGTATAAATCCTGTACTCAGAAAATTACAGGGCACTGGTAAAAGAGTTAGAGGAAGACATAAACAGATGGAAGAACATAACCATGTTTATGGATTGGTAGAATCAACATTAAAATTTCCATACTACCCAAAGCAATCTATAGATTCAACGCACTTCCCATTAAAATACCAAAGGAATAATTCAAAGACCTAGAACAAATCTTCAAAAAATTCATATGGAATAAAGAATGACCCCTAAGAGCCACAGAAATCCTGAGAAAGAAGAATAAAGAAGGAAGGATCACAATACCAGATATCAAGCTGTATTAAAAAGCCACTGTTCTCATAACTGCCTGGTACTGGCACAAGAACAGACATATAGATCAATGGAACAGAACAGAGAATGCAGAAATCAACCCAAGCCATTAAGACAATTAATATTTGACAAAGAAGGCAAGAACACACAATGGAAGTCAAGACAATCTCTTCAATAAATGGTGTTGAGATAATTGGACAGATACATGAAAAAAAAAAAAGAAACTAGACCACCAACTTACACCATACATAAAAATAAACTCAAAGTGGTTAAAGTGCCTAAATGTAAGATGGAAACCATAAAAATATTTGGCAGCAAAATTTCAGACATATGCTGAAGCAATATCTTCACCACTTCAGCTCCTAGTGTAATGGAAACTAAAGAGAAAATGAACAAATGGCACTATATCAAAGTAAAACGCATCTGCACAACAAAATAAACCATCAACAAAACAACAAGAAAGCCCACTGCATGGGAGAACATATTTGCCAATATTATCTCTGATAACAGTTTAACCTCCAACATTTACAGAGAACATGTACAACTTTAAAAAAAGGAAAACAACCCAATCAAAAACTGGGAAAAAGATCTAAATAGATACTTTTTGAAAGATGACATAAGGAAGATCAAAAACATATGAAAACATGCTCAAAGTCACTAATCATCCAAGAGATGCAAATCATAATGACAATGCGATACCATCTCACACATGTCAGAATGTCTGTCATCAACAAATCAACAAATGAGAAGAGTGGGCAAAGATGTAAAGAAAAAGAAACCTTTGTGCACTGCTGGTGGGAATGTAGACTGGTACAGCCATTGAGAACAGTATGGTGTTTTCTCAAAAACCTAAAAATGGAACTGCCATTTGACCCAGTGATCTTACTTCTAGGAATATATCTGAAGAAACTAGAAACTCCAATCAGAAAGGATATATGCACCCCTATGTTCATAGCAGCACAAATTACCATAGCTAAGATTTGGAAACAGCCTAACTGTCCATCAGCAGATGGGTGGATTAAAAAACTGTGGTACATCTACACAATGGGATACTACACTGCAGTAAAAAAGGAGTTCTTACCATTTGCAACAGCATGGATGGAACTGGAGAGCATTATGCTAAGTGAAATAAGCCAGTCAGAGAAAGATCAATATCACATGATCTCATTTGTTTGCGGAATATAATGAACAATATAGATTCAGAGACAGAGAAGCATCAATCAGACTGTCAAACCTAAGAGGGAAGGTAGGGGATGGTGGGGATAACAGGGTGAGATCAACCGAAGGACTTGTATGCATGCATATAAGCCTAACCAATGGACACAGACACCGGGGGCATGAGGGAATGAGTGGGAGCGTGGGGGAAACTTGTTTCTTTTTTTAAAGCAATTTTGTAAATTATCTATTTTTCTCCCTACCGAATCCCTCCAGGATTTGGTAATTCTTAATGAGTGAGTCATGACAATACATTTCATTACATGAATTCAATAAGACCAGTTTCCAAGATTTTATTAACCAAGACTTTGACTGAAAAATCATGTCTGAGAAATACATATCCAGATCCTGGATGTAACCAGAAAGCTTTAAGGTATGAAAATTGCCTTTGAGGCCAATGTGAGCACCTTGGAGAAATAGCCTGATACCTTACTTGGTCATGTGGTTCATGACATTTCTTCCAGGTAAGAAAAAAAGGTTGCTTTCCTGAGAGATGGCAAGTAAGGAACCTCAAGACATTTTGGGAACCTCAAGTATATAAGAAATTCCACTAGAGTCTACAGGTATTGCGGGTAAACCCAATGGCAGCTAGGTGGCCCAACATTTTTGCCCTGAGGGGATAATTAAAGCTCAATCATACGATTCCAGCAAAGGATTTTTTTAAAGGTTATATGACCAATTTCTATCTTATGGTGTTCATGCAAATGATCAGGCCTAATTGAAACTAGCCTTAATACAATTATAAATTGGTCTTAATTTGGCTCCTGAACAATAACAAGTGTATTTCAGGGGGAAAATGTGTTTCAGTAGACTCTGTAACACACAGTTGTGAATATTAGACCTAAAGTTCTATTTTCCACTTATGAATTGAACTTGATTCTGAATTTACCTCTAGCTTTTACCCCAATAATACAAAAATTTATAACACACTTTGTCTCTACAGGTTACAAGCCCTGCTGGTACCCTGGGAATACCATGTCTAGAAGCAATTGTCATCTCCTTCCATGCCCAGATCTCATTGTCCTATGACAGAGAGCAAGGATGTCTTGGCTCTGAAAGAAAATGTCATCCCTCCTCAGCATGAAGTAGTATTAGAAGAGATCCTATGTTTCTTTCCTCTGAAAGAATTCAGAGCTGATGGAGGACGTCGTAGGCAATTAGACAGATGTGAGCAGAATAAGGATGATGGGCCAATTGGAGGAGAAATGGACAGTACTCTGATACATGCTACTCACCACTCCAACTGCTCTGAAGCTGCCAATGGAGGAAACTGTGTAGGACTGACCTTACATTTTGCTGAGCACAAGTTGGGACACATATTGATAATATGTAGCATTATTCCATTTATTTTGGGAAGTCACATACAGGGACCTTTTTATGTTGAGACCAATGGTTTGAGAAAAGGTTGCAGGGATGTTCTCTAAAGATTGCTGCAGTAGCTCTTTTTGGCAAATGTCTGACTTTTACTTGGTTATTTTCTTTCAGTTTCTAGTAACTATAATATGAATTGTTCTGATAATGTCACCCACCTTCCTAGTAATGGACATACTAATCTGTTGGCTGGTTGGTTTCTGATATGTGGAGTAACTATGTTTTCATATGTCCCTGCTAACAGTACCATGGGGTCTTGTTCCTTGTCAGGGCCAGCCTGACAGGTGAACTGGACTGAGGTAGGGAGGTGGGAATTGAGAAAAAAAGAAAGACAGGAAAGCGGGATTAGGAGGACTGCAAGCCATCGACAGACTGTAGCAACTTTATTAACTGCATAATGCCTTTTATACATAAACACTGAATGGGAGGTCAGTTAACAGGAATGTACTCTTCGTTCCTCCCAATCTTAGAGATAAAGCAGGAATCCAAATTCTCAGTAAATATTTACAGACTTCTGATAAGCTATGAAAGGTCGCTCTCATTCTGCTGACAATAGGAAAGTGCCATCAAAACAAGTCAGGGGACACTATGTGGGCAGGGGACTGAATCTTATCAGTCCCTTCAGGTGCAAGGACTTTGTCAGCTTACACCCAGTCTCCAACAGTTCCTTAGGATGACTGACTGTATTTATGTTTCAGAAATATCACAGAGCTCAAATCAAAAGAGACCTTTTCAAGGCTGTGACACCAGACTGTAATGATGATCTTCACCTGTGGAGCCTTGCTAATTATGTTCCTTTAGCCATTTGTGTTATGCAAGTAATGGTAGGATCCCTTAATGTAGAAGTGACACAGCTGCCTTGTAGCATTGTAAGAGCCCTGAGTGCTACTTTCAGGGCTATACATTGGATAAATCAAGAGCTGAGCCAGATCAGAGAGGCCGTTCTAGAGAAATGGGCAGCAATAGATTACTTGCTGTCACAGTAGAAACACAGATGTAAGCAATTTCAAAGAATGTGCTCTTTTAATGTTTCTGACAATTCTCAATTGATAGAAAACAACATTCCACAAATTAGGGAAATCATCTCCAAGGTAAAACAATGGTGTTTTTTTTTTTTTCCTTATTCAACCTAACTTTCTGGCTACCCAAACTTTCTTGGCTGCAGGAATTCTTTTTAATATGTCTACTGTTTATTTTTATAGTCTGTTAGCTTGCTTCTGTATTCAACATCTTGCTCATTTTAGATCCTTAATTTGATGTATTCCATCAAATGGGAACTGCTTTCAAGATAGAAGCAAATGCATTCCAGCAGAATGAGACTTTACATCTAAAACTAACCTCCTAGATATGAGATGAAAGAAAATGCAGTGGGGACTGTTTGGGGCAGATACATAATTTTGGGGACTAGCTATTATTTATAAGAAATAGTTATAAGAAATATTAGTCATGCTGTATTATCCATGATTGCCTTGTTTGATTAAAGAAAAGACATTCTAACCTGGCTGATAGTTGTAAGGCCCCAGGACCTGGAAGTCAACCTATGACCTGGCAGTCATCCTTGGACCTAGGAGTTTACCTTGGATTGTGGTCCATCCCCATTCAAGAGCTGCCTACTATCATGATAGATTAACATGCTTGTTGCCCCAAAAATGGAGACCTGCTCTAGACCCACTTCTCAGCCCACATTGCCTTACTTCCCCCATGCATATAATTACTGTTTTACCATGCATTCTTTGTTCTACCCAATATATGCAGCTGGCTTATGGGGAGAGGAGGCTTCAGAGAAGATTTTTGTGGATTACTTGCTGCCCTCACATACTGCAGGCAGTATTGGAATAAATGCACATATATACTCATATAATGCTCTGCTTAAACAGGCAGCCAGGACCCATTGGTGTTCCAATTTCACTTATAGGATCTTTAATAACAGAGACAGGGCAAAGAATGTGGGAAAATATAGAAAATGATAAAGAAAATGCAGCTCTTGTCTAAAAATTTAACCCAGCACCCAGATTGTCCAGACAGGTGAAGTCAAAGACTATCTAATAAACTTCTGTTATAAAACAACCAATTCACCTTCTATTAAAAAATAAGTGCTTAAGGAAACAAGACCCTCAATAATACCAGCCTAGACAGGTGTCCAAGTGAGCTTGGAAAAAACATCCCCCAAATGAAGCATAGTAGCCCCCATTTTGTATAAAAACAGCTGTTTGAAATTATCAGCTATTGTTACATAGTCCCTTGTTCTGTAAACTCTGTCATTTTTAGACAATCTCTTATTCTATAAAATAACTGTTTTAATTTGAAAAATAGAAAAAAGATAAAAACTTAACTGACCTTGCAAGCTAGCCTAATGGACTAACAATGATAATATTCTTATGCCAAATATCTGTTCTTTATGTATACAAGATTACAAACAGTCTGTAACAATAACTCACACAGAGATCTTTGTAAAATCTGCAGAAAGAGAGCCCAGAAGGTATAAATATGGGAAACTTCCTCTGTGTCTTCACTCAGAGATTTGGAAGAAACACCTCCCTCTGGACCACGCACAATAAACAGCTCCTAATTAATTGGCTTATTAAGGCATCTTGTATCTCACTCACTGATTTACGATACATTTGGAGGCCCCAGCAAGATAAGAGACAGGTGCCTACTGGCCCTGGTCTTAGACACCTGGGATGGACAGACTCCCCTGCTTGGCTGCAAGGCCCTGAGGATGTCTAGGGGAGGTACCACCTGATGAAGTTCCAGGGCCCCAGAGATGCTTCTATGTGGTCATGACAGCCAGACAAGGAACACCTGACATGCCCTGCATTCTTTTGGAGTCATCAGGAAAAAAAACCTCCGGAGGTAAGAGAATTAAAATTCAATTAAGGAATTTTGATTTCACTTTTCTGCTTGTTTGCTTGGGACTAGCCATTTCACTTTTCTGCTTGTTTGCTTGGGACTAGCCTTCTAGCTACCAAGAAGGCGGACTGGATGCAGTTTTAACTTTTCAATAGGTTCTCACTGAGACCTCGGTCAAGAATTTTGTTCTGGGGTTTGGAGTGCCCCACGTCCATTAGGGAAGTTGGGCAGTGTTTCAGTTATCTGCTCAACTCCCAAGAGTGCTAGTCTACTGAAAGAGTGTGAGTACGGATGTTTGTCTGTCTGTCTTGGCATAATTATCTGTTCATTAACTGGTCTATAAATATAAGTGTGAGAGCCTGTGTGAAAGCGAAAGTACTTTGATTGATTTTGCATTTCTGGTAATTTGTCTGGCCAAAACGTTTGATTTATTAAAGGCTGAACACCATGACAGACTGCCAAGGTCTCGAGCAGCTGCTGGAATTTTTTCCCCAGAGATGTTCACTTTCTGTCAAGGAGGGAAACAGCCCACTTAGCTATTAAATCTCTGCCTATGTTTGTACATTAGAGAACTTTTAATTTTCTTTCCCCTGATTTGTGAGTTTACTGTATTAGGTTGAAATTTTGGAATTCTGGAATAGATTTAAAGGTATAAATTTGTGAAGGGTGTTGCCCAGAGAAAATGAAGGCTGGCTAGGTTCCAAGATTGCTTGTAAGAAAAGCAAGAGAGAAGTCTTTTCAAATTAACTATTTGCAACAAAGTAGTAAATTCCAAGGAACAAAGAACTTCTTATTTACAGTTTTCTTATCTTCCCTCTGGCTGATGAAGGTTTCCAAGAGAAAAAAGTTTGCCTCCAAGCTTGGCAGTGCAGGGCTACTGGGTGCACTTGGGCTGCATCAGAAGGTTCAAGCAGAGAAACTTTGAAAGTTAATATTTTATTGGCTGGATTAACTGGAATTAATTCTACCAAATATTTAATGTTACAACTGGTTTAAGTTTTAATAATCTTTAAATTAAATATATTTAACAGCTTTTACAAATGTAATATTTCAAGAATTTAACTGAAAGGCAGTTTTGTGATATCTCAAGGGTCCTGAGGTAACACAAAAATCTCTCTCTCTCTCTCTTTCTCTCTCTCTCCCTCTCTCTCTCTCAAGAAGAAATATTTTTTAATTAAATTAGACTGATACAATATACTTGAAATTACATAAGGAAAATATAGCAGTTTTTACTAGACAAGTTTTAATTTTCTTGCTTAGTTTTATCACAGAAAGTCTAGTTATATTTTCTTAAAAGTAAAAGTACATTTAAAGTGTATTCATAAATGTTAATCCAAGAAATGCTGACTATTTAATTTTTAGTAATCATTAAAGGATTGAGGTTTCTAAGAATAAGAATTACTGAATAGAAGGTCTGAGGCATAGTTATCAGTTTTAAAGGACACAGAAAAGAAGGTTGAAGACTAATTTAAAAGTGAGAAATTTATAAAGGTTATCCTATCTAATAAAAGAGTAATATGCAAAATGATCAGTACGCCAAGCCATGCCCACCAGCCAATGAGGAGCGAGTATGCAAATTAACTCAACCAAGATGGCAGCCAACCATGGAGCTGGAGCAAGCAGAAGGCTTGGGTTGCCCCAGCAATGGAGGAAGCCAAGCTTCCCACCCACCCTGGCTGGCCCTGGGCTCCGCTCAAGACTACAAAGTTTCAATTATAGAAGATAAATAAATCCTAACAAAAATGTGAGCAGCCACGGAGCTGCAGCAAGCAGAGGGCTTAGGTTTCCCCCAGTGATGGAGGAAACCAAGCTTCCTGGCTGTCCCTGGCCTCCGCTCAAGGCTACAGTTTCAATTATAGAAGATAAATAAATCCTAGATACTTGCTTCCAGCCAGCCTTGGCCTCCGCTCAAGGAGGCGCTGAAAAAAAAGAAAAAGAAAAAAAGGAGGGGCTGGGACCTTGGATCGCCAGGGGGTGATCAGGCCAGGATGTGAAGGCAGGGGCCGTTGGGGGTAAGCAGACCAGCAGGAGGGCCAGTTTGGGGTGAGCAGGCCGTCAGTGGGGGTCAGTTGGAGGTGATAAGGACAGCGGGGGGAGTAGTTTGGAGTGAGAAGGCCAGCAGGGGGCAGTTGGGGGTGATCAGGCCAGTGGGGAGGAAAGGTGGAGGTGAGCAGGCCAGCAGAGGGGTAGTTGGGGGCAAGCAGGCCAGCAGGGGGAGCATTTGGGGGTGAGCAGGCTGGCTGCAGGGGGCAGTTGGGGGTGAGCAGGCCAGCAGGCAGAGTGTTTAGGGGCAATTAGGCAGGCAGGCAGGCAGGTGAGCAGCTAGAGCCAGCTGTCCTGGATTGTGAAAGGAATGTCTGACTGCTGGTTTAGGCCCAATCCCTCTAAACCGGCAGTAGGAATCCTTCCAGAGGTCCCAGATTGGAAAGGGTGCAGGCAAGGCTGAGGAACACCACCCCCCCGCCTGTGCACAAATTTCGTGCACTGGGCCACTAGTATTCTAATAATATGCTAAGGCTGCTCAACTGCCTGCTATGATGACACTGACCACCAGGGGTCAGATGCTCCTACCAGAAAGTTAGCTTGCTGCTGGAGTCCGGCTCATCAGGACTGAGCGAGATGGGCCAGACATGCCCTGGAGCCCTCTTGCGGTCCTTCCCCACCCCAGTCATGCACCTCAGCCAGGCCTGCACCCTCTCACAATCCAGGACCCCTCAGGGGACATTGGGGAGCAAGTTTCAACCAGATCCTGCAGGCCACTACCCTTGGGAGGGTGCTAGACACAGGGCTCATGTCTGGCAAGCACTGCTGTGGCAGTGCAAGCCTCTCCCAATTGGGACTGATTGGATGTGAGCCCGCAACAGGCACAATGGGGCCGGGACGAGCACGAGTGGCAGGTAGGAGCTGCAGGCAGCATTGGACTAGAGTTTAAGGCTGATCCCTGCAGGTCACCCAGCGGGACCCCACCCATCCACGAATTCGTGCATCGGGCTGCTAGTCTATCTACACTAATAAAAGAGAAACATGCAAATTGACCATCCCTCTGCTATGCCCACCAGCCAATCAGGAGCAAGTATGCAAATCAACCCAACAAAGATGGCAGTGGACACAGAGCTGGAGCGAGCAGGAGGTTTGGGTTGCCCCTTGCGATGAAGGAAGCCAAGCTTCCTGTTTATCCTGGCTGCCGCTGAAGCAGTGGTTGGGGGCCTGAGTCTCCAGGGGCAACCCAGGCTTCCATCCGGTGCTGGTCTCTGCTCAAGGAGTGGCTAAAAACAAAATAAAATAGAGGAGATGGGAGCCTGGGTTGCCAGGGGGCAACCCAGGCTTCCAGCCCATCCTGGCCTCTGCTAAAGGAGTGGCAAAAAAAATTGAGGGGCTGGGAGCCCTGGCCTCCGCTCAAGGAGTGGCTGGGGTCCTGCATTGCCATGGGGCATGGCCAGCCTAAAAATGGCCCTCAGCCCCTTACCCAGGCTGGCCACAACCCCATGGGGTGAAGGTCCCCACTGGGGGGCTTGGCTAGCCTGCAAACAGCCCTCAGTCCCTCACCCAGGCTGGCCAGGCACCCCAACAGTGACCCTCACCCCATGGGGGCGTGGACAACCTGCAAACCACCACAGGCCCCTCACCCAGGCCACCCCATGTCCCAAGGGAACCCCCACCCTGATCCGGGACACCCTTCAGGGCAAACCAGTCAGTCCCCACGTGTGCACCATCTATACTAATAAAAGGATAATATGCTAATTAGACTGGGACACCTTCCAGGAGACCTTCCGGATGATCTTCTGGACAAAGCTATGGTGGCAGGGCTGAGGCACAGGCGGTTAGAAGCCAAGAGGGCAGGGCAGTTATGGGTGATCAGGCTGGTGGGGCGGGGGCATTGGGGGTGATCCTGCTGGCAGGGAGGAGCAGTTTGGAGTTAGCAGACCAGCAGGGGGGCCAGTTGGGGGCGAGCAGCCTGTCAGTGGGGGTCAGTTGGGGGTGATAAGGACAGTGGGGGGCAGTTTGGAGTGAACAGGCCAGCAGGGGGTAGTTGGGGGTGAGCAGGCCAGCAGGGGGGCATTTGGGGGTGAGCACGCTGGCATGGGGGGCAGTTGGGGGTGATCAGGCTGGCGAGGGGGGGTTTTGGAGGTGAGCAGGCTGGTGACGGGGGGCAGTTGGGGGTGAGCAGGCTGGCAGGCAGAGTGGTTAGGGGCAATCAGGCAGGCAGGCAGGTGAGTGGTTAGGAGCCAGCAGTCCTGGATTGCGAGAGGGATGTCTGACTGCTGATTTATACCCTATCCCTGTAAACCGGTAGTTGGACATCCTTCGAGGGGTCCCAGATTGGAGAGGGTGTAGGCTGGGCTGAGGGATACCCCCTCCCCCCGTGCATGAATTTTGTGCACTAGGCCACTAGTATATATATACAAGCCCAGCTACCAAACAGCAGAATGACCAGAATGACTGGACCACCAGTCGCTATGATGTGCACTGACCATTAAGGGGCAGATGCTCAATGCAGGAGCTGCCCCCTGGTGGTCAGTGTGCTCCCACAGTGGGAATGCTACTCAGCTGACCAGGATGAGCAGCTGCTCCCAAGGCCCAGGGTGAGGCCGAGTCTCTGCACTTATCAAATAACTAAGGAAATCCAGATTTTGGCCTGATCCCACCAGCTGATGCAGGCCCTTTAAGGCAGCAGTTGCCACCAATGGTCTGCAGACCACTGGTAACCCATGAGGTCTGAAAGGTGGTTCACCACCGGTTTAAGGGAACCTTTAGAGCAGTGATCGCCAACTGGTGGTCCGCGGACCACTGGTGATCCATGAGGTCTGAAAGGTTGGAGACCACTGCTCTAAGGTATGTTCTAGAAAGAGCATGGGGAGCTGGTATAGGCGGATGGCAAGAGGGGTTGTGACTGTGGACCCCCTGGGGAAGTTATCCTGATGGCTGAGGATCCTGGAGCATGGCTGCTCTGAATATCCCGGATGTTGTCACCAGCTCTAGGTGTCATTTATTTTTAGTATCTTTTTAGTCCCTATGTCATTTATTTCTGCTGCAATCTTTATTTTCCTTCATTCTGCTTACTCTAGGCTTTTTTTCATTCTCTTTATAGTTCCTTAAGTTGTAAGGTTAATAATTTATTAATTTTCTTGCTTTATTTTTTTTAAGGTAGGCCTGTAATGATATAAACTTCCCTTTCAGGACTGTTCTTCCTGTTTCCCAGACATTCTGGGTTGGTGTGTGTTCATTTTTATTTGTTTCCAGGAAATTTATTCCTTTCTTGATCTCATTAGTAACCCATTTGTTTAATAACATGCTACTTAGCCTCCATGTGTTTGAATGTTTGGGGATGTTTTACTGTAGTTGAATTCTAATTTCATTCCACTGTGATCTGAGAAGATGCTTGATTTCTAATTTCATTCCACTGTGATCTGACTTCTTGAACTTGTAGATATTTGTTTTGTGTCCCAACATATGGGCTATCTTTGTGAATGATCCATGTGAACTTGATAAAAATGTATAGATTGAATATTTGGGGTGAAATGTTCTATAAATGTCAATTAAATCCATCTGATTCAGTGTGTCCTTTAGAGTCACTGTTTCCTTGTTAAGTTTATGTCTGAAAAATCTATCCAATGAATTAAATGGGGTGTTAAAGTCCCCTACTATGAATGTATTATTGTTGATCTCTACCTTATAATTCTCTAGAAATATATACATATATTAGAGGCCTGGTGCATGAAAATTCGTGCACTGGAGGGGGGTCCCTTAGCCAGCCTGCCCTTTCTCACAGTCCAGGATCCCTCAGGGGTGGGAGGTGACCTGGCAACTAGGGGAAGGTGACGCCCCATCACACCTCTGCTGCTGTTATTGCCGGCAGCACAAGCCTTGGCTGGCCCTGGTTACCTGAGCCTCAGGTGGCCCTGGGAGGCTGGGAGCCACCTTACAAGGTCTGCCTGTGCTTCGGTCCAGCCCTGGGTGGCTGGGGGCCTGAGGGTACTGGGGGGCTCTGGAGGCAGGCATGCAGAGTATCCAGACCCGACTGGGGTGGGCCCAGCCATAACACGTGCCTGCCACCCTGAAGGGGCTGAGGGGACTGAGCACTACTATCTTGTAGTTGTGGGCACTGCCATCTTTGAGGTCTGGGTAGTCAATTAATATATTCCCTCCTTATTGGATGTGGGCACCACCATCTTTGAGAGTGGGACAGTCAATTAGCATTTTCCCTCCTTATTGGCTGTGGGCACCACCATCTTTGAGGGTGGGACAACAATTAGCATATTCCCTTCTTATTAGCTGTGGGCACTGCCATCTTTGAGAGCGGGACAGTCAATTAGTATATTTCCTCTTTATTGGCTGTGGGCGCCGCCATCTTTGCGATGGTGTGAGGGTCAATTAGCATATCCCCTCTTTATTAGATAGGATATGTGCTTCTATATTTGCTGCATATATCTTTTCCAGGATTGTACCCTCTTGTTGGATCTATCCCTTTAGCTATTATGTAGTGACCTTTGTTGTCTCTTGTGATGGCCTTCATTTTGAAGTCTATTTTGTCAGATATGAATATTGCTACTCCAGCTTTTTTTTCTTTTCAATTTGCATGGAACAATTTTTTCCATCCTTTCACTCTTATCCTGTGTGAGTCTTTTGTTCTGACATGGGTCTTTTGTAGACAGCATGTAGTTGGGGCATGTTTTTATATCCATTCAGCTACCCTATGTCTTTTGATTGCAGCATTTAATCCATTTACATTTAAAGTTATTATTGATAGACTAGAGGCCCAATGCATGATTGAAATCACGCAAGGAGGTGCCCCACCTCCTGCCTCCTGCCTACTGCCTCCCACCTCCTGCCACTGTGAGGAGGCACCCTGTCCCCCACCTCCCGTCTCTGTGAGAAGGTGTTCCACCTGCCACCTCCTGCCACTGCAAGGAAGTGCCCAGTCTCCTGCCTCCCGCTGCTGTGAGGAGGCACCTCGCCTGTCACCTTCTGCCACTGCAAGGGGGTGCCCCACCTCCCACCTCTTGCTGCACTGGCCGGGATCTAGACTCACTCCTGCCATGCTGGCTGGGATCCTAGCCTGCTGTTCGGTCACCTGCCCAGTCATTTAGGTCATGATGGCCCCTGGCATTTTATATATTAGGATACTTATTTATTGACATTTTTATTCTGTATGTCTGGTTTTCTCTATTTTTTCTTCTCATTACAGCAGTCCCTTAACATTTTTTTGTAATGATGGCTTGGTGGTGATATATTCTTTTAGACTATATTCCTTTTTTGCAGGGGAGAGTGCATGAGGGGTCTGGGAAGTTCTTTATTTCACTGTCTATTTTGAATGATAGACTTGCTGGATATACTAATCTTGGTTTCAATTTCTTACTTTCCATTACCTGGAGTACTTCATACCATTCCCTTCTGGCCTATAGAGTTTCTGATGAGAAGTTAGGTGTCAACCTTATTGGAGCTCCTTTGTAGGTAGCAGTTTGTTTTTCTTTTGCTTCTTATTAAAATGACATTTTTATCTTTAATTTTTAGCATTTTAATTATAATGTGTCTGGGCAAGGCCTGTTTGCATTCTTCTTCTTTACGACTCTCTGTGCCTCCAGAACTTGTGTGACTTTTTCCTTTTTCATGTTTGGGAAGTTATTTGTCATTATTTCTTCACACATGTTCTCTATGCCTTTCTCCCTTCTGTCTCTTCTGGCACATCTGCTATTTTAATATTATTATGTTTCATGTTGTCCCACAGCTTTCTTAAGGTGTCCTCCTGTGTTTGTTGTTGTTGTTGTTGTTGTGGGTTTTTTTTTATGGTTCTCTGAGTGATTTTCTCAATCCTGTTTTCTAATTCATTGATTTGATTATCAGCTTCCTCTAATTTGCTGTGTATTCATTCCAATGTGTTCTTTATTAGTGCTATTTAATTTTTTATTTCCAACTGTTTTTTTTTTTCATAGTTACTATACAGTATGTTTTCTCATGCTTTTGAGCATCTTTACTATCATTATTCTGAGCTCAATATCAGATTAATTTCTTATCTCTATTTCATTTATCTCTTCTTCTGAAGAATCCTCTTGTTCTTTCACTTAAGGGTTGTTTCTTTTTCTCCGCATTTTGGCTGCCTGCTTGGCTTTGTAACACAGTATTAGGTTGATCCATTAGGCCTGTCAATCTCTAGTGTGGACAGTGTCAAATGTTGTTTCTGACTAATTAGATCAGGCAAATATTCAAAACCTGAAGCTGACCACCTCTGTGTATAGAGATATATGATTCTGTCTTGAATAACCCTTGGGTAATCATCTGCAGGTTTTGCATGAATTTTTTTTCAATAGGGTGGCACAATTGCTTCTGTGTTTTCGCAGCAACTCTTCACCATGGGGCAAGCTGTTTTCCAATAGGGTGTGTAAACTGCCTTTCCCCCAGGCAAAGCTGGCTATATAACAACTAGAGGCTCAGTGCATGAAATTCTTGCATGGGAGGGAGGGTCCCTCAGGCTGGCCTACACCCTCTCCAATCTGGGACCTCTCAAGGGATGTCTGACTGCTGGGAACCCTGTGGTATTGGGCCTAAACCAGAAGTCTTGCAATCTTGGACTGCTGGCTCCTAACCACTGGTCTGCCTGCTTGCCTGATTGCCCCTAACTGCTCCCCTGCTGGCCTGATCATCTCCTAATTGCCCCCCTGATGGCCTGATCACCCCCTACCTGCTCCTCTGCTTTCCTGCCAGCCTGATAGCCCCCAACTGCACTCCCCAGCCAGCCTGATCACTCCTAACTGGCCTTGGCCCCCACCACTGTGGCCTGAGCTCTAACTCCAAAGTCCCCAACTATGCTTCTGTTCACACAGTTCCAGTCCATACTGCCCTCCATCTGCCAGAGCACAAGATGAGTGACTTCACAGGGAATGTTGTGCATTGTCACTTTAAGAGAATTCCTGTATATCCAGCTGTCTCTCCCTAGAAGAACACAACCCTGCTGATTTTCACAGCCAGATGTCATGTGGGTACCCATCTGAGTTGAGCTCTCTGCTGGGGGGCCCAGTTTGGGGATTAGATCCCAGAGTTCTCAATTGGAACCCCCCCACAGCTGAGATATCTCCCCAGAAATTCAGCTGCTGCCTGTGGGAGCCTGGACAGCCCTTTTGTACCTCTGTCCCTCCTACCAGTCCATATGGTCTCCACTTTCAGTCCTTAGTCATCAGGGTTCTCTTCAGTGCATCTTCTGTTGATTATTCAGGATGTTTTTCAGTATTTCAGTTGTATTTGCTGTATTCCAGTTTGTCCTGGGAGCATGTCCATGCAGCACCCATTTACTCTGCTGCCATTTTTAATCTCTTCCTAATCTTTTGTAGGGTCCTCCATCACACAAGGGATGACCTGAGCTGTGAAAATGATGTGTAGCTCCCAAAGTCATAAAATGGCACATTTGCTTCAGCCTTGCTGGCATAGCTCATAGGGTCTCAGTTCACCTTGTGCTTATACACCCATCCCGCACACCTGTCATGTTGGCAGCCATAATCCTGGTTTGGAAGAGGAGGCTCACAGGAGTGATTGCTACCCGTCATCTGTTGTTCTGAGTTGTTCATCCCTGACAGGCAGCTGAGTTCACTTTCCTGCCCCGAAGACAGCTGGTGGGCCTCCAAAAGAAATCCAGCTATACCTATTGGCTCCTCAGTTCCACCATCTGACACTGATTTCCCTGGATGGGCAAAGTTGATAGTCTTGGGGAAAATGGGACATCAGCAGCTGAGGCAACACAATGGTGGGGCCAGCTTCCTCCATCACACACCCCACTCTGTGACCCCCATGGGTGTTCCACCTGCTTTCAATCTGCTTGTCTGGCCCCCTAGGTAAAGGCTTGGTTGTGGGTTATAGCTAGGCAATTGAGGAGGGTCACTCACCAGAATGGTCAGTCAAGAAACCAGATTAGCTGACTGCCCTCCACAGTTGAGCCAGATAAGCCTTGTATGAACCTTGGCAAAGTTGTCTTGACTCCCAGACCCTGCCCTGCCTGCTCCGGGTCTGGCCCTGGACAGGGCCTGACCTGGTCTCTGAATGCTGCCCTTGGGAAGAAGTTATGTCACCACAGATGCTGTCTTCAAAGATCAGACTTCCTGTCCTCTTGTACTTATCAGTGGTTAGAGCACTGGCCCTGCACCTAAGGATCACATGGTAAAGGGCAAATACCTGAGTTGCAAGTCGACCTGGGTCAGGGCGTGTGTAGGAGGCAAACAATTGATGTGTCTCTAACACTCCCCCTCTCTCCCTTCCTCCCTTCCATTCTCTCTAAAATAATTAATGAAAAAGAAATATCCTTGGGTGAACACGAACAAAAACAAACAAAAAGGATTTGACTTCTTAAAACTTATTGAAGAAAGCTTTTTAACATAATAATTTGTTATGGACAGACAATAGAGCAGTAGGCCTGGTGGGGCAAGCAGAGGAAGGGTGAAGGGATCAATGGGAGAGAAAAATGGGACATCTGTAATACTTTCAACAATAAATATAACGTTTAGCCCATCCAGTGTAGCTCAGTGTTGAGTAGCATTCACCTATGAATTAGAAGATTAAGGTTCAATTCCTGGTCAGGGCACATACCAAGTGGGGGACAGGGCAGAAGGCAGCTAATCAATGGTTCTCTCTCATCATTATTGTTTCTATCTCTCCCTCTCGCTTTCTCTCTGAAATCAATAAATATATATTTAAAAAAAAATAATAAATAACGTATTTCTTAAAAAGTTAAATTTAAAAAGGAAAAGTAAGAAAATTCCACTAATTGAGGCTGCTCTGTCTGTGGAGTAGCCACCTGTCTCACTGCTTCACTAAAAAACTTACCTTCACTTTAAGAAAAATGAATTTTTTTAAAGTAAAATATTGTTAATCTCATCACTCAGAGAAAACTCTTGTAACATTTTGAAATTTGCAATAATATGCAGCTGTTTAAAAAACAAACAAGAGAGAGAGATGGCGGCTGGCAGGATGGAGGTGAGGGAGAGGAAGTGAGTGAGTAAGGGGATGAAAGGAGAGTGTGTGGATGTGTGTGGTGTGTGTGTGAATGAGCAAGAGACATTTAAATCCTGCAGGAGCAGCAGGGGCTGGCAGACCAGGCTCTCTTGGACAAGGAGAGACTATCACCACTGTGGGCACTCCCTGGACTACGGGACTCAGGCACAGAGCCCATGCCATCTTGAAGGGGAGAATGGCCTTTTCTAGGAACTCATCAGCACCACCACCCAGACAGGACTTTGACACTGCCCGCAACCCAGCAGCCACTGCAGCCAAAATCTTGCTACTACAGCTGCAGACCCATGGACCCTGGGACCTCAACCTCCAAAGGTGCACCATCCCACAGCAGTAAGTGCATCTTCCCCACTCCCCAGTGGCAGAGTTCCAGACACCACATTTGCACATTTCCAGTGTGCAGGTATCCAGGGCACACCACTCCTTAGACAGTTCCTGGGAGCCACTGTGAGCCCCTGTTGGGTGTGATTCTGTACAGACAAGGGTGCACTGCCCCGCAGTAGAAATTTTGAATTCCCTCTTCCTAAGTAACTGCCCACAGACACCCCAGCTGTGTAACTTCAGTGCCAGGGCCCTTCAAAGTGCATCAGAGCTCTGCGCACTGCCACAGTCACACACATTTCCAATGGGCAGGCACCCTGAGCTCATCTATCCATAGGGCACTTGTGGGAGTTGCTGTGAGTCCTTGCTGGGTGTGATCTTGGACAAATATGGATGCACACCCCTGACAGTAGAAATTCTAAATTCACTCATTCTGGATACCTGCCCACAGACACACCAGCTGTGTAACTTCAGTGCCAGGGCCCTTCAGAATGTGCCAGAGCTCTGCACACTGCCCCATTCGCACACATTTCCAAAGGGCAGGCACCCTGAGCCCATCTATCCACAGGGTCCTCTGGGGAGCTGCTGTAAGCCCCTGCTGGATGTGATTCTGTACAGACAAAGATGCGCTGCCCCACAGTAGAAATTCTGAATTCCCTCTTCTGAATAACTGCACACAGACACCCCAGATGTGTAACTTCAGTGCCAGGGCCCCTCAAAGTGCATCAGAGCTCTGTGCTGGCAAATGCACCACTACAGTTGCATGCATTTCCAACGGGCAGGCACCCTGAGCCCATCTACCCACAGGGCACTCATAGGAGCTGCTGTTAGTCCTCGCTGGGTGTGATCTTGGACAAAGAAGGACACACTCCCCCTGGCAGTACAAATTCTGAATTCACTCATCCTGGATATCTGCACACAGATGCCGCAATTACGAAGCTTCAGTGCCAGGGCCCTTCAGAGTGCTTTAGTGCCCCTCACTGGCAAATGCACCATGGGTCCCCTTGTGAGCCACCACTGGGAGCATGTGCCTATCCACCACAGGTGCAGTAGCAAAAGCTGTCTCCCCACCCCAAAACTACAGAATTCTGGACACCAGTCACACCTTTCCAAAGAGCAGGCCTCCTGAGATCCATCACCCCAACAGACAGTTCCTGGGTGCCACTGTGAGTCCCCACTGGGCACACGTGATTTCAATCAAGGGTGCAAGACAGCAAAAATTGGGACACACCTCTCCATGGCTGCTGACTTCTAGACACCACAGTTGTACCTTTCCAGCTCACAGGCCTACATCAAGAGAACCCAAATAGCTCAAGTAAGGAGCTACACTAGATTACCAAGACCAGGAGACCTGAGAGATCACACCAGTAGCACCATCCCCAAAAGAATCTGGGTATCAAACCAATCGGACCTACAATTAAAACATTACAGCAAAACATGGGAAGAGAAAAAAGTAATCCCCAAAGGAAAGAAAAAGAGGAATCACCAGAAAAGAAGTTAAATGAAATTGAGGCCAGCAGCATATCAGAGAAAGAATTCAGAATAATGGTTATAAGGATGTTTAAATGGCTGGATGACAAATACACACAACTCAATCAGAATTATAAGGAGCTGAATGAGAGAAAAAGAACCAAGAGAAGAATAACATAGCTGCAATAAAGAACACAATGGAAGGCTTAAACAGCGGACTAGAAGAGGCTGAGGGCCACATCAGCAAATTCGAAGACAAGGTAGGAAAAAAAAGACACAAACACAGCAGCAACTTGAAAGAAGACTTAAAAAGCAAGAGGAGAGCCTAAGGGAGCTTTGACAACACAAAATGAAACAACCTCGAATAATAGGGATAAAAGAAGGAGAGGGAGAGAAGCAAGGACTAGAAAACCTGTTAGAGGAAATAATGACAGAAAATTTCCCTGATATTGGCAAGAAAAATACTATCCAAGAAGTACATAGAGTGCCAAACAAGATGAACCCCAAAAGACCGACAACAAGACACATCATAATTAAATTGGCAAACACCAATGACAAAGTAAGAATCTAAAGGCTGCCAGAGAGAGACAGAAAATTACCTATAGGGGATTTCCTATTAGAATATCAACTGATTTCTCAACAGAAACACACCAGACCAGAAGGGAATGGAATGAAATATACAAAGTGATGCAAAGCAAGGGACTGAATCCAAGAATACAATACCCACCAAGGCTATCATACAAAATTGAAGGTGGAATCAGGAGCTTCACAGACAAAAAAGGGCTAAGAGAGTTTATTACTGCCAAGAAAGCAATGCAAGAAATGCTAAATGGACTGCAGTAAAAAGAAGAAACCAAAAGGCAAGAACCACAAACAGTAAGAACAAAAATGACAACAAACAAGTACTTATCAATAATAACATTAAACATAAATGCATTAAATGCACCAATCAAAAGATACAGGGTAGCTGAATGTATAAGAAAACATGACCCATATATTTGCATCTGCAAGATACCCACCTCAGAACAAAGGATTCACACAGACTGAGAGTGAAGAGATGGAAAAACATTTTACAAGCAAATGGAAAGGAGAAAAAAGGTGGGGTTGTGATACTTATATCTGATAAAATAGACCTCAAAGTAAAGGCCATAACAAGAGTTAATGAAGGCCACTAAATAATAAAAAAGGAAGCAATTCAACAAGAAGGAATAACTCTGGTTATATATGCACCCAATACCGGAGCACCCACATACATAAAACAACTTCTGGAAGGTATCAAGGGAGAGATCAATAGCAATACAGTCATAGTAGGAGACTTTAATACCCCACTGAAACCACTGGATAAATTCTCTAAACAAAAAATCAGCAAGGAAACAACAATCCTAAGTGACTCACTCAATCAGATGGACTTAATTGACATCTTCAGAACATTTCACCCCAAAGCTACAGAATATACATTCCTCTCCAGTGAACATGGAACATTTTCAAAGATAGACCACATATTAGGACACAGGCAGGGTCTCTTCAAATTCAAGAAGATAGAAATCATAACAAGAATCTTCTCAGACCATAATGGCATAAAACTAGAAATCAACTACAATAAAAACAATGAAAAAAAATCAAACACTTGAAGGCTAAATAGCATGCTATTAAAAAATGAATGGGTTACCAAAGAGATCAAATAAGAAGTTAAAAGCATCCTGGAAACAAATGACAATGAAAATACAACAATCCAAAATCTATGAGACACAATGAAAGCATTCCTGAGAGGGCGGTTCATAGCTCTACAGGCCTACCTCAAAAAAACAAGAAAAAAATGGTAATAAATTATCTAACCTTGAAACTTAAAGAACTAGAAAGAGAGCAACAAGAAAAGCCCAGAGTGAGCAGAAGGAATAAGATAATAAAGATTAGAGCAGAAATAAAAGTCATAGAGACCAAAAAAAAACAAAAAACAACAAAAAACAATACATATGATCAATGAAAACCAGAGCTGGTTCTTTGAAAGGATAAAGAAGATTGATGTACCTCTAGCCAGGCTCACCAGAAAACAAAGAAAGATTGCCCAGATAAACAAAATCAGAAATAAAAGAGGTGATGTAAAAACTGACCCCACAGATATACAAAGGATTGTAAAAAAATACTATGAACAAGTCTACTCCAACAAACTGGACAACCTCAACGAAATGGACACATTCCTAGAAAAATACAAGTTTCCAAAACTCAATCAGGAAGATTAAAGAAACCTGAATATGCTGTAACTACTGATGAAATTGAAATAATGAAAAAGCTTCCAGAAAACAAAAGCCCTGGACTAAACTTCACAGGGAAGTTTTACTGAACATTCAAAGAAGAACTAAAACCAATCCTTCTCAGACTATTCAAAAAAAATTCAGGAGGAAGGCATACTTCCAAATTCTTTCTATGAAGCCAGCATCCTTAATCCCAAAACCAGATAAAAACACCACAAAGAAAGAGAATTACAGGCCAATATCCTTGATGAACATAGATGCCAAAATCCTCAACAAAATTCTAGCAAATCGGATTCAGCATTATATTAGAAATATCATACACCATGACGAAGTGGGATTTATTCTAGGAATGCAAGGCTGGTAAAATATCTTCAAATCAATAAATGTGATACACATAAACAATGCTAGAGACAAAAATTAGATGAACTCAGCAAACTGGCTTGAGAAAATTAAATGTAAAATTGTGGGCTGTGCAGAGGCGCGAGGAGAGGTCTGCAGCGGAACTTCGGACGTGACTTATCCAATTCTGAAAGCCACTGAGAGGCATGAGTTGTGGGCTCTTTAGAATCTTGGAAGCACAGAGAAAAATAAACGTAGGCCAAAAGACCTATGTATCCTTATCAAGGAGCTGTTCCCAAAGGGCATTCTCTTTGGCTCAAGCCTCCTCTTCCACATGCTGACCTTCCACAGGCAGCAGATTAGGCCAAGGAAAGTTCCAGGGGCCTGGGCCCTAAACATGACTGGCAAAGTCTGTATGGATAACTAATGTTTGCTCAACCCCAGGGAACAACCCATGCAAATTGGCTTCAAAAAACTCCTTTTGAGCCCAGGTCTAAAACTCTCACTCAGATTGTGAGGAAAGAGTGTCCTCTCTCAGGATTAAGCACAGTGCACAGATATACCTTCCCCTTCAAACGATTTGAAGCTGTACTAGTGTTTAGCTTGTAAAGATCTGCCATATTATGGGATATTCCCATGCTGCACTGAGTCACACATTGGATCTTTTGAAATTGAGAGAGACAGACACACACACACACACACAGAGAGCGAGAGACAGAAAGAGAAATACAGAGAAAGAGAGAGAGAGAAAGAGACAGAAAGATAGATAGACAGAGAAAGAGAGAAGCAGAGAGATAAAGAGAGAGGCACAACTTTTCTGCAGGCCCTTCTCTACCACTGCAATGTGATGCCCAAACAACTCTCATATTCCAGGGAGAGGGACCATGTGACAGATTACCACAGTGGTGTTCACCAGAAAATTCCAGACTGGTTGATTAGATTTCTGGAAGAGGTTTAAACTGTAATGAGCTCAGGATTTGAATCTAGACTTGTATCATGGACTTTTAGCAGGAGTGGTGCCACTTGGGGGCTGTATTTCTCTTTAACACTGACATGACATGCACCAGGCCCAAACTGGAAAATGGTAGGAGCCCAAGCTCAGGAAGCTTCTATGAGATCCCAGTATCCAGGAGATATAAGGAGGCAGGAGGGACCACTTAGAATCACCTAGAAAGTCTGAGCCGAACATGCCTTCTTCATGAGCAAGAAACACTCCTCTTTCTACCCCCATGCACAGTGCACAGATATACCTTCCCCTTCAGAACTGCTTTCCCAGGGCATGAGCTGTGGCACTAGAGGCAGGAGTACATCTGCATCAAGGGCTGTCCTTCCTGCCCAGTATTGGACAGGCCCTGCTGATTCCCAGCACCCACACATGAATTTGAGGAATGTTTTTACCACATCCTAGTCACCTGCCACCTGCCCTCATCATGGCCCTCACTTATGTAGAGGACACAGCAGTCTCTGAGCACATGATTCCTACTGGGATCCCAAGGCATATGCCCTTCCAGCCTTTTTTTTTTTTTTTGAGTGGGAGGGTGGTCCTTAGAATGTGCTCCCAAGTCTGGGAGTCCTCTTTATGCATCCGTGGAATGTCAGCCAACTTCTCATGAGCCTGATGCTGGGGACACCCACTGATGAAAGACATCAGGAGTTCTCCCCCGTTCGTCTGAGCTATTTTGGAGAACATGACACGCTACAATGTGCAGAAGGAAAAACAACATCCCAGCTGCTTTCCTGGGTCCAGAGAGGCACCAAGGAGGCTGGAGGATGCCCTTCCTGGGATCCAGAGCAAGCCTTGCCTCTGTGGGGCTTCAGAGGCCCTGGGGATCAGTCCCCATACATGGGCTTTCCCACATTCAGCTCTCTTAACCCCACATTTGAGCAGACACGCTTCCACCAAACTGGACAACTCTGATTTACTGGACGCATCCCTAGAAAAATACAAGCTTCCAAAACTCAACCAGGAAGAATAAAAAAACATGAATAGGCTGATAAGAACTGATGAAATTGAAACAGTAATCAAAAAGTTTCTAACAAACAAAAGCCCTGTACCTGTTGGCTTCACAAGGGAGATTTACCACACGTTCAAAGAAGAACTCAGACCAATCCTACTCAGACTATTCCAAAAAATGCAAGAGGAAGAAGGCACACTTCCAAGATCGTTCTATGAAAAAACACCACAAAGAAACAGAATTACAGGCCTATATCCCGGATGAACATAGATGCTAAAATCCACAAAAAAATTCTAGTAAACGGATCTAGAATTACATCAAAAAGATCATACACCATGAACAAGTGGGATTTATTCCAGGTTAGCAAGGCTGGTGTAATATCCACAAATCAATAAATATGATATACCACATAAACAAACTGAGAGATAAAAATCACATAATCATATCAATTGATGTAGAAAAGGCATCTGATAAAGCCCAACACCCTTTCCTGATAAAAATGCTCAGCAAAGTGGAAATAGAATGATCATAATAAAAGTGTTATATGATGAACCTATGGCCAACATCATACTCAATGGGTAAAAACTAAAAACCATTTCCATTAAGAACAGGAACAAGACAGAGATGCCCACTTTCACCACACCTATTCAACATAGTACTAGAAGTGATCAGACAAGGAGAAGAAATAAATGGCACCCACATTGGAAAAAAAAAGAAAGAAGTAAAATTGTCATTTTTTGCAGATGACATGATACTGGACATAGAAAATCCTAAAGACTCAATCAAAAAATATTAAACTTAATAAATGAATACAGCAATGTAGCAGGATACAAAATTAATGCCAAGAAATCTATGGCATTTTTATACACCAATAGTGAACTTACAGAAAGAGAGACTAAAAAAACCATCCCATTTACCATCACACCAAAAAAAATTAAGATACCTAGCAATAAACTTAACTGTGGAGGTAAAAGACCTATACGTGGAAAACTACAGGACACTGAAAAAAGAGATAGAGAAAGACATAAACTTATGGAAGAACATACCGTGTTCATGGATTGGCAAAATCAACATCATTAAAATGACCATACTATCCAAAGCAATCTATAGATTCAATGCACTCCCCATTAAATATATTTCACAGACCTAGAAGGAACTCTCCAAAAATTCATCTGGAATAAATAAAAGATCTCAAATAGCTGCAGCAATCCTGAGAAAGAAAAACAAAGTAGTTGGGATCTCAGTACCAGATATCAAGATGTATTACAAAGCCACTGTTCTCAAAACTGCCTGGTACTGGCACAAGACTAGACATATAGGCCAATGTATTAGAATAGGAAACCCATAAATCGACCCAAACCACTAAGCTCAATTAATTTTTGACAAAGGAGGCAAGAACATACAATGGAGTCAACACAGTCTCTTCAATAAATGGTGCTGGAAAATTTGGTCCGATACATGAAAAAAAATGAAACTAGACCACCAATTTACACCATATACAAAAATAAACTCAAATTTTATTGTAAAGGACTTAAACATCATGTGGAAAACCATGAAATATTAGAGGAATCCACAGGCAGCAAAATCTCAGATATATGTTGAAGCAATTTCTTCACTGATCTAGCTCCTAGGGCAATGGAAACTAAAGAGAAAATAAACAAATGGGACTATATCAAAATAAAAAGCTTTTGCACAGCAAAAGAAACCAGAGAACGTATTTGCCAATGTTATCTCCGATAAGGGTTTAATCTCCAACATTTACAGCGAACTCATAGAACTTAACAAAAGGAAGATAAAAAAAAACCCAAACAAAAAAATGGGCAATGGACATAGATAGATACTTTTTGAAAGAAGACAGAAGGAAGGCCAAGAGACATACACTGAGTGGCCAGATTATTATGATCTCTGAACCGTAATGATCTGGCCACTCAGTGTATATCCTATATAGTAAAAGGCTAATATGCAAATTGTCGCCTCAACCAGGAGTTCCCCCAGCAGGCAGGCCGGCCAACTTCCCATGTCCCCTCCCCCTGGCCAGGCTGGCCAGACCCCACCCATGCACGAATTGTGCACTGGGCCTCTAATCCTATCTAATAAAAGAGCAATTTGCAAATTGACCGTACCTCTACTACACCCACAAGCCACACCCACCAGCCAATCAGGAGCGAGTATGCAAATTAACCCAACCAAGATGGCTGCAGCCACTGAGAGAGCAGGAGGCTTGGCTTTCCCTGGCAATGGAGGAAGCCAAGCTTCCTGCACACCCTGGCCGGCCCAAGCCTCCGCTCAAGGCTACAAAGTTTCAATTATAGAAGATAAATAAATCCCAACAAAAATGGCTGTGCCACAGAGCAGGCAGGAGGCTTGGGCTTCCCCGGTGATGGAGGAAGCCAAACTTCCTGGCCTGCCTGGGCTCCTCTCAAGGCTACAAAGTTTCAATTATGGAAGATAAATAAATCCCAGATAGCAGGGCCTCTGCTTGGGTCGCCGGGGGGCATGGTCAGCCTGCAAACCACCACAGGCCCCTTGACCAGGCCAACCCATGCCCCCAGGCAACCCCCACCCTGACCCAGGACACCCTTTAGGGCAAACCAGCCGGCCCCCACCCGTGCACAAGGCCTCTATCCTATCTAATAAAAGAGTAATATGCAAATTGACCATCACTCCAACACACAAGATGGCCGCCTCCATGTGGTCAAAGATGGCTGCCACAAGATGGCCTGCAGGGGAGGCCAGTTGGGAGGAACCAGGCCTACAATGAAGGGTATTTAGGGGTGACCAGGCCTGCAGGGGAGGGCAGTTGGGGGGACCAGGCCTGCAGGGGAGGGCAGTTAGGGTGACCAAGCCTGCAGGGGAGGATAGTTAGGGGCAATTAGGCTGGCAGGGGAGTAGTTAGGCATCAACCAGGCATAACCAGTGGTTAGGGGGTGATCAGGCTGGCAGGCAGAAGTGGTTAGGGGCAATCAGGAAGGCAGGCAGGCGAGCAGTTGGGAGCCAGCAGTCCTGGATTGTGAGAGGGATGTCTGACTGCCCGCTTAGGCCTGATCCTACCGGGGGATCAGTCCTAAGCGGGCAGTCAGACATCCCTTGAGGGGTCCCAGATTGGAGAGGGTGCAGGCTGGGCTGAGGAAACAACCCCCCCCCATGCATAAATTTCATGCTCCGGGCCTCTAGTATATAATACATATATATATATATACACGTATATATATATATATATATATATATATATATATATATATATATATATATATATATATATATATATATATATATATGTGTATATATACACACACACACACACACACACACACACACACACACACACACACCCCACACACACACACACACACACACACACAAATACACACTGAGTGGCCAGATTATCATGTGTTCAGAGATCATAATAATCTGGCCACTCAGTGTAAGAAAACATGCTCAAAGTAACTAATCATCTGAGAGATGCAAATTAAAATGGCAATGTGGTACCATCTCACACCTGTCAGAATGGCTATCATCAACAAACAAGTACTGGCGAGGATGCAGAAAAAAAGGGAGCCTAGTGCTCTGCTGGTGGGAATGCAGACTGGTGCAGCCACTCAGGAGGACAGTATGGAGTTTCCTCAAAAAACTAAAAATGAAACTTCAATTTGACCCAGTAATCCCACTTCTAGGAATATATCCCAAGAAACTAGAAACACCAATCAGAAAGGATATATGCACCCCTATGTTCATAGCAGCACAATTTACCATAGCTAAGATTTGGAAACAGCCTAAATGCCCATTAGCAGATGAGTGGATTAAAAAACTGTGGTGCATCTGCATACTGGAATACTATGCTGCCATAAAAAGGAAGGAGTTCTTACCATTTGCAACAGCATGGATGGAGCTGAAGAGCATTATGCTGAGTAAAGTAAGTCAGTCAGAGAAAGATAAATACCACATGATCTCACTCACTTATGGAATATAATGAACAACATAAACTGATGAACAAAAACAGATCCAGAGACAGAGAAGCATCGAACAGGTGCTCAAACCTCAGAGGGAAGTTAGAAGAAGTTGTGTGTGAGCGGAAAGATCAACCAAAGGACTTGTATGCATGCATATATGCCTAACCAATGGACACAGTCACGAGGATGGTGAGGGAATGAGTGGGAGGTGGGGAGCAATGGGGGGTAAGTACACATATATAATACCTTAATCAATCATTATATCCTACATATGAGTGAGATCATGTGATATTTCTCTTTCTCTGACTGGCTTATTTTGCTTAGCATAGTGCTCTCCTGTTCTATCCATGCTGTTGCAAATGGTACAATTTCCTTCTTTTTTACTGCAGAAGGTTTTTATTTTGATGTAGTCCCATTTGTTTATTTTCTCTTTAGTTCCCATTGCCTTAGGAGCTGTATCAGTGAAGATATTGCTTTAGCATATGTCTGAGATTTTGCTGCCTGTGGATCCCTCTAATATTTTTATGGTTTCCCATCTTATGTTTAAGTCCTTTATCCGTTTTGAGTTTATTTTTGTGTATGGTGTAAATTGGTGGTCTAGTTTCATTTTTTTTGCATGTATCTGACCAATTTTCCCAACACCATATATTGAAGAGACTGTGTGACTCCACTGTATGTTCTTGTCTCCTTTGTCAAATATTAATTGAGCATAGTGGCTTGGGTCTATTTCTGGGTTATCTTATTCCATTCCATTGATCTATATGTCTGTTCTTGTGCCAGTACTAGGCAGTTTTGAGAACTGTGGCTTGGTAATATAGCTTGATATCTGGTAATGTGATCCCTCCAATTTTGTTCTTCTTTCTCAGAATTGCTGTGGCTATTTGGGGTCTTTTTTATTTTATTTTATTCCGGATGTATTTTTGGAGAGATCTTTGAAATATGCCATTGGTATTTTAATTTTGATTGCATTGAATCTGTAGACTGCTTTGAGTAGTATATACATTTTAATGATTTTGATTCTACCAATCCATGAACATGGTATAATCTTCCATTTGTTTATGTCTTCCTCTATCTCTTTTTTTCATTGTCCTGAAGTTTTCCAAGTATAGATCTTTTATGTCTTTAGTTAAGTTTATTCCTAGGTATCATTTTTTTTTTTTTTTTTTGGTGCTATGGTCAATGGGATTGTTTTCTCATTTCTCATTCTGTGGGTTCATTATTGGTGTATAATAAGGCCATAGATTTCTGGGTGTTAATTTTGTATCCTTCTACATTGCGAAATTAATTTCTTAGTTCTAGTAATTTTCTGATGTAGTCGTTAGGGTTTTCTATGTATAGTATCAGGTCATCTGTGAATAAGGACATTTTTACTACTTCTTTTCCAATTTGGATGCCTTTTATATCTTCTTGTCTGATCGCTATGGCTAGCACTTCCACTACTATGTCGAACAGGAGTGGTGAAAGTGGGCATCCTTGCCTTGTTCCTGTTCTTAGGGGAAACGAGTTTAATTTTTGGCCTTTGAGAATGACGATGGCTGTAGGTTTGTCATATAAGGCTTTTTATTATTTTGAGGTATGATCCTTCTATTCCCACTTCGTTGAGAGTTTTTATCAATAAAGGGTGTTGGATTTAGTCAAATGCTTTTTCTGCATCAATTGATACGATTATGTGATTTTTGTCTCTCAGTTTGTTTATGTGATGTATCACATTTATTGATTTGCGGATATTGTACCATCCTTGCATCCCCAGAATAAACCCCACTCCATCATGGTGTGTGATGTTTCTAATGTAATGCTGAATCCGCTTTGCTAGAATGTTCATCAAGGATATTGGCCTGTAGTTCTCTTTTTTTTGTGGTGTCTTTATCTGGTTTTGGGATTAGGGTAATGGTGGCTTCATAGACTGATCTTGGAAGTGTGCGTTACTCTTGAATTTTTTGGAATAGTCTGAGGAGGATAGGTTTTAGTTCTTCTTTGAATGCTTGGTATAACTCCCCTGTAAAACCATCCGGACCAGAGCTTTTGTTTGCTGGAATATTTTTTATCACTGCTTCAATTTTTTGGGGTAGTTTTTGGCCTATTCAGGTTTTTTGATTCTTTTTGATTGAGTTTTGGGAGCTTGTATTTTTCTAAGAATATGTCCATTTGATCTAGGTTGTCCATTCTGTTGGAATAGAGTTGTTCATAGTATTTTTTTCATAATAGTTTGTATTTCTGTGGAATCGGTTGTTACTTCACCTCTTTCATTTCTGATTTTGTTTATTTGGGTCCTCTCTCTTTGCTTCTTGATGAGCCTGGCTGGAGGTTCATCAATCTTGTTTATCCTTTCAAAGAACCGGCTCTTGGTTTTATTGATCTTTTGTATTGTTTTTTGGTCTCTATGTCATTTATCTCCACTCTGATGTTTATGATTTCCTTTCTTCTGCCTATGCTGGGCTTTTCTTGTTGCTCTCTTTCTAACACTTTGAGTTGTAGGGTTAGCTATTCAATACCATTGTTTCTTGTTTTTTGAGATAGGCCTGTAGAGCTATGAACTTCCTCCTCATAACTGCTTTCACTATGTCCTATAGATTTTGGATTGTTGTGTTTTCATTGTCGTTTGTTGCCATGATGCTTTTTATTTCTCCTTTGATTTCTTTGGTAACCCAATCATTGTTTAACAGCATGCTATTTAGCCTCCAGGTGTTTGATTGTTTTTGGTTGTTTTTATTGTGGTTGATTTCTATTTTTATGCCATTGTGATCTGAGAATATGCTTGATAGGATTCCTATCTTTTTGAATTTTAAGAGACTTTGCCTGTGTGATCTATCTTTGAGAATGACCCATGTGCACTTGAGAAGAATGGATATTCTGTGGCTGGCTTTGGGGTGAAATGTTCTGAAGATGGCAATTAATTACATCTGATCTAGTGAGTCATTTAGGATAGCTGTTTCTTTGCTGACTTTTTGCTTAGAGGTGTTAGTGGGGTATTAAAGTTCCCTACTATGACTGTATTGCTGTCAATCTCTCCCTGGATATCCTCCAGAAGGTTTTTTTTTTTGTTGTTTCATTTTTAAGTATTTGGGTTCTCCTGTATGGTGTGCATATACTGTACCTTTACCAGAGTTATATCGTTTTGTTGAATTGCTCCCTTTATTATTATGAAGTGGCCTTCCTTATCTCTTGTCATGGCCTTCACTCTGAGGTCTAATTTGTCACATATAAGTATTGCTACACCAGCTTTTTTCCCCTTTCCATTCACTTGAAAAACCTTTTCCATCCCTTCACCATCAGTCTGTGTGAGTCCTTTGTTCTGAGGTGAGTTTTCTGTAGACAGCAGATATATGGGTCATGTTTTCTTATCCACTCAGCTACCCTATGTCTTTTGATTGGGGTGGTTAATCCATTCACATTTAAAGTTATTATTGACTAGTGGCCTGGTGCATGAAATTCTTGCACAGACGGGGCATGTCCCTCAGCCTGGTCTACACCCTCTCCAATCTGGAACGCCTTGGTGGATGTCTGACTGCCAGTTTAGACCCATTCCCTATGACCCTAAACCAGCAAGGGATTGGGCCTAAACCAGCAGTCGGACGTCCCTCTCATAATCCGGGACTGCTGGCTCCTAACCGCTCACCTGCCTGCCTGTTTGCCCCCTAACTGCTCCCTTGCTGATCTGATTGACACCTAACTGCTCCTCTTCCAGCCTGATTGTCCCCAAGTACCCTCCCCTGCTGGCCTGATCACCCCCAAGGCTTTTATTAGTATAGATATGACCCTTCACAGAAAATCTTACTAACCCTGCTTTACAATAAGGGCTTGAGGATTGAATCATTGGGACCAGATACCAAGATTAACTTTCTTTGAATAGTGGAGGGAATAATTATCTTGTCTTTAAGTTGCCCTGAAATTCAAATGAGATAATGACTTAGAAAAGTATAAATCACCATATAAAGACAACTGCCTTCTTCATGTACTGAAAAGACAATAAAATGGTAAAATGAAAAACACTATTTTTATTCTCCCCTTTCCTTCCTTTACAGCCTGTATTTAAACTTTGAAATTTATAAAACTTTCACTCCTATTTTCATTTAATATTATTTTGTATTAGTTTCAGGTTTTATATTAGTTACAGAATAGTGGTTAGACAATCATATACTTTACAAAGTGTTCCCCGATATTTCCATTACCCACCTGCCATCTACAACACTATTGACTATATTCCCTATTTAAGTGACAATGGGTTTACAGGTTCCTTCCAGTCTTTCTATTGTGTTGTTCGCCTTTCCTTTTCCCAGGGCCCTGCAGGCATGGCTAGGCAGGCCTGCTGCCCCTCCCGGGGCCTGTGATGGACCCGGACCTCCCCCAGTAAAATGGTAATGCGTGCCCGACCTCCCCCACCACCGATGGACCTGGACCCCCAGGGGTGGGCAAGGGCACTGCAACCCCTGCCTGCATATGCAAATTTACACGCCACCTTTGTTGGGTTAATTTGCATATCACTCCTGATTGGCTGGTGGGCATAGCAGAGGTATGGTCAATTAGCATCTTTCTCTTTTATTAGTGTAGATAAGTACTTGTTTGTCACCATTTTTATTCTTTATGCCTGTGTTCCTACTTCCCTTCCTATTTCTTCTTTTCACAGCAGACCCTTTAGCAATTCTTGCATTGCTGGTTTGGTGGTAATAAACTCCCTTAGTCCTTTTTTGTATGTAAAGCTCCTTATTTCACCCTCAATTTTGATTGATAGCCTTGCTGGGTACAGCATTCTTGGATTCAGACCCTTCCTTTGCATGACTTTGTATATTTCATTCCATTCCCTTCTGGCCTGATGTGTTTCTGTTGAGAAATCAGTCGCTAGCCTGATGGGGGATCCTTTGTAGGTAACGTTTTGTCTCTCTCTGGCCGCTTTTAAGATTCTTACTTTGCCTATGGTGTTTGCTAACTTAATTATAATGTGTCTTGGTGTCAGTCTCTTGTTTGGGACTCTGTGAGCTTCTTGGACTTGTGTGAGTTCTGTCATTTCTTCAAACTGGTTTTCTATTCCTTGCTCAGTTTACTCTCCTTCTGGCACCCCTATTATGCAGATGTTGTTTGTTTCATGTTGTCTCAAAGTCCCCTTAGGCTCTCCTCCTGTTTTTTAAGTTTTATTTTTTTCTAGATGCTGCTCTGCTGGGGTATGTTTTTCCTACCTTGTCTTCTAGCTCACTGATTGGTCCTCTGCCTCTTCTAGTCTACTGTTGATGCTTTCTATTGAGTTCTTTATTGCAGCATTGTCATTTTTCATTTCTTCTTTATTTCCTCTTGGTTCTTACACTTATTACTGAATTTGTCTTTCATACTTTTCAGCCACCTTATGACCACTTCTCTGATTTTTTTTCTCTGACATTTTGCTTGCCTCCATTTCATTTACCCCTATTCTGGTGATGCCTCCTTTTCTCCTGTATGCAGGCTATTTCTTTGTCTCCCCATGATCACTCCTCTCTGGATGTCTGGTTATGTAGCTCTTTCTCTTATGCATTTACTTAAAGGCACAAAATATACCACAAGACACAGCACACAGGGCACCAAACACAAATGTATTCATAATACTAATAACCCCCAAAAAAGGTGATCACCAGAAAAAGAAGAGAGTTAGGGGATAGAAAAGAGTACAAAAATGATATTGAGAAAGGAAAAAAAAATCTAAGAGCGAAAATAAATAGAAAAAAAGAAGAGGAAATATATGTATATGGGGAGAAAACTCCAATAAAACAACAAATAATCCAAAAAATGCAAGCAACAAACACCCAGAGATGAATGTGAGCTACAAATAACAACTAATCCTACATATGTAAACTATAAACCCTCAAACAACAAACATCCTGATGAATCTGAGGAAGCAGAGCTTATTTCCAGAAGGTAAGGCCAAGGAATGGAATGAATGGGGAAATAGCCACCATTCAGTATAGAGGTGGTAGGAAGTGAAAGAGTGTATAGGAAAAAAAGTAAAAAATAAAATAAAATAATAAATACAAAAAAGAGAATATATATATGAAAATTTATATATAATATACATGTATATGTAACTTCCCCCTTCTTTAATCTATCTATCTATGTATTCCTTTACTATTGGAAAATGAGAATAGAGAGTAGTTAGGCCTAAGTTTGTTATTGTAATTAGTTAAGCTATTAATAGAAGAAGAGAGCAAGCAAGGAAAAGAATGACAGAAGCAAGGAAAGAGTAACAACAACAAAACAAACAAACAAAAAAGAAAAAACACAAAAATATACAAACAAACAATAAAAACCAAACTAATAAACAATCAAACGTTACCAAGACAGAAAGAAAAAAGCAAATAATTTAAAAGAAAACAAAACAAAAGGGAAGTAAAAGAAAATCTGGATAGTGAAGCAAGGGAAGAGAAAAGTGTGTATAGGCTTAACCCTTTGCACTCGCTTGCTTTTTTTCTCGATTCCTGCTACCGATGTTAACCGTGTCGAGTCACACTCGTCATCCGAGTGCAAAAGGTTAAAGCAGGGGAGCAGAAATTAGATATATGAGTAAGATCAATTTTTAACAGGGAGTAAAAAGAAAGAATAGAGAAAAACTAAAGCAGGAACAGGGTAAGAGAAACAGGGCAAAAGAGGAACATGAGGAAGGGAGTGTTGGTATAAAGGAAAAATTGAGATAGAGAAAAATAATGCTACAGGAAAAATAAAAATAGAATGTAGAACACTAGTCCCAAAATAAAATAAAATAAAATAAAATAAAGAAAAAATAAAATAAAACTTTAAAAAGGTAAAATAATCCTACCTAATAATAGACAAATATGAAAATTGTCCGCACCTTCGCTACTCCCAAGCCACGCCCACCAGCCAAGCCATGCCCACCAACCAATCAGGACGAGTATGCAAATTACACCAACCAAGATGGCGGTTAGTTTGCATATCAAGACAGTGTAGAAAGAAGCGAAGAGCTGCAGAAGGGAGCAAAGCTGCGGAGAAGCAAGCAAGCCGGGGGGAGGAGAAGGGAGGAGTGGAGGCGGGGTGGGGCAGAAGGAAGGAGAGCGGGCGGGCTGGCAGAGAAGGGAGAAAAGCAGGCGGGCTGGCGAAGAAGGGAGAAAAGCAGGCGGGCTGGCGGAAAAGGCGGGGCGGGGGGGGGAAGGGAGGAGCGGAGGCGTGCCCCTGACACTTGATGTTACCTCAATTGCAAATCTGTGCCCATTCAAAGAGGAACAGAGTGACAGTTGCATGAAGGACTATGGCTCTGGGAGTTTGGGAGGGGCTGTGGTCTCCTTTCTCAGAGAAAGGGCCTCATTTCTTCCATCAGTAGGTAATTCCCCTGCAATCTGAATCCCCTTTCTTCTGTCCACATTGTTTTTCCTAATCTCCCTCTATCTCAGCTTCTTACCATGGGTTTTCAGTGAGATATAACAAGAGAACGTTTAAAAAAAAGTGCGATATCTTCCCATTGAGCTCCTTACTAAATAAAAAAATGTCCCCATCACCCACAGGCTCCCATGCAGGTCACAATAAAATCTGGGTATTTGTGGGTCACCTGATTCCAACAGTGCCTTCCTAATGCATCACAGACACCTGTGTCTCCTCTGAGGCTGGGAAGGTATACAAGACTAAGTCTCACTGGCTCCTTTGAGAGTGCCAGTGAGAAATTGTCTCTCCTCCTGGGCAACACATGGAAGCACCGGGTTGGTCGCCCAGGCAGTATTTGTACAAACAGGTCCCAGTCAGCGGCTGATGCATTTGCAGCCCTGCTACCAAAAGAGGAGTAGAATGGTGCCCATATCATGAGTTCTACTGAACCTGGATCAAGGCTGAGTACGCACACCAGGTGTAGTCCTTGCCAGCACCCCCACCCCCATCGGATCCTCTGCTTATTTCTCACACTCCAAAATCTTCCTCAAAAGCTGAGTGTGAAACTGGAATGGAGAAAGGCAGGCCAGTCCCCAACTTTAACAAACGGTAAGTTTTGTCCAAGTGCTTGTCTCCTTTGGGAGTGGGTTTCACGTTTCACTCTAGCTTGACATGAAAATAAACTTTGCTGTGTTGAGGTTTCCTCTCCCCTAGAATGTTCTGATTGGCCTATGTGGTTGGCTGTGTACAAGGAAGGCTTTGACCTATTGACACAGTTTTGACCTTTTCCCTTTTCCAAGGGCAACCTATGCAGGGTGCTGCAGTGTGCACCGGCCTCCATACACCCAGGCCTTAGCACCCTCCCTGGCATGTAACACCACACTCCTGCTCACTTCCTTGCAAGCCTGCCCCACACAGGGAGGGTGGCTCTGCCTATGTGCTTTCACATTAACAGGACAGGGCCCTTGGCTTCTGTTGAGCAGTGAAGCCATCTTGAAAACGTCACCTGTCTTCTGTCTGACAATGGCATGTCTATGCGACTGACTACGCAGACCAGGGAATTGAGAGCCTACCAAGGGTCAGGAGCTAATATCAGGCCCCTGCACTCCTGTAGTGTACAAGGTCCCTGTCCCCTGGCCAGAGTATAAGACTTGTTATCAGAAGTCAGCCACCCTTCCCTCCTCAGCCCAGGCAACACCCTGAAAGAAGGGAACAATTCCCAAAGGCCTTCTGAGGCCTGGTATCTCCTCTTCTGTGGCCCTGCCTCTTTCCAGGCAGGCTGAAATGCAGGAGAGGCTGCTTCCAGAGCCCCTAGTGAGGGCTTCTGCTCAATACCATTACATTTCCCTGCTCCCAACAATGCAGAGACAGCAACACCTGTCAAGCTTCTTTATGGTTCTTTCATGTTTTTGGCCTTCTCACTAGGATTCTTGTTTCACTATGTCCTTGACGCTCTCATTAAAATCCTTGAACAACCTTATAGCCATTGTTTTGAACTCTGTATGCAGTAGTTGGCTTGCTTACATTTCATTCCTTTGTCTCTGCATCTTGGCTGCTTTCCCGGTTTGTTTCTATGTACTATGTAGATTTTCTGTGTCTCCTGATTAGGTAGAGTATCCTTGTGTCGTTGCTGTTCTATAGGGCCCAGTGGCTCAGCCTCCCCAGTTACCTGAGCTGGGCCCTCCAGGTGTACCTCTGTGGGCAGTGTGCTCAATCTTGTTGTAGTTGAGCCTTGATTGCTGTGGGCAACTGTGGGTGGAGCTAATCTCCAAACGAATTGACTGTGAGGACCAGCTGCAACCACAGTGGGAGAGGTGCAGTGCATGAGACACTCCTATGGAGCAGGACTTGCTTCATTCGGGCTTTTGTGCTCACTGAGTCTGCCCCTGTGTCACTTGTGGGTGTGTAGAGTTGTAACCTGGTAAGCTTTGAAGCTGTAAAGCAGGTGCACTGGCTCCAGGAGTACAAAGTCAGCCAGTGTCAGGGGCCACACAGCAGGAACTAGCGAGCTGTCTGCAGATGGCTGCTATTACTCACCCCGCCTCCACTCCTCCCTTCTCCTCCCCCCGGCTTGCTTGCTTCTCCGCAGCTTTGCTCCCTTCTGCAGCTCTTCGCTTCTTTCTACACTGTCTTGATATGCAAACTAACCGCCATCTTGGTTGGTGTAATTTGCATACTCGTCCTGATTGGTTGGTGGGCGTGGCTTGGCTGGTGGGCGTGGCTTGGGAGTAGCGAAGGTGCGGACAATTTTCATATTTGTCTATTATTAGGTAGGATTATTTTACCTTTTTAAAGTTTTATTTTATTTTTTCTTTATTTTATTTTATTTTATTTTATTTTGGGACTAGTGTTCTACATTCTATTTTTATTTTTCCTGTAGCATTATTTTTCTCTATCTCAATTTTTCCTTTATACCAACACTCCCTTCCTCATGTTCCTCTTTTGCCCTGTTTCTCTTACCCTGTTCCTGCTTTAGTTTTTCTCTATTCTTTCTTTTTACTCCCTGTTAAAAATTGATCTTACTCATATATCTAATTTCTGCTCCCCTGCTTTAACCTTTTGCACTCGGATGACGAGTGTGACTCGACACGGTTAACATCGGTAGCAGGAATCGAGAAAAAAGCAAGCGAGTGCAAAGGGTTAAGCCTATACACACTTTTCTCTTCCCTTGCTTCACTATCCAGATTTTCTTTTACTTCCCTTTTGTTTTGTTTTCTTTTAAATTATTTGCTTTTTTCTTTCTGTCTTGGTAACGTTTGATTGTTTATTAGTTTGGTTTTTATTGTTTGTATATTTTTGTGTTTTTTCTTTTTTGTTTGTTTGTTTTGTTGTTGTTACTCTTTCCTTGCTTCTGTCATTCTTTTCCTTGCTTGCTCTCTTCTTCTATTAATAGCTTAACTAATTACAATAACAAACTTAGGCCTAACTACTCTCTATTCTCATTTTCCAATAGTAAAGGAATACATAGATAGATAGATTAAAGAAGGGGGAAGTTACATATACATGTATATTATATATAAATTTTCATATATATATTCTCTTTTTTGTATTTATTATTTTATTTTATTTTTTACTTTTTTTCCTATACACTCTTTCACTTCCTACCACCTCTATACTGAATGGTGGCTATTTCCCCATTCATTCCATTCCTTGGCCTTACCTTCTGGAAATAAGCTCTGCTTCCTCAGATTCATCAGGATGTTTGTTGTTTGAGGGTTTATAATTTACATATGTAGGATTAGTTGTTATTTGTAGCTCACATTCATCTCTGGGTGTTTGTTGCTTGCATTTTTTGGATTATTTGTTGTTTTATTGGAGTTTTCTCCCCATATACATATATTTCCTCTTCTTTTTTTCTATTTATTTTCGCTCTTAGATTTTTTTCCCTTTCTCAATATCATTTTTGTACTCTTTTCTATCCCCTAACTCTCTTCTTTTTCTGGTGATCACCTTTTTTGGGGGTTATTAGTATTATGAATACATTTGTGTTTGGTGCCCTGTGTGCTGTGTCTTGTGGTATATTTTGTGCCTTTAAGTAAATGCATAAGAGAAAGAGCTACATAACCAGACATCCAGAGAGGAGTGATCATGGGGAGACAAAGAAATAGCCTGCATACAGGAGAAAAGGAGGCATCACCAGAATAGGGGTAAATGAAATGGAGGCAAGCAAAATGTCAGAGAAAAAAAATCAGAGAAGTGGTCATAAGGTGGCTGAAAAGTATGAAAGACAAATTCAGTAATAAGTGTAAGAACCAAGAGGAAATAAAGAAGAAATGAAAAATGACAATGCTGCAATAAAGAACTCAATAGAAAGCATCAACAGTAGACTAGAAGAGGCAGAGGACCAATCAGTGAGCTAGAAGACAAGGTAGGAAAAACATACCCCAGCAGAGCAGCATCTAGAAAAAAATAAAACTTAAAAAACAGGAGGAGAGCCTAAGGGGACTTTGAGACAACATGAAACAAACAACATCTGCATAATAGGGGTGCCAGAAGGAGAGTAAACTGAGCAAGGAATAGAAAACCAGTTTGAAGAAATGACAGAACTCACACAAGTCCAAGAAGCTCACAGAGTCCCAAACAAGAGACTGACACCAAGACACATTATAATTAAGTTAGCAAACACCATCGGCAAAGTAAGAATCTTAAAAGCGGCCAGAGAGAGACAAAACGTTACCTACAAAGGATCCCCCATCAGGCTAGCGACTGATTTCTCAACAGAAACACATCAGGCCAGAAGGGAATGGAATGAAATATACAAAGTCATGCAAAGGAAGGGTCTGAATCCAAGAATGCTGTACCCAGCAAGGCTATCAATCAAAATTGAGGGTGAAATAAGGAGCTTTACATACAAAAAAGGACTAAGGGAGTTTATTACCACCAAACCAGCAATGCAAGAATTGCTAAAGGGTCTGCTGTGAAAAGAAGAAATAGGAAGGGAAGTAGGAACACAGGCATAAAGAATAAAAATGGTGACAAACAAGTACTTATCTACACTAATAAAAGAGAAAGATGCTAATTGACCATACCTCTGCTATGCCCACCAGCCAATCAGGAGTGATATGCAAATTAACCCAACAAAGGTGGCGTGTAAATTTGCATATGCAGGCAGGGGTTGCAGTGCCCTTGCCCACCCCTGGGGGTCCAGGTCCATCGGTGGTGGGGGAGGTCGGGCACGCATTACCATTTTACTGGGGGAGGTCCGGGTCCATCACAGGCCCCGGGAGGGGCAGCAGGCCTGCCTAGCCATGCCTGCAGGGCCCTGGGAAAAGGAAAGGCGAACAACACAATAGAAAGACTGGAAGGAACCTGTAAACCCATTGTCACTTAAATAGGGAATATAGTCAATAGTGTTGTAGATGGCAGGTGGGTAATGGAAATATCGGGGAACACTTTGTAAAGTATATGATTGTCTAACCACTATTCTGTAACTAATATAAAACCTGAAACTAATACAAAATAATATTAAATGAAAATAGGAGTGAAAGTTTTATAAATTTCAAAGTTTAAATACAGGCTGTAAAGGAAGGAAAGGGGAGAATAAAAAATAGTGTTTTTCATTTTACCATTTTATTGTCTTTTCAGTACATGAAGAAGGCAGTTGTCTTTATATGGTGATTTATACTTTTCTAAGTCATTATCTCATTTGAATTTCAGGGCAACTTAAAGACAAGATAATTATTCCCTCCACTATTCAAAGAAAGTTAATCTTGGTATCTGGTCCCAATGATTCAATCCTCAAGCCCTTATTGTAAAGCAGGGTTAGTAAGATTTTCTGTGAAGGGTCATATCTATACTAATAAAAGCCTTGGGGGTGATCAGGCCAGCAGGGGAGGGTACTTGGGGACAATCAGGCTGGAAGAGGAGCAGTTAGGTGTCAATCAGATCAGCAAGGGAGCAGTTAGGGGGCAAACAGGCAGGCAGGTGAGCGGTTAGGAGCCAGCAGTCCCGGATTATGAGAGGGACGTCCGACTGCTGGTTTAGGCCCAATCCCTTGCTGGTTTAGGGTCATAGGGAATGGGTCTAAACTGGCAGTCAGACATCCACCAAGGCGTTCCAGATTGGAGAGGGTGTAGACCAGGCTGAGGGACATGCCCCGTCTGTGCAAGAATTTCATGCACCAGGCCACTAGTCAATAATAACTTTAAATGTGAATGGATTAACCACCCCAATCAAAAGACATAGGGTAGCTGAGTGGATAAGAAAACATGACCCATATATCTGCTGTCTACAGAAAACTCACCTCAGAACAAAGGACTCACACAGACTGATGGTGAAGGGATGGAAAAGGTTTTTCAAGTGAATGGAAAGGGGAAAAAAGCTGGTGTAGCAATACTTATATGTGACAAATTAGACCTCAGAGTGAAGGCCATGACAAGAGATAAGGAAGGCCACTTCATAATAATAAAGGGAGCAATTCAACAAAACGATATAACTCTGGTAAAGGTACAGTATATGCACACCATACAGGAGCACCCAAATACTTAAAAATGAAACAACAAAAAAAAAACCTTCTGGAGGATATCCAGGGAGAGATTGACAGCAATACAGTCATAGTAGGGAACTTTAATACCCCACTAACACCTCTAAGCAAAAAGTCAGCAAAGAAACAGCTATCCTAAATGACTCACTAGATCAGATGTAATTAATTGCCATCTTCAGAACATTTCACCCCAAAGCCAGCCACAGAATATCCATTCTTCTCAAGTGCACATGGGTCATTCTCAAAGATAGATCACACAGGCAAAGTCTCTTAAAATTCAAAAAGATAGGAATCCTATCAAGCATATTCTCAGATCACAATGGCATAAAAATAGAAATCAACCACAATAAAAACAACCAAAAACAATCAAACACCTGGAGGCTAAATAGCATGCTGTTAAACAATGATTGGGTTACCAAAGAAATCAAAGGAGAAATAAAAAGCATCATGGCAACAAACGACAATGAAAACACAACAATCCAAAATCTATAGGACATAGTGAAAGCAGTTATGAGGAGGAAGTTCATAGCTCTACAGGCCTATCTCAAAAAACAAGAAACAATGGTATTGAATAGCTAACCCTACAACTCAAAGTGTTAGAAAGAGAGCAACAAGAAAAGCCCAGCATAGGCAGAAGAAAGGAAATCATAAACATCAGAGTGGAGATAAATGACATAGAGACCAAAAAACAATACAAAAGATCAATAAAACCAAGAGCCGGTTCTTTGAAAGGATAAACAAGATTGATGAACCTCCAGCCAGGCTCATCAAGAAGCAAAGAGAGAGGACCCAAATAAACAAAATCAGAAATGAAAGAGGTGAAGTAACAACCGATTCCACAGAAATACAAACTATTATGAAAAAAATACTATGAACAACTCTATTCCAACAGAATGGACAACCTAGATCAAATGGACATATTCTTAGAAAAATACAAGCTCCCAAAACTCAATCAAAAAGAATCAAAAAACCTGAATAGGCCAAAAACTACCCCAAAAAATTGAAGCAGTGATAAAAAATATTCCAGCAAACAAAAGCTCTGGTCCGGATGGTTTTACAGGGGAGTTATACCAAGCATTCAAAGAAGAACTAAAACCTATCCTCCTCAGACTATTCCAAAAAATTCAAGAGTAACGCACACTTCCAAGATCAGTCTATGAAGCCACCATTACCCTAATCCCAAAACCAGATAAAGACACCACAAAAAAAAGAGAACTACAGGCCAATATCCTTGATGAACATTCTAGCAAAGCGGATTCAGCATTACATTAGAAACATCACACACCATGATGGAGTGGGGTTTATTCTGGGGATGCAAGGATGGTACAATATCCACAAATCAATAAATGTGATACATCACATAAACAAACTGAGAGACAAAAATCACATAATCGTATCAATTGATGCAGAAAAAGCATTTGACTAAATCCAACACCCTTTATTGATAAAAACTCTCAACGAAGTGGGAATAGAAGGATCATACCTCAAAATAATAAAAGCCTTATATGACAAACCTACAGCCATCGTCATTCTCAAAGGCCAAAAATTAAACTCGTTTCCCCTAAGAACAGGAACAAGGCAAGGATGCCCACTTTCACCACTCCTGTTCGACATAGTAGTGGAAGTGCTAGCCATAGCGATCAGACAAGAAGATATAAAAGGCATCCAAATTGGAAAAGAAGTAGTAAAAATGTCCTTATTCACAGATGACCTGATACTATACATAGAAAACCCTAACGACTACATCAGAAAATTACTAGAACTAAGAAATTAATTTCGCAATGTAGAAGGATACAAAATTAACACCCAGAAATCTATGGCCTTATTATACACCAATAATGAACCCACAGAATGAGAAATGAGAAAACAATCCCATTGACCATAGCACCAAAAAAAAAAAAAAAAAAAAATGATACCTAGGAATAAACTTAACTAAAGACATAAAAGATCTATACTTGGAAAACTTCAGGACAATGAAAAAAAGAGATAGAGGAAGACATAAACAAATGGAAGATTATACCATGTTCATGGATTGGTAGAATCAAAATCATTAAAATGTATATACTACTCAAAGCAGTCTACAGATTCAATGCAATCAAAATTAAAATACCAATGGCATATTTCAAAGATCTCTCCAAAAATACATCCGGAATAAAATAAAATAAAAAAGACCCCAAATAGCCACAGCAATTCTGAGAAAGAAGAACAAAATTGGAGGGATCACATTACCAGATATCAAGCTATATTACCAAGCCACAGTTCTCAAAACTGCCTAGTACTGGCACAAGAACAGACATATAGATCAATGGAATGGAATAAGATAACCCAGAAATAGACCCAAGCCACTATGCTCAATTAATATTTGACAAAGGAGACAAGAACATACAGTGGAGTCACACAGTCTCTTCAATATATGGTGTTGGGAAAATTGGTCAGATACATGCAAAAAAAAAATGAAACTAGACCACCAATTTACACCATACACAAAAATAAACTCAAAATGGATAAAGGACTTAAACATAAGATGGGAAACCATAAAAATATTAGAGGGATCCACAGGCAGCAAAATCTCAGACATATGCTAAAGCAATATCTTCACTGATACAGCTCCTAAGGCAATGGGAACTAAAGAGAAAATAAACAAATGGGACTACATCAAAATAAAAACCTTCTGCAGTAAAAAAGAAGGAAATTGTACCATTTGCAACAGCATGGATAGAACAGGAGAGCACTATGCTAAGCAAAATAAGCCAGTCAGAGAAAGAGAAATATCACATGATCTCACTCATATGTAGGATATAATGATTGATTAAGGTATTATATATGTGTACTTACCCCCCATTGCTCCCCACCTCCCACTCATTCCCTCACCATCCTCGTGACTGTGTCCATTGGTTAGGCATATATGCATGCATACAAGTCCTTTGGTTGATCTTTCCGCTCACACACAACTTCTTCTAACTTCCCTCTGAGGTTTGAGCACCTGTTCGATGCTTCTCTGTCTCTGGATCTGTTTTTGTTCATCAGTTTATGTTGTTCATTATATTCCATAAGTGAGTGAGATCATGTGGTATTTATCTTTCTCTGACTGACTTACTTTACTCAGCATAATGCTCTTCAGCTCCATCCATGCTGTTGCAAATGGTAAGAACTCCTTCCTTTTTATGGCAGCATAGTATTCCAGTATGCAGATGCACCACAGTTTTTTAATCCACTCATCTGCTAATGGGCATTTAGGCTGTTTCCAAATCTTAGCTATGGTAAATTGTGCTGCTATGAACATAGGGGTGCATATATCCTTTCTGATTGGTGTTTCTAGTTTCTTGGGATATATTCCTAGAAGTGGGATTACTGGGTCAAATTGAAGTTTCATTTTTAGTTTTTTGAGGAAACTCCATACTGTCCTCCTGAGTGGCTGCACCAGTCTGCATTCCCACCAGCAGAGCACTAGGCTCCCTTTTTTTCTGCATCCTCGCCAGTACTTGTTTGTTGATGATAGCCATTCTGACAGGTGTGAGATGGTACCACATTGCCATTTTAATTTGCATCTCTCAGATGATTAGTTACTTTGAGCATGTTTTCTTACACTGAGTGGCCAGATTATTATGATCTCTGAACACATGATAATCTGGCCACTCAGTGTGTATTTGTGTGTGTGTGTGTGGGGGGTGTGTGTGTGTGTGTGTGTGTGTGTGTGTGTGTGTGTGTGTGTGTGTATATACACATATATATATATATACGTGTATATATATATATATGTATTATATACTAGAGGCCCGGAGCATGAAATTTATGCATGGGGGGGGGTTGTTCCTCAGCCCAGCCTGCACCCTCTCCAATCTGGGACCCCTCAAGGGATGTCTGACTGCCCGCTTAGGACTGATCCCCCGGTAGGATCAGGCCTAAGCGGGCAGTCAGACATCCCTCTCACAATCCAGGACTGCTGGCTCCCAACTGCTCGCCTGCCTGCCTTCCTGATTGCCCCTAACCACTTCTGCCTGCCAGCCTGATCACCCCCTAACCACTGGTTATGCCTGGTTGATGCCTAACTACTCCCCTGCCAGCCTAATTGCCCCTAACTATCCTACCCTGCAGGCTTGGTCACCCTAACTGCCCTCCCCTGCAGGCCTGGTCCCCCCAACTGCCCTCCCCTGCAGGCCTGGTCACCCCTAAATACCCTTCATTGTAGGCCTGGTTCCTCCCAACTGGCCTCCCCTGCAGGCCATCTTGTGGCAGCCATCTTTGACCACATGGAGGCGGCCATCTTGTGTGTTGGAGTGATGGTCAATTTGCATATTACTCTTTTATTAGATAGGATAGAGGCCTTGTGCACGGGTGGGGGCCGGCTGGTTTGCCCTAAAGGGTGTCCCGGGTCAGGGTGGGGGTTGCCTGGGGGCATGGGTTGGCCTGGTCAAGGGGCCTGTGGTGGTTTGCAGGCTGACCATGCCCCCCGGCGACCCAAGCAGAGGCCCTGCTATCTGGGATTTATTTATCTTCCATAATTGAAACTTTGTAGCCTTGAGAGGAGCCCAGGCAGGCCAGGAAGTTTGGCTTCCTCCATCACCGGGGAAGCCCAAGCCTCCTGCCTGCTCTGTGGCACAGCCATTTTTGTTGGGATTTATTTATCTTCTATAATTGAAACTTTGTAGCCTTGAGCGGAGGCTTGGGCCGGCCAGGGTGTGCAGGAAGCTTGGCTTCCTCCATTGCCAGGGAAAGCCAAGCCTCCTGCTCTCTCAGTGGCTGCAGCCATCTTGGTTGGGTTAATTTGCATACTCGCTCCTGATTGGCTGGTGGGTGTGGCTTGTGGGTGTAGTAGAGGTACGGTCAATTTGCAAATTGCTCTTTTATTAGATAGGATTAGAGGCCCAGTGCACAATTCGTGCATGGGTGGGGTCTGGCCAGCCTGGCCAGGGGGAGGGGACATGGGAAGTTGGCCGGCCTGCCTGCTGGGGGAACTCCTGGTTGAGGCGACAATTTGCATATTAGCCTTTTACTATATAGGATATACACTGAGTGGCCAGATCATTACGGTTCAGAGATCATAATAATCTGGCCACTCAGTGTATGTCTCTTGGCCTTCCTTCTGTCTTCTTTCAAAAAGTATCTATCTATGTCCATTGCCCATTTTTTTGTTTGGGTTTTTTTTATCTTCCTTTTGTTAAGTTCTATGAGTTCGCTGTAAATGTTGGAGATTAAACCCTTATCGGAGATAACATTGGCAAATACGTTCTCTGGTTTCTTTTGCTGTGCAAAAGCTTTTTATTTTGATATAGTCCCATTTGTTTATTTTCTCTTTAGTTTCCATTGCCCTAGGAGCTAGATCAGTGAAGAAATTGCTTCAACATATATCTGAGATTTTGCTGCCTGTGGATTCCTCTAATATTTCATGGTTTTCCACATGATGTTTAAGTCCTTTACAATAAAATTTGAGTTTATTTTTGTATATGGTGTAAATTGGTGGTCTAGTTTCATTTTTTTCATGTATCGGACCAAATTTTCCAGCACCATTTATTGAAGAGACTGTGTTGACTCCATTGTATGTTCTTGCCTCCTTTGTCAAAAATTAATTGAGCTTAGTGGTTTGGGTCGATTTATGGGTTTCCTATTCTAATACATTGGCCTATATGTCTAGTCTTGTGCCAGTACCAGGCAGTTTTGAGAACAGTGGCTTTGTAATACATCTTGATATCTGGTACTGAGATCCCAACTACTTTGTTTTTCTTTCTCAGGATTGCTGCAGCTATTTGAGATCTTTTATTTATTCCAGATGAATTTTTGGAGAGTTCCTTCTAGGTCTGTGAAATATATTTAATGGGGAGTGCATTGAATCTATAGATTGCTTTGGATAGTATGGTCATTTTAATGATGTTGATTTTGCCAATCCATGAACACGGTATGTTCTTCCATAAGTTTATGTCTTTCTCTATCTCTTTTTTCAGTGTCCTGTAGTTTTCCACGTATAGGTCTTTTACCTCCACAGTTAAGTTTATTGCTAGGTATCTTAATTTTTTTGGTGTGATGGTAAATGGGATGGTTTTTTAGTCTCTCTTTCTGTAAGTTCACTATTGGTGTATAAAAATGCCATAGATTTCTTGGCATTAATTTTGTATCCTGCTACATTGCTGTATTCATTTATTAAGTTTAATATTTTTTGATTGAGTCTTTAGGATTTTCTATGTCCAGTATCATGTCATCTGCAAAAAATGACAATTTTACTTCTTTCTTTTTTTTCCAATGTGGGTGCCATTTATTTCTTCTCCTTGTCTGATCACTTCTAGTACTATGTTGAATAGGTGTGGTGAAAGTGGGCATCTCTGTCTTGTTCCTGTTCTTAATGGAAATGGTTTTAGTTTTTACCCATTGAGTATGATGTTGGCCATAGGTTCATCATATAACACTTTTATTATGATCATTCTATTTCCACTTTGCTGAGCATTTTTATCAGGAAAGGGTGTTGGGCTTTATCAGATGCCTTTTCTACATCAATTGATATGATTATGTGATTTTTATCTCTCAGTTTGTTTATGTGGTATATCATATTTATTGATTTGTGGATATTACACCAGCCTTGCTAACCTGGAATAAATCCCACTTGTTCATGGTGTATGATCTTTTTGATGTAATTCTAGATCCGTTTACTAGAATTTTTTTGTGGATTTTAGCATCTATGTTCATCCGGGATATAGGCCTGTAATTCTGTTTCTTTGTGGTGTTTTTTCATAGAACGATCTTGGAAGTGTGCCTTCTTCCTCTTGCATTTTTTGGAATAGTCTGAGTAGGATTGGTCTGAGTTCTTCTTTGAACGTGTGGTAAATCTCCCTTGTGAAGCCAACAGGTACAGGGCTTTTGTTTGTTAGAAACTTTTTGATTACTGTTTCAATTTCATCAGTTCTTATCAGCCTATTCATGTTTTTTTATTCTTCCTGGTTGAGTTTTGGAAGCTTGTATTTTTCTAGGGATGCGTCCAGTAAATCAGAGTTGTCCAGTTTGGTGGAAGCGTGTCTGCTCAAATGTGGGGTTAAGAGAGCTGAATGTGGGAAAGCCCATGTATGGGGACTGATCCCCAGGGCCTCTGAAGCCCCACAGAGGCAAGGCTTGCTCTGGATCCCAGGAAGGGCATCCTCCAGCCTCCTTGGTGCCTCTCTGGACCCAGGAAAGCAGCTGGGATGTTGTTTTTCCTTCTGCACATTGTAGCGTGTCATGTTCTCCAAAATAGCTCAGACGAACGGGGGAGAACTCCTGATGTCTTTCATCAGTGGGTGTCCCCAGCATCAGGCTCATGAGAAGTTGGCTGACATTCCACGGATGCATAAAGAGGACTCCCAGACTTGGGAGCACATTCTAAGGACCACCCTCCCACTCAAAAAAAAAAAAAAAAGGCTGGAAGGGCATATGCCTTGGGATCCCAGTAGGAATCATGTGCTCAGAGACTGCTGTGTCCTCTACATAAGTGAGGGCCATGATGAGGGCAGGTGGCAGGTGACTAGGATGTGGTAAAAACATTCCTCAAATTCATGTGTGGGTGCTGGGAATCAGCAGGGCCTGTCCAATACTGGGCAGGAAGGACAGCCCTTGATGCAGATGTACTCCTGCCTCTAGTGCCACAGCTCATGCCCTGGGAAAGCAGTTCTGAAGGGGAAGGTATATCTGTGCACTGTGCATGGGGGTAGAAAGAGGAGTGTTTCTTGCTCATGAAGAAGGCATGTTCGGCTCAGACTTTCTAGGTGATTCTAAGTGGTCCCTCCTGCCTCCTTATATCTCCTGGATACTGGGATCTCATAGAAGCTTCCTGAGCTTGGGCTCCTACCATTTTCCAGTTTGGGCCTGGTGCATGTCATGTCAGTGTTAAAGAGAAATACAGCCCCCAAGTGGCACCACTCCTGCTAAAAGTCCATGATACAAGTCTAGATTCAAATCCTGAGCTCATTACAGTTTAAACCTCTTCCAGAAATCTAATCAACCAGTCTGGAATTTTCTGGTGAACACCACTGTGGTAATCTGTCACATGGTCCCTCTCCCTGGAATATGAGAGTTGTTTGGGCATCACATTGCAGTGGTAGAGAAGGGCCTGCAGAAAAGTTGTGCCTCTCTCTTTATCTCTCTGCTTCTCTCTTTCTCTGTCTATCTATCTTTCTGTCTCTTTCTCTCTCTCTCTTTCTCTGTATTTCTCTTTCTGTCTCTCGCTCTCTGTGTGTGTGTGTGTGTGTCTGTCTCTCTCAATTTCAAAAGATCCAATGTGTGACTCAGTGCAGCATGGGAATATCCCATAATATGGCAGATCTTTACAAGCTAAACACTAGTACAGCTTCAAATCGTTTGAAGGGGAAGGTATATCTGTGCACTGTGCTTAATCCTGAGAGAGGACACTCTTTCCTCACAATCTGAGTGAGAGTTTTAGACCTGGGCTCAAAAGGAGTTTTTTGAAGCCAATTTGCATGGGTTGTTCCCTGGGGTTGAGCAAACATTAGTTATCCATATAGACTTTGCCAGTCATGTTTAGGGCCCAGGCCCCTGGAACTTCCCTTGGCCTAATCTGCTGCCTGTGGAAGGTCAGCATGTGGAAGAGGAGGCTTGAGCCAAAGAGAATGCCCTTTGGGAACAGCTCCTTGATAAGGATACATAGGTCTTTTGGCCTACGTTTATTTTTCTCTGTGCTTCCAAGATTCTAAAGAGCCCACAACTCATGCCTCTCAGTGGCTTTCAGAATTGGATAAGTCACGTCCGAAGTTCCGCTGCAGACCTCTCCTCGCGCCTCTGCACAGCCCACAATTTTACATTTAATTTTCTCAAGCCAGTTTGCTGAGTTCATCTGGTTTTTCTGGGAGGAAATGCCCTTTACCTCCACAGAGGGAGGGTGATTGAATCTCCTGCCTATACTCCCCATCAGCTTGGGTTTAAGGGACCCACCCATGTCCTTCTTAACCACCAGCCTTTTAAGTTCCCAAGTTTACCCAGTCAGAGTCTTTGAGTTTCCCAAGTGTTCACCCTGTATTGGGTAATTCCCTTAGTCCTATTACAAACTTGCAGCCCCTCCCTCTCCTGATCCATCCCTAGATGTGATTTTGGCCCTACCTCCTTTGGGGAAGATTTGATCCTCAAAATCTGGAAGACCAACTGTCCCTTACTTCCTCTTTGAATGAGCACAGATATGCAATTGAGGTAATGTCAAGTGTCAGGGACTATTTGGTACTCAATACTGTTGCACTGTATTCCTTTTTCTCTTGAGATGATACCCTGTCTGCCTAATGGTGTGTTAACATGAACATTAGGGAATTTTGATGTGACACCAAAACCCCACCAAATCTACTTCCAGGTTGGTTTCATTTTCTTTTCCTTTCATGAATGGACATACAATTCAGTTGGAGGTGTGGAGAGTGCAAAACCCAATCAGGTTAACTGCCTGGAGATCCAATACTAAGGTTTTGCTTTCAGTTTGAAGTTGCCATTTCAGCTAGGACCTCAAAGGAAGGTGTGGCCAGACAGGGTATAATGGCTTCTAAGGAGGCCGAGGAGGGACCAGAGGCTAGAGCATGAGAGTCACTGCCCAGGTCTGAGCAGAGGGCTCCCTGCACCACGTCCGCTCTGGTGAGTCAGGAGCCTAAGGTGGTGGTCCCCAAAGACCTGCAGGCCAAGGTCCCACAGAGAATTTTCCTTTCTCTTCTTACAAATGAGTAGACTTTGCCTTTGATTCTAGAAGCAGGTTAGCCTTAATCCAAAATGTTTTGATTTCTGTTTTGATGTATGCCATTCATAGAGACAAGCTTTCCCTGGTATCTAAAGTAGAAAATTCCTAAGGAACCTATTATAGGCCAAAGTGGCAAAATCCTTTTTGGATTTTTTAGTGGCCTGGCTGTGTCTGACAACAGGTCTTAAGGGAGGTCTTTCGTAATAGCCAAGTGATGTTTAGAAAGAGAGGAAGGGAGAAAGAGGGAAACGTTGATGTGAGAAACATCCATCAGTACAGGGCTCCTGTCCACACTGTATTGGGGGTTGGAAATGGAGGCTGCAAGTGACCTTTGGGTGTAAGGGGGGATGCTCAACGAAATGACAAGGCTTTGCAGTCTCTTTTTGAGAGGAGGCTTAGTTGTGACATGTGAGCCCTCTGTTGTCATGGATTAAGTGGTCATTCTAATATTCATAGAAGGGACACACAATAAAATGAACATCTCAGAAATAATGGTTATTTTTCTCATTTCCAGCTTCCCCTTGCTTTAGAAAACTTTTGTGCTACTTTTACTGTTCCTCATTTAAAATGTCTCAAAGGCCACAAGGTACGCATTGTGTGGGTGTTCCTTAATCTTCCCCATCTATTTTATTTGTTGCAGCTTAGCAACAGGTGGTGCTGGGCCAGGGGCTGCTGCCTACTACAGTTGCATTCAGTCCATCAGTGATAATCAGAAAGGTTTTCCCTGAAAAAGGTGGGGACATCTCTCTGGTTTCCGAGTACTCACTGCACAGCGGAATTACAGGTAGGCAGTGGGTAGATGTGGGAGGGGTCCAGTGGTCCTCCCACTGCTCCTTAGTGCTTGGTGAGGTGCTTGTCCTGCCACCAGCAGAGGAGAGGCAGGGCTGAGTGGCTTTGTGGCCCCTACGCAGAAAACGGGATTGGGGGAAATTGGAGATGCTTCAGTTGCTGCCAGAGCAATACCTTTGGCCCTCAGCTGTTTCGGCTGAAGGAAGGACTGGGGTTGCTCATGCTCAGCCTGACTAGATGCCTTGCTCCCTGCTGTCTCTCAGGATATCTTTAAGATCAACTTCTTCGGGATGAGCCTGCGGGCTCCACGCAGACTCCTGGAAATGGCATGTCAGAGCCTCCTGAGGGATGAAGCCTCGGTCATCGCTGCTGTGGAGTGGCTGCCTATGGAGCCCTTCCCACCTCTGTTCATGGCTGCTTTAGCCAGGAAGCACAGCAAAGTCTTCAAGGTCATGGTGCAGGGTTGGCTCTTCCCCTGCCTCCCTTTGGGTGGCCTGATTAACCATCAGCATCCTTACCATGACACCTTGCAGGCTGTGCTCGATGGGCTCGATGCCGTGCTTGCCCAGGAAACGTGACCCAGGTGAGGGGGATTCAGTAGCCTGTTAGACCCTGGGGATCTAAGCAGTTACAGCTTGGATCAAGGAGTATGTAGGGCCAAAGGGAGAGCTCAGGTAGGCTTTGGAGCCACTGCTGGGTTCATTCTGGAAACAGGCTATGGATATATAGGGCTGATGAAGATGCAGAGAGTGACTGAAGCGACATGAGTTCACCCTCTCCTGGTGGCACCTAAAGTTACCAGAATGGGTATCATGAAGGATCCCAGTAGTGCAAGGAGCAGCAGATTCCTGGAGTATGGAGTAAAAGTCCAGTCAGGTATGTGGCCCAGGTGTCCAGATTCCCAGACTCATGGTCATAGTCTTATTCCCTGTTATCTTAATGCACCCCAGTCTACCTCCTATTTTCTCCACAGGAGGTGGAAAATGCAGGTGCTAAATTTACAGAACAGAGCTGATTAGGAGTTCTGGATCATGTAGGCTGGAACCAGAGCCAATGTGTGCTCACTGCTGGAGCCTGAGGCCCGCCACCCATGAGGAAGAGGGGAAAAGTGGACAGCTTAAGGGTGGGGCCACATCCACCCTTGGCCGCCATGAGGTGTTAGTAGGCCTTTGCCTCAAGGAAGGTGTCCTTGATGAGTCCCTCAGTTACCTTATTAAGAAAGTCAGCGAGAGGAGAGGTTTGCTGCATCTTTGCTGTAAGAAGCTGAAGGTTTTTTCCGTGTCAAAGGAAAACATTAACATCCCGGATATGGTGCAGCTTGACTCTGTTCAGGATTTAGAGATAAATTGTACCTGGAAGCTGTCCACTCTGAGGAAGTTCGCTCCTTACCTGGGCCAGATGGGCAATCTGCGTCATTTCCTCCTCTCCCACTTCTTTACATCTTCTCACACCACGTTGGAGAAGGAAGAGCAGTGTGTTAGCCTAGTCACCTCTCAGTTCCTCTGTCTGTCCCGCCTCTATTTGGATGATATCTCCTTCCTCAAAGGCCACCTGGACCAGATCCTCAGGTGAGGGGTGGTGAGGTTTCCCTGAGACCCGAGTGAGCCCCTTCTCATTTCAGTCCACAGTGATAGCACTTCCTATGTGCCATTCATCAGCCGTGCTAGATAGCCTGAGTCACTAGGCGGTCCACACTGTCCATGTCTTGTTCACTGTGCTGTCCCCTTGCATGTTGTCATGTAACCCTCTCGAAACAAAGGTAGGACATATGAACTAGGACAGATGCTACTAAAGTAACTCCTTGCTAGGAATAGAAGTAATGGGGGATTCGGGCCAGGTGATGGTAGCTTGGGAATCCTTCTAAGTGGTGACTAAGGGAAGATGATGCAATGGAACCAAGTGAGGATGGCAGCGATAAAGGGAAAGCCCATGAGATTGAGGTTTCATGGGTTAAGGTTCACACTTAGCAATTTGGTGATGGCAGCCTTTCAATCCAAACCTGCCTCAAATCACCTGTCTGCCAAGGCTTGCCAAAGGCTCCCACTAATGGAATGCATCATGAATGCAGGATTCTGGAGGGAGGAATTACGAAAAGGGATAGGTGGTTTGCAGACAATGCAGTGGTCTAAGTTCATGCAGGGTGGCATCCCCTGCTGGATGTTGACCTACATTGCCCAGGCTAGCCCTTTCTGCAACTCTGCCAGTAGCCTCATTGGGCTAAGAGATGAGGGTGACAGGGGTCCAGGCTGTGGCTGGAAGGAAGCCCGAGTTAAAAGCATTTTGGGTCATGTCTCTAATACTAAAATTCACTGGATGCCTCTTGCTTGAGACATTGGGTCAGGCTCTTTTCTGAGCTTGGGTGGTAGATGCAGGGATTACCTTTGCTTGAATGGTTGTGAATAAATGTCAGTTATAAAGGGAACTGAATGTGAACCATCTGGTGTCCTCTATGACATGTTAACCCGATTCTCCCATCTGCAGTTACTGGTCAAATAAGAGGACATGAGCCCAGACACTAGGCTCGTGAGGTTGGTTCCAGGAGATCACATCATCATTTATCCTTTCCGGTTTGGTGGTTCTTTCTGGGGCACTGGTACCTCCTCACTTACCTCTGTGACTGTTGAGTGGGTCATCCCTCAGAAGGTGTATCCACAGGGACTAGAACAAGTGGCCTCCAGTGAGCACTACCAAAGTACAACTTCTCAGGGGCCATCACAGGTAACTAGTCCAGGCTCTGGACTCAAACACTCCTCCCCACTTGGACCCAGAGCCTGCCACCCTGGCAGGACTGAGTGTAGAGGGTTCCACCATCTTGTGGCTGTGGGCACTGCCATCTTTGAGGGTGGGGCAGTAAATTAGCATATCCCTTCCTTATTGTCTGTGGGCGACACAATCTTTGCAATGGTGTAAGGGCCAATTAGCATATTCCCTCTTTATTAGATGGGATAATAAGACAGGTAGACAGTAGTGATTTTGGATTTTTTTAATGAAAGTTCATTAACTAATCAATGAGTCCAATTTGGACATAAAGCAAATGCCACTTTCTGCTCAAAATGGCCTTTGCCATGGACATGAGTCCTTGTAACTATTTCCTAGAGCATCCTGATAATACTTCACCTCCATAAACTGCTCACCCTGGATTTGCAAAACTATGCATCTGTGAATTTCACACCTCTGAGACCTCAGGGTACACTTGGCTGTCGGGTGGAAGCTGGTAAGAGAAGGTAAACAGCCCACTCAACAGCATCAGGATGGCAGCCAGAACAGCCACGGGGATGGTGCTGCCAATCTCCTGCAGGTCCGGCCTGAAGAGGATGTGGAAGGATGGCGGGAATCATATGCCCTCTTCATTCATCATGGAGTGATAGTTCCAGATCACAGCAATGGAGATAAAGACACCAGCTGTGATGCTCAGAACTCTGGAAGCGAAGAACAGATTGCAGGTGGTGTCCTTCTGATAATGAGCCATGCACACTCTCTGCAGGCCCATGACTGTGAGCACTTTCCCCAGAAGAGCAAGGAGGCTGGCAGCCAGCAGCAGGTGCTGAGCGAGGCAGATATTGAGCGGCAGGTAGGTGTCACTGTAGGTGTAGCAGTGACATGCTATGGCTTTGCTCTGGAGGCTGTGGACTGGTAAGTGCAGACCTTCCACATCCCTATGCAGGCCAGCCCTGGGGAGGGGGCGGAGCTGCTCTCCATGTACCAAACCCGCCACTCGGCCAGGCCCATGCAAGTCAAGGAGAAGATCCATCTTATGGTGGTGACAATGAAAACCGCTACTTGGCAGTTGGCACTATTGACCAGCGAGGTCATGGCCATCTATCCTGGGGAACTGCAAACCAATAGAGAGCATCATGAGGGTGGGGCCCACCTGCCTGGAACTGCCCCCCGGGGATAAGCAGGGCTATATTGGAAAGGGAAATGCCATATTCCAGAGTGGAGATATTTGACCCCCATGCTCTGCTGGTGAAGGGTCCTTGGGCAATTTTTACTGAAAGCCTTAAAATATGCAGACTTTCACCCTGCAGGTTACCTAAGTGGTTAGAGCGCATCTCCCCAAAAGGCCAAAATTGCTATTTCAATCCTTGGTCAGTGCACATACAAGAATCAAGCAATGAGTGCTTCAGTCAGTGTTCCAAGTCGATGTTCCTTCCTGCCTCCCTTCCTCCCTCCATCACTCTCCTCCCTTCCTCCTTCCCTCCATCTCTCAAAAATCAACAAAAATATGTTCAAACTTTCAAACAGGCTGTTCCACTTCTGGGCATTTGTTGAAAGACCCAATTAAGATTGGCTACAAATATTTTACAATAGAGATGGGCATCACATGGGACCAGGATCTGTGGCGGGCTGGGCCAGGCAGGGGCACAGAAGATAGGCCAAGACCTGACCCTGTGCCCACCAAACTCCACAGTTCCTTTCAAGGTGCACGAATTTGTGTACTGGGCCCCTAGTCTTTATATATAAAACCCTAATATGCAAATTGACTAAATAGCAGAACAACTGGTCTCTATGATGCACACTGACCACCCGGTGGAAGACGCTCAATGTAGGACCTGCCCCTTGGTGGTATGTGTGTTTTGAGAAGCCAGGCTCACAGCTGGCAAGTGCAGCAGAGGTGGCAGAAGCCTCCATGGCAGCGTGAAGGATCCCTCAGGGGATATCTGACTGCTGCCTTAGGCCTGCTCCCAGAATGTGAGAGGGCACAGGCTGGGCTAAAGTACCTCTCAGTTGGTACCCTCCCTGCTCAGTGCATGAATGGAGTGCCTCTAGTGTTTTAATACATCTCTTGGCCTTCTATAGGTCCTGTTTAAAAAAGTGTCTAAGTCCTTTGCCCGTTTTTTATTAGATTGTTTATCTTTGTTAAGTTGTATGAGTTCCCTGTAAATTTTGGAGATTCAACCCTTACTGGAGATAACATTGGCAAATATGTTCTCCCATGCAGTGGACTTTCTTGTGTTGTTGATGGATTCTTTTGCTGAGGAGAAGCTTTTTATTTTGATGTAGTCCCTTTTTTATTTTCTCCTTAGTTTCCATTGCCTTAGGAGCTGAATCAGTAAAAATATTGCTAAGACACATGTCTAATATTTTGCTGCCCATGGATTCTTCTAAGATTTTTATAGTTTCCCATCTTCCATTTAATTCCTTTATCCACTTTGAATTTATATGTGTATACGGTGTAATTTGGGGTCTAGTTTCATTTTTTGCATGTATCTATCCAATTTTCTCAACACCATTTATTGAAGAGACTTTCTTGCTCCATTGTATGCTCTTTTATCCTTTGTCAAATATTAATTGAGCATAACAGCTTGGATTGATTTCTAGATTCTCTGTTCTGTTACATTGATCTATATGTCTATTCTTATGACAGTAACAGGCAGTTTTGAGAACCAGTGGTTTTATATTATAGCTCAATATCTAATATTGCAATACATTCAACTTTGTATTTCTTTTGCAAGAAATTTATGGTCTTTTTTTATTCTGTACTAGAGGCCCAGTACACAAAATTTGTGCCAGGTAGGTTACCTAGGCCTGGCAGTCGATCAGGGCTGATCTGTTGGATGACTGGCATGGTGATCAGAGGCCGCTGCTGGCACTTACCTTAGCTGGCCTGGGGCCTGAGGACTGGGGGCTGCTCCTGTGTTGAGTGTCTTACCACTGGTGGTCAATGCGCATCATAGCGACCAGTCATTCTGCAGGTTGTTCTGCTGTATGGTCATTTTGAAAAATAGGCTTTTATTATATAGGATGAATTTTTGGAGACTTTGTTCTAGGTGTGTGAAATATTCTGTTGGTATCTTAATGGGGAGTTCATTGAATCTACAGATTGTTTTGGATAATATGGCCATTGTAATGATGTTGATTCTGCCAGTCCATCAACACAGTGTATTCATTCATTTGTTTATGTCGTCCTCTACCTCTTTTTTCAACTTCCTCTCATTTTCCAAGTACAGTTCTTTTATTTCCTTCCTAAAGTTTATTCCTAGGTATCCTAATTTTTTTGTTGTATCGTAAATTGGATTTTTTTGTTTAGTTTCTATTTTTGTAAGTTCATTATTGGTATATAAAAAGCCATAGATATCTGTTTGTTAATTTTGTATCATGCCACATTGCCAAATTCATTTGTTAAGTCTCATAGTTTTTTGATGGAGATTTTGGGATTTTTCTATGTACAATATCATGCCATTTGCAAATAATGACAGTTTCACTTATTTTTTTCCAGTTGGAATGCCTTTTATTTCTTCTTATCTGATCGTGATGGCTAGCATTCCAGTACTATATTGAACAGTAATCATGAAAGTTGTCATCCCTGTCTTGTTCCTCTTCATAGGGAAAATGGTTTTAGTTTTTGCCATTGAGTATGATGTTGGCCTTTAGGTTTGTAATTTATGGCTTTTATCATGTTGAGGTATGCTCCCTCTATTACCACATTGCTGAGAGTGTTTGTCAAAATTGGGTGTTGGATTTTGTCCAATGTTTTTTCTGTATCTATTGATCTGAAAATTTTTTTTGTCTTTCAATTTACTTATGTGATATATCACATTTATTGATTTGCAAATATTGTACCAGCCTTGCATCATGAAATAAATCCCACTTGATCCTTTAAATATATTGCTGAATGAGATTTGTTAATAATTTGTTGAGTATTTTAGCATCTATTTTCATTAGGGATATTGGACTATAATTATCATTCTTTGTAGTTTCTCCATCTGGCTTTGGAATTAGGACAATGTTGGTCTCATAAAAAGAGTTTGGAAGTGTTCCTTCCTCTTGGATTTTCTGAAATAGTTTGAGGAGTATAGGTGTTAGTTCCTTTAATGTTTGGTAGAACTCCCCCGTGAAGTCATCTATACCTGGGCTTTTGTTTGGTGGGAGTTTTTTTATTACTACTTCTATTTCATTAGTTGTTGTTAGCCTATTCAGATTTCTTTTTTTTCCTGATTTGGTTATGGGAATTTGCATTTTTCAAGGAACTTGTCTATTTCATCCATATTGTCCAGCTTGTTGGCATATAGTTGTTCATAGTATTTTCTTATAATCCTTTGTATTTCTGTGGTGCCAGTGGTTATTCCTCCACTTTTACTTCTGATTGTATTTATTTAGGTCCTCTCTCTTTGTTACTTGAAAAGTCTTGTTAATTAATGATTTATTGATTTTGTTAACCCTCTCAAAGAACCAGATCTCCGTTTCATTGAATTTTTATATTTTTTTAGTTATTTATTTCTGCTCTAATCTTTATTATTTTGTTCCCTCTACTTAAACTGGGATAATATTGTTTTTCTCTTTCTAGTGTTTTAAGTTGTAGAGTTAAATTGTTTATTGCTGATTTCTTTTTTCTTTCTTTTTTTTTTTTTAAAGATATGCCTAAGCCCTAACTGGTTTGGCTCAGTGGATAGAGCATGGGTGTGTGAGCACATCCCCAGTAGGGCATGTGCAGGAGACAGCTGATCAATGTTTCTCTCTCATTAATGTTTCTAACTCTCTATCACTTCCTCTCTGTAAAAAATAAATATAATAAAATAAAGGAGATATGCCTGTAGTGCTATGAACTTACTTCTCAGGACTGCTTTTGCTGTGTCCCAGAGATTTGGGGTTGTTGTGTGTTCATTTTCATTTGTTTCCAGGAATTTTTTGATTTTTTTCTTGATCTCATTGGTAACCCATTCATTGCTTATTAACATGTTATTTATGCTCCATGTATTTGTATGTTTTTGGGTGTTATTACTGTAGTTGATTTCTTCTTTAATTCCACTGTGATCTGAGAAATGCTTGATATGATTTCAGTTCTTGAACTTGTAGAAACTGTTTGTGTGTCCTAACATGTGGTTTCTCTTTGTGAATGTTTATGGACACTTGAGAAGAATGTATATTCTTCTGCGTTGGCATGAATTGTTCTATAAATGTCAATTAAATCGATGGGATCCTGTATGTCCTTTAGAGTCTCTGTATCCTTGTTATATTTTTGTCCTGAGGAACTATCCAGTGAAGCCAGATGGGTGTTAAAGTCCCCTACTATGACTGTGTTGTTCTAAAACTCTCTGTTAAATTCCTCTAGAAATTATATATATAGGCCCAGTGCATGAAATAAATTACTTATTCTCTTTGGAAAACCTAAATGGAAAAAAGGATTGAGGAACCTCCAACAAGGCTGAAAAACAATTGTTCACCTCCTTCCTTTTGTAATTTCTCAACCTTTAAAGGAATAGTATAAGTAGGAAGAAAAATTACATACGGAATGATATAAATGTTTGAAGAAATCTAAATGTAAGCATCCTTTTGCTTATTGAAATGACATCAGCACCTTTCTGATGTGGGAATAATAAGATTGAAACAGAGAATGTACTTAAACTGAACCAGTTAGCTTTCCTGACTGAATGAAATGAACAAAAGTGCCCCTATATAGTGATATGTATTTTATTGTAGAACTACTCATGCACTTTCTCTTCAACTATTTGAAATTTAATGTACCACAAAGGGTATACTCTCCCAAACATTGAGTTATCATGAAGCCTCAGTATTTTTATTAGTGAATGTAAACAAGAACCATGAATGGGAAAGGTTTTCAAAAACTCACCTGTTGGACTGTTGAGTGTATAGTTATCAACAAGCCTTCCAACTTGAATTTAAAAAATTACCACAAAAATGTGTGGTTTCTTAATATTATTTTTATTAGAATAGTGTATGTGAAATTAATTGAAAATTTTGGAAGCTGGAACCTCAATTTTTTAAGGACTTTAAAATCTAGCATGTCAGATTTTGGTGCAGTGAGGGAATAAGCCCTGTTCGGATTGGCTCAGTGATCCCCTTTTTCATTGCCACCTGGTATGCTGCTGGATTGGTGAAACACTTAATAGAGCCACTTGGACGTCAAATTTACTCAGCTAAATTTTACCAATGTAGGTTTGAATTGATAACATATTTTAGTGCAGAGAAAAACAAGAAGGAAAACAATACAAAACTTCCCAGTATAGAATAGATCACATTATATCCAATCTTATGGGTAAGTGGACTAGAAAGGAAGATTAGAGAAGAAGAAGGAACAGCATAAAAATTCTGACCATAACAAAGGGCTCCTTCTTGTATTTCTTAAATGGATATTGTGGGTATCAAAACCCTAAGCTATTTACATACTTTTCAATATATTTATTTTTATTGCTTTCAGAGAGGGAGAGGGAGAAAGAGTTAGAACCATCAATGGTGAGACAGAATCATTGATTGGCTGCCTCCTACAAGACATCTACTAGGCTTGGAACCCACAACCTGGGTATGTCCCGGACTGGGAATTGAACCCTGACCTCCTGGTTCACAGGTCAAAACTCAACTCCTGAACCAAGCAGGGCAGGCTTTGGCTCTTCTTTATTCAGAGTCTTCCCTCTGACATTCATGTCCCCTAGCTGTCCTAAATCCAACCTGCCTGACTGCTGTGCAGATTGGTGGTCTCTGGGGTACATTCTAATAGTTAGCAACTGACTATGTGTGCCTTACTCTCCCTGCTTGCTTTCTGATGGCCTGGAGACACCCTTCCATAGGGCCTTCATGTACAGAATCCCTGTATAATAGCAGTCATCACCTACGAAGGGCCCTTGTATGCCCATCTTCACAGATGATGTCTCTATGTAAACATGCACTTTCTAAGCCTCATTGCCTTGATACTGTGCCTTTTTGAATATTTTGATGGAAAAGTCCAGATTCTAATGAAGAATTTTGCTGGATTTCTCATTTGTGGTCTCCAGAACAAATAGTGTCTAGTGTAGGACACCTTGTTTTAGAGACAACATGCAGCAATGAGTTTTGTTTAGTCTTGTTTTAATATGGTGGGTTTTAAAATTAATTCTTTTGAGAGATGAATGGAGATAGACACACAGACAGAAAAGTCTTCATGTGAGCCAGAAATATTAATGGTTGCCTGGGGGCCGGACCTGCCACCTGGACATGTGCCCTGACCAGGAAACAAACAGGTGACCTTTGTGATGCACAGGACAATGCCTATGCCTAGCTACACTGGCCAGGGTGCACTGACTTTCACTTTTCTTCCTTATCTTGCATCTGGAGGCTAATAATCACTATTAATGCTAATAACAGTGGGAAATTCCAGAACAGGACATGCTGAAAAGTGCTTTACATAAGTTAGCCCCACAGGTGAATCTCACCACAACATAATGGGACAGGGTTTCTATGTGTGGTGAGGAACCAACCCAGATCATGCATTGTTTTGCCTATGCTCTTCCTCCCGCAGAACTGCCCATTTTTATACATTTCCTCAAATTCCAGAAGTTCTGATTCCCATTATGGACACTGTTTCCTGTCAAGGTGGATATGGAAAGACAAGGTACAAGTCGAGAGAAATAGAGATAGAGATAGAGATAGAGATAGAGATAGAGATAGAGATAGAGATAGAGATAGAGATAGAGATAGAGATAGAGACAGAGACAGAGACAGAGACAGAGATAGAGATAGAGATAGAGATAGAGATAGAGATAGAGATAGAGACAGAGACAGAGATAGAGATAGAGATAGAGATGAGAGAGTGGGGGGGAAGAGAGAGAGAGAGAGAGAGAAAGAGAGAGAGAGAGAGAGAGAGAATTTGATGTAAGAGAGATACATTTTCTTATCCTTGTTCTCTGATCCTCTTTCTTTGGGAGTGGGGAGGGGGCTCACCATCTGTGACAGAAATTTCAGCATTTCTCTCCCCAGTGTGGCTCAGTAGACCTATGATCCAAGAAGACATAGTTCAATTCTCAGTTGGGGCAGGCCCCCAAGTTTAGGCCTTGATCCCCAGGGATGGGTGGACATACAGGAGATAGCCAACCAATGATTTTGTCTCATTATTGAGGTTTCTATCCATCTCTCCCTCTTCCTTCCTCTCTGAAATTAGTAAGAAATGTACTTAAGAAATGGTTACATATGCTCCCAAGCTGATGGGCTCAATCTAGAGGAGTTGAAGTAGATAAAAAGAAAGTAATGGCAATAAAAAGAGAATAAAGGGCCAGTTCCTCTGTGTGGCAAGGTAGGAAGTTACTGACACCCGGCAGAGAGCAGCAAGCACATGAGTGGCTGGCACTGCATGAGAGGCAGTAGAAGGAGAAAAAACAGGACTGACTCCCTCACATTCAGGGAGCTGAGACACAGAAATGGAGCCCTGCCCCTGGGCCTGGGTGTGTGGCCTTCTTCCCAGGTGTTGCTCCTCTGGCAGGCCACTCAGTGAGCCAAATGAGACAGCCTAGGGCTAGAATGCAGTGGCATGTGGGCAGGGCACCTGTTCCTTGCTGGGCAGCTAACTGCGCATTGACTATGGGATCCAGCTGCACAGTATGACATCTCCCTTTCACTTGGTTGTATTTCCCCTCAGGGTGGCCCTCCATACCCGCCCACCATCCCCAGTGTGACATTCACCTGTGTCCACTTAAGTGCTCCCTGGGAACTGGCTTGGGATTGTCCACTCTTCAGACCCAAAAACCAGGGCCAGTTTGTGGCTCAGAGTTGGTTTACCACCTCCGTGATTGATGGGAAGGAGGATCATGTGGAGAGAGTCCTCTCACATTATGACCTAGCCTCCACAAAGGGTTTCATATTATTAGTACGGGACACAAATACTAAGTAAAGGTTTATGCCAGCTTAATATTTTGCTGAAAGGAATATAAATGTGTTTACTGGCCACAAGTATTTGAATTCAAGCAGGGGCTGGATCCAGTGGGATGACAGGCATGGATGTGTGAGTTTGGGCCTCTGACTAGCTGGCACGATGATATCCCTTTCAGTACTGGGGCCTGACTTGTGCATAGGGAAGCCCTACCATGCAGCAGCCAAAGGCATCCGGAGTCCACCAGCCCCCTCAGCCCCGCAGCTGCCCAGTGCTGGCCTGAGGCACAGGCAAGCCTTGGATGTCGGATGCCCAGCTGCCTAGGAACTCCCAAGGCTCAGGTAACCAGGGCCAACCCAGACTTGAGCTTGTGACTGCGGCAACTGATTGCAGGGTTGCCTCCCGCCCCTGAGGGCTCCCGGACTATGAGAGAGGGCCAGCCGGACTGAGAAACGCTCCCCTTCAGTGCATATATTTTCATGCACTGGGACTCTACTTGGGTATATAATCAATGTTATATACTTACCATGTGGAAATGAGAGTTGCTGGAATTCTCACAGCCCCCTCTCAAACTCCCACTACAAACAACCCACCTGACCTTCTATGTCATGGCCCGAACACCTCTCAACCTGTATATGCAATTTCCCCAAATGTGCAAGAGCAGAATAGTGGAAGGAATCCCCCTTCCATTACCAGACTCAGCAATTATCACGATTCTGCTATATTAATTTTCTATCTCCTTTCTTCCCTTCTTTTCATCTATTTTTCTTTCTCCAAAGGACTTTAAAGCAAACCCCAGACATCACATTTCTTCATCCTTATACACTTCAAAAGTAGTCTCTAAAAATAGGGCATTTCCTTGCATAATCATAGTATACATTTAAAGATAAAAACTTTTTGTTGTTATTATCAAATACTTACTAGAATTTTTAAAGCTTGAAAAATAATTGTAGAGCCCTAGCTCGTTGACTCATTACATAGAGTATCAACCTGCAGACTGAAAGGTCCCAGGTTCGATTCCCATCAAGGGCACATGCCCGGGTTGGGCTAGATCGCTAGTAGGGGGCATGCAGGAGGCAATCTATCAATGATTCTCTCTCATCATTGCTGTTTCTATCTTTCTTTCCCTCTCCATTCCTCTCTGAAATAATTAAAATTATATTTTAAAAAATAATAGTACAGCCCTGACCGATTTAGCACAGTGGTTAGAGTGTCGGCCTGCAGACTGAATGGTCCTGGGTTCGATTCCAGTCAAGGGCATGTACCTTGGTTGCAGGCACATCCCCAGTGGGGGGTGTGCAGGAGGCAGCTGATCAATGTTTCTAACTCTCTACCCCTCTCCCTTCCTCAGTGTAAAAAAAAAAATAATAATAATAATAGTACAATTTTATTTATTTTATTGCACAAGACATTCACTCTGCCTCTTAAGTCTCAATTTAAAGCACCCCCCACCTCCACACCTTCTTTGCTATTTTTGAAAAAGAAAAAAAAAAAGATTTTGGTTTACTGAAGAAAATGAGTCAATTGTCCTGTTTTTAAAATTGCTACCTACCTCTTAAAGCTTGATTAGATTCTGAGTCAGCATAGGTCTTATTTCTACAAATCTAGGTAACTGCTCTCAGAACCACATATCAATTAAGTATGCTCTGTGTGAAAAAAAGAATTCTCTCTCATGATTCATGGGTGGTCCAAATGACTTCCAGGGTGAGTTGTTAAGCCCCCCTAACACCCTCAACACATTCCAAAATCATGATTATAGGCAGGCAAGTCAGGAGAGACAACAACTTCAGCTCACTCACTGACTGATGGCTTCTATCAACTTATATTAACTAGATGTCTTTCATACAAGAAGGAGAAGTACCTCTAAAACATCTTGTCAAGAACTTTGGGGACATAACATACACCTGAACCAAAGCCTCTGCTCGATTGCTCACAGCTCCTCAGAAGTTTCAAAGGACTCAACTAAAACTCAACAAATAACTGGGGGGAGAGGGTCATGAATAGGGTTAAATTGAGACAGACTCACTTTAATATGAGAGGTACAGGAGAGAAATGCAAGGGCTGACATGAAATGACTTTCTTCTCAAAGAGTACTTAAGTCTCTGAGAGCACAATGTCTGAAATAATTCCCCCCCTGGGGCATAAGTCTATCAGCTATTTAAATATGTGTTCCAAAGACATTGCCTGTGGAACCCAGAATATTTAATGGAACCTTTGCCTCTGGGCCTTGAATCTGATCTGTGGGCAAGGGATTCTTCCCTCTTCCCTCTGATGGAGTGAGCGTAATGTAGTAGAAGCATTCTTGAGGAAATGCCCCTTCTCTGCCTGCTGTGATTTGCACAATGTCCTTAAAACTGGGAGGAAGTCACAGCCTCTGCATTGAGTGAGAGACAATGGCTCCCTTCCCAGGGGTTTGAAAGGAGCCTCTGGGTTCCAGGGGAAATTCAGGGCTGGCCTTGGGCCAAGTCTTACCCATTCTCCTTGCAGCTGTGGAATGGCTGGAAATGGTTCCTAGATAAACACCACGTTTCCCCCATTGAAATCTGTCTCCAAAGTAGGCCTCATTAACAGACTGACAGGACATATAAGTTTGAAACTGGACGTGTGTTATTTAAGTGAGTCAAACCTCTGGTTATTTGAAAAAGGAAGCTCTTGGGAGACATGCTTCTGATGAGGACCAGTTTCTGGAACCTGATACCTTGCGGAGGGCTGCACGCCTGCCTCCTGCTGGTCACGCGGGGAATGCCAGAACCTCTGGGGCTGTGGAAAGCTGTCTCTTGACCCCTCTTCGCTTTTAGTGTCAACAGAGAGCAAGTGGACAGGTCATAAGGGTTCAGACTCACCAGGTGAGGCAGCAACCATGACAGGGTCTGCTCTGGGGAAGCTGGGAAAAGAGTTCCAAGCCCTTGTCAAGGGCTCTTTGGCAATGACTGTTTAAGGTTCTCACTTTATTATTTTTTCACAGGAATAGGGCAAGACAATGTGTCCTATGCATTTCCCATCTGGGCAGCACACAGCGAGTGAGCCTGAGGGTGGTGGCATTTCTCTCAAGGCTGCCATGCGGCCTTTGGGGTTGGGGCCAGCGTGGGACAGTGCCGGGCTTTTTCTGGGGCTGCCAGGCAGGGAGGGGTCCCTGTGAGAGTACGCTATGAGGGAGACCCAGCAGAGGCAATGCCTGGGCTCCGGGACACCAGCAGGTGCCTGTCACGGTGCCCACCCTGTGAGCTGAGTGTTTCCTGACTCAGGAGTCACTTTGCCCTTTCTCTTCCTTGTTCTCCCTGTTTGCCACCCCCTTTAGCCCTTTCTTCTCCTCCCAGCCCACCTCCATCCCCAGCTCATGTGTCCTGTGTGAGTTCCTAACAGGAACTCTTCCAGGGAGACAGTAAGATCCAACTGGAGCAGAGTAGGGTGACAGCCAAGACCCAAGTCAGTTTTGCCCCAAAGTCCTGGTCCAAGGACCAATCAGGGAGGCCACCCTGTGGCCTGGCCCTGGCTCCCTATCATGACACTTTCTCCCCATTGCCGTGGCTCTTCTTCCAGGGTTTCTACTTAAGACTCGGATGGATTACAGTGACTATTTGGTCTAAGACCTCAAAAAAGGACATTTCTATTGTAGAAAGACTTCAACTCTTGAAGGCCTGTTCCTTTAAGGAGACTATTGTCACAGGCCTGCAGGCCAGCCCTGGGAGCCATGGAAACATAAGAATGTTTGTTTTCCTCATCTCTATTACAGCCTGGCAGTTGCTTTCATTTGTACCTCTGAGACGTCCTCCTCCTGCCTTCTGTATTGGTTGGGTAACCATAGCGCTTTATTTTTTACCCTGGTTAAGAGAGCCCTGAGATTTCTTGGGGTGGGGCAGGGGTTCACTCTATGTAATCCATTTGCTTGCTCTGTGAACCAGTTAACTGTCATCAGCAGTCCTGCAGAGAGGTGAACGTAGGCCACCTTTATTTGTTTATCATTTATGTTAAAACTTGTCTTTTGTAAAAACATGTTTTTATTGATTTTAGAGAGAGAGCAAGGGACAGGGAGAGAGAGATAGAAACATAAATGATGAGAGAGAAACATGGGTCAGCTGTCTCCTTCACACCCTGTACTTGGGATCCAGCTTACAACCTGGGCATGTGCTCTGACTTGGAATGGATCCATGAACTCCTGGTTTTCATGGCAAGGCTCTACTGAGTCACACCAGCCGGGACAGGCTACCTTAATTAGACAGAAATGAGCACCATCACATTTGCAGGCTTGTCTACAAGCCTCTTTGCTGATAACTTTGTCAAACCACAGGGCCTTGCTCCTTTCATAAATCTAACACATCTTTCTCTTTATAAAGGATCAGATTTTTTTTGTACTATTATGTTATAACTAGAGGCCCAGTGCATGACATTCATGCACTGGGGGAAGGGGGAGTGTCCCTCAGCCTGGCCTGCACCCTCTTGCAGTCCGGGACTCCTTGGGGGATGTCTGCCTGCCGGCTAAGGCCTGCTCCATGGAGGCAGGAGAGGCTCCCTCCACAGTTGCTGCCCTCACCAGCTGTGATCCTAGCTTCTAGCTGAGTGGTGCTCCCCCTGTAAGAGTGCATTGACCAGCAGGGGGCAGCTCCTGTGTTAAGTGTCTGCCCTCTAGTCGTCAGTGGATTTCATAGTGACCAGTCATTCCATGGTTTAGTCAATTTGCATATATAGGGTTTTATTATATAGAACTAGAGGCCCAGTGCACAAATTCATGCACTTGGGGAGTGACGGCCTCAGTCCGGCCTGCACCCTCTTGAAGTCCGGTAGCCCTTGAGGGATGTCTGACTCATGGCTTAAGCCTGCTCCTCGTGGGAGTGCACTGACCATCATGGGGCAGCTCCTGCATTGAAAGTCTGCACCCTGGTGGTCAGTGCACATCATAGCAACTGGTCATTGTGCCATTTGGTCAATTTGCATATTAGCCTTTTATTATCTCAACTAGAGGCCCAGTTCACAAAATTCTTGCAAGGGGGGCGTTCCTCAGCCCATCCTGCACCATTGCCATTCTGGGACCCCTTGAGGTCCCACATGGATTAGGCCTAAATGGGCAGGCAGACATCCTTCTGGGATTGGGCCTAAATGGGCAGTTGGACATCCCTCTCACAATGCAGGTCTGCTGGCTCCCAACTGCTCACCTGCCTGCCTGCCTGATTGCTCCTGCTTCTGCCTGTCAGCCTGATAACCCCCTAACCACTCCCCTGCCAGCCTGATCAATGCCTAACTACTTTCCTGCCGAGCCGATTGTCACTAATTGCTCTCCCCTGCCAGCCTGGCTACCTCTAACTTCCCTCCCCTGCTGGACCAGTCACCCTTAACTGCCCTCCCTTGCCAGCCTGGTCACCCCTAACTGCCCTCTCCACAGGCCTGGTCCCCCGCTGCTGCCCTCCCCTGCTGGCCTGGCTCCCCCCAACTGCCCTCCCCTGCTGGCCCAGTCACCTCTAACTGCATTTCCCTACAGGTATGATTGCCCCTAACTGCTCTCCCCTGCTGGCCTGGTCTCCCCCAACTGCCCTCCCCTGCCAACCATCTTGTGTACACCTGGGAGCAGACATATTTGACCACATGGGGTCAGCCATCTTGTGTATTAGAGTGACGGTCAATATGCATATCATCATTTTATAGACAGGATAATAAAGAGCCAGGGTGTAATGCCTGATCATGACCAATACTGACCAACCAGAAGTCAGCGCTGGGTTTCCATGGCTGAGGCTGTAGGTCCGGTAACCCAGCAGTGACTGCTGAGGGGGCTTTGAATCAGGCCCAGAAAGAGACCTGAAGAGAGAAGCAGGGGCTGATCTGTAGTGTCTGAGGCAGCTTTTGACCAGCACTTGCCTCTCTCTTTCCCTCTGAGCCTGCCCAGCAGCCCTGCCTCCATATCTCTCCAGGCCTCCACCGGGGCTGCTAATCAGCCCTGCCTTTCTGATGAGGCCCTGTTGATAGGTCCAGAGATGCTGATTGGCATAGAAACTGGCCAATTAAAACAAAATCTGGGTCAACTGTGAGGAGGCAGTGGCTGCCTAGGAGGCAGAGCTTTTGATGATGACTGGCATAGAAACTGACCAATTAAAACCAAATATTTGTCAACTGTGAGGAGCCAATAGCTACATGGGAGGTGGAGCTTTTGACACTGACTGGCATAGAAACTGACCAATTAGAACCAAATTGGCCAGCAGAGGAGAGAAGTTGGGGGCGACATCAGTCCAGCAGGGGAGGGAAGTTGGAGGCAAGATTAGACCAGCAGGGGATGGCTGTTGGGGGCAAGATCAGGTTGGCAGGGGAGGGCCATTGGGGGCCAGGATGGGTGTTGGGGGTTGATTGAGGGCCAGGATGGATGGGGGCCAGGGAGTTGATTGGGGCCCGGATCAGGCTGGGGGCCAGATCAGGCTGGCAGGGGAGGGCCTTTGGGGGGCAACATCATGCCGGCAGGGGAGGGAAGTTGGGGGCAACCAGGCTGGCAGGGGAGGGCAGTTGGAGGTGAGATCAGGCCGACAGGAGAGGGTAGTTGGGGGTGAGATCAGGCCAGCAAGGGAGGGCAGTTAGGGGTGTTCAGGCAGGCAGAAGCAGTTAGGGGTGTTCAGGCAGGCAGGCAGGTGAGCGGTTAGGAGCCAGCAGTCCCAGATTGCAAGAGGGATGTCCCCCAAGCAATCCCCGATTGGAGAGGATACAGGCTGGGCTGAAGGAACCGCCCCCTCTGAGCACGAATTTGATAAACCAGGCCAGTATAGAATAAGACTACAGGCCTGGTGCACAGATTTGAGCACATTGAAAGGAAATTAATTATAAGATAGCCAGTGGGGTGGGACTGGGTGAGATGGGCCATACATGGCCTTGAGCAAACCACCCATGGTCCCTCCCCAGCCAGACACACCTGGGCAGCACCGGGGCTCACAGGGCATCTGCAGAGTGAGTGAGGTCCCTGCGGCAGGTGGGGTCCCTTGGCCTAGCCTGCGGACATCAGGCTGAAACTGGCAGCCTGACATCTCCCAAGGGATCCCAGAGTGCAAGAGGGCACTCTGCAAAGTTGATAACGTTCAGCAGCTCCTGCATTGAGCGTTTGCCCCCTGGCAGTCAGTGCGCATCATGCCTACCAGCTGCTTGGCCAGTTGCTTAGCCTTTTATATATAAATATAGACTAGAGGCCCACTGCATGTATTTGTGCACGGGTGGGGTCCGGCTAGCCTGCCACAATGGGGGCCCATTGAGCTGGGCTGGCGGGAGGGAGGGGCCGTGGGCAATCAGGGTGTTGGGGGCCGATTGGGGGCCAGGATGGATGGGGCCGGGGATAGATTCGGGCCCAGATCAGGCTGTCACAGTGCATGTTATAGCCACCAGTTATTTTGGTCACTCTGGTCACTGGGCTTTTTGTATATATAGACTAGAGGCCCAGTGCACAAAATTCGTGAACTCAGGGGCTGTCCCTCAGCCTGGCCTGTGCCCTCTCACAGTCCAGGACCCCTGAGGGGATGTCCGACTGATGGCTTAGTACCGCTCAGCCTAAGGCGGCAGTCGCAGTTGGACATCAATAGCGCTGCTGCAGAGGCGGGAGAGGCTCCTGCCACCGCCACTGCACTCACCAGCCATGAGCCCAGATTATGACTGAGTGGTGCTCACCCTGTGGGAGCACACTGACCATCAGGGGGCAACTCCTGCATTGAGCATCTGCCCCTGGTGGTCAGTGTGTGTCATAGCCACCAGTCATTCTGCTGTTCAGTCAATTTGCATATTAGCCTTTTATTATATAGGATAACACAATATAAAATTGACCATTTTAACCACTTTTAAGTGCACAGTTTAGCACATTTAGGACATTAACATTGTTGTGTTATCATCACCACCATCATAACAACTTTTTCACCTCCCCAAACTGAAACTGTCTTTAATGAACCCTCCTCTCCCTAGCTCATGACACCTATGGTTGTTTTCTGTCACTCTGAGTTTGACTGCTCTAGGGACCTCATATACGTGAAATAATACAGTTCTTATGTCTGTGTTACTGACTTATTTCACTTGGCTGAATGTCTTCATAGTCCATCCATGTTGTAGCATGTATCCAAATTTCCTTCCTTTTCTTCTTAATATATTTTTATTGATTTCAGAGAGGAAGGGAGAGGGAGAGAGAGAAACATCAGTGATAAGAGAGAGTCATTAATCAACTGCCTCTTGCAACCCCCTCTATTGAGTATCGAGCTCTCAACCCAGGCATGTGTCCTGACTGCAATTGAACCGCCAATCTTTTGGTACATGAGACAATTTTCAACCAACTGAGCCATACCAGCCAGGGTCACTTTCATTTTTATGGGACATAGAGAAGGCTATACTGTATATGGTCATTATTAAAATTAACATGGGATTTGTCTTTTCATTTATACTCTTTTCTTGTTGTTGTTAATCCTTACCTGGGGATATTTTCCCCTTGGTTCTTAGAACAAGTGAAAGGGAGGGGAGAGCAGGGAATGGGGAAGAGAGAGAGAAAGAGAGAGAGAGAGAAACCTTAATGTGAGAGACAGATCAATTGGTTGCCTCCTACATGCACCCTAACTGGGCTAGGAATTGAATCTGAAACTCAGGCATGTGCCCTTAACCAGGAATTAAACCTGAGACCCGTCAGTGGGCTGATGTTCTACTCACTGAGCAACACAGGCCAGGGCTAGTATTTAATCTTTTGATGTGAATAAATGTCACCCCGTATTAGGACAGCCAGAAACGGTTTTGGAGCCTGGGTGTGCTGTTTATATCTCTGTGTCCTTTAGTAGGTTATTTAACTTCTCTGTGCTCAGGTCCTTCATTTATGAAATGGGATCATAGTTGTATGTGTACCAGTTGGTCATATTAAATGAATGCATTAATATTCATGTGTTTGAAGTAGTGCATGGCCCATACAAAGCACAATATACACATGTAAGAAATCTTTGGGGTGGGGAAAATATTTATTGGGCGTGGTTCTGAGCCCCACACTCTACCTGACCACACCTCTTGCACTTTAGGGGTTCTTTATACTGGTGGACCATTTCCTGTTGGCTGGACATTCCTCACCCATCCACATTCCCTTCAGTTCCCAAGAATACCTGCCATTCTCCGATTTGAACACTCAGGCCTTCCACATGGACTGTTGGTAAAATGTCTAAATAAGATATAAGGAGTCTTTCTAATTTGGTCTTCAGGGAAGACATGTCTGCATCCCCCCAGGTGCAGACACAGACTCACCTGAATGTACCCAAGCTGGCACATTTTCCTGCAAATGCAGCCTTCTCCTCCCTGACTCCCTAACTCCACCAAAACTCATTGAGCCTGGGGTCCATTCCCTCATCCTTCTGTTGGCGAGGAGGTCATCAGACTTGCCATCAACCCACCCCATCTCATGAGGGAACTTTCCAATGGGTAACATGTAGACGGCATGTTCCCCTGGGGAGTCAATACTCTACTGGGCATATCAGGCTTCCCAGTAAAGAGCTAGGGTTTGGAGGAGCCAAACAGCTTCTGCCTGGGCAGCTGCCTATGGAATTCACTCTGAGTAGGTCCCATTCTCTCATGTTAATCAGCAGAGAGAAGTCCTGGGAACCTCATTTTTCTGGTTAGCCCAGCAACTGCTCCCCTGGGTTCAAATGAAAAAGAGATCCAAATAAGTTGGCCCACAATCTAAATGTTGCTTCACAGGATATACTTGCTTCATGCAAAACACATAAGGATATTTTTAACTTGCACCTGGAAGAAGCCAACATGTAAAGGTGGGATTTTGAGGAAAGGATGGGTAAAAAAAGTAAATAGGCATGACTTGTTCTAGGCAACATATAAAACTTCCAGGTCATGTTTGTTTTTAACTACAAAAGTACATATGTTTTTCGTTACAACTCATGCAAATTACAGAAAAACATTTAAATAAGAATGAAAATCTTCCCCTTTCATCTGATCTATGTGCTTCCTTCTAGTTTTTAAAAAAGTATGTACATATCATTTTGTAAATATAAAGAAAATTACATCTTTATGTATTTCTTTTGACAAAATGGTCATACCATATGTATTATTATTCACTTTTATTTTGGTATGATACAGAACTTTCTTCAGACAGTTCAGTCTTGGTAATGGTCATGTAATAATGCACTTTAATCCTGAATGTAACATAATTGACTTAAACACTCTCCTATTAATAGACATTTAAGTTATTCCAGGTTTTCTCTCTGATAAATGATGATGAAACTAACATGTCATACATTTTCACAACTCTTACAAATGCCTCAGCATGGATTCTTGGAATCAAAGCTATTGGTACAAACATTTCTACTTTTTAGATATACACATATATATTTTTAATCCTCACACAATAATATGTTTTCCATTGATTTTTAGAGAGATTGGGAGGGAAAGAGGGAAGAAGAGAGAGAGGGAGAGAAGAGAGAAAAGAAGGAGAGAGAGAGAGAGAGAGAGAGAGAGAGAGAGAGAGAGAGAGAGAGAGGTGTGAGAGACACCATGGCCTCAGATCAAATGCACAACCAAGGATTTTCCCTTGAATCAAATCTGAGAGCCCTTTTTGCTTGGTCCGTTGGACTAACCACTTAGGAACATTGGCCAGAGCAATCATTTTAACTTTTTAAAAATATATTTTTATTGATTTCAGCGAGGAAGAGAGAGGGATAGAGAGATAGAAACATCAGTGATGAGAGAGAATCAATGGTTGGCTGCATCCTGCACACCCCCTACTGGGGATCAAGCCCAAAACCTGGATATGTGGCCTGTTGGGAAATCGAACCATGACCTCCTGGTTCATAGGTTGATGCTCAACCACTGAGCTATCAACATTCCAACTTTTGAAAGAAATTGTCAAATTGTGTTTCAAAAATGCCTTGCAAATTAAAACTCTCACCATGGTCTTGGATTTCTTAGCATCGTTTACTCTTACATAAAATATTTAGAGCACTAATTGAAGGCCAATATGTATGTAGTCCTCTTAAATATATGGCTTGGACAAGAAGAACAAGGGGACACGGTGGGCATTGCTACCTATGGCTCACAGTGTCTGTTTTTTTCTCTTTGCTGCTGCCTCGTCTTCAGGTGGCCTGGGGCAAAGCCCTTGCTCTTCAAAGGCCTGGCCATTCTCCTGGGTTATCTGTCTTGGGCCTTCAGCCTGGGCATAGCCAATAGCCAATCCTGGCGCGTGTGGGAGTTCAACAGCACAACCATCGCCATCATGTACTTTGGACTTTGGGAAACTTCTTATCCCGAAACCCTTAATGTGTCCGGCCTGAAGCTGGAGGTGTCCGTGTTCACCAGGCTCAATATGATCTGGGGCATTCCGGATGAGATTTACTACAGCCAAGACCTGATGCTGCTGGCCAACTTCCTGGCGCCAGTGTCCCTGGTGTTCAGCACGCTGGCGGTCTGGGCCAGCTGAATCCGCGTCCCGTTCCCACACTTCTTCCGCACCTGCTACAACACTGCCACCCTTCATCTCTCCCTCAGCTGCTTCTGCCTCATGCTCACAGTGGCCTGGAACTTCATCACAGACCTTTCCGGCCAAACCACCCTGGAGTTTCCACCTAAGTTTCCTGTTAACAAAGACATGATCCACAGTAAGCGCATCTCCTACGTGCTGCCACTGGGTGTCCTGGCCTCCATCTTCTCCCTCATAAGCATCATGATTTTCTCCACGGATAGCTGTTCCATGGAGTAGGAGAAACCCAAACTGTCAACACCAAAGGTCTGAATGAGGGCCCGCCCTCTGCAATGGCTGGCAGGAGCTTTCCTGAAGAAATGTCCTATGTACACTTCATAGTCTTGTTACCATCCAGGCATTCCAAATAAAACAGGCTTGGCTTTCCAGAGTGTGTCTGAAGCTCCTATTCTCCTCTCCTGCTCTCTTCTGCAAGCGGTTCTTCTCTTTAAAGCTGCTTGCGTGCTGAAATCTTTAGGCAAACATATTCTGTATATATGGTCACAACTCAAAGGCCCTGGCTCTGTGATTGAGCATCAGGGCACATGCCCCAGTTTCAGGCTCAATTCCCAGTCAGGGGATGATTCTCTGTCCCTCTTACCCTTCCTTTCTCTAAAATCAATAAAAACATATATTTTTAAAGACAATAAGGACAAAGTGAACACATTTTCAGATAAAGAACCTACAATCAGAGACACTTTGGTAAGAAAGTAATTGGACACAGAATGAAGGAACTGAATGCAGAAGCAGTGGTGAATACAAAATTGTGAGTATGTGGGTACAGCTAAACCAGGAATGATGTTAAGTTTTAAATGCCTGTATTATGGAATTAACATCTGTCCTATCTAATAAAAGAGTAATATGCAAATTGACCATCATTCCAACACACAAGATGGCTGCCCCCATATATGGTCAAAGATGGCCGCCTCCATGTGGATACAAGATGGCTGCCCCAAGATGGCCAGCAGGGGAGGGCAGTTGGGAGGGACTAGGCCTGCAAGGGAGGGCAGTTGTGGGTGACCAGGCCTTCAGGGGAGGGCAGTTAGGGGGGACCAGGCTGTCAAGGGAGGGTAGTTAGGGTTACTGGGCCGGCAGGGGAGGGAAGTTAGGGGAGACCAGACCAGCAGGGGAGGGCAGTTGGGTGGGACAAGGCCAGCAGGGGAAGGCAGTTGGGGACAACCAGGCCAGCAAAGGAGGACAGTTGCGGGGGAAAAGGCCTTCAGGGGAGGATAGTTAGGGGCGAATAAGCTAGCAAGGGAGGGCAGTTAGGGGTGCCCAGGCAGACAAGGGAGGACAGTTGGGGGTGACCAGGCCTGCAGGGTTAGGCATTTGGGGGCAACCAGGCCTGCAGGGGAGGGAAGTTAGGAGGGACCAGACCTGCAGCAGAGGACAGTTAGCGGCGACCAGGCCAGCAAGGGAGGGAAATTAGGGGAGACCACACCAGCAGGGGAGGGCAGTAAGGAGGGACCAGACCTGCAGGGGAGGACAGTTAGGGGTGACCAGGCTGGCATGAGAGGGCAGTTAGAGGTGACCAGGCTGGCAAGGGAGGGCAGTTAGGGGTGACTAGGCTGGCAAGGGAGGGAAGTTAGGGGAGACAGGTCCAGCAAGAAAGGGCAGTTGGACAGGACAAGGCCAGCAGGGGAGGGCAGTTGGGGGTGACCAGGCCAGCATAGGAGGACAGTTGCAGGGGACCAGGCCTGTAGGGGAGGGCAGTTGGATGCGACCAGGCTGGCAGGGGAGGGCAGTTTGGGGTGACAGCGCCAGTGGGGAGGGCAGTTGGGAAGGACAAGGCCTGCAGGGGAGGACAGTTATGGTAAATCGGGCCAGCAAGGAAGTAGTTAGGCATTGATAAGGCTGGCAGGGCAGTGGTTAGGGGGTGATCAGGCTGGCAGGCAGAAATGGTTTCAGGCAATCGGGCAGGCAGGCTGGCAAGCAGTTGGGATCCAGCTGTTCTTGATTGTGAGAAGAACAATCTGAAACGGGCAGTCAGACATTCCTCAAGGGGTCCGTTGGACATCTCTTGAGGGTTCCCAGATTGGAGAGGATGCAGGCTGGGCTGAGGGACACTCCCCGCCCCCGTGTACAAATTTCGTTCACTGGGCCTCTAGCCCTATCTAATAAAAGAGTAATATACAAATTAACCACTCTGCTACACCCATAAGCCATGGCCACAAACCACGCCCACCAACCAATCAGAAGCGAGTATGCAAATTAACCCCAATGAAGATGGTTGTGGCCATGGAGCAAGCAGAAGGGAGACTTGGGTTTCCTTGGCGATGGAGGAAGACAAGATTTCCACACACCCTGGCGGGCCCAGGCCTCCATTTAAGGCTACAAAGTTTCAATTATAGAAGAAAATAAATCCAAACAGAAATGGTGGCAACCATGGAGTTGGAGAGAGCAGGAGGCTAGGGTTGTCCCTGGCGATGGAGGAAGCCAAGCTTCTGCAGCCCTGGCCTGTCTTAGCCTCTGCTTAAGGCTACCAAGTTTCAATTATAGAAGGTAAACAAATCCCAACAGAAATGGCTGCCACCACGGAGGAGCAGGAGGCTTGGCTCCGCTCCAGGCTACAAAGTTTCAATTAAAGATAAATAAATCCCAGATACCAGGGCCTCCGCTTAGGTCACCGGGGAGCGTGGCTGGCCTGCAAACCACCACAGGCCCCTCACCCAGGCCACCCCACGCCCCAAGGGAACCCCCTCCCTGATCAGGACACCCTTCAGGGTTTGTGACCACACCAGCAGGGGAGGGCAGTAAGGAGGGACCAGACCTGCAGGGGAGGACAGTTAGGGGTGACCAGGCTGGCATGAGAGGGCAGTTAGAGGTGACCAGGCTGGCAAGGGAGGGCAGTTAGGGGTGACTAGGCTGGCAAGGGAGGGAAGTTAGGGGAGACAGGTCCAGCAAGAAAAGGGCAGTTGGACAGGACAAGGCCAGCAGGGGAGGGCAGTTGGGGGTGACCAGGCCAGCATAGGAGGACAGTTGCAGGGGACCAGGCCTGTAGGGGAGGGCAGTTGGATGCGACCAGGCTGGCAGGGGAGGGCAGTTTGGGGTGACAGCGCCAGTGGGGAGGGCAGTTGGGAAGGACAAGGCCTGCAGGGGAGGACAGTTATGGTAAATCGGGCCAGCAAGGAAGTAGTTAGGCATTGATAAGGCTGGCAGGGCAGTGGTTAGGGGGTGATCAGGCTGGCAGGCAGAAATGGTTTCAGGCAATCGGGCAGGCAGGCTGGCAAGCAGTTGGGATCCAGCTGTTCTTGATTGTGAGAAGAACAATCTGAAACGGGCAGTCAGACATTCCTCAAGGGGTCCGTTGGACATCTCTTGAGGGTTCCCAGATTGGAGAGGATGCAGGCTGGGCTGAGGGACACTCCCCGCCCCCGTGTACAAATTTCGTTCACTGGGCCTCTAGCCCTATCTAATAAAAGAGTAATATACAAATTAACCACTCTGCTACACCCATAAGCCATGGCCACAAACCACGCCCACCAACCAATCAGAAGCGAGTATGCAAATTAACCCCAATGAAGATGGTTGTGGCCATGGAGCAAGCAGAAGGGAGACTTGGGTTTCCTTGGCGATGGAGGAAGACAAGATTTCCACACACCCTGGCGGGCCCAGGCCTCCATTTAAGGCTACAAAGTTTCAATTATAGAAGAAAATAAATCCAAACAGAAATGGTGGCAACCATGGAGTTGGAGAGAGCAGGAGGCTAGGGTTGTCCCTGGCGATGGAGGAAGCCAAGCTTCTGCAGCCCTGGCCTGTCTTAGCCTCTGCTTAAGGCTACCAAGTTTCAATTATAGAAGGTAAACAAATCCCAACAGAAATGGCTGCCACCACGGAGGAGCAGGAGGCTTGGCTCCGCTCCAGGCTACAAAGTTTCAATTAAAGATAAATAAATCCCAGATACCAGGGCCTCCGCTTAGGTCACCGGGGAGCGTGGCTGGCCTGCAAACCACCACAGGCCCCTCACCCAGGCCACCCCACGCCCCAAGGGAACCCCCTCCCTGATCAGGACACCCTTCAGGGCAAACAGCTGGCCCCCACCCATGCACCAGGCCTCTATCCTATCTAATAAAAGAGTAATATGCAGATTGACCATCACTCCAACACACAAGATGGCTGCCCCCATGTGGTCAAAGATCCTGCCCCCATGTGGACACAAGATGGCCACCACAAGATGGCCAGCAGGGGACGGCATTTGGGAGGGACCAGGCCTGCAAGGGAGGGCAGTTGGGAGGGACCAGGCCTGCAAGAGAGGGCAGTTGGGGACATTCAAGCCTGCAGGGGAGCGCAATTAGGAGTGACCAGGAGGGCAGAGGAGGGAAGTTGGGGATGACTGGGCCTGCAGGGAAGGGCAGTTGGGGGGGACCAGGCCTGCAGGGGAGGGCAGTTAGGGGTGACCAGGCCTGCAGGGGAGGGCAGCTAGGGGTGACTAGGCCTGCAGGGGAGTGCAGCTAGGGGTGACTAGGCCTGCAGGGGATCGCAGTTAGGGGCAAACAGGCTGGCAGGGGAGCAGTTAGGCATCAATCAGGCTGGCAGGGGAGTGGTTAGGGGGTGATCAGGCTGGCAGGCAGAAGTGGTTAGGGGCAATCAGGAAGGCAGGCAGGCGAACGGTTGGGAGCCAGCAGTCCTGGATTGTGAGAGGGATGTCCAATATCCCTGGTGGGATCGGGCCTAAACGGGCAGTTGGACATCCCTCCAATCTGAGGGGTCCCAGATTGGAGAGGGTGCAGGCTTGGCTGAGGGACACCCCCCTCTGTGCACAAATTTTGTGCACCAGGCCTCTAGTATATGTATAATGGAGGAATATGCAAATTTGTCCAAGATTCTGTCACATCATGACCATTCACTGAGTTGGGGTGGTGTGTGGGGCCGAGAGTTGGCACTCTGGGTCTAAGCATGATTTTGTCCCACCCAGGCAGACTCACCTGCGGCCTGCAGCTGAATCCCAATGCTGTCCTGAGGTTCACTAAACTTTACTGGAGCTTTCCCTCTCACCCCCTACCCCAAGACTGCACTTCCCACAGCAGGGGATCCTGGCAGCATCTGGACAGGTGGGTGGTTGTGGAGAGCTGAGTGGGGTGGGGGCTTCAGGGAGCCATGGAGGGGTGGGGCCACCAGAGCCAAGCTCCCAGGGGTCTGAGGAGAGCACCTGAAGGAAGAGGAAGCTTTGGCGAAGCAGCTGGCCAGGAGCTGTGGCCAGGGGATCCACAGGCACGTGGACAGGCCTCTGCCTGGGTGGTGGTTCCAAGGCAAGCATCACAGTATTGGTGAAGTGGCCAGCCAGGAGGCGGGTGGCCCAATGGGTGCAGAGCAGAGTCAAGACCAGGTGCCCTGGAGTGGGCTTGGGCTGGGGTAGGTAGTTGGTGGGTGGGGATCTGCCTTGCCCATGAAGAGTGAGGTTCTGCAGTAGCCCCAATATGTGGGTCGGCCTGGTGGGAAATGCTGGCATGGAAGGATTCCTGGGCGGAGGTGCACAGACCCGCAGCTGTGATGTAGGGTTTAAGGGGAGGTGCCACCTCATTGGAGGGGTGACGCATTACTGGGTACCCCACTGCAGTGGTTCGGCAAAGCTCCCAGTTCTAACCAGGCTTCACCACGCCCTGCGCACTTGAGAGGCTGTGACTCATGCTCCTGCCTTGGCCCAAGATCAAGCCTGCGCCTGCCCCACCACCAGTTCCTGCCCCACCTCACGGCAGCATTTGCCTGCATGGTGAGTGCAAAGCCTACCACCTGCTCTCCAGAAGGGGGGGCCATAAAAAATGGGAGGGTTGAGGTAGAGGAAAGAATGTAGAGCATCCACGATGAAGAGGTGCTTGAGAACAAGGCTCAGAAGCCTCACGGGGATATTTGTTCTGTTTGCTTCATGGCTGTCCCTTAGGAAAGGTGGAGAGCACAGCTGTGAGGGCTCACTATGCACTAAGTACAGTTCCACAGCCAACTGGAATTGGCTTCAGTTTCCTGGTCTGTAAAATGGATTAAGCATGTCCCAGTGCCTTCACTGAGCTTTGAGGCTCAATTGAAAACTATATAAAGAAAATGAGGGAAGAAGTGAGAAAGAAAAGGAAGGTGAGCAACACAAAAGAAAGATTGGAAGGGACCTGTAAATCTATAGTCACTTAAATAGGGAATATAGTCAATAGTGTTGATGGTATCATGCCAGGTGGGTACTGGAAATATTGAGGAACACTTTGTAAAGAATATGATTGTCTAACCACTATTCTGTAACTAATATAAAACCTGAAACTATATAATAAAGAAGTAATATGCAAATTGATCCTCACGCCCTTGTCTCACAAGATGGCCACCCCACATCATTACAAGATGGCTGCCACAAGATGGCCTCCCCATGTCGTCACAAAATGACCACCACAAGATGGCCACCCCCACATCATCATAAGATGGCTGCCCCCATGTCATCACAAGATGGCCACCACACATTGTCACAAGATGGCCGGCAGGGGAGGGCAGTTGGGGGTGATTGGGCTGGCAGAGGAGCAGTTTGGTGTCAATCATGCCAGCAGGGGAGCAGTTGGGTGTCAATCATGCCATCAGGGGAGCAGTTAGGTGTCCAATTAGGCTGGCAGGGGAGTGGTTATGGTGAGTGGGCAGGTGAGTGGTTAAAAGCCAGCGGTCATGGATTGTGAGAGGAATGCCTGACCCCTGGTTTAGGCACTATCCTTGTGGCACATCTCCTGAAGGATCCAAGATTGGAGAGGGTGCAGGCTGGGCTGAGGGATAACCTGCGTGCATGAATTTCATGCACCAGGTCACTAGTATGACATATAACGAAGGACAGGAATGATTAGGGCTCAAGCTCTTTAATGTCCTTGCTTATTCCATCATTGATTAATGTTATCTTATATAATAAAAGGCTAATATGCAAATAGATCAAATGGTGGAACAACCAAACAACCAAACCACCGGTCACTATGACATGTGCTGACAAAAGGGGTCATGTGCAGAACATGGTGAATGGCAGGCATTGGCTGTGGCAGGATGGTGGAGCAGGTGAGCAGGGACACCAAACCAAGGTGGACGCCAGTCCCTGTCATCAGGTCAGGCCTCTGGTGGTTACTGAACATTCTTTGGTCCCCCATGCCATGGTCCCACTTAGCGCTTGCAACTGCTCCCAGCACCAGCCCCACTCACACCCACTGCCAGTGCCCAGCACCGGTCCTGATCACTCGGCACCATCAGCAGGTGTGAACGGAAGCTGTTGGCTCTGATCACCCCTGAGGGATTCTCCACCTCTCCCTGCTCATAGGGGCAACCGGGGCACCAGCCGCTGCTCAAACCTGCTAACAGCACCAGCCCCACTCGCACCTACTACTCCATGCCATCAGAGGATGTGAGTGGGGCTGGCGCCATCAGTGCATGGGAGCAGTGGTGGCGGGAGTGGGGCTGCCAGCAGACAGGGAACCGAGGGCTGTAGTGGGAGGGGCCAGGCGGGGGCATGAAGGATGTGCCTACCTCAGCCTCACAGCCCAGTTTCTTTCAAGGTGCACGGATTTGTTGCACTGGTCCCTAGTCTCTATATATAAGAGCCTAAGCAACTGGAATGATTGGAACAACCAAATGGCAGAATGACCGGTTGCAATGGCATGCACTGACCACCAGGGGGAAGATGCTTAATGCAGTAGCTGCCCCCTGGTGGTCAGTGTGCTCCCATAGCCAACTACCCCTGGCTTGCAGACCCTGTTTGACTGATTGGGACTGGGTCCAAGGCTGGGACAGGGAACTGGGGATGGGTGGCAGTGGACACAGCCCCTTTAACAGGGGGACTGAGGGTCAGCTCCCTTCTCGGGGTCCATGGCCAACTTCCTATGCCCCATCTCTTTCCAGCCTGGTCCTGATGGGCCTGGCCCCAATTGGCTGGCACTGATCACTGCCAGGCCTAGGGACTCCACCTGTGCACAAATTTTGTGCAACAGGCCACTCGTGTGAGTATATATGTGAGAATTTTAAGGGTAGCCACTAATGAGGATGAAAATAAATGAAATATTGAAGGGCTGGAAAGAAAGAAACAAATCTGCAGTTTTCCAGAGGCAGCATGATGACCTACAAAACACAGAAGATTACATAGTCATGATTCCACGTATAGGAATTTATAGAAAAGACAGCACTATGGAGAAAGAAACAGAGCAGTTTCTGCCTGGTGTTAGGAGTGGAGGTAGGGACTGACCACAGATGGGGACTAGGGAACATCTTGCTCTGACAGGCATGCTCCATAACTGGATTGTGGTAATGGTTCTACAGTTATAGTTTACTAAAATTCTTCAAACTATACACCTTAAATGAGTGCATTTTAGGATGTACATTAGATCTCAACAAAGATTCATAAAAATAAAATCTGATATAATTCCTATACACCAGTGACAACTTTTAAAATATGTGTGTTTTTTCAAAGATGACATTTATAACTAGAGGCCTGGTTCACGGATCCATGCATGGGTGGGATCCCTCAGCCTGGCCTGTGCCCTCTTGCAATCCAGGACCCTTTGGGGGATGTCAGAATGCTGGTTTTGGCCCAATCCCCACAGTCCAAGGATTGGGCCAAAATCTGGCAGTCTGATATCCCCACGATGGATGTAGCAGTGCCGAAGCTGTAGGCGGCCAGGGAGGAGCCCCAGCCAGGACTGGGCACAGCTCCACTGCCACTCATCCCAGCCCTGCTGCACCTGCTGCTGCCACTGCCACTGCCACTGCCCGGCTTCTGGCTGAGTGGTGCTCCTGCTGTGGGAGTGCACCGAACACCAGGGGACAGTCCTGAGTTGAGCATCTGCCCCTGGTGGTCAGTAGTTGTAATAGTGACTGGTCAACCAGTCGTTCCCGTTGTTCTGGTGGTTCAGTCATAACGGTTGCTTAGTGTATATATATATGGTAAGAAAACCAACAGTGGTCCAAGGAATAAGTCTAAAAGGTGTGCAAGACTTGCACTAGGAGGAAAACACCTATTTAAAGTAATGAGAGACAAGTTAATCCATAGTGATGATCTCTCTTATATGTGAAATCTTTAAAATCTACACTAATAAAAGAGAAAAATGCTAATTGACCATATCTTTGCTATGCTCACAGCCAATCAGGAGTGATATGCAAATTAACCCAGCAAAGATGGTGGGCAAATTTGCATATGCAGGCATCGCAGGCAGAGGCCCTATGTGGTGGATAGGATCCAAGCTGCATTCGGGGACCTGGACAGGCAGCGGCGCATCCAAGCTGAGATGGGGACCCAAGCAGGCAGTATTAGGCGGCTTGGACCCGGGCAGGTGGTGCCTGATGCCGCCTGCCCAGGTCCAAGCCGCCCTGCGATCATGAGGCAAACAGGTCAGGCTGAGCTGCTCTGTGATTATGGGACAAACAGGCCAGGCCCAGCCACCCAGGATCACGGGGCGAAGAGCCCGGGTCCAAGCTGCCCTGCGATTGTGGGTTGAACAGGCCAGGCAGAGCCTGGCCAAGCCACCCTGCAATCCCAGGCGAAAAAGCCTCTCAGCTGACCAACCTGTGCAGCAAGTGGTGCGGAGTCCAGGGCCTCTAGCCTGCAGCCATGGGAAGTCTCCCCAGAGTTAGGAGCACCAGCCCAGGTCTACCCAATGGCCTGGTCCTGACTGTGGGGGTGATGAGTTCCTGCAGGCTGGTGTTTGATCCCCGCATTAGCAGTAGGAGACCAGTGCCTTTGTTATTGCTGTATGTCTGGGTTTTAATTGGACAAATGCCTGGTGGTCCTGGTCGCCAGCTTAGTAAAGTCTTTTAGGAGGAGAATTCTGTCTGGGTTTCCTCAAATTCCCTCAGCCCCTACTCACCCCTCTGTAAAGGCACAGAACAAGTGAGGCCCTTAAATAAAAATCAGAGGTCTCCAGCAACAGTGGGTCTCTTTCATCACAGTCATTTGGACTGGATGGCATTTGAGTATTTATCAAGACACCATGACAAAGAAACACAAGCTCAAGTCATGATCTCTTCCCTTAAAAAATTCACAATCTTATTAGAGCAAGTGGATGATAAAAGTGCAGTAATAACATCAGAATTTAAGGCAACAATACAGAGAGGAACAGAGGCAATTGCTAGGATGATTTTCCAATAATTAGTACAAAGAGTATGTACTATGAATTATATTTTAAAAAATGTGTGGAAGTAGCTGCTTCATGAGTTTGGCATCCCTTCCTATTTTAAAGGAAGCTGAGTTCCATGTGAACTGTATACTATGCTATGATATCTGAGGCACAGGACAAGGGAGGCCCTAAGTGTACTATGCTTTGATATTTGAGTCATTCTTTATTGTTCAATGTAATTTATTTCTGTACGCCTCAGTTTTGTAATAGTTAAATTACTAGATAATACATCTTACTATAAAATATTACTAGAAGATCAAATGATCAGGTGACATTTATTGTTATTTTCTATAAATGAACACAATCTCTGGTATGCTAAAGTGATAGGTATTATAGAAATATTTAGATAGAGAGACCTACAGGCTTGATTACAAGTGAGGATTACTATCACTACCCAAATTTATTGCTTAAAAAAAAGCAGGGAGGAAGGACCAAGATGGCGGCATAGGGCGGACGCCTGATTGTTGCCTACCACAACAATTTTGAAACTACAACTGGAAAACAGAGCAGACACCATCCAGAACCACCGGAGGGCTGGCTGAGCGGATGCTCTACAACTAGAATAAAAGAGAGGGGAACGCAGGATGATGCTGATGCCGGTGAGCCAAAGATCACACTTTAAGAACTACGGCTCTGGCGACACAATGGTGGCCTGGAACGTGCTCAGCACGGTTCCCCCGGCGGTCTCCAGCTGAAAGGATGGCTCTGCTCACTGCCGAGCACGGACAGATGAGCCCCTGGGGGACATGGGGTGGGAGACTCTGCGCTTGCTGACCTCCGAGTTCTTCGAGAATCTCTGCGCCCCAGAAGCGGCCAGGTGCGCACGCCTGGCGACCGGCCACCGCTGCAGACCCGAGCGCCATTGCAGTGACCTCAAACCAGCCCGCCACTGTGCACCGGGCGCACCGAAGATTCCCTGAGCCCGCTGCCCAGCAAGTTCCACAGCAGCCACACTGGAGCTTTGAGAAAATGGCCGGAGAAATTGCTGAGAAGGAATTGACCGATGGGAGTTGGGATTGGGAAGACGAGGCCCTTCTGGGTCCCAGATCCAGGTGCGCTCACCTGGCGACTGTTTGCTGCTGCAGACCCGAGTGCCACCGCAGCTACCTCAGACCAGCCCGCCGCCACGCACCGGGTGCACCCGGGAGAGGCTGGGCCAGCCCGGCCATGCCCCCCATTATGCTAATCTCCCCAGGGACCCCTGGGAGCGGCTGGATGGGCCCGGCCACACCCCCCGGGTTGCCAATTTCCCCAGGGACTCCCTGAGCAGCTGGGTGGGGCAGCCACGCCTCCCCTGGTTGCTGATCTCCCTAGGGACCCCCAGGAGCGGCTGGATGGGCCCGGCCACGCCCCCCAGGTTGCCGATCTCCCCAGGGACCCCTGGGAGCAGCTGAGCAGCCCGGCAATGGCCCCCCATGTTGACGACCTGGCCTGCCCAGCCTGGCCCCCCATTTTCCTGATCTCCCCAGGGACCCCCAGGAACAGCTGGATGGGCCTGGCCACGCCCCCCCAGGTTGCCAATCTCCCCAGGGACCCCCGGGAGCGGCTGGGTGGGGTGGCCACGCCCCCCAGGTTGACAATCTCCCCAGGGACCCCCGGGAGCAGTTGGGCAGTCCGGCCATGCCCCCCATTTTGCCGATCTCCCCAGGGACCCCCGGGAGCAGCTGGGCAGCCAGGCCTCACCTCCCCAGGGCAGCGATCTTCCCAGTGACCCCTGGAACTAAGAGGACTGAGCGCCGCCATCTTGATCTTCTCAACGGCTGGATAGGCCACCCGGAGTCCCGTCCCCCAGCCTCCCGCTGGCCCAATCGTAGGCGTAGCGGAGGTGTGGTCAATTTGCATGTTTCTCTATTATAAGGTGGGATATTTAAGGGAAAAAACGATACAAATCTTTCAGTCTTTCAGAAAATAGAGGAGGAAACATCTTCCCAACTCCTTTTATGAGGACAGACTCATCCTGAGGCCAAGACCAGACAAAGACATTGTAAAGAAGACAGAGAAGCCTGGAGAGCAACATCTCTCATGAACAGAAACACAAAATGTCTCAACAAAATATTAGCAAATTAAATCCAAACGTGTATAAAAAAGAGACTGCATCATAATCAAGTAGGGTTTATCCCAGTAATCAAAGGTTAAGTTTATTTTATTTTTATTATTTATTTATTTATTTATTTTTAATTTCTTTATTGATTAAGGTGTCACATATTTGTCCTCATCCCCCCATTCCCATCCCACACCCCTCCCCACGGATGCCCCCACCCCCTGTTGTCCTTAACCATTGGTTAGGCTCGTATACATGCACACAAGTCCTTTGGTTGATCTCTCCCCCCTACCCCCACCCTCCCCTCCCCTGCCTCTGAGGCCCGATAGTCCGATCGATGCCTCCTTGTTTCTGGGTCTGTTCTTGTTCATCAGTCTATATTGTTCATCATTTCCCCTGGATGAGTGAGATCATGTGTTACTAGAAATATACTTATAAGAACCAAATGTGAGACGAGCAATAATAGTTATGCTGACAGGTAAATGAATCAGCCTGTAGTGAGTTTCTTTCTGGACCAACAGTTCTTTTGAGACCCAATTTCAATGTCCACCAGTTCCTTATGTGTACATGTCAGCACTGACTTTTCAGTTCTGGATGGTGGACAAAGGGTGGTAATGCAGGTCCGACTCCCTGTGGTTTGGTCTCGCCCGGACCCAGGGGCGCGGCCTCACCCAGACTCAGGGGCACGCGGCCTCACCCGGACCCAGGACCCAGCAGCACCCGGGCTCTAGGGCGCGTGGCCTCACCCGGACCCGGGATCCAGCCTCACCCGGACCCAGGGGCGCGTGGCCTCACCCAGACCCAGGGGCGTGCGGCCTCACCTGGACCCAGGGGAAAGCGGCCTCACCTGGATCTGAGGGTGTGCGGCCTCTCCCGGGCCCAGGACCCAGCCTCACCCGGACACAGGGGAGTGTGGCCTCTCCCGGACCCAGGGGCACGGCCTCAACCGGACCTGGGACCCAGCCTCACCCGGACCCAGAGGCGTGCAGCCTCACCTGGATTCAGGGGCGCATGGCCTTGCCCAGACCCAGGGCCACGCGGCCTCACCCGGACCTGGGACTCAGCCTCACCCTGACCCGGGTCCCAGCCTCGCCCAGACCCAGGGGCGTGTGGCCTCACCCAGACCCAGGACCCAGTGGGGCTTCGTCTTCTTGATCCCAATTCCTGTCAGTCAATTCCCTCTCAGCAATTCCTTCGGCCATTTTCTCAAAGCTCCAGGGCGGCTGCCACAGAATTCGCCGCTCCTGGGGGTCCCTGGGGAGATTGGCAACCTGGGGGGGAGTGGCCAGGCCCATCCAGCCGTTCCTGGGGGTCCCTGGGGAGATCAGGAAAATGGGGGGCCAGGCTGGGCAGGCCAGGTCGTCAACATGGGGGGCCATTGCTGGGCCGCTCAGCTGCTCCCAGGGGTCCCTGGGGAGATCGGCAACCTGGGGGGGCGTGGCCGGGCCCATCCAGCCGCTCCTGGGGGTCCCTAGGGAGATCAGCAACCAGGGGAGGCGTGGCTGCCCCACCCAGCTGCTCAGGGAGTCCCTGGGGAAATTGGCAACCCGGGGGGTGTGGCCGGGCCCATCCAGCCACTCCCAGGGGTCCCTGGGGAGATTAGCAAAACGGGGGACATGGCCGGGCTGGCCCAGCCTCTCCCAGGGGTCCCTGGGGAGATCGGCAACCTGGGGGGGCATGGCTGGCACGCCCAGCTTCTCCCGGGTGTCCCTGGGGAGATCGGCAACCTAAGGGGGCATGGCCAGGCTCATCCAGCCGCTCCTGGGGGTCCTGGGGAGATTGACAAAATGGGGGGCGTGGCCAGGCCGCCCAGCCGCTCCCGGGGGTTCCTGGGGAGATCGGCAACCCGGGGGGCTGTGGCCAGGCCGCCCAGCCACTCCCGGGTCCCTGGGGGAGATCGTCAACCTGGGGGGACGTGGCCGCCCCGCCCAGCCACTCCCAGGGGTCCCTGGGGAGATCGTCAACCCAGGGAGGTGTGGCCACCCCGCCCAGCTGCTCTGGGGGTCCCTAGGGAGATTGGCAACCAGGGGGGCGTGGCCGGGCCCGCCCAGCGGCTCCCGGGGTCCCTAGAAGCATTGCAGGCATGTGGTTGCTGAGACCCAGACCAGGCCTCTGGCCACAGATTCATAGCTTTGCGGAGACCTAGGGCAGGGATCTGCCTCATCTGCAGAGAGACAGAGGTTCTGCAGTGCCCGCAAGACGTGGGTGGGCCCAGCCAGGGATCAAGGGGCATGGAAGGACTCCTGGCAGAGGGGCAATGAACCTCACCCCTGAGGCGGGGGTTGAGGGATGGTGCCACCTCAGTGGAGGGGTGCTGCACTGCAGGGTACTGGACTGACTGATGTGATTCAGAGAAGCTCCCAGTGCTAACTGGCCACGCTCAGGCGGCCTTCACACTTCAGAGGCAGTGACTCCTGCTCCTGCCTTGACCCAAAAGTAAGCTCCCGACACCCTGCTCCATGGCAGAGGATGCCTAGGAAGTGAGTGGGAAGCCTTCCACCTGCTTTGGAGAAGGGGGGGCAGTAAAGAATGTGGGGAGAGGAAAGAATGTGGAGCATCCGCAATGAAGAGATGCTTGAGAAAGAGGCTTGAAAGCCTGACTGGAAGGTTTGTTCTGTTTGCTGGGCGGCTGCCCCTTAGGAAGTGCAAAGAGCATGGCTCTGAGGGCTTCCTGTGTGCTGAGTCAAGTTTCACAGCCAACTGGAATTGGCCTTAGTTTCCTGGTGGGTAAAATGGATTAAGCGTGTCCCAGTGCCTTCACTGAGCTTTGATGGCCAATTGAGATACTATATTAAAAAAATGAGGGAAGAAGTGAGAAAGAAAAGGAAGGACAAGCAACACAAAAGAAAGACTGAAAGGAACCTGTAAACCCATTGTCACTTAAATAGGGAATATAGTCAATAGTGTTGTAATGATCGTATGATGCCAGGTGGGTACTAGAAATATCGGGGAACACTTTGTAAAGTATATGATTGTCTAATCACTATTCTGTAACTAATATAAAACCTGAAACCAATACAAAATAATGTTGAATGTAAAGAAATGAAAATTGGAGTGAAATTTTTATAAATTTCAAAGTTTAAATAAAAGCTGTAAAGGAAGGAAGGGGAGAATAAAAAGTGTTTTTCATTTTACCACTTCATTAAAAAGACAGCTGTCTTTATATGGTGCTTTTATACTTTTCTAAGTCATTATCTCATTTTAATTTCCGGGCAACTTAAATACAAGATAAGTATTCCCTCCTGGTGTCTGGTCCTAATGATTCAATCGTCAAGCCCTTATTGTAAAGCAGGGTTAGTAAAATTTTCTGTGCAGGGTCATATCTATACTAATAAAAGCCTTGAGGGTGATCAGGCCAGCAGGGGAGGGTATTTGGGGGCAATCAGGCCTGCAGAGGAGCAGTTAGGGGGCAATCAGGCCAGCAAGGGAGCAGTTAGCGGGCAATCAGGCAGGTAGGTGAGCAGTTAGGAGCTAGCGGTCCCGGATTGTGAGAGGGATGTCCAACTGCAGGTTTAGGCCCGATTCCACAGGGATCGGGCCTAAACCTGCAGTTGGACATACCCCAAGGGGTCCCATATTAGAGAGGGTGCAAGCTGGGTTGAGGGACACCCTCCCCAGTGCACGAATTTCGTGCACCGGGCCTCTAGTTTCATATAAGCAGCAATAGAGCCATTTGGTCCTAGAGTTTTCTTTATGGAAATATATTTAATTACAAATAAAAATTCTTTAATTAAAAAAAAAAGCAGGGAGCCAATTAGAAACTGAACCAAATATAAGCCCTTAAAGGGCAAATGTAAATTGGATAAGCTTTGCTATTACAAGAGAAAGAAGAAAAAATTCAGAATTCAGATGCAAGAATGAAAACCTCATTGCATCCACTGTAAGTAGCTGTTAAAGAAAAAGAATGGTATACTATGAAAATACTTAATACAGATTATGAAGACATTTGTTCAGAGGATTTTATAGAGTAGGTGAGTATTTCAGTTAATTTTTTTAAGTGTGAAGAGGTCAGCTAGATAAGAAAAAGGTGTAGGGGTCCTGAATTGCAGAGGGTGCAGGAAGAGCTGAGGGAACCCTGCCCCCCCCATGTACAAATTTCGTGCACCAGTCCTCTAGTATCTAAAAACCAAGCTCATAGATACAGAGAACTGATTGGTGCTTGCCAGAGGCAGAAGGTTGTAGGGGGAGGTGGGGCTATGGTGGGATAAATGGGTGAACTGTGTTTGTTCTTTTTTTATAGACTATATTCATGAATGACATGATGTGAGGTTGTAAACTGGCAATTCTACTATGATTAATATAATTCCAACCAAGACCTCACAAGAGTTTTGTGTTCATTTGGAGAATGTTAGTTTTGTCCTTCAAGCTATGACTCAGGGAGTCCCAATCCTTCCCACTTGTAGTCACATGTGCTCAATAGGTAGATGTCAAGTTCTCTCAACCTATATGCATCTAGTTAGAATTGAAAGGAGTTTGAAGCATTACTCTTGGGCACCTTAGAATCTGTCCTGGAAGTCATTTGTAGTATTTCTGCTCACTTAACAGGAACATGTACTAGACATGTGCTGGGCAATTTTGTCAACTAATGTGTCCAGGAAAAATATAAAAACTGTACCTGCTGCAGTTCTTCCTAAAGCTGATACTCCCAGGCTGCTCCTGAGCACTTTGATCTTCTTTCTGGGATTTTACTCCCATACTAAATTCAGAGCTCCTGGAAGGTAAACTTTTACTTCAAAGGCCACAAAAACCATTCATATTTCATTGGTATAGACTGTGGTAGAAATGGAAGTTAAATTTGTTTATAATTTTTTGTTGTTGTTAATCTTCACACAAGGAAATTTTTTCCCATTGATTTTTAGGGAGAATGGAAGAGAGGGAGGCAGGAGGAGAAAGAGAGAGAGAGAGAGAGAGAGAGAGAGAGAGAGAGAGAGAGAGAGAGAGAGAGAGAGAGAGAGAGAGAGAGAGAGAGAGAAACATGGATGTGAGAGAGACACATTGATTGGTTGCCTCCTTCATGCACCACAGGGATTGAGCCTGCAATTGAGGTATGTGCCTTTTGGTCTGCGGGCTGACACTCTAACTACTGAGCAAAACCAGACAGGACTGGAAATTAAATTTTAATGTTACAAATGAAGTGTATCAATCAGATCACTTCATAAAGTGTGAAATGGAAAGTGTAGCAAAACCAATACCATGTGAAGCTTGTAGTAAGGAACAGCCCCTGAGAATTTGACCTTTGATAGTTATTCAACTCAATTGTGTTTCTCCATCTGTAAAACTGGAGTAGTAATTATCTTGTACTCCTTTATGACTGTTATGAGACAAAAGGAATAGTCTATATAATAAAAGCCCAGCAACCTTTATATTGGAACAACCAGAATGTCCAGTCGTTATGATGAACACTGACGACCAGGGGGCAGACACTCAACACAGGAGATGCCTCCTGGTGGTGACTGCACTCCCACAGTGGGAGCACTGCTCAGTGAGAAGCCGGGATCACAGCTGGCGAGAGCAGTGATGGTGGCAGGAGCCTCTCCCGCTTTCCTGTCAGCATTAAGGATGTCTGACTGTTGTCAGTCATCCCCGGAGGGCTTCTGGACTGCATAGGCAAGGCTGAGGTACCCGCCTGAGTGCATGAATTTCTTGCACTGGGCCTCTAGTATCCTATCTAATAAAACAGTAATATGCAAATTAACCATCACTCCAGTACACCCACCAGCCATGTCCACTAGCCAATCAGGAGTAAGTATGCAAATTAACCCAACCAAGATGGCTGCAGCCACGGAGCCAGCAGGAGCCTTGGGATTCCCCGGCAATGGAGGAAGCTAAGCTTTCTGCCGGCCCTACCTTCCACTCAAGGCTACAAAGTTTCAATTATAGAGATAAATAAATCCCAACAAATATGGTGGCAGCCACAGGAAGCTTGAGTTGCCCCAGTGATGGAGGAAGCCAAGCTTCCACAGCCCTGGCCTGCCTAAGATAAAGTTTCAATTATAGAAGATAAATACATTTCAATTATAGAAGATAAATAAATCCCAACAAAAATTGCTGCAGCCACGGAGCAAGCAGGAGGCTTGGTTCTGCTTTACAAAGTTTCAATTATAGAAGATAAATAAATCCCAGATACCGGGGCCTCCGCTTGGGTCGCCGGGGTGTGTGGCCAGCCTGCAAACCACCACAGACTCCTCACCCAGGCCGCCCTATGCCCCAAGGGAACCCCCACCCTGATCTGGACACCCTTCAGGACAAACCAGCTGGCCCCCACCTGTGCACCAGGCCTCTATCCTGTCAAGTAAAAGAGTAATATGCAAATTTACCATCACTCCAACACACAAGATGGCTGCCCCCATGTGGTAAAATATGGCTTCCCCCATGTGGACACAAAATGGCCACCACAAGATGGCCAGCAGTGGAGGGCAGTTGGGAGGGACCAGGCATGCAAGGGAGGGCAGTTGTGGGTGATCAGGCCAGCAGGGGAGGGCAGTTAGGAGTAACTAGGCCAGCAGAGGAGGGAAGTTGGGGGTGACCCAGGCCTGCAGGGGAGAGCAGTTTGGGGGGACCAGGCCTGCAGGGGAGGGCAGTTAGGGTGACCAGGCTTTCAGGGGAGGGCAGTTAGGGGCAAACAGGCTGGCAGGGGAGCAGTTATGCATCAGTCAGGCTGGCATGGAAGTGGTTAGGGGGTTATCAGGCTGGCAGGCAGAAGCGGTTAGGGGCAATCAGGAAGGCAGGCAAGTGAGCAGTTGTGAGCCAGCAGTCTTGGATTGTGAGAGGGATGTCTGACTGCCCATTTAGGCCCAATCCTACCACGATTGGGCCTAAATGGGCAATCTGACAACCCTCAAGGGGTCCCAGATTGGAGAGGGTGCAGGCTGGGCTGAGGGACACACCCCTTGTGCATGAATTTCATGCACCGGGCCTCGAGTATAGTACATAAATAGCAAAGTAAGTTAGTGAGAACTGTATTACCTGCAGAAAAGTGAGCAAAGAAGCACTGAGGAGACAACCTTCAGTAGGGATGAACCCAGGTTAAGACTATTCCAGGACATATAAGGTGATTATACTGAGATGCCTAAGTTAGGTATCCTCAAATACCTCCTGGTGATAGTATATCATTTGACTAATTGGGTTGAAGCTATTCCATTACCAAGTGCTACAACCAGTAAGGTAACTAAGATATTCTTAAAAAATGTAACCTGGCTGGCATGGCTCAGTGGTTTAGTATTGACCTGTGATCCAGGAGGTCATGGTTCAATTCTTGGTCAGGGCATGTGCCCGGTTTTCAGGCTCAATCCCCAGTAGAATGTGTGGAGAAGGCACCCAATCGATGTTTATTTCTCATCATTGATGTTTCTCTCTCTCCCTCTCCCTTTCTCTCTGAAAATCCAAAAAACATTTTTTTAAAAAATTGAAATATAATCCTTCATTTTGGACTGATTCAGAACATATAGATTTGGATAATAGAAGTCATTTTATGGCCACTATTATCAAGGAACTAATGAAATGCTTGGGAGGAAAAATGGCAATACCACACATCCTGGCACCCACCCTCCTCAGATAAAGTAGAAAGAATAAACCAAACTCTGAAAAGACCCATCACCAAATTAATTCTAGAAATCAAGCTTCCTTGAACAAAATTTCTCCAAATTGTGCTTCTCAGAATTAGAACACTCCCCTCCCCCAATAAAGATATAGGGATATCCCCTTATGAGATACTTTATGGATTACCTTATTTAGGTCAAAATTATGACCTGCCAACCATGGAAACCAAGGATCAATTTCTTAAAAACTGTGTGTTGGGCCTCTCCTCTACTTTACCCTCCCTCAGGTTAAAGAACAACTTGCCCAAACTCCACCTCTTGAATTCCCAGTACATCCTTTCTACCTGGTGATCTTGTCCTGATCAAGATCTAGAAAGAAGACATGCTGGAGCCATCCCAGGAAGGATCTTATCAGGTGCTACTTACAAATGAGACCGCCATTGTTACCTCAGAGGAAGGTTGGACCCTTTACACCTGGATTAAGGGAACCCTCCCTCAGTATAAGAACTACTTGCCCAGAGAGACAAAATGGTGGGGGAATAGATGGACGTGTCCCAAGCCTTGTCCTGGAGCAAATAGAATGAGCAGCTGAAACGAATAATATCCAACCAGAATTGGCGAAGGAGACTCGGCTGGTGAGACAGTTTTCAGCTGGGATGGGCAAAGGACCCAAGGAGAAAGGTAATCAAGGATCTGGGCAGGAGAGTCTGCCAGGCCTCTGAGCCTAGAGGGTAAAAGGGAATCTGCACAGAACTGAGCTGCATCCCTGGTACAGGCACAGCATCTGACTGTGGAAAGAAGGTTCACAGGACTGCTGGACAGCAGGGGGTTTTAGATCTGGGTCCACAGTCACAAAAGGCTGAGCCCAGAGGTGGCAGCCTGAAGTGCTGACCAGACCGCACTTCAGGAGGGGAGCTTGCAGAGGCGCTGTCTCTCCCCTTTCTGTGGCCTGTGTTTTTCTTCACTGAACCTAGTTCATAGGACTTTTCAGATACAGACACATACCCATGGCTGAGGTGCAGGAGAAGGTGCGGACTTGTTGAATCTGGGGAGAGAAGGGAGGTCTAGGAGAAGTGGCAGTGAGTCTGGTGCTGAGGCATACCTGAGCCCAGGACCAGGGCAGCCATTTTGTCCTGAAGAGATAGCTCCTCCCTCCAGTATCCACGCAACCAATACAGCCACATCCAGATTCCACCCTGAATGGTACAAAGGATTGGAAAAAAATCTTAATAGTCCCTGAGAGTCCACAGGGACTGGCCTAAAGAGAGACCTTCAGTTCAAGCAATAGGAAACTGAGAAACAGTATAGAACAGAAGACTAGGATCTTAAGCCAGCCAAAGGAACAACACTTCACTTTTTCATTTTTATTTTTGTATTTTTATTATTTTGTTCTCTTTTATCTTCTTTTTTCTATGTTTTCCTATTTTTGTTTGTTGCTTTATTTTCTATTTCTTTTCACATTATTTTTCCATCACTCTATTTTATTTCATTTTTATTTGCTATTTTTTATTTTTATACCAATTTGAAGTAATTTTTTGTAAATTTATTCTTATTATTTTCTTTTCAATCTCTTTCAGAAATTTGAATATTTGCACAATCGTGCCCTTTATAGACACATTTAAATAAATATTTGATACTATTAATCGAGGCACAGACTTTAAAATTTATATGATAGTTACATTTAAGGCATAAATACAGTTATAAGGGACAATCCAAGTGTTATCAACAATTTTATTTCCAATAGACATCATGCTAGCAGATCTTCATTTGTATTTGGGATATCCATCAATATTTCCAATGGTCGCATTTTGAAATTCTTGTGGATATCCCTTTGAACATTTTCCCTTGTGATTTATTAATTGTAATTGCAAATGCTGGAATCACAAGCTTATATACAGAAAATAAGGTTAAGAACTGGATGAATATGGGGAGGACATCAATTCAGTATAGAGGAAGTAGAAAGGGGATGAATGGATAAGAAGGAGAACTTTCCTACCAAATTCAACATTAAAATTCATAATTTCTCTTAGTAATCTACATAAGGTGTTTAGAACATGACTGGATGCCATGGTGCATTCATCAATAAAGAGAAGTTGGGCCTTTTTAATGCTTTTAGCAACTTCACTCTTTATATTGAGTCTAGAAATTGAAGTTTCACTTAATGGAATTGGTAATTTATATTAGGGATGGGAAGTAAATTTGTAGCAATTGCTATAGATGCTATGGGTAAAACAGTACCACCATCACCTCTAATCCTACCTAATAAAAGAGTAATATGCAAATTGACCCTAACTCCGCTACACCCACAAGCCACGCCCAAAGCCACGCCCACCAGCCAATCAGGAGACAATATGCAAATAAACCCAACCAACATGGCTACAGCCACAGAGAGCAGGAGGGAGACTTGGGTTTCCCTGGTAACAAAGGAAGCCACGCTTTCTGCATGCCGTTGCAGGCCTAAGCCTCCACTCAAGGCTACAAAGTTTCAATTATAGAAGGTAAACAAATCCAAACAGAAATAGTGGCAGCCACTGAGCTGGAAAGAGCGGGAGGCTTGGGATTCCCCCAGGCAATGGAGGAAGCAAAGCTTCTGCAGCCCTGGATGGCCTAGGCCTCCACTCCAGGCTACAAAGTTTCAATTATAGAAGAACACAAACCCCAAAATAAATGACTGCTGGCCATGGAGCAAGCAGGAGGCTTAGGCTCCGCTCCAGGCTACAAAATTTCAATTGTAGAAGGTGTATAATTTCCAGATACCAGGGCCTCTGCTTGGGTCACCAGGGGGTGTGGCCAGCCTGAAAATCACCACAGACCTTTCACCCAGGCCACCGCATGCCCCAAGGGAACCCCCACCCTGATCCAAGATACCCTTCAGGGCAAACCAGCTGGCTCCCACCCATGCACCAGGCCTCTATCCTATCTAATAAAAGAGTAATATGCAGATTGACCATCACTCCAACACACAAGATGGCTGCCCCCATGTTGTCAAAGATCCTGCCCCCATGTGGACACCAGATGGCCACCACAAGATGACCAGCAGGGGAGGGCAGTTGGGAGGGACCGGGCCTTCAAGGGAGGGCAGTTGGGGGCAATCAAGCCTGCAGGGGAGGGCAGTTAGGGGTGACCAGGCCAGCAGAGGAGGAAAGTTGGGGGTGACCAGGCCTGCAGGGAAGGGCAGTTGGGTGGGACCCAGGCCTGCAGGGGAGGGCAGTTAGGGGCAAACAGGCTGGCAGAGGAGCAATTAGGCATCAATCAGGCTGGCAGGGGAGTGGTTAGGGGGTGATCAGGCTGGCAGGCCGAAGCGGTTAGGGCAATCAGGAAGGCTGGCAGGTGAGCAATTGGGAGCCAGCAGTCCTAGATTGTGAGAGGGATGTTTGACTGCCCAAACGGCATCCCTCAAGGCGTCCCAGATTGGAGAGGGTGCAGGCTGGCCTGAGGGACACCCCTCCCCGTTCCCCCTGTGCACGAATTTCGTGCACTGGGCCTCTAGTATAATGTATAAAACTTTATAAAGGTTTGAAATTCGAACATTTCATTCCATGCAATGTGAATACTTCTTGAATTTTGTTAAGGGCATGCATTTCACCGTTCACAAAGGCACCTTCTCTTCAGTGTAATTTCCAACAAAAATCTTCAATAAAATGTGATTTATTCTCATCCCATAATTTGCATCAGAAGGACATCCAAACATGCAGATATATGCAAAAAGTTGCCGTAGTTGTTTGGGCAGATTAAGGATGATTGCATTGTCAATCATATCTTTCCAGATAATGTCATCAAGTAATAATCCTCTATGTTTATCAACTTCATGAAATGTATCATAAATTACACCTCCTATAGTTTGCATATCATCAAAACTTATCACACCTTTTACATGCAGAAGCAAAAGTCTAAGGTAATATCGATCTGGTTCTCTAAAGCTCAGTGAACAGTCTACCTAATGCTTTATTCCCATCCTTTTGGTGTTTTCTCCACAAAGAATTATTAAGCACATAATGTTGTGGAATCTACAAATAATAATAAGTGTGTGCATCAGAATCTTCTCTATTCAATAAGAACCAAGCCATCAAAGTCGAGTTATGTCTTTTAGCCCTATCTATAACTTCAGCAAAATCATCGGTATGAAAATACAAATTTTGTTCATTTGGCAAATGAATAGCTAATCTTGTGGTTCAATGGGATTGGTCATGCATTTGCATTGCAACAAGTCTCCAAACAGCCTCAGGAGTGCTCACATACCCAGAGTCAATAAAGACCTGTATGTTGTCATGATTGATAATTTTTTCTATACATGGACTATTTAGATTTTGTATTACACATGGTATATGTACCATATTTGATTTTACAATTTGAAAAAGTCAAGGACACTGGTCTTCATTGCCTTAACTATAGGGTCAATGCCATATTCTGTTTGCAACTTGGATTTACTATCTAATATCAATAATATGTGAGCATGAGGCAATTCATGTTTCTAAAATTTAATGACATGAATTTTATCTGTAACTTTGCCAAATAAATGGAATTTACATATATCATTTAAAAGAGCATTCAGCTTAATATTAAAAACACTGGCTACCAGGTCAGGTCTGTTTTCTAATTTTGCCAGTGTTGTAAATTGTTTGTAATATCTGCCCATTTTGGGTTGTACATCATGGTTATGAATAAATCGGACTTGCCATACTTTGTTACAATTGCCATAGCATCCTAACATCATTGCTGCGTACAGGCATTCCTCAGGTTATGTCACACTTGAGGTACTTCGTTTCATGGTTACATCACCATCTCCCATTTACAGTACTTATAAAAAAAAAGTTCCATCAATTCAATGTATGTGCTTTATGTTTTTTTATTATTTACCAAAAGTACAGGTCAGGAATTGTTATCTTTCTTTTATTTATTTATTTTTAACTGTTTCACTTCATTATTGCTGTGTATGTTCTCCATGTGAGTGACATAGATGCTTATCTAGGTGGGTTTCAATTTACGGTTAAAATTGTGTTAAGTCACGCCATATGAATGGATCTCCTATGTAACCCGAGGACCTAATGTATTACCCTCAAAAGACAATGGAAATATTATCATTTTAACAATTGGCATATTGTCACTATCTGATCTAGATGTGAGATAATCCATCAAATCACTATATTTTTCAACTTCCAACTTACATTGTGTTGCTTTAATGAAAGTTATCCAATTGGCTTCCATTTTTTAATATGAATTGACAATAAACTGTTGAGTTAATTTTCCTGCATTTAACCTTTTGCACTTGTATGTCGAGTGTGACTCGACACGGTTAGCATTAGAATAAAGGAATCGAGAAAAAAGCAAGCGAGTGCAAAGGGTTAAAATAGGATTGAACGTGTCTTGGATGGAGAAATGAAATCCATAATACTGCATTTGTGTGACTCATGTCCTTACATTTTGTCTAGAGTTATTGTCAACTAGAGACCTGGTGCATGAAACTTGTGCATGGGAGTGTGTCTTTCTGCCCGGCCTGTACCCTCTCCAATCCGGGATCTTATGGGGGATGTCTTACTGCCAGTTGAGGCCTACTCCTGCAGTCAGACATCCCTCTTGCAATCCAGGAACACTGGCTCCTAACCACTTACCTGCCTGCTTGCCTAATGTCCCCAACTGCCCTCCACTGCTGGCCTGATCTCGCCCCCAACTGCCCTGCCCTGCTGACCTGGTCACCCCCAACTGCCCTCCCCTGCCGGCCTGATCATGCCCCCAACTGCCCTCCCACTGGCCTGACCTCACCCTCAACTGCCCTGCCCTGCCAGCCTGTTCTCCCCCAACTGCCCTCCCCATCCAGCCTGATCTCACCCCCAACTGTCCTCCCTGGCCAGCCTGATCTCAACCCCAACTGCCCTCCCCTGCCATCCTGGTCACCCCCAACTGCCCTCCCCTGCCAGCCTGGTTGCCCCCAACTGCCTTCCCCTGCTGGCCTTGTCACCCCCAACTGCCCTCCCCTGCTGGCCTAATCGCTCCTAAACCCCTGCTGGCCTAATCGCTCCTAAACCCCTGCTGGCCTGATTGCCCCAAACTGCCTCTTCCTTGGCCCCCACCACCATGGCTTTGGCCAGAAGGATGTTGGACATACAGAAGATGGCCAGTCAACCCAGTCTAATTAGCATATTACCCTTTTATTAGTGTAGACTAGAGGCCCGGTGCATGAAATTTGTGCACGGTGCGGGGGGGGGGTGGTCCCTCAACCCAGCATGAACCCTCTCCAATCTGGGACCCAATGAGGGAGGTCTGACTGCCCGTTTAGGTCTGATCCCACTGGGTGCATTTGGGATTAAATAAATATTTCCCAGTGGAATAGGACCTAAACGGGCAGTTCGACATCCCTCTCAGAATCCAGGACTGCTGGTTCCCAACTGCTCGCCTGCCTGCCTGCCTGATTGCCCCTAACTGCTTCTGCCTGCCAGCCTGGTCATTCCCCTAACCACTCCCCTGCCGTCCTGATCGATGCCTAACTGCTTCCCTGCCAACTGGATTTCCCCTAACTGCCCTCCCCTGCTGACCTGGTTGCCCCTAACGGTCCTTTCCTGCAGGCCTGGTGGCTCCTAACTTCCCTCCCCTGCTGGCCCAGTCACCCCTAACTGCCTTCCCTTACCATCCGGGTAGCCCCTAACTACCCTCCCCTGGCGTCCTGGTCAATCCCAACTGCCCTCCTCTGCTGGCCCGGTCACCCCTAACTTCCCTCCTTAACAGCCTGCTCACCCCTAATTGCCCTCCCCTGCTGCCCTGGTTGCCCCTAACTGTCCTCCTCTGCAGGCCTGGTCACTTCCAACTGCCCGCCCCTGCTGACCCAGTCACCCCCAACTGCCTCGCCCCCTCCCCCAATAAACCAGCTGCTTATATTGGGTAGAAGGACAAAGATTACACATGAAGTAGGGATTATAGTCATGGGGAAAGGGGCAATGTGGGCTGGGTTGGGATTCCATTGTTTGGACAACAATGTTAATATTTCCCTGATGACGGGCAGTTCTTGAATGCAAATGGATAGCATTCCAAGGTTGACTCCCAGGTCCTGCTAGTGTGCAAATGCCAGCCCAGTCAGTATGTCCCTTCTTTATCCAACACAAGGCAATCACAGTTAACATAGCATCATTAATATTTCCCTTAACCATAGCTAGTTCCCAATATTCTATTTTTGCCCCTAACACTAGGAGGAGCAGATCTGCGAAGTGCCCTCCAGCAAGTTGCAGCAATAGCAGTGGGGGTGGGAGACACCACTGTATTTATAAATGAGAATAAAATAGTTCTTTTACATTAAAGCCACTGAAGGCTGGTGAGTTATCTCTGTTACAAAATTGTCAAAATAAAAATGCCTTGGGTAATAATAATTAGCTTTAAAATCTCAAAGTTGTTATAAATATAACAAAAATAAAGAGTAGATGATAAAGCTATATCAGTGATAGTTATATATGCCTAACCAGTGTTTACTAAAGTCTTTGGTAACTTAAAACTGGAGTTTACTGGGTTAAGTAGTAAAAATTATTAAATATCTAGGTATTTTGAAATAACAGGATACTGCAATATTAATTAATCTGCATTTGCCTACTTTTAGATTTTTATCACGGAGAATCTAGAGGATAGATTTGAATCTATTAATGAATATGTGTTGCATTTTATTCGAAATATATCTCTTAAAATGTGAATATATTGCTAACCTGAGAAATGCTAAGTACTTAACTTGCCATGTAAATTTAAGAGTTAAAAATTCTAACTAATTAGAAAAAAATGATATGGTTTTGGTAATAGAAGGCATGAGGTATAGAGATGCATTTTTTAAAGAAAAAGGAAATTAAGTTGTTTTAAAGCTAAATAAATAAGACGATTTGTGAAAATTATAGAAGGATTGTGAAGAGAAACCTTAAAAGAAAATTATAGGCAATCTGAATAATTTACTTTGATAAGTGAATATAAAGTAAGCTAATACAGAATTTGTTAAGTCCTTTTCCAGGGAAAATGTTTTCTGCCAAAAGGGAAAAAGTTTTACCTGTATTTATCTAGGAAGCAAAAGTTCTATAAAGTAGTGAAATAATTATGTATTGTGTTATTATAATTAGGTACTTATTATTTTTTAAGTTATCTTAATTGTGGGAACTAAAGTATTGCTGGCTTAGGTTTGCATTTGATAACCTTTGTCACATTTAAAGAATAAACAGTCTAATAATGTTTCATAATAAAAATCTACATATATAAAGAGGTAATATGCAAATTGCCCAGAATGCTGTAATGTCACGACCACATAGGAGGAGGCTGCGCATAGGTGGGCAGGAGGGGACTGCATGTGCGGTTAGGCAAGCCACGAATGGTGCAGGTCCGGAGAGAAGAGGGCCTGCCAGCCGCTGTGGCTGCGGGGTGGTGCCAGCTGTGGCGTTCCAGCAATCCCGCCTCTGAGCATGAGCTGTAGAGAAAATACCTTTTCTGACTGCTCATTGGCTAAGCTCCTTGTATGCCACTTACAGTGTTCTTGGTAACTGGGGTAATAAGAATCCAAAAAGGTGATCTAGGGTCTTCCCACGTCACTCCTGGAGGAAAAAACGAAGGTCTGCTGCTGGAGGGGCTAAGAAATGTCATATCCTGCACTAGCCAGTTTGGCTCAGTGAATAGAGCCTCGGCCTGCTGACCACAGGGTCTGAGTTTGATTCTGGTCAAGGGCATGTACCTAGGTTACAGGCTCCTCCCTGGCCGGGTCCCAGTCAGGGCTCATGAAGGAGGCAACCAATCGAAGCGTCCGTCTCACATTGATGTTTCTCTCTGTCTTTCCCTCTCTCTTCCATGCTCTCTAAAAATCAATGGAAAGATATCCTCAGGTGAGGATTAAAAAAAAGAAAGAACTTTCATATCCTATGAAAGAGACATCTTGAAAATGCCTAAAGAAAGTTGTCAATTTTTCATGGTGAAGCGATTGGAGTCGGTGTTGATGAAAACACTTTGGCGGCTGTGGCAGCCAGCAGTGGCAGCAGATGTGGGTTAATGGGGCGCCAACTTACCTGATCATTCTGGTCACCTCCCGAAGAGGGAGGCCAAACTGTGGCTTAGGCCCACTCCCCAGGGAAAGTGAGCATAAGCTGTCAGTGGGACATCCCCTGATGGCTCCCAGACTGTGAGAGGGGCAGGCTGGGCTGAGGGACTACCCCCCAGTGCACGAATTTTCATGCACCAGGCCACTAGTGATAATATATAATCTTTTGGTAAAATAAGTTTGACAACCTTCCTAGGGTTTGAATTTTAAGAAACTTTCTTTGACCTAGAGTAGGTTTTAGGTCATTCCAATAGGCCCTGGAATGACTCAAGGGTTTATTTTTTCTTTATGAAGGAAAAATTTATATTGAATGTACATGGGAAGCATTGTCAAATAAAGAAAACTATATTCCATTAATATATGCATATTATTAAAGTAGATTCTGATATGCTCTCAGTTGTAACTGTTATTAGTTATAATATTGTGTTTTACAGAAAGGACAAGATTCCTTGTCATTTGCATTGTAATGAAACCCATAACCCTGTTATTTTAAATTTCTTCTTGTCATTTAGAGACAGTCACTATTTTCTTATAATTCATTTGGGAAATGTTCTATCTTCTGAGGGATCCATGGAAAGGACTCTGACATTTTCAGATCATCCTCTTTGAACTGGATGAAAATTAGTAGAACTCTATAGATTTCTGAATTTATAAAAAGTACTGGCAGGAAAAATTGATTATGGAATGAAAAGAACTAAAAATATGCAGTTTTTATAACATTTGTTGAAAGTATTGCTGATTTTTATTTATTTTTAAATATATTTTTGATCTCAGAGAGGAAGGAAGAGGGAGAGAGAGAGAAACATCAATGATGAGAGAATCATGATAGGCTGTTTTCTGCATGCCCCAACTGGGGATCAAGCCCACAACCCGGGCATGTGCCCTTGATTGGAATCGAACCGGAGACCCATCAGTCCACAGGCCAAAGCTCTATCCACTGAGCAAAACTAGCAAGGGCTATTGCTGATTTTTAAGACTTTTTGTTTTTCAGATATAAGGAAGTATTTTTAAAGCAATTTGGTAAATTATATTTTTCTTTGTACCGCAAGCATGTCAAACTCACTTGAGTTGTTCATATCCCTCCTGAACTTGGCAATATTTAATGAGTGATTCATGGAAATACGTTTTTTTGAATGAATTCAATAAGACCAGTTTCCAATTATGATTTTATTAACAAGGACTTTGGAATGTCATATCTAACATACATGGACTCTTGTGGTCACCAGAAAGCTTTAAGTAGTGAAGCCAATAAGAGAACCTTGGATAAAGCCTGGTACCTTGCTTGGTCACATGGCTCATGGCAGTCTTTTCAGGTAAAGGAGGAAGGCGACTTTTCTGTAAGGTGGCAAGACAGGAACTCAGGATACCCTAGGGAGCCTAAATAACTTGAGGAATTCACCCACGTCTACAGGTATTATTGCAGGAGAGCCTGATGGCAACTAGGTGGCTCAGTTTCTTTGCCCTGTGGACCAATTAAAGCTTGACCATAAAATTCAAGGAAAGCATATATGTTTTTTTTAAAGCCTATGTGATCAACTGTTATTGTGTTCATCTAAACAATCAGGCCAAACCAAAACTAGACAATACAGTAAATAAACTGGTTTTAATTTGGCTCTTTAATAAAAATGAGGGCGATTTGGTGGGGGGGAGTTGTATTTCAGTAGCGAATTACTAGAATTGAAATATGGTAGGGGTTTCCCTAACTAGTTTGGCTCAGTGGATAGAGCGTCGTCCTGCAGACTGAAGGATCCCATATTCAATTCCGGTCAAGGGCATGTACCTTGGTTGAGGGCACATCCCCAGTTGGGGTTGTGTAAAAGGCAGCTGATTAATGTTTCTATCTCATCAATGTGTCTAACTCTCTATCCCTCTCCATTCCTCTCTGGAAAAAAAATCAATAAAATTATTTTTTTTAATGAAAGAAATATGATGGGTTTTTTTCTCCTTCCACCAGACCATTTGTTGTAGTTTTTGTTGTTCTAACTTTTGCCCAATAATACTAAATTTGATAAGTTTGTCTCCAGGTTACAAGCACTACTCCTACTTAGGGAATAACACCTCTAGAAATCTCCTTCTGTGCTTAGGAATTGTCCCTCTGACGGAGAGCATGGGTCTGTTGGCTCTGAAAGACAACCTCCACTGCTCCTCAGCATGAAGCAATTTCAGAAGAGACACTATGTCCCTCTTCCCCAAGACCCTTGAGAGGATGTGGTAGGCAGTTAGACAGACATGAGCAGAGCAAGGATGATGGCCCAACTGGAGGAGAATTTGTTGGGACCCTGAAATGTGCTTCCCACCACTCCAACTGCTCTCTCCTTCTCTCTTCCTCTAAGAAAGCCAGTAGGATTTAGAACAGCTAATGAAGATAGGAACAATTAGTGTAAAAAATAGGAGGGGACTTATAAGAAATGGGCCTCTGTGATCCATGTTCAGCATAGTCGTATTTTGAAGGAAATAGTTCCTGAATTCCCCAAAGCAAACAGAATGTAAGGAGGAGGGAAGAGGATGTAGGAACAAAGGACTGTGTATTTGGGCCAGCATCATGGTGGAAACCCCCAGGCATCTGCTTCAGCTAGACAGGGGGAGGTGGAGAAAGCTAGAAAGGTCTCAGCCCAATATTTTAAATGGCCAATGGGAGACAGCAAGAACTAGACGATGAGTTAGGAAGCAGGTGACCCCATAGTAGTCAGCCAATGGGTAACCAGAGGAGGGACTAAATTAATGGACTGTGTTCACTGCCTCAGATGTGCCTGAAACAAAGGACACCTGGTTTCTAGAATGTATTAAAAAAGTCTCGTTTTTGCCATGTTTCTGTTTCTGAGTCTGTCATTTGAATTCGAACAGGTAAGCATTTTTTTGCACAGTTTCCTCAAAAAATTAAAAATTGTTCTTTTGTTTGACCCAGTGATCCCACTTCTGGGAAAATATCTTTAAAACAGCAATCAGAAAGGCTGTATGCACCTCTGTGTTCATAGCAGCACCATTTACAATAGCTAAGTTTTGGAAACAGCCTAAGTGCCCATTGGCAGAGGAGTGGATAAAAAAGCATGGGACATTTTCACGATGGCATACTACACAGATGTAAAAAAGAGGAAAATTTCACCTTTTGTGCCTACTTGGTGGACCTGGGGATTATTATGCTAAGTAAAATAAGACAGACAAGGAGAAATTCTATATCTTACTTATATGTTTATCTAATAATAAAAAAAATAAACTGATGAACAAAAGAAACATAGACACATGGAACAGACTGACAGCCCTCAGAGAGAATGAGGGGGAGAAAGACTGGAGAGGAAAGAAGGTGAAGAGATTATCCAAAGAAGGTATATGTATAACACAGAGACACAGACAATAGGATGGTTATGGCCAGTAGAAAAGGGAGGTGGTGGCTGTGTGGAGTAGGGTAAAAGGAGGTAAAGTGGGGGACAACTGTAATAGAGTCAACATTAAAGATAAAAATAGGCCAATATCCCTACATTAAAATGATAATAATGAAAGACTATGAGAAATTTTGATAACGTGTAAAAAATAGACCAGGTTGTCTTAATTTACTGTAAGGCAAGATGGTGTGCAGTCACTTTGGAAAAGTTTTCAATGGGGTATGGTTGAATACATTGATGCATCCATACCATGGGTAATCACTCAACAATATAAACAAAAAGCTGTCACAACCAACAAATTTGGATACATTCAGAGATTATAGTATGTGAAAAAAGATCCTCCCTCAAAGGTGGCATACTTAATGAGCCTCTTAATAAAACTGTCTTGTGGTGATTAAATTATAGAAATTGAGAACAAAATGTTCCCAGGTGTAAGGGACAGATAAAGGTGGGAGATAGAGATGGATTTGAATATAAAAGGGAATCATAAGGGATCAGTGACAGAAATATTCTATATATTATCTGTATCATATACTGTATATGTAACCAGACAATGGATCTGTGCTATCACTACTTGAGCTAATTAAGCTGAGACAGAGTTGAATCATATATAAGCATTTATTCCAATACTCTGGCAGTATGGGAGAGCAGCAGCAGGTCATCCACGGAAATCTTCTCTGAAGCTCACAATAAATCAGCAGCTTATATTGGGTAGAAGGACAAATATTACATGGGGAAGTAGGCAAGAGGGTGTGCCAAATGGGCAGTTCACAGGTTTGGAGATTTACCAAGGCCTGTGGGTATGCAAAGGCTGGGGATCTTCAAAGGACTGGTGACATGCAAAAGGAAAGGGGTCTTCAAAGGGCTGGAAATTCTGGTTTCTGCAGGAAAGTTGTTAATCTTTCCATGATCATAGGCAGCTCCAAATGGGGAGGATGGATTGCATTTCCAGGTGAGCTCCCAAATCCTTTTTGCATTCTTTAATCAGAACAAAACAATCACAATTAATAGTACATGATTAATATTTCTTACAACTCTAGCTGGTCCCAAACATTCTATTTTTGCTCTTATCATCCTATATAATAAAAGGCTAATATACAAATCAACCAAATGGTGGAACGACTGGTCACTATGATGTGCACTGACCAGCAGGGGACAGAAGCTCAATGCAGGAGCTGTCCCCTGGTGGTCAGTGCACTCCCACAGGGGGAACACCACTCAGCCAGAAGTCCTGAGCCGGGCTCAGGGCTGGCAAGCGCAGCTGCAGTGGCAGAAGCCTCTCCTGCTTTCATGGCAGCACTAAGCATGTCCCACTGTTGTCAGTCAGTCATCCCTGATCACTTCATGACTGCAAGAGGGGGTAAGGCCGGGCTGAGGCACCCCCTTGAGTGCACTAATTTCTTGCACTGGGCCTTTAGTAGCCTATCTAATAAAGAGTGATATGCAAATTAACCATCACTCCACTACAACCACAAACCATGCCCACAAGCCAATCAGGAGCGAATATGCAAATAAACCCAACCAAGATGGCTACAACCACAGAGAGCAGGAGGGAGATTGGGTTTCCCAGGCAATGGAGGAAACCAAGCTTTCCACACAAGGCTACAAAGTTTCAATTATAGAAGGTAAACAAATCCAAACAGAAATGGCGGCAGCCACAGAGCTGGAAAGAGCGGGAGGCTAGGGTTGCCCCCAGCAATGGAGAAAGCCAAGCTTTCCACACAACCTGGTCAGCCCAGGCCTCCCCTAAGGCTACAAAGTTACAATTATAGAAGATACATAAACCCCAACAGAAATGGCTGCTGCCACGGAGCAAGCAGAAGGCTTGGCTCTGCTCCAGGCTACAAAGTTTCAATTGTAGAAGATAAATAAACCCCAGATACGAGGGCTTCCACTTGGGTTGCCAGGGGGCGTGGCTGACCTGCAAACCACCACAGGCCCCTCGCCCAGGCCGCCCCATGCCCCAAGGGAACCCCCACCCTGATCTGGGACATCCTTCAGGGCAAACCAGCAGGCCCCCACCTGTGCACCAGGCCTCCATCCTATCTAATAAAAGAGTAATAAGCAGATTGACCATCACTCCAACACACAAGATGGCTGCCCCCATGTGGTCAAAGATCCTGCCTCCATGTGGACACAAGATGGCCACCACAAGATGGCCAGTAGTGGAGGGCAGTTGGGAGGGACCAGGCCGGCAGAAGAGGGAAGTTGGGGGTGACTGGGCATGCAGGGAAGGGCAGTTGGGGGGGACCCAAGCCTGCAGTGGAGAGCAGTTGAGAGGGACCAGGCCTGCAGGGGAAGGCAGTTAGGGGTCACCAGGCCGGCAGAGGAGGGAAGTTGGGGATGACTGGGCCTGCAGGGGACAGCAGTTAGGAGTGACCAGGTCTGCAGGGGACAGTAGTTAGGGGCAAACAGGCTGGCAGGGGAGCAGTTAGGCATCAATCAGGCTGGCAGGGGAGTGGTTAGGGGGTGATCAGGCTGGCAGGCAGAAGCGGTTAGGGGCAATCAGGAAGGCAGGCAGGCAAGCAGTTGGGAGCCATCAGTCCTGGATTGTGAGAGGGAGGTCCGACTGCCCATTTAGGCCCGATCCCTAAACGGGCAGTCAGACATCCCTCGAGGGGTCCCAGATTGAAGAGGTTGCAGGCTGGGCTGAGGGACAAACCACCCCCTGGTGCACGAGTTTCGTGCACCGGGCCTCTAATATATCTATAATAGTCTATAATAGTAAAACATAATATGCTAATTAGACTGGATGTCCTTCCAGATGACCTTCCGGATGAAGCTGGGACTGCGGGAGAAGCCTGGGTCCCAGGTGCCAGAGGGAAACCAGTGCTGGGTGCTGGCAGCTGGGGGAAGAAATGCCTACAATTGTACAAATTTTGTGCATCGGGCCTCTAATATATAATATGTATATATATTATATCATAGTTTTGCAGGATGTTACTATTGGAGAAAAGTGGGTAATTAGTACACAGGCTCTTTGTATTATACTTTTTCTATTGAATGTGTCAGAGATGCTCTTAAACAGTGTAGTGGGATTAAGACAGATACTCAAAAATGGCTTGTCAAGGCAATTTTACTTCTGCAGAAGGGTGTCCAAGCAAAAATTTGATGGGCAAACACACAGAATGGGAAGTCTGTTCTTTTTTTATCCCTGACATATTGCTGCACCATGCCCTGATTGGTAAGAGCATAGGTTCACAATCTGATGCTAGTAGCTAATTCAAGTGAAGGGGCAGGTTGACTTTTGGGGGATAGATAATGGACTACAGTGTAAGTTCTAACTGGCTGGTAAAGTCTCAAGCAATGGCCTCCACAATACCACCAGACGTCTGCTCTGGCTACAGCCAGTGTAGACTGATTACTTAGCTCCTCAAAGGACCAGTCTTCACTGCACCTGTTACATTGTCCAAAAACACTGACTGCTCCCGCACCTGGAGAGGCAGGAGGTATAGTTAGTATTCAGGGCTAAGGTTTGATAGTCTTTAGGGGCTCTTCTCTTGGGCCTTCCATGGTTGGGAATAGCAGTGATAAGGTCCTACAAGATTCATTGCCCCAGGCCTGGCTGTCCTGAAAGAGGGCTTTCATGTCACCCATGCCCACAGTGTCTGAGGTCCATCCAAGTGGAAATGGCACTCCTTGAGCTTCTGGCCTCCCTGCCGTGCAAGCGTAACAATCGCTTTTGTTTAGAGCATAGATAGAATATTCAATTCATTCCAGCCAGGTATTTGTCTCCCCATCTAGTCTCAATTTTGATAGTTTGGTGTAAATCCTTAACCTCAACTATAGCGATTTTTGGTAGGGTCATTGTTGTAAATACAAGGTTGGGCCTGGTTGGGACTCGGAGTCAAGGGACCACTACTTAAGGAAATATTTGAGTTATTGACTAATCAAATGGCAAACTTTTCCTACACGTTCCTTTCCTGATAAATGTCCTCAAGACTATATCATCGCTATAGATACAGGGTCAACAGGAGTGGTTTACATTGTAGATTCCCATAAGTATCAGGAGGAACTCCTCTGGCTATGGCTACTCTGTTTTTTTGTGGGTTTTTTTGTTGTTTTTTTGTCTTGTTTTTTTAGTTTTGTGGGAGTAGTGTTCCTACTTATATGGTGGAGCTGTCCACTGCCACACTATGTAGCTCACGAGATCTCACCCCAGCTGGAACAGGGAAGTTGGTGAGGGTGGTTTGCTCCCATACTGGCTCAGGGCAGAGGTATTTATGTTTGGTAGAAAGTTGCCTTTGGTTGGTAAGATCTCCAGAGGGTAGGACCTGGCAAGCATTAAATTTTACAGTTAGGAAATCTGTACCCCTAGTTACATTAATAACTAGTCTGATTGGGTAGGGGCTACCTGTAATAACTTTACTTAGAGGCTCAGTAGAATTAGAAATAGGGAGTAATCAGTCTTTTCACTGTTAGCTTGAGGGTATCTGGGTGTTGAGGCTTTTCCTGATCTGAGGACCCGGTTCCCTTAATCCGGGTGTAATGGGTCCAACCTTCCTCTGAGGTACCAATGGAGGTCTCAATTGTAAGTAGCACCTGATAAGATCCTTCCCAGGCTGGCTCAAGCTTGTCTTCTTTCCAGATCTTGATCAGGACGAGATCACCAGGTAGAAAGGCTGTACTGGGAATTCAAGAGGTGGAGTTTGAGCAAGTAGTTCTTGTAGCCTGAGGGAGGGTAAAGTAGAGGAGAGGCCCAACGCAGTTTTTAAAAAAACAAGAAGCTTCATTTCTAGGAGTAATTTGGTGATGTGTCTTTTCAGAGTTTGGTTTATTCTTCCTACTTTATCTGAGGAGGTTGGGTGCCAGGGTGTGTGGTATTTCCATTTTTCCTCCCAAGCATTTCACTAGGTCGTTGATAATAGTGGCCATAAAATGACTTCTATTATCCAAATCTATATGCTCTGAACCAATCCAAAGTGAAGGATTATATTTCCTTTAAAATATATATACATATATATATTGATTTCAGAGAGGAAGGGAGAGGGAGAGAGAGAAACTACATTGATGAGAGATAAACATCGATTGGCTGCCTTCTGCAAATTTTATACTGGGGATTGAGCCTGCAACTCGGGCATGTGCCCTGACCAAGAATTGAACCATGACCTCCTGGTTCACAGGTCAATACTTAACCACTGAGCCATGCCAGCCAGGTCATATTTTCTAAGAATATCTTAGTTACCTTACTGGTTGTAGCACTTGGCAATGGAATAGCTTCAAACCAATTAGTCAAATGATCTACTATCACCAGGAGGTATTTGAGGAGACCTACCTTAGGCATCTCAGTATAATCACCCTGAATGTTCTGGAATAGTCTTAACCTGGGTTCCTCCCTCCTGAAGGTTGTCTCCTCAGTGCCTGTTTGTTCACTTTTTGCAGGTAATACAGTTCTTATTAACTTACTTTGCTATTTATATACTATACTAGAGGCCCAACACATGATTAAATTGTGCACTTGTAGGGTCTCCTAGGCCTATCCTGAAATCAGGGCCATATCCACTGCGCAGAGATGCCTCACATGCTCCACAGACACTGCCGACACCCTGAAACACACAGTGGATGGTGCCTGCACCCTATGATGCTCCTCAGATGCTGCTGGTGCCCCGCAACACTCCACAGACACTGCCAGCATCCCACAACACTCAGGAGATGATGACGGCACCAATGATGCTCTGCAGATGCTGCTGGTGCCCATGATTCTCCAGGGAAGCTGCCAGTGCACGGGGGTGAGGAGGAATGTGGGGAGAGCCCAAGAGGTGCTCCATACACTTCCTGATGACTGGCTGTTTGGGCGTTATGGCATTGTGGCCACAGGCCTTTTATAATATAGATAAAAGCCTAAGTGACCATTATGACCAGTCAACCAAACAACCAGTTGACCAGTCACTATGCCTTGCACTGATCACCAAGTGGCAGGAGCTTCCCCTTGATGGTCAGTGCACTCCCATAGCCAATCTCTCGCATCCAGTCAACCTCCCGTGGTCCCTCCCCCAGGCCTAAGCCAGATGGCTCCAATCAGCCCTGATCACTGGCCAGCCTGAGGGACCCCACTCATGTAGAAATTCGTGTGCCAGGCTTTTAGTAGTATATATACCAACATACCCATAGGCTCTTAGAACAGCATCATGCATAGCTTGTGGACTCCCAATGACTTCCCTTATGAAGTTGAATTAGTAATTCCCTCATAATGTGTTTATAAAACATTTCCTTCCCATCAGGTAAGAGCCACTTCTCTTCTGAAGTTTTGGAGGCTCCCATCTTGGCTAGCTGCTCTTCCTCCTGAGGAGTGAAAACTGGCGTAGCCAGAGGGGAAAGTATAGGAGTGAGATGAAAAATCTGTTATTTCTTCAGCTAACATTAGGTTCTCTAATACCTGGGAGATTAATTCCTTGTGTACTAGATCTCATCCCTTGCTATTAATAAGATTTTTTCCAAAAGTGTGAACTACTGCAAATGTATATTTTGAGTCTCTGTAGATGGTCCCCTCCTTTCCATTTAAAAATTATAAGGCCTGGTTGGGAGAAAACAATTCACATGTCTGGGAAGACCATCCATTGGTCAGTCTCCCTGATTCCACAACCATGGGTTGCTCCCCATCTACAATGGAGTGCCCATTGTGCCTTTTTCCCTCAAGCATTAGGGAGGAACCATCCAAAAAGAGCTTGAGCCCTGTAGAGAAAGGGGTTTCCCTGAGGTCAGGTCTGACTTTGGTTTGATAGTAAATGAGATCCATTCAATAGAGTTTGTCAGTTCCTTGTGCTTCTCCTCCAGTTAGAAATTAAGTTGGGTTTAGACAGCTGTCAGTAGTAAGTGCTAGCTTGTCCTTTTCTAGTAAGATAGTCTCATATTTCAATATTTGGGAGTCAATTAGCCATCAGCCAACCTTTTGATTAAGGATTGCTCTAACTTGATGTGGAGTGCTACCAATCAATGCTCCCCCAAAAGTCAGTTTTCTACTTTCCTCAGTTAAGAAGGTGGTTGCTGCTACTGACTGAATGCACTTAGGTCATCCTATAGTAACTGGGTCTGGTATCTTTGATAAGTATGCACCTGGTTGCTCTCTTCCCCTCCCCAATATTCTTGAGTTAGAACCCCTAGGGTGGTTCCCTTGTCTACATTAACATACAGATGGAATGGATTCTCTAGTGAGGGCAATACTAAATTGGGGCAATGATTTAGGCCTGTTTTAAAGCTTCTTTTAATTGCATCTCTTCAGATTTCCAAAGAAATGGGTTCTGTTCTTCATCTAAAGTTTGAAGTATAGTCTCTTAGTTTTATGTGCATAAGAGTCAATCTATAACCTACAGTATACAAACAGTCCTAAGAATTTCTTAAGTTCCTTTTTAATGCCTGGTAGTGGCATGTTAGTTATTCCAGAGATTCTTTCTGGGCCAAATCATCTCTTTCCTTCACTTAAGTGTCCTAAATATTATATTTATTTCTTTCTCTACAAATTGTAACTTCATTTTAGAGACTCTCAACCTTTGCTGACCTGAAGTTCCCTTAGTCTACCCAAAATGTCATTTGTTATCTTAGTATACCCAAAAAAGTCAGCTGACCCCTTAACTTCCCCTTGTTGAATGTCAAAGGCCTTAGTGATATTTGGGACTGGGGGACTGACTCTCTGATTCCTTTGAAGATTTAGGTCCCTTGGGTCTTTCATGTGATTTCATGTACAAGATTATTGTTATCCCAATAGAGGCCTGAAGCACAATTTCATGCATGGGTGGGGTCCCTTGGACTGCCTGGCAGTTGAGGCCTATTGTGGGGCTGGCTGGCTGGGGGGAGGGACCCTGGGCTTGGCTCTCCCCGACCCCTGATTGGGGCCTATCCACAAGGCCAGCCAGCAGGGGGGAGGGGCCACAAGAGGTTGGCCAGCCGGGGAGAGGGCTGGGGGAGGTTGGCTGTGGGAGCACACTGACTACTAGGGGGAAATTCCTGTGTTGAGTGTCTACTCCCTGGTGGTCAGTGCATGTCATAGTGGCTGATCAGACAGTTGTTCCTTAGGTCGTAATGATCGCTTAGGCTTTTATGTATTTAGACTCGTGGCCTGGTGTACGAATTCATGCACATTGAAAGAAAATTAATTAGAAGAAATATTTTAATATCGCTATTCACCCTTACTCTATAACCAAAGTGTCAGAGATTAAAGAAAATTAGAAAAATGTATATGAAATAATATATAAATTTATTAATAAATGATAACATGATATAACAACAACAAACACATGATATAAAAACAAAAAAGCATGATATAAAAACAACAAAAAATTATATAAAAACATTGATACAATGACTGATAAATTGATTAAACTTATCCTAATACTAGAGGCCCGGTGCATGAAATTTGTGCAAGGGGGTTGTGTCCCTCAGCCCAGCCTGCACCCTCTCCAATCTGGGACCCCTTGAGGGATGTCCGACTGCCCTTTTACAGGGGACCAAGGCAGGCCAGGTTGTGTGGAAAGTTTGGTTTCCTCCATCGCTGGGGGCAACTCAAGCCTCCTGCTCTCTCTATCTCCCTGGCTGCCACCATTTTTATTGGGATTTATTTATCTTCTATAATTGAAACTTTGTAGCCTTGAATGGAGTCCAGGGCTGGCCAGGGTGTGCGGAAAGCTTTGGCTTCCTCCATTTCCAGGGAAACCCAAGCCTCCTGCTCGCTCCGTGGCCACAGCCATCTTGGTTGGGTTAATTTGCATACTCAATCTTGATTGGCTGATGGGCATGACTTGTGGGTGTAGTGGAGTGGTGGTCAATTTGCATATTACTCTTTTATTAGATAGGATCTCCCTGTATACCACAATAAGAGTGAAAACACTTTCAGAGTGCTTGACTAATTTTCCTTATGATGAAGCATTTACAACTTTCACTTTAATGTCACCCACTCTATGAACTTGAGAGAAAGCAACATATAACGGACTGTGTGTGAAAACGGGTTCAGGTAGGAATGTTCCTACTCTGTCTAGAGTTTGTCCTAGTGATTTAATTGTAATTGCAAATGCTGGCATCATGGGAAATTGTCTTTGAATTCATTTAAATGGGAAGCCAGTGTTAGATGGGGCAAATCAGTTCTTGGAATCAGAACAATCTCTCCCTCCACAGATCCTGTTAATACTTAAACTTTAATTATATTAGGATGCAATCTTTTTTTTTAAATTTCTTTGTTGATTAAGGTATCACATATTTGTCCTCATCCCCCCTTTCCCATCCCACACCCCTCCCCACACATTCCCCCACCCCCCTGTTGTCCTTAACTGCTGGTTAGGATCATATGCTTACACACAAGTCCTTTGGTTGATCTCTCCCCTTCACCCCCACGCTTCACTACCCTCCCTCTGAGGCCCAACAGTCTGATCCATGCCTCCTTGTTTCTGGGTCTGTTCTTGTTCATCAGTCTATGTTGTTCATTATTTCCCCTAGATGAGTGAGATCATGTGCTATTAGAAATACACTTATAAGAACCGAAAATGAGACAAGCAATAATGGTTATGGTGACAGGCAAATGAATCAGTGTGTAGTGAGTTTCTTTCTGGGCCAACAGTTCTTTTGAGACCCAATTCCAATGTCCCACAGTTCCTTATGTGTACATGTCAGCAATGACATTACAGTTCTGGATGGTGGACAAATGGTGGTAATGCAGGTTCCGACTCTGTCTGGTTTGGTCCTGGGCAACCTGCAGTGATGCACAGCTGTTAACTGCTAGTATGGGAAGGCCACTTCAGCGTCTTCTGTCTCTGGACTGCTTCTCTTCTGTCTTCATGGCTGGAGTAGTCCTGTCGATTCCTCTCTGTTGCTGGAATCCACATGGTCTCGGAGTTGTTTTCTGAAAATATACAAACATATTCTCGACCAAAAGTTAATAAAGGAGTATTTTCTATAAATTTGACTGGGGATCCTATTTCATTTTTTGCCCAAATGATTTTCCTCTGGCTTGTTTTGACACCTTGTGTGTTTTTCATGGGTGTCTTGCTTTTAGCCTTACAATTAATTTTCTAAAGTATTAATTTTCTAGATGTAATTTACTTACAGGATATTTTTCCTTACATGATATTCCTCTACTATCCCCTCTTTTTTTTATTTAAATGTTAGGAGGCTTTTGAAAATTTTATAATGTAGTCTTGATGGCTTTTAAATTTTAATTTTTTGCACTATAATATTACTGTTTTAGGTTCATTACATGGTGCACAATTTTATCATGAGATGAAGTACCAATAAAAATTTTAGTTAACACTTTAGGAACACCTTTTTGTCCAGTACAATTAATTTTTCTAGAATATTCGCTTGTTTCAACTAGCCAATTTAAATTTGCCTGAAAACTTGACTACTGTTTTACTATCAAATTTATTACTCTAACAATCATCTTATTTTACCCTGTAAATATTGGTGGAAGGGATTATTTGCCTTCTTGAGTAGGTCCTGAGCATTCCTGGTGGTAGGCTGGATTTAGATATTGTAAACCCACTTCCCCACACCATGGGTACAAGACAACTCAAACAGTTCTTGTTGGAGTGAGAGGGCAGCTGTTGTTGGCCAAGTCTCTGTCGGTCACCTGGGTCCTGATCTGAGCTGGGCATGGGAAGCATGAAGGAGCCATGGGGGCAGGAGACCTCCCTCAGAAGGGGCTAGGGTTCAGACCCCTGCAATGTTGGGGGGGTGAGGGTCTGTGCCCCACCTCTGTTGATCCCCAAATTCTCTCCTGATGGCCCGTCTGTGACTGTGCCTGTCTTAGGTTGTTCCTTCCTTGAGGAATCTTACCCGTCTCTGGCTAACCAGCCATCCTCTGGGGCCAAGCAGGGTGACGTGAGGTTTAGTTTTGTCTCCTTGGTAGCCTATGCACCCATGGCCTCCATGCCCAGCACCTGCCTTGGGATCCTATCACCTGCTGGCAGGGCCCCAGGACTGATTGCATATCTTTTGGAACCCGGGTTTCTTCTCCAGGGAAGGCTCAGTTCGCCCCACTGGGTGAGAGACAGATCCATGGCACCAGTCATCACAAGACTTCAACCTCAACATGAACAAAGAGCTCATGCAACAGCTGTGAGCAATTGAATTGTGAGAAGTGGGTCTCTCTTGGCCTAAAGGGTAAGAGGGACCAATATAGAATGCTCAGGTGCCTTCCCAGGAGGCCCTCTACACAATGAAAAGGATTGAATCCTTACATGTCCTTTATAAATTGCTGCCAGATATTCAAAGAATTAGTTTGTACATTTTCTTGGGATAATTGTATATTATGCTGTAGTAATTCTAAAGTATCAAGAGATGTGTTAAGTTTGTCTCCAAGCACCAAAGAGATGACTTTTTTTTTTTTTTTATCTCCAAGGGTGCGAGAAACTATTATAAGTACTGGGGGTGATCCAAATCTGGGAAAAATTTTAATGATAGTGTAGAATAATATCATGTAAGGATATTCTTTGTTCTAGTCCGTGGGAATTCCCTTTCAAACTGGCTATCCATTTCTTTTTATATAGACAAGGTCTTAGTTACATTTTCTGCACCTCTACTGGGGGCAAGTAGTGATAGTAGTGACACCCTTTCTTTGGTGTCCACACAAGCCAGAAACCTCTCTTTAATTGTACACACAAAGGGGCATTGTTTTGATTTCATGTCATACAAAAGGGAAGATGGGTGGAGACCTCTGTGTATTTATACTTTCTTGTCCCACCCGTGGACCTCCTGGATGACCAAGGAGTTTGGTATTATTGGTAACTACATTAGTCAGGGGATCAGCCCATGTAAGGGGTCTTACTCAAGAAGGGTCAGGGGCATAAGACCAAAATACTTACCCTCTTGTCCCAGGTAAAATTACCTTACATCTGATGATTGCTAGCATGGCTAGAAAGCGTTCTCAGGCATTCTTGGGTGTCTGGTTACCTCACAATTTCTTCCCTGAGGTTTGATGTTCTGATTGATGTTTCCCTGTTTCTGGATCTATTTTTCCCCCCATCAGTTTATGTTGTTCATTATATTCCACAAATGAGTGAGATCATGTGATATTTATCTTTCTCTGCCTGGCTTATTTCACTAAGCATAATATTCTCCATCTCCATCCATATTGTTGCAAATGGTAAGAGCTCCTTTTTTACCGCAGCGTAGTATTCCATTGTGTAGATGTACCACAGTTTTTTAATCCACTCATCTGGTAATGGGCACTTAGGCTGTTTCCAAATCTTAGCTATGGTGAATTGTGCTGCTATGAACATAGGGGTGCATATATCCTTTCTGATTGATGTTTCCAGTTTCTTGGGATATATTCCTAGAAGTGGGATCACTGGGTCAAATGGGAGTTCTATTTTTAGTTTTTTAAGGAAACTCCATACTGTTCTCCACAGTGGCTGCACGAGTCTGCATTCCCACCAGCAGTGCACGAGGGTTCCTTTTTCTCCACATCCTCGCCAGCACTTGTCATTTGTTGACTTGTTGATAATGGCCATTCTGACAGGTGTGAGATGGTACCGCATTGTTGTTTTGATTTGCATCTCTCTAATGATTAGTGATTTAGAGCAGGTTTTCGTATGTCTCTTGGCCTTCCTTCTGTCTTCTTTCGAAAAGTGTCTATTTAGATCAGTTGCCCATTTTTTGATTGGGTTGTTCATCTTCTTTTTGTTAAGCTGCATGAGTCCCCTGTAAATGTTGGAGATTAAACCCTTATCGTTGACATCATTGGCAAGTATGTTCTCCCATGTAGTGGGCTTTCTTGTTGTTTTATTGATGGTTTCCATTGCTGTGCAAAAGCTTTTTATTTTGATGTAGTCCCATTTGTTTATTTTCTCTTTAGCTTCCATTGCCCTAGGAGCAGTATCAGAGAAGAATTTCTTTTGGCATATATCAGAGATTTTTCTGCCTGTAGATTCCTCTAGTATTTTTATGGTTTCCTGTCTTATGTTTAAGTCCTTGATCCATTTTGAGTTTATTTTTGTGTATGGTGTAAGTTCGTGGTCTAGTTTCGTTTTTTTACATGTATCTGTCCAATTTTCCCAACACCATTTGTTGAAGAGACTGTCTTGACTCCGTTGTATGTTCATGCCTCCTTTGTCAAATATTAATTGAGCATAGTGTTTTGGATCGATTTCTGGGTTCTCTATTCTATTCCATTGATCTATATGTCTGTTCTTTTGCCAATACCAGGCTGTTTTGAGAACAGTGGCTTTGTAATACAGCTTGAAATCTGGTATGGAGATCCCACCTACTTTGTTCTTCTTTCTCAGGATTGCTGTGGCTATTCAGGGTCTTTTTTTATTCCAGATGAATTTTTGGAAAGTTCGTTCTAGGTCTGTGAAGTATGCCATTGGTATTTTAATGGGAAGTGCATTGAAATTATAGATTGCTTTGGGTAGTATGGACATTTTGATGATGTTGATTCTACCAATCCATGAACATGGTATGTTCTTCCATCTGTTTATGTCTTCCTCTATCTCTTTTTTCAGTGTTGTGTAGTTTTCCACGTATAAGTCCTTTACCTCTTCAGTTAAGTTTATTCCTAGGTATCTTAATTTTTTTGGTGTGATGGTAAATGGGATTGCTTTTTTAGTCTCTCTTTCTGTAAGTTCATTATTGGTGTATAGAAATGCCATAGATTTCTTAGCATTTATTTTGTATCCTCCTACTCTGCCAAATTCATTTATTAAGTCTAGTAATTTTTTGATGGAGTCTTTAGGGTTTTCTATGTACAGTATAATGTCATCTGCAAATAAGGACAGTTTTACTTCTTCTTTTCCAATTTGGATGCCTTTTATTTCTTCTTCTTGTCTGATTGCAATGGCTAGTATTTCCAACACTATGTTGAACAGGAGTGGTGAGAGTGGGCATCCCTGTGTTGTGCCTGTTCTTAGGGGAAATGGTTTTAGTTTTTGCCCATTGAGTATGATGTTGGCTGTGGGTTTGTCATATATGGCTTTTATTATGTTGAGGTATGATCCTTCTATTCCCAGCTTGCTGAGAGTTTTTATCAAGAAAGGGTGTTGGATTTTGTCAAATGCTTTTTCTGCATCAATTGATATGACTATATGGTTTTTATCTCTCAATTTGTTTATTTGATGTATCACGTTTATTGATTTGCGAATATTGTACCATCCTTGCATCCCAGGGATAAATCCTATTTGGTCGTGGTGTATGATCTTTCTGATGTATTGCTGGATTCGATTTGCTAGAATTTTGTTGAGGATTTTGGCATCTATGTTCATGAGAGATTTTGGCCTGTAATTCTCTTTCATTGTGTTATCTTTATCTGGTTTTGGTATTAGGGTGATGCTGGCTTCATAGAAGGAGCTTGGAAGTGTTACTTCTTCTTGAATTTTCTGGAATAGTCTGAGGAAGATAGCTTTTAGCTCTTCCTTGAATGTTTTATAAAACTCCCCTGTGAAGCTGTCTGGCCCTGGGCTTTTGTTTGCTGGAAGCTTTTTGATAACTTCTTCAATTTCTTCCATAGTTATCAGCCTATTGAGATTTTTAGTCTCTTCCTGAGTAAGTTTTGGAAGGTTGTGTTTTTCTAGGAATGTATCCATTTCCTCCAGGTTTTCTAGTTTGTTGGAGTAGAGTTGTTCATAATATTTTTTGACAATCCTTTGTATTTCAGCGGGGTCTGTTGTTATTTCACCTCTTTCATTTCTGATTTTGTTTATTTGGGTCCTCTCACTTTGCTTCTTGGTGAGCCTGGCTAGAGGTTCATCAATCTTGTTTATCCTTTCAAAGAACCAGCTCTTGGTTTTGTTGATCTTGTGTATTGTTTTTTTGGTCTCTATGTCATTCATTTTTGCTCTGATCTTTATTATTTCCTTTCTTCTGCTCACTGTGGGCTTTTCTTGGTGCTCCCTTTCTAATTTTTTGAGTTGTTGAGTTAGATGATCTATTACCATTTTTTCTTGTTTTTTGAGGTAGGCCTGTAGAGCTATACATTTCCCTCTCAGGACTGCTTTCATTGTGTCCCATAGGATTTGCAATGTTGTGTTTTTATAGTCATTAGTCTCCAGGATGTTTTTAATTTCTTCTTTGATCTCATTGATAACCCAATCATTGTTTAGTAGCATGCTATTGAATTTCCACGTGTTTGAATTTTTTGGAATGTGTTTATTGTAGTTTATTTCTAATATTATGCCATTGTGGTCTGAGAAAATGCTTGATATGATTTCAATCTTTTTGAATGGGGAGAGTTTGCTTGTTACCCAATATATGGTATATTTTTGAGAATGTCCCATGTGCACTTGAGAAGAACGTATATTCCATGGCTTTGGGGTGAAATACTCTGAAGATGTCAATTAGGTCCATCTGATCTAGTGTGTAATTTAGAATTGCTGTTTCTTTGCTGATTTTTTTGTCCAGAGGATTTATCCATTGATGTCAGTGGTCTATTGAAGTCCCCTACTATGATTGTATTGATGTCGATCTCTCCCTTGATATCTTCCATCAGATTTTTTATGTATTGGGGCGCTCCTGCGTTGGGTGCATATACGTTTACCAGAGTTATATCTTCTTGCTGGATTGCTCCCTTTAGTATTATGTGGTGGCCTTTCTTATCTCTTATTAAAGCCTTTACTTTGAGGTCTATTTTATCTGATATAAGTATCGCAACCCCAGCTTTTTTCTCATTTCCATTTGCCTGAAAAATGTTTTTCCATCCCTTCACTCTCAGTCTGTGTCAGTCTTTTGCTCTAAGGTGGGTCTCTTGGAGACAGCAAATATATGGGTCCTGTTTTCTTATCCATTCAGCTACCCTATGTCTTTTGATTGGTGCATTTAATCCATTTACGCTTACTGTTATTATTGATAAGTACCTGTGTGTTGACATATTTTTCCTTAGTGTTTGTGTTTCTTCTTGCCTTTCTCTTCTTTTTACAGCCACCCGTTTAGCATTTCTTGCATTGCTGGTTTGGTAGTGATGAACTCTCTTAGCCCTTTTTTGTCTGTGAAGCTTCTGATTCCACCTTCAATTTTGAATGATAGCCTTGCTGGGTATAGCATTCTTGGATTCAGTCCCTTGTTTTGCATCACTTTGTATATTTCATTCCATTCCTTTCTTGCCTGGTGTGTTTCTTTTGAGAAATCAGTTGATATTCTGATAGGAGATCCCTTGTAGGTAACTTTCTGTTTCTCTCTGGCAGCCTTTAAGATTCTTGCTTTGTCGTTGGTGTTCATCAATTTAATTATGATGTGTCTTGGTGTCGGTCTTTTGGGGTTCAACTTGTTTGGGACTCTGTGTACTTCTTGAACTTGGATAGTTTTTTTCTTGCCAATATCAGGGAAGTTTTCTGTCATTTCTTCCAACAGGTTTTCTATTCCTTGCTTCTCTTCCTCTCCTTCTTTTATCCCTATTATTCGAAGGTTGTTTCGTTTTGTGTTGTCCCGAAGCTCCCTTAGGCTCTCCTCTTGCTTTGTAAGTCTTCTTTCCAGTTGCTGCTGTGTTTGTGTGTTTTTTCCTACCTTGTCTTCTTATTCGCTGATGCGGTCCTCAGCCTCTTCTACTCTACTCTTTAAGCCTTCCATTGTGTTCTTTATTGCAGCTATGTCGTTCTTCATCTCCTCTTGGTTTATTTTCATGTTGGTGACATTTTCATTCAGCTCCTTATAGTTCTCATTGAGTTGTGTGTATTTGTCATCCATCCGTTTAAACATCCTTATAATGAATACTCTGAATTCTTTCTCTGTTAAGCTGCTAGCCTCAAGTTCATTTAACTCCCTTTCTGGTGATTCCTCTTTTTCCTCCCTTTGGGAATTTCCTTTTTTTCTCCCCATGTTTTCCTGTAATGTTTTAATTGTAGATCCGCTTGCTTTGCTACCCAGGTTCTTTTGGGGATGGTGCTACTGGTGTAATCTCTCAGTTCTCCTGGGCTTCGTAATCTAGTGTAGCTTCCTACTTGATCTACTTGGGTTCTCTTGATGTAGGTCTGCAAGCTTGAGAGGCACAACTGTGGTGTCTAAAAGTCAGCAGCTATAGAGTGTCCCAGTTTTTACTGTCTTGCACCCTCAGTTGAAATTGCGCATGTCCAGTGGGTACTCACAGTGGCACCCAGTAACCGTCTGTTGGGAGAGCTCCCAGTGGCTCCCACTAGCACCCTGTGTGTAGATAGGCTCAGGGTGCCTGCCTGTTGTCAATTCGCTTCTGTGGAGGTGTGTTTGCAGGGGCACAGCTCTGACGCACTTTGAGAGACTCTGGCACTGAAGTTAAACAGCTAGGGTGTATGTGGGAAGTTATTCTGGAGAAAGGAGTTTAGAGTTTCTGCTGTGGGGCAGTGAGTCCTCGGCTGTACAGAATCACACCCAGCAGGGGCTCAAAGCAGCTCACCAGAGGACCCTGTGGATATATGGGCTCAGGGCACCTTCCCTTGCTGTGGCTGTGAGTTTGCCTGCTCTGGAGTGTGCATGAACTGGTGGCGTGCCTGCCAGTGCACAGCTCTGATGCAATTTGAGAGACTCTGGCACTGAAGTTAAACAGCTAGGGTGTATGTGGGAAGTTATTCAGGAGAAAGGAGTTCAGTTTCTGCTGTGGGGCAGTGCGTCCTTGGCTGTACAGAATCACACCCAGCAGGGGCTCAAAGCAGCTCCCCAGAGGACCCTGTGGATATATGGGCTCAGGGCGCCTTCCCTTGCTTTGGCCGTGAGTTTGCCTGCCCTTGAGTGTGCGCGAACGGTGGCGCGCCCGCAGGCGCAAAGCTCTTATGCACCCTGGCCCTGAAGTTGCACCGCTGTGGTGTCCATGGGCAGTTATTTAGGAAGAGGCAGTTCAGAGATTCTACTGCAGGGCCGCACACCCTTGACTGTGCAGAATCACCCCCTCAGGGGCTCTCAGTGGTTCCCAAGCACTGCCTGGGTAGTGGAGCGCCTGAGTGCCTATGGGCTGGGGACATGGCGAATCCTGAGTTCTGGCGCTGGGGAGGGGGAGGTTGTACTTACTGCTTTCAGCAGTGCACTTTTGGAGGTGGAGGTCTCAGTGTTCTCGTATCTGCAGCTGGGGTGGCAGGTCTTCTACCAGAGTGGCTGTAGTGTCCACGTTTGCTTCCAAGACCAGACTGGGTGGTGGTAAGTTTAGGATTCTAGTCTCTAGCAGTTCCGTTCTTAAAGATGGCGGGGTCTCTGTGCCACTGGTGTCCTCCCCGGAGTGTTTGCAGCAGCCGCAGGGTTTTGCCAACCAAGACTGCCTGGATTGGAAGCCCCCTGTAAGAACTGCAGGGTCTAACTGTCCCTATTTCACTCACACACACACCCACACACATCCACACACACCTCTATCACTCCTTAACTCAATCACACACTCACCCTCCCTACCTACCTGCCGGTCGCCATCTTCCAAGTCTTCGTCTCTGAGTCTTAATGCAATATTCATTCCCCAGCCTTTTTAACCATGTGGAAAAGAATAGGATATGTCATTGAGTCTAATGTAGAAAACAGGATACTGATTTGTTTCAGTTTAGTGGCATTCAAATCATTGGGATCTGGTTTATAATGAATGAGCAAGTCCCTTTCAAAAGGAGGTTATCCATCTTTGTTTCTGAATATGATGGCAACCTCAGTTACACAGGAAGAATTATATATACCCGGATCACTATTACAGTCATATTTAATCACCATTGTTACTTCCATGGGAGCAATAACTTTTGCTGCTGCTTCAGATTGGCCTTCCTTTTCTACATCATTGCAGCTCCTATGATTTTGTTAATGCGTTTATTTCATGCATGAGGTTGTTGATGTTGATCATGAGTCTTTCTGAGCAAGCTAGATTTTTTGGGAATGCTAATCTTTTACTCATTGCTTCAGCTGTATCTAAAATACAGAGTTGAGCAAACTTCGAGAAACACTATCTGAAAAATAAAATTCCAGTATGGTGAAATAAACTTGTCTGTGTATTCTACAACAGTATGGCCCATATCCTGATGGCGATGCAATATTTGCAGCCATTGAAGCAAAAGCAAAAAAAAAAACACCTATTTATTGAACAAATATTTTCTGTGAAATTTTTACTGTCAGAATCTTAGTTTATCATTATTTTTTAATATACCAGGTATTCTGGAAAATGTATATCATTTGGACAAACTTTACCTTTGCTACAACATCAAGTATATTTTTTCATCAGATTTTTTTTTCTTTTTTTAATATATATTTTATTGATTTTTTACAGAGAGGAATGGAGAGGGAGAAGGATAGAGAGTTAGAAACATCAATGAGAGAGAAACATTAATTCAGCTGCCTATTACACACTCACTACTGGGGATGTGCCCGCAACCAAGGTACATGCCCTTGACTGGAATCGAACGTGGGATTCTTAAGTCCGCAGGCCAGCTCTCTATCCACTGAGCCAAACCGGTTAGGGCACAGATGTTTTTTCATCAGAGAAATTTTGTGATAGGAAAAATTGACATTCACCACAACTGTGTTTAATAATTACATCAGTCATTCACCACAACTGTCATTCACCACAACTGTGTTCAATAATTGCATCCTCATTTACTCCATTCTCGCTGTGAAGGCAGTTCCTACCAGTATTGGTAGTACTTGATGATTGTTCTTTAAAAATATTCTGTCGACGATGCTGGCTTCTCTCAGCTTCAGAGGTACATTATGCCAATACTTGCTCTTCAAACATATTCTGTTGATGACTACTCTTTCGATGGCAGAGATACCTTGTGCCAACAGTTGGTCTTCAGATACATTCTTTCACCAACACTGGCTTCTTTCACCTTCAGAGGTATTTTGCGCCAATAGTTGGTCTTTAGATGTATTCCCTCCTCCCTCTTGTAAGGGTCTGGGGTGCAGGTGAATGGGATTATGAGTTGTCAGGGCATTGACAGCAAGCTGACAATGGCCGATTCTGCAACAAATGGGGCCTTCACTGCCCTACTGTCAGGGTCCAGGGTGAGGGTGAATGCAATTCCAAACTGTCAGGATGTGGACAGCAAGCTGACCAATGTCTGATTCCATGAGGAATGGGGCTCCCACTGCCCTGCTTTCAGAGTCTGTTGCTGGTGAATGGGATTCCTGACTATCAGGGCCTGGACAGCAAGCTCTAGGTCAGTGTTCGTCATAGCTACCTGTTGGGCATCTGGTCATTGGTCAATATGGTTGTTATGCCATAATGGTGGCAGGGATTTTATTATAAAGGACTGTGGTTCTTGATTAGGAAGTTTCACCTCAGGGCTAAGACATTTGGACCTGCTGGGTGTTCCCTCTTCCAGGCAGCCATGGCTGCCCTTCAGATCCTTGCCCTCTCTCTCTGGAAAACAGAATGCCTAAGATGGACATCAGTTTGGCCCATGTAAAAATTTGGGGACCTAGAAATTGATCTAATTGGTCAGCTATACCATGTGGTTCTTCCAGCAGAGGCTTTCACTCTTAAGTTCCCTTACCCCTGAGCTGGTGCGTGAGGCAGTCACAAAACCTATTACCTCTCCTCCTAAGTGGACCTCTCTTGAGGGGTATAGTCAGTTTTGGAAGAGGTTGAAAGGATGGGAAGGGCAGGCTGTGAATATCTCTCTTGCATTGTTCCAATTCCCTTTGAAACCTAGGAAAGGGGTCTCTGGAAGTGCAGAGGCTTCAGGACCAGTTGGAATCTCATCAATGACAGGCCAGCAGAGGGCATTTGGCTCAGGCAGACTAGAAAGTCCTGAACAAGAAAGTGGCCCTCATCTCATTTTGTGGGACAGTCAACAGTCACTCTACCCAGCATAACAAGAAGGCAGCTGCACTGGAGGGCGAGACAGCAGGCCAACAATAACAAATGCCGCGTACAGCCCACAGCCTCAACAGCCAGCACTAATCGATCTGACAAATTTAGGGGAATGCAAGGTGTTAGGTTTGATCTAACAATTGAATTGATACCCTTCCCCCAGGAACTGGCTTTTAAGGCTATTTCACTATGGACATTCCCTTTGTGGAGACCACATTTCACTTGTAGTGATCACATTCGTTTATCACTGGGCGCTGGAACAATGCAGGCTCTGCCACCTGGTGTGCAAATGATCGAATAAATTTCTAATTCCTCATCACTCTGGCCCTGTGCATCCCTCCTTCCGTGACCTAACATTTGGTGCTGAAAACCCAGGAGGGTTCCATGGGGATGGGGAGCCATTGCCCTGGCTTTCATCACCCCGAATTTACTACTCGGAGAGCAGTAGGCAGTGGCAGCTCATCCTGGGACTACCTCCGAATCCTACTCAGGTGACTCGATTTCCAGACTCGATCAGGCCTCTCTCCCTTATGGGGTCCTGCCCAGCCAGCCAAGGAGGATCTCTTCTTCTCCATTGCTGACCCTCCATCCCACACTGGCCTATTGTCTCTAGGTGAGTGATGTTCCACAGTTCCCCTCATCTCAGGTCTTCCACCCACTCTCTCTCACTGACTTCTCAGAAGGCTCTCATCTCAAAAGCCCTAGAACTAGGCCAGAAGACTCCTTAGCTGTTTAGCTTTTGGTACTTCTGGATTGGGGATGCCCAGTCCAGAGGGTCGCCTCTTGTTTCTCATGATGATTTGTTTAGCAGCAGGAACGCCTACCCTAAACAGTCATCTTTAGATTTGTGGTCTATCACTCACCCTTACTCTCTTGTGGCCATGCTACACTCCCTCTGCACACTTGCAGGGGAGATCATGAGCAGTCACCTCACTTTATTTTTTAACACTGCTTGGCCACAACATAAACTAGATAATAAGTCTCAATGGCCTGAAAACAGCACTTTCAATTTTAACACACTAAGAAATTTAGATTATTGCTATCACTGCAATGGAACATGGTCAGAGATTCTTACATCCAGGCCTGTTTCACCCTTCAGTGCCAATCCTCTCTCTTTGTCCTTCTCTGCCCATCAGATCTTTCTCCTTCACACAAAACATCTTAACCCCAAAACTTCTGATTCTCAGTCTACTCTTGACCCAGCAGACCACCAACCTCCACTCCCTGCACTTCCTCACCTGCAGTAGATTCCCCAAAACCAGACCCTCCTAACCAGCAATCACCTTCTGCCCAGTTCCTGAGAGCCCAAATCCTGAGAACATAAGCTCCAAAACAGCCTTTTCCCATCTAACACTTGTTTTCAGGCCATCCAAAGACTGCCTTCCTCAACAGCCTCTTCTATTACTGTGCCCATTCTACCCCTGAAGGGGGGAGCAGGAACTGAGGCTATAAACTTTGTCCATGCCCCATTTTCTATGTCCAGCCTCACACAGATTGAGAGGCATCTCAAGTATTTTTCCACTGACCCGACCACCTTTACTAAGGAATTTTAGTGCCTGGCCCAGTTCTATATCCTGACCTAGAACCACATTTATGTCCCCCTGTCCCCCTCTATAGAAACTTACTACCTTAGACTCCACCTCCCCAGAGGGAGCCCTTCTTTCTGAACACATTTTATATCCTAACCAGCCCCCAACACATGCCACAAACATCTGTCTCTCCATCAGCCGCACAGGAACCTGTACTCTCATCTCTCATCCACTGTAGATGTACCCCCCAATAATCAGTCTTTACCTGTCCCAGTAACCCATCATGTCTGACACAAAAGAGGAGTCCAGATAATTCCTCTCCTAATAGCCCTGGGTATCACACCAGGGTTTGGAACTGCCATAGGGAACTTAACCACTGCTCTACCTGAAACCCTGTTTCAGGACCTATATGAAACTTTTGGAGGCCCAGTAAGGGAAAAACTGGGAAAACAAGAACTTCACTCCAAGGGTAACCAATTCTCCCCTTTCATATCACTCGTAAGGCAACTGAGACCCCTAATCATTTCCCCCCTAAAGATAACATCTAGGTCTCTGTTGTATTTCAGCACCAGGCCCAGAAAAGCAGCAAAAACAAACAAGTGATGCTATGGCAGCCTCAGGACCAGCTTTTACCTCCCAAGTCACTCAACAGGACCACTTTTGAGACTTTGCCAACCAGTCTCTTGGGGAAATCATTGCTGCTGCATCCCTCCTCCAGCTGACTTCCATCAAAGTTCATTCCCCTGTGATCTCCACATCCAGACTCAGCAGGAAGTAATTACAGAAGGTCTGACCGTGGTCCTTATTCCATAAATGAAAAAGGCTGGAATGTTAGGTTTGATCGAGCAATTGAATTGGTACCCCTCCCCCAGGAACTGGCTTTTCAGGCTACTTCACTATGGACATACCATTTGCAGAGACCACATTACTTGTGATGACCACATTCCATTATCTCCCCTCTGGGTATGCATAAAGAAGTCTCCACCCAGAAAACAGCCTGGCAAAATCCTTTAAAAGCCACTGACTCGCATCACTGGGTGCTGGAGCCATCCAGGCTCAGCCACCTGGTGTGCAGATGACAGAATAAATTTGTAATCCCTCACCACTGTGGTCTCATGTGTTCCTTCTTCAGTGACCTAAGACAATGTACAGATGCAATTCCAACAGCTGACCCAGGCTGGGACTTTCAGAAGCTTTCCCCCATAGGAACAGAATGGCCCATTTCCTAACTTGTCTTTTAGAAGGAATGCAAAAGGCAGGATTTAAAGCCAACAACTTTGACAATGTCTCAGAAATCACCCAAAATTCAGATGGAAATTCTGCTGCCTTTCTAAACCACCTCAAGGAAGCCAGAGTAAAATATACCAGTAATAGACTCAGCATCCCACGAAGGAGCCCTTTTTCTCCATACCCATTTCATCAGCCAATCAGCACCAGATATTTGGGAAAAACAAACAAAACAACAAACAAACAAACAAAGACAACTACAAAAATTAGAACAGAGCCCTCAGTCGCCCCAGCAAGAACTAGTACAGGTTGCTTTTAAAGTTTTTAATAACGGACAGGAAGAAAAGGAACAGGCAGAAAGGCAAAAGAAAAGAGAGGACAGGGAGATGGCACATGAGAAGGCAAGACAGGCAAGGGATGATGTCAACTACTTGCTGCTGCACCCTACTAAGAAAGCCCAAACAGGGTCGCTGTAAAAGAGTCAAGGGCTCCACTGAAGTGGGAACCCCACCCGGCCTGTGCTTCCACTGCAGCAAGGAAGGTCATTGAGCCAAGTTCTGCCCTCTGCTGAGACCTCCTCTAGCCCCTGACCTCTGTGATGCCAGACAGGGCACTGGAAGTTTGACTGTGCAAAGGTCTCTAACTGAGGGATAGGATTACCTCCCCCACAGATGCAAGCAAATTCGCCTCCTGGGTTCTCAGTCTAATGGAGGTTCTGGGTCTAATGGAAGATAGCTGACAGGACCCAAGTTCCCACACAGCCTGGGCTCTCATCATCACCACCACAGAACCCAGGATAATCTTAAAACTGGCTGGTAAGCCCATCTTTTTCATCTTATATACAGGGACAACATACTCAGTCCTACCTGAATACTCCGGGCTCCTCCTCCCCTACCCCATCTGTTGTAGGCATAGGGCAGTGGTCGGCAAACTCATTAGTCAATAGAGCCAAATATCAACAGTACAACGATTGAAATTTCTTTTGAGAGCCAAAAACTGACTTCTGCGCATGGGCCACCAAGTTTCAATTGCACTGTACGTGCTCGTCCACACATGGTATTTTGTGGAAGAGCCACACTCAAGGGGCCAAAGAGTCACATGTGGCTCATGAGCTGCAGTTTGCTGACCACTGGCATAGGGGTAAGTGTACTCATGCACTTAGCACTCCACCCTGCCCCTGCTATCTAGACAGCCAGACTTTCACACACATCTTCCTAGTTTTGCCCAGCTGTCCTGGGCCCTTGCTAGGACAGACATTTTAACTAAAATAGTCACATCCCTCCTCATCCCCGGGGTCCAAAATAGCACTCCTGCACAGTCCCAAATGGTCCTGCTCCTTGCCATAGGAGAGGTGCTCTCCACCCCTACCACCTCTTCCCTCCTATCATGGCTGACCCAAGCAAATCCCGGGTTTGGGATACCTCTCACCCTTCCACAGCCTCTCATCATACCCGGTACAAGTGACACTCAAAACTCCAGGGCAATTTCCCAACAGAGTTCAATATCCACTAAAACCTCAGGCTCTTCTCAGCCTATTATTGTCAGACTTCTCTCTTCCAACCTCCTCAGGGAGGCAGCATCTCCAGGGAGGCAACACTGCCATACTAATGGTTCCTATTGCTTAGTTCAGGACCTTAGGGCAATCAATGAAGCCACCCTACCAATCACCACAGGAGTACCCAAACCTTTCTCTATACTCTCTCAAACACCACCAATACCATCCACTACACAGTGTTAGATCTGAAGGACACTTTCTTCACCATCCCTCTCAGTCCTACCTGACAGGATCTGGGCCAATCCCATCACTAGTCAACTAACCTGGACAGTTCTCCCTTAGGGTTTTTGAGACAGTGCCCACCTCTTCAGCCAAGCACTAGCCTCTGATTTGCCTCAGCTAAATCTTTCCCCTAGTATTCTCCTACAATAAATAGATGATCTCCTACTCTGTAGCCCTTCTGAGGTCTTCTCAAAACAACGCACCATACATAGTCTCAACTTTCTTCAAGAACATGGTTGTTGGGTTTCTAAAGACAGGGGACAATTCTTTAAGCCTTAGGTTATCTACTTAGGATTCTCCCTCTTACCCACTGAAAAAGCCATCACAGCTGCAGGACCTTATTCTCAACATGCCTATTCCACAAACCAAATAGGAACTCCTTTTCTTACTAGGATTGGCCAACTTCTTCTGCACTTGGATCCCTAACTTTGGGCCCATAGCCAAAGATCTATATAAAGCCACCTCAGGGAACTTTCATGAGCCAATAGACGATCCTAATGCTATAAAATATTCCTTTAAAAAATTAAAAACTGCACTCAGGCAAACCCTAGCCTTAGTTCTCCCTGATCCCAGAAAGCCCTTTATACTTCACACAGACACCCAGGATGGATTCACCTTAAGTCCTCACACAGACTTATGGCCCTGACCTATTTTTATTTTTTAAAATCTGTGAAATAGTTAATGGCCAGTATTTTAGTAATCTGGTACATTAAATTTCAAAGTTTAACATTTGGCAAAATTTTGCTTCACAAATTCACTTTTAGAATTATGTCTAGTAGATCAGAGTAAACGGGTGAATGTAAGATGGTCTGGGATAGGAGGGCAGTTAAAGGCTTAGGTCCAATGTGAAATTGATTGTGGAGATTGGTGAGAATTCCTTGAGCATGTTCTATTGGAAGAACCATCTTATTATTTAGATAAAACCATCCCTCATTGAAGGAGGCCCCGAGTTGAGTAAAGTACATCTGTTCTTGTGTGGAATATGTTGGGGTCTGAGGAACCATGGCAAGAAGTTGAGAAGATATTATGGGTTCCTGTGCTTGTCTTTTAGCTTCTAAGTCTGCTTTATTGTTTCCCTCTCAGATTGGATCTTTGGTGGTTTGGTGCCCTTTGCAATGGATGACCATTTGAGTGGGCAACTGTGCTGCTTGAAAGAGTTTGATGATGAGTTTTTGTTAATGATTGGAGAGTTATTTGAGATGAGGTATCCTCTCTCTTTCCATATAGGAATATGAGAATGGATGGTATGAAAGGTATATTTAGAGTCAGTGTAGATATTAGTATATTTGTGTCTAGCAGGAGTAAAAGCTCGAATAAGGGCAATTACCTCTGCTTGTTGTGAGGTAGTGCCAGGGGGAAGGGGGTCAGATTCTATTACAGACTGTAAGGGGACTATGCAAATCCAGTCTGTTTAGAGGAAAGTTTAAATGCACTGCTGTCAGTATCAATGGCAGCTGGAGGTAGGGAAGTGTCTTAGATATTAGGGAAAGGGTGTAAGAAGTGTTTTATTATGTCTAGGCAATTGTGTAGGATGGGTAGACTTGTTTCAGTCATGAGAGACCTTGCTGGATTTGGGGTGTTGGGGCTGTGTGAGATCTGGACCTGTGAGTTAAGAAGTTGTTGCACTCTCATGCAAGACTTTTGGCCCTGTCTTCCCCTCTCATCAACCAGCTACACAATGACCCTAACCTCCTTGCATGCATGGATCAATTCCAGTCGATCCTTCCACTGTTGAATGCAGGAAGGGTCCCCATTCCAACTCGTGCACCTCAATAAACTTTATGACTTTAAAATCACCCAATTGACACAAGGTACTCTCATGGGCAGGGCCAATTGATCCAGTCATATATAAGTAATATAACCCAGCACTCATCCAAAAGAGTCCCCATCCCAGGACCAGTAATGACCAACACTGTCCGAAGCTATCAAGCCCCCTCTCTGAGTCAACAGAACACACCCAACAGGAAAATGTTCAGGACACCTTGGTAACTGCTTATGCAATTTTACTCGTAACCTTACAACTTCCTCTGAATGGGCTAGCTAAACTGTCACCCAGACAGACTCTTTTTCATGACCCATTCACCTCTCAGCGTGGCCCTCCATCTCAGTAACCTTCCCAACAAAAGCAGTCTCCCAATTCTGTGAAGTCTGCACCCTTCTTCTTCCTGGACCAACTACTTCCCTTGGCAGGACTGCACTTCACAAGCTTAATCTCAATGCCACCAGCTCCCTTCCCATGGTATTATACATTCTAAATTTTGGGTGGAGACTAACAGGAAGTATATATATTTATTTAAATCATCTCCTGTGGGGCTATGCTGGAAACCAAGATCAACAGTAATTAATATGAATGCAAAGAGTGCACCAGAAGGCTGAGTGGATCCTTTGAAATTCACAGGGTGAATTTGCATTTTATGACCTACTGCTGATTCAATGGCCTAAAACAAACACCCCCAAAACCTGATAATCTTACTCTTTACTATAAACATTACCATCAACATGTCTGTTTGCATTCATAAAAGGCAATTGTGTATTCTAGTAAATAAAAGCAGCTGGGAAAAGGAGACTCAGTGGAATTTGACTTCTATAGTTGAGTTTGCCCTGGCCTCCCCCCATAAAATCAAAATTAATCTTGTCTTGTGTGTATCATTTGTATGTCAGCTCTTTCTCCAAGCCTTTGAACCCAAAAGCCACACTGGCCGTGGCCTTTCACAATTGGCGCTCCTGAACTGGGACTTGGAGAAAAAGGATTCACCTAAGTGGAAAATATCACCGGACCCAGTGGTGGAAGATTAACTGCGTGCAAAACTCTTGTCAGCTTCGGAATCTGCAGATCCCTATGTGCTTGAGTATTTTTCTTGTTTCAGCCAGATCATGGGGCAGAATTTGTCAAAAGAAGAAAGATTTTACTGTAAACTTTTGACTTGCTTACTAAAATATAAGGGAATTGTAGTTTCAGAGTATCTTCTTTTACAGTTTGTACAGATTATCCTACCTAATAAAAGAGTAATATGCAAATTGACCATGCCTTCGCTACACCCAAGCCACGCCCACCAGCCAAAGCCATGCCCACCAGCCAATCAGGGCAAGTATGCAAATTACCCAACAAAGATAGCAGTTAATTTGCATATGCTGAGGGAGGGAGGAGTGAAGACTGAAGACAACTTAGAAGGAAGAGGGAGGAAAAGCAGAAAGCAAGGTGGCTGCCAGAGGGAAAGCGTGGGTGGGGCGGGGCGGGTGGCAGCAGCACGCGGGTGCGGGCATGGCAGCTGCAATGGCGGCGGCAGCGGCAGCAGCGCGTGTGGCTGCAGTGGCTGCTTGCAGGAATCTTCCTGCAAATGGGCTCCTAGTTATAGAATATAATCGATCGTTTTCTGATGTGGGTACATTGGATATTGAATGTTGGGAATGGACAGGACAGAACTTGAAAGCAGCAGGGGAAAAATTTGCCTCCAAATTGTTTCTCCTTGTGGGAAACAGTATTGCATTTGCTAGAGCCTTTCAGAGAAGAAAGACCTCCTCCCTTTGCACCCTCAGCTCCTAAAGAGAAGCAGGAAGATAAATTGGAGGAGTGGACTTCATGTCCTGATTCTGAAAAATTTAAATCGCCACTAACAGAATCACCTATGCAAAGAGCCACTGAAAGGGATTAAATGACATGACAGTGGAAGATAGACTTGTTTTTCCTATCATACAGGTAGCTAATCCACAATTTCCTAATCAAATAATAAGACAGCATGAAAGATTTTACTTTAAATGATAAAGGCCTTCAGGTTCCCCTTTTGCTGGTAAAGTCCACCCAGGCTTTTTGTCCACAAAGTCTAATTTGCTCATATGCCTGTTGGAAGTATTGGAGCTGATTTTGCACATCACTAAATTGTTCCTGTCCTGCAAGCATTTCAAAAGTAATGAGAACATTCTGTCTGAGATTTGATAGTGTAATACAGAATTGCACAAATGCTCCATTTACTGGAGAAATTATAACTAACATTTCTGAAGCATTCCTAGCTCCTTATGATTGGTATACTCTAGCCCATGCAACTCAGGATGGAGGTGATTAATTACTATGGAAAGGAGAATTTTTAAAGAAATGTCAAGAACAAGCTTCTTCAAATCTCAGACAGAATGTTCTCATAACTTTTGAAATGCTTGCAGGACAGGAACAATTTAGTGATGTGCAAAATCAGCTCCAATACTTCCAACAGGCATATGAGCAAATTAGACTTTGTGGACAAAAGCCTGGGTGGACTTTACCAGCAAAAGGGGAACCTGAAGGAGCCTTTAGTAAGGGCATGCAGGGGCCCACTGAATCATTCTCTGATTTTGTAGCTCGCCTCACTCAAGCAGTGAAATGGTAGATTCAAGATGAGACAGGGGAGACATTTTGACTCAGCAATTGGCTTATGAAAATGCCAATGCTGATTGTAAGAAATGTCTAATGCCTCTAAGAAAAAATAGTACCATCACAGAAATGATTCAAACATGTCAGAATGTAGGGTCAGGCAAGCTTACTAGCTGCCACAATTACAACAAGAAACAAATTATGTTTTAATTGTGGACAACGAGGAAATTTGAAAAAGGAATGTAAACAACCAAAAGGAACACAAGCTGATGCTCAAGGAGAAGGCGTAAGCGTTCTGCCTCCCAGCTCAGGTAATGCAAATCTATGACCCAGATGTAAGAAGGGGAATCATTGGGCCAATCAGTGTAAATATAAATTTCATAGAAATGGCCAGCCACAGGAAAACGGCCGGAAGGGCTCCCCCAGCCCAGTTTTTAAGTAAGAGGAAGTTCCACCCTGCCAGGACCACAGTAGATTCTCTCCTTCAAGTCACTCCAGAAAGAAATGTTGGCTTTGATCTTAATAGCACAATAACAATCACCCTGATCACCGATATGGCTAGACGAGTTATTCCTACAGGAATGTGGGGACCTGTGCCACCAGGAATATCAGGTTTAGTCTTAGGAAAGAGTGAAAATATGCTAAAAGGACTAACTGTTTTTCCTGAAGTCATAGATTCAGAATATAAGGGAGAAATCAAAGTAATTTTAGAATGCAAACATATTCTGCAAATTATTCCCGGACAAAAAATTGCTCACTTCCTGCTTTTACCTTATATTCAGCAAGGTGAAGTTATAGATAGGAAGAGAGGAACACAAGGATTTGGAAGCTCAGATATATATTGGATACAGGAAATTAGCAAGACCCGTCCTATGATTATCTAAGAATAGAGGGAAAACTTTTTAAAGGATTAGTGGACACTGGAGCAGATATTAGTGTCATTAGTCAAGAATTCTTGCCTCCAAGTTGGTCCATGGTAGAAGCTATAGGCTCTATCATGGGTATTGGAATTCCTGATAACATGCAACACAGCGCTGCAATGTTAAAGTGGAAAGATGAAGAAGAACAAACAGGATGGTTTCAGCTTTATATAGTCTCTGGAATTGCAGTCAACTTATGGGGCCAAGATGTTTTAGAACGTTTACAAGCTTGTATTATTACTGGCAAGGGACAACAGTTAACTCAGATGGGATATCAAGCTGGTCAAGGTTTAGAAAAAGATAATCAGGAGATTAAAGAACCCATTCAGACCAAAGAAAACACAGGAAAACAAGGATTAAAATACCAGCCTTTTTAGGAGTGGTCACTACTCAATCTCCTCACCCCCATGCTGAGCCTATACAATGGTAAGATGATAGGCCTATATGGGTGGATCAGTGGCCATTAACCAAGGAGAAATTAAGTCATATTCATGAATGAATACAGGAACAAGTAGAGGCTGGTCATATAGAACCTTCCAATAGTCCTTGGAATACTCCTATATTTACAATACCTAGGAAGGCAGCAGGAAAATGGCAATTGTTACATGATCTTAGAGCCATTAATGCTACTATGCATACCATCGGAGATTTGCAGTCTGGATTCCCAGCAACTTCACAAATCCCTCTAGATTGGTCTCTTATAGTAGTAGATCTCAAGGATTGTTTCTTCACCGTTCCTTTTGCACCACAAGATAAACAAAGATTTGCCTTTTCAGTACCATCTATTAATAATATAGAGCCTATGAAAAGATATCAATGGAAAGTTTTGCTTCAAAGAATGGCCAATAGCCCTACTTTATGTCAAAAATATGTAGTTCAAGCTATTCAGCCTTTGAAAAGCAAATATTCCCAGTATTATATTGTCCATTACATGGATCACTTGCTCCTAGCGAGTCCACGGGAAGAACAGACTTTAGCAATGTTTTCTCAACTAGAAAAAGAACTTCCTAAATTGGGTTTAAAAATTGCTCCAGAAAAAGTACAGAAAGAAATACCTTTTAAATATAGGTACCATAATTGAAAACCAATATATTAGGCCTCAGAAGGTAGAAATAAGGAAAGACTGCATTAAAACATTAAATGACTTTCAAAAATTATTAGGGGATATTAATTGGTTAAGACCTTATCTAAAAATATCTACAGGAGAAATGACAAATTTATTTAATATACTTAGAGGTGACTCTAATCTTTCCTCACCCCGAGTATTGACAGATGTAGCTAGAAAGGAGTTACAAAGAATTGAGCAGACAATCTCCTTAGCCCAAGTGGCATGAGTACTGCTGAATTGCCTTTATTGGGACAGATTAATCCTACTGCAAATAGTCCCACTAGAGTCATCTTCCAAAATAAAAACTCTCTTTCTATTATTGAATGGGTCCACCTAGGACATCAATCCTCTAAAACTGCAGTTACATATGTAGAACTTATGGCTCAGTTGATTTTTCAGCTTAGAAAGCAATGCAGACAGCTTAGAGGACAAGAATCCCAATGTATTTACCTTCCCCTTACTGGGAAGCAATTAGAAATGTTATTTCAGACTGATTTAAATTGGCAAATTGGATTGAGTGGATATTCAGAGGAACTTAGTTGTCAACTACTAAAAGACAAATTATTACAATTTTTATATTATACTCCTATTATTATATCAAAAAATACTAGGCAGGAACCTATTCCTGAAGCATTAACTGTTTTTACTGATGAATCATCAAATGGCAAAGCTGCTTATCATACAATGAATTTAGACCAAGTCATCCAAACCAATCAACCTTTGGTACAAAGGACTGGGTTGGAAGCTATTAAGGCTGCACAACAGGATTTGCAAGAGCCTCTTAATATTATCTCAGATTCTTCTTATGTTGCAGGTTTGTTAAATAGAATTGAAACTGCTCTTTTAAAATGGCTCAATGACCAAAGTTTATTTTTACTATTCAAACAAGTTCAGCAGATTGTGCAACAAAGATAATATCCTTTCTATATTACTCACATAAGAGCTCATCGTTTATTATTGGGCCCTTTGACAAAAGGAACCTGAGGATGATCATGTGATCCTGTGTTTTCTCTGTGGGATGCCAAGTGTATGCTGGCAGTCATGGTAGGAAACACAGGGAGCTTGCCCCAAACTTAAGAACAGTTTTTTTCTTTTGTGGATTGAAGCCCCTATGGGTCTGCCAGAAGGGTATCCCGGAGCTTAGAAAAAGCCTGGCAAACAAGGGAGGGTGAGGAAAGGGGGCTTACTGGTGTTTCTTTAGTGGCCTGTTATAGGGGCTTAGCTAGGAGAGCAAAGTTTGGGACCCAATGATGGAAGAATCCTACCAGCCCTAGAAAGGATAAGATCTGTTCCGCAAAAGTGAGAGGCTGTAGGTCTCGTATTGCTTGCATTTTTTAAAACTGCCACTTTTTCCTAGAGATAAAGATCTAAGTTTCTGATAAGCCTGTGCCAGCAAGACAGTTGTTCTCTAGGAAGGGTGGAGTGGGGGAGAGGGCGGGGTGAGAAGGCGCTGAGGCCAGAGCAGTTTTCAGGGCATTAAAGGATGATTTGCCATCAATACCCATGACCAAGATCGTGGAAGGGAAGAATGGCCTGGAAAAAGGAGGGCAGGACAGAGAAGGTAGCCCCCATATTGACCAGAAAGGAGACCTGCTTACCCGCTACCTTGAGCGTAGGGTGATGGGTGTCGTCGGGTCTGGGCATCTTCAGTCTTCAGCCAGTCCGAGCATGGCCAGTGGCGGGTTATGACCTTGAAGGGCGGCCTCTCTACGTTGAGACGCAGAGGGCCCATCACTTTTACTGCATGCTGGGCAGGGCTTGGTTGGAGCCAGGGGCCAGGGCACTGCTTTGCCCAGTGGCCTTCATTTCTGCATTTGAAGAATCCTCCAGGTGGCGTTCATCCTCTCGTTGCACCCCCACCATGCACATTCCCCTTTGGACCATGCATGGCTGCCATCAGCCTCAGAGCTACCAAGGCTTGGGTTTGCAGATTCACCTTTTGTCAAAAGTGGGCTTACTCTGCCTTCTCCTCACGGGCATTAAAAACCTTAATTGCCATGTTTACTGGATCTCGGACCTGGGTCTGAGAAGGCGTTAAGGGAGGGGGTGGTTTAGCAGGCCGTGGGCTGGAGGAGGAGGAGGAGCGTGGTGGCGGGCAGCCACACCAGGCCAGGCCTGTGGGGGCGGGCTGTGGGAGGTCTCAGTAACTATTTAACCCTTTGCACTCGCTTGCTTTTTTCTCAATTCCTTTATTCTAATGCTAACCGTGTCGAGTCACACTCGACATCCGAGTGCAAAAGGTTAAAGAGAGGGGTTGGACTTGCTGTGTCAAGATGGCGGCCCCCATGGGAACGACAGGCCATGTGGCCAGAGAGGGGCGGGACTTGCTGTGTCAAGATGGTGGCCCCCATGGGAATGGCAAGCCATGTGGCCAACATGGTGGCTGCTCACAATACACAAGGGAAGAGCAAACCAAAACAGAAATCTCACTTAGCTGTTTGGAGCGGCTGGTGGGATGGCGGGCGGGTGGCTCTCGCGCTGTGCGGCGGCCTCTAGTGGGCTTGCAGCCCCGAGTCAGTAATGGTGGCTCCCACGATGGCAGCAGCCAGGGGAAGGGGTAGCTGGGAAAGGGGCAGCCATGGTGAAGAAGGAGGAAGAGGAAGAGAGGGAGCAGAAAGCGGGCGGTGGGATCGAGAGGGGTGGAAATGAGATATCGGCTGGGTCAAAAGAGTCAGAAGACAGAGAGAGTGGCTGAGGACCGGTTTGAGAGGGTTTCTTGCAAGCTAGGAGAACCTGGGCTGTGAAACAGAAGGAGCAGAGGGAAGGATGGGAGCACAGATAGAAAAAGGCCTGGACATATGGGAACTCACGCCACTTCCTGGCTTTCTGGAAGAAATTACTGAGATCAGTGAGGATGTTAAGTCCCACTTTTGGGTCATCTGGACCCATTCCAATTCATACTGAGGCCATACCACATTACAGAAGTATCCAGATTGGTGAGGAGACACCCTAGAGGTGTCTTTGGTGATTGCCCATTCCAATTCCTGGGGTCGGGTAGCGAAAGGCTAAGGACCAGCATCCCAGTCTTTGAGCCAAGGCTACAAACGGGGAACCCGAGGGACAGTAGAGGACGTCTCCTATACTTCCTGGGGTCTGAATGGAGGCCAAAAGACCAGAGAACGACGGGGGAAGGAACTTCTTCGCTGCCTCCCCAGGTTCAGAAACCCTTCTGGAGGGGTCCAGAGGGCCATGCCTGTAAGGCAATCTCTGACACTGGCCGCAGTTTATGGACAGAGACGCCGGAAAAACCGCCAGAAATTAGCATGGCTGGGAATTATCACTGACACTGCCGAACTGTAAGACCCCCAGAGGGAGACCCTTACTCTGTCCCGCAGACCGACGGCAACCCCAATCAACGGCAGGAGGCGTCACTTGATGCAAACAGCAAGAGGCTTTATTCCAGCGCGCTGGGGCTCAACTCGTAACTCACGCAGGAGCAGAGGAGTTGAGCCCCCAGCAGAAATTCTTACAAGCTTATAAAGGCAAAAACTATATGTTGGGAGGGGTCACACCCAGGAGGGAGGAAGAGGGGGACAAAGCCGCCAAGAAATTCCAAAGGTGAACTGGGCTTGTTAATAACATGCTTCATGACAGGGCTTAAGTTTAGTCAACAATCCCACCTGGTAATCTTGTATCCTGTCTCTCTCTAATTGTTAGAGCACTGTTTGCTCTTTGCTCTTTGCCCGGGGCTGTTTCCTGGAACAACTTTAATGGTCTGGTTCTCATCCCTGGGAGGGAGACTTTGAGGAGCTGAGATAAGACACACAGCTTTAATGGCCTTGTTCCCATCACTGGGAGAGAGACCTTGGGGAGTTGAGATAAAGCAGACAGCTTTAAGAAAATTCTTTATTCTTTCATTCCCCCATTTGCTTTTTGGTAAGTTCTAATCATGGAACTTCTGTCTCTATATACTTTTCTCCGAGGCTGTCTCATTGGCGGAGGGACTGGTAGTGCTGCCTGAGCATTAGTACCTGTACAGCACTTACTCTTTCCCTGATGAAGGTGACTAGGCGATTTAAGATGCAGGGCCCAAAAGTGAGAATTAAAAGCAGTATAATAAGGGGACCCATCAGGGTGGATATGAGGGTAGTGAACCATGGGGACCTGTTATACCAACTCTCAAACCATCCCTGATTCGCTTCCTGATCTCGTTGTCTTGTTTCTAATCTCTCTCTGAGCTTGGACATGGAATTTTTTATTACACCAGAGTGATCTATGTAAAAACAACATTCTTCTCCTAGTGCAGCACATAATCCACCATCTTTGAGGAGTAGGAGATCTAAGCCTCGCCTATTCTGTAATACTACCTCAGATAAAGAGGTCAGTGACTCTTCCAATTTTGTGATTGATTGCTCTATAGCTTTTAGATCCTCATCTACTGCTGCCCGTAACCCCTCGATATACTGGGGAGTCTGAACAAGTGCAGCGGTCCCCGTCCCCACTCCGGCCGCTACTCCTAGGCCCAACAGGGCAGCCAAAGTGAGCGAGATCGGTTCTCTCTTCTGTCTACGGGGCCGCAGGTCGAATTCAGCCTCGAAAGAAGCAGCCTCGTGGTAAATAACTCTTGGTACCAGTTGTACAAGGACACAGTAGTCTTTGGTGGTGTTGAACACCGATGTAGAAACACAGGGGGTTAGTCCTGTACTGCAGGCCCACCACCCGCCTACGGGGGGAACCAGATAGTAGTTGGTAGTTGTTTGAGGGCTTCCTATAGTTCGATTGCACAGATGTTTACGGTTTATTGGAACTGTGCCTAAGCAAGTGCCATGCCCAGAGACTTCTGTAAGAGTAAGTTTACCGTTCGACCCCCAGCTGCAGGAGTTATGGGAGGTGATATTGTTAAAGGTCCCTGAGAAGGCAATCCCCTCGTAATAGGGGGGGCCTGACACTAGACATAACCAGCAAGACTCAGTCAGGTTAGGGTTGGAAGCATTGAGAACGCTGAAAGCTCCCTGTATCAGATTAAAGAGCCTCTGCCCTGTGCTCGGTATCTCGGGCATATTTGTTAGGCCGGGGACTGAGGGGGTTGTAACTGGAATGAGCCGAGCCGTATTATTGGGCTTATTTGTTGTGGCTCGGGGAACAGGCGGCCTGACATGGGCAGTTGGTGACCGCTGTTTAGATAGTACTAGGTTAGGTCCTACATGGACGGTGGTCGGGGTTTCAACCTTGAGCTTGATAGTGAAGATAAATCCATTGTCCCCTCCTGACATATAGAAACGGAGTCCCCATGTTCTCCCTTTCACCCATTCACGTGATAGCTTTCCTTTCTCCGTGAAGGAGATGTTTAGAGGATTACACCACCCTTGGTTGTAACAGTTTGTTACCGTAAGATTTTTCTGTACTGCTATGAAATCCCAGGAAGAGGTGGGGTTCCAATAAGTGTTTCCAGTAGTCTCACAGCCCCACGCCGCACAGTAGTAGGAGTTTGCTCCTCCACATCTGCGTGCTAGTTCTCTGGATCTTCCATCCCAGGGACAGACATAGAAAGGGGTCTGCTTGAGGTAGTTACAGTCCCTGGGACTGCTACATCCGGGCTCATACCCCAGGACTCCCTGCCGCATACCGTACTGATCCGGTCCTCCAACAGACCTGGGTGGGGATGGCCTGGGTCTGCGGGCCTCTTCGGCAGTTAGAGTGGGGATATCCCAATTATCTAATCCAGCTACTAAGGCACAAATGTCTGGGGTTAGGGACGGCCACCAGGCCCAAAGGGGGTTTTCTTTGGTGATGCTCCATATCATATCCCCAGTCTGGGAAAGGACCTGCCATGTTAGTCATTGGGGGGCATGGGGGTTAGAACTACTTATCGGCGGAAAGTGCATCAACAGGAGCAGGAACACAGTGAATGCGGAGCTTGAGGGGGTTGTCCACCTTTTCCACTTTCCACGCTGGGTCGGGTGGTGGCGTGGGCTTGACATGTGAAGCGTGGATCCAGGCAGCAATGCCATCGACCTTTACTGCAGTCGGAGTCATGAGCAGCACTATGTATGGTCCTTTCCACCTCGGTTCCAAGCTGGCCGCACGGTGGCGCCGAACGTACACCGAGTCTCCGACCTGGAACTGATGAGGCACTTGCAGGTCTCCAGGCTTGTAGGCCTCGGCCAACCGATTCCACACTTCCCTCTGCACAGTCTCAAGGGCTTTTAATCTGGCGTACAGAGATTGAGAGGAGTAAGATTCTGGGGAAGGAAGGTGCTGTATGGTAATGAGTGGGGGGTGAGTTCCATAAAGAATTTCAAAAGGAGTTAGTTTGAGGGAGCCAGGGGTATTGCGGACCCGAAACAAAGCAAAGGGAAGGAGGACTGTCCAGTCTGTTATGCCAGTCTCTAAGGATAATTTAGTCATGACCTCTTTTAAAGTTCTATTCATTCTTTCTACTTGCCCTGAGCTTTGGGGCCTATAAGCACAATGTAATTTCCAATCAAGCCCCAGGATTTTGGCCAGTCCCTGACTTACCTGGGCAACAAACGCAGGGCCGTTGTCTGACCCGATTACCTTGGGCACCCCGAATCTTGGGAAGATGTCCTCTAGTATTGTCTTGGCCACCACCTGAGCAGTCTCTTTCTTGGTAGGGAAGGCTTCGACCCATCCTGAAAATGTATCTATGAACACCAATAAGTATCTGTATCCGTACCTGGTTGGCTTTACCTCAGTAAAGTCTACCTCCCAGTAACTCCCAGGGCGGTCTCCTCGGAGCCGTTTGCCCTGAGATAGCTTGATGGGCTGGGCATTCACCATCTGGCAAGGCTTGCTTTCTTTTACAGCTGTATCCGCGAGCTCCCCTAGTTTCATGATATAATACGGTGATGACTGGACAATAGTTTTTAAATGTTTTGGGCCCAGATGAGTTAACTTATGAAGGTGTCTGAGGAAAATGATAGCCTGCTTTTCAGGGAGGATTTTTTTTCCTTCTGAGGTTTCCCGAATCCCCTCTGGAGTCTCTAGGTGAAATCCTAATCTGTCCATTCTCTCCAGGTCTGATTCTGAATAATCAAAGTTCCTGATAGAGGGGTATACCATATCTTCAGGGTGTGACCTAGGTTTTTCCCCAGACAAGGATAAGATGTCGAGTCCTTGAGCCGCCCGCTTGGCTTCTCTGTCAGCCCTTTGATTCCCTCCAGCAACCCTGGACCCTCCTTTCTGATGTCCGGGGCAGTGAATAATTGCCACTTTCTTAGGAAGGTGAACGGCCTCTAACAGGCTTAGAATTTCTCCTTTATTTTTGATTTCCTTCCCCGCTGAGGTTAGTAGCCCCCGCTGTCGGTAGATAGCCCCGTGGACATGGGCAGTAGCGAAGGCATACCTGCTATCAGTGTAGATGTTAACTTTCTTCCCTTCTGCCAATCGTAGGGCCTGAGTCAGAGCTATTAACTCGGCCTTCTGAGCCGACGTCCCTTCGGGTAGGCGGCTTGCCCAGATAATTTGCTCGTCGTCCACCACCGCCGCCCCGGCCACCCTTTTACCTTCTATTATGTAGCTACTTCCATCAGTGAACCAGGTCAGCTGAGCGTCTGGCAAGGGCTGGTCTCGGAGGTCCCTTCGGGTCCCCATTTCCTCTGCTAGTATCTCCTGACAGGTGTGTAGCACACTCTCCTGGGTGGACGCGTCGGGTAGTAGGGTAGCCGGGTTGAGGATGGCAGGCGGCCCAAACTGGATCCTGTCTCCATTCAGTAGGAGGCTCTGGTAGTGTGTCAAGCGGGCGTTGGACAGCCATCGCTCAGGGGGCTGTCTGATGATGCTCTCCAAGGAGTGGGGGGGCAATGACCGTTAGCTTTTGCCCCATAGTCAATTTGTCAGCATCTTTCACCAACACTGCCACCGCCGCCACGGACTTTAGACAGGCAGGCCAACCTCTAGCAACAGGATCCAGCTTCTTGGAGAGGTAGGCTACTGGCCTCTTCCATGGCCCCAGAGGCTGGGTCAGCACCCCTCGGGCTACTCCCCCTCTCTCGTCCACATATAGGACGAAGGGCTTTACTACATCCAGTAATGCCAGGGCAGGGGCTGACAGCAATGCCTTCTTAATGTCATCAAAGGCCTGCTGTTGGCTGTTACCCCATTCAAACGGGGCACCTTCTCTAGTCAGAGGATAGAGGGGAGCAGCCAGGGTAGCGAACCCAGGAATCCATAAGCGGCAAAACCCCGCAGTCCCTAAAAATTCTCGCACCTGGCGGGGTGAGCGAGGAACGGGTATTTGAGTCACAGTTTGTTTCCTGGCCTCCGTTAGCCATCTCTGCCCCCCTTTGAGGGCGTACCCCAGGTACGTTACCTCCCTTCGGCAGATCTGGGCCTTCTTGGCGAAGGCCCGATATCCTAAGCGGGTGAGTTCTTCTAGCAGTAGCTCCGTGCCCCGTTGGCACTCTTCCTCTGTGGCCCCGGCTAGTAGTAAGTCATCTACATACTGCAGAAGTGTTACCTGGGGATGGCTGGCACGGAAGTGGGCTAAATCTTGGTGAAGAGCTTCATCGAAGAGGGTAGGGGAATTCTTGAACCCCTGGGGTACTCGTGTCCAAGTCAGCTGTCCTATAGTCCCGGAGTCAGGGTCCCTCCACTCAAATGCAAAGATGTTCTGGCTGGAAGGGTGCAGTCGCAGGCAAAAGAAAGCGTCTTTTAAATCCAAGACAGTATACCAAATATGATTCGGAGGGAGTGAGCTCAACAAGTTGTAAGGGTTAGGCACAGTGGGGTGGATATCCTGCACTCATTTGTTCACTTCCCTTAAGTCCTGCACCGGGCGATAATCTCCTGTGCCAGGCTTCTTAACAGGTAACAGGGGAGTGTTCCAGGGCGACTGACACTTCACTAGGATGCCCTGTTGAAGGAGGCGCTGGATATGGGGCCTAATTCCTTCCCTGGCCTCCTTAGTCATGGGATATTGGCGCACAGCCACAGGAGTAGAAGTGGCTTTAAGCTCTATGACTACGGGCGGCCTCCCTGCAGCTAGTTCTGTTCCAGCTGTCTTGGCCCACGCCCCCGGATACTTTTTCAACCAGTCATTTACGTGGCTCATCTCTGCTCCCTGTTCCTCAAAAAGTCTATGTTCATCATCTAGGCGTATGGTCAGGGCGGTAGTCATTCTCTTGTTTTGGGTCACCTCCGGGCCATCAGGGGTGAAGGTAATCTGGGCTCCCATTTTGGTTAGTAGATCTCTCCCAAGTAGAGGCGCAGGGCACTCGGGGATGACCAGAAACGAGTGGGTTACCCATCCCATTCCTAAGTCTACAGTTCTTCGGGTAGTCCATAAGTACTGCTGGTGCCCTGTGGCTCCTATGACCCACGATTTCTTGTGGGAGACGGGTCCAGCTGGTTCAAGTAGGACCGAGTGTTGAGCCCCCGTATCTACTAGGAACTCAACTGGCTTCCCCTCCACCTCTAGTGTTACCCTAGGCTCGGGGAGGGGTTCCGAGCCCCGTCCCCGCTAATCTTCTCTCTCCTCCAGAGCTAACACCTTCTTGGAGGACCCGTTCTTCTTCTTCTTAGGGCACTCCCTAGCCCAGTGACCTTTTTCCTTGCAGTAAGCACACTGATCTTTGTCTAATGGGGTGCGGTTGCCCAGGTTACTTGTCTTTTTAGCCCTGCCTTGGGTTTGTTCCTGGCCTCTCTCACCTACTACTGCGGCCAAAATCCGTGTCATGTTCTTCTCCTGCTTACGATCCCTTCTGTTTTCTCTTTCCTCTCTTTCCTTTTCTTTCCTCTGTTCCTTCTCCTCCTCAGTTTCCCTCTTATGATACACTTTCTCGGCCTCCTTAACTAAATCCTGTAGGGTATAATCTTGTAACCCTTCTATTCTCTGCAACTTTCTTTTAATATCTATTGCTGACTACCCTATAAAAGCCATCGCTACAGAAGCCCTTTGCCCCTCAGAGGTAGGGTCAAACGGGGTGTAGCGCCTGAAAGCTTCCATTAAGCGCTCAAGAAACACTGATGGGGGTTCTGTGGCCCCCTGAATAACCTCTCTTACCTTGGCCAAATTAGTGGGGCATCTCGCTGCCCTGCGGAGGCCAGCCACTATAGTCTGGCGGTAGACTGTCAGTCGCTCCCTACCTTCTGCCATGTTGAAATCCCAGTTGGGCCTGGAGAGGGGGAAGGCAGTCTCGATGATGTGGGGGAGCTGGGTGGGTCGTCCATCTGTTCCTGGTACATTCTTCCTTGCCTCCAACAAGATCCTCTCCCTCTCCTCCGTATTGAAAAGGGTCTGTAGTAGTTGCTGACAATCATCCCATGTGGGCTGATGGGAGAACATTAAAGACTCCACCAGCCCAGTTAAACGCTGGGGGTCCTCTGAAAAGGGAGGATGATTAGTTTTCCAGTTATACAAGTCCGCGGAGGAAAAAGGCCAGTACTGGAGGGGCTGAAGAGGGGCCGGTCCGCCATCCGTCACCACCGGTGGGGGCCCATAAGCCCTCAGGGGAAGGGCGACAGTGGTATCAGGGGTCATTCCGCAGCGGCTCCTGGTGCTCTGCGCAGGCCCCGGCAGGGACTCGTTAGGGGGAGCAGAGGGGGCAACCGCAGGGGCCGGCGGCGCTTCCGGCTCCCTCCGACCCTCCACAGGAACCGAGGCAGGAGGGTATGGGGGAGGTGGGTCAAGGAGAAGGAGGTCAGTCTGGATTTCTGGATAAATCTTCTTGGGGGGGTCCGAGTGACTGGATTTCCCCCCAGGACTGGGAGTTTGGACGGCGAGAACTTGGGCGGCCGGCACCGGGGCGGCCGGCACCGGGGCGGCCGGCACAGGAGCGGCCGGCACCGGAGCGGCCGGCACAGGAGCGGCCGGCACCGGAGCGGCCGGCTGGGGCTTGGGTCTTGCAACCTAAGGTCGAACCCAGGGGGGTGGATTTTGTACCAGGTCCTGCCAAACCACGATGTAGGGCTGCTGATCCGGATGGCCTCCAGGTTCCTTCTGAAAAACAATCTCTTTAACAGCAAAAATAACAGACAGGTCAAAAGTCCCTCCTGTTGGCCATCCTACATCAAAAGTAGGCCATTCTGAGGAGCAGAAAGTCTGCCATGGACCTTTCTTGATCTCAGCTGATAGGTCGCGACCTCTTCCCTTAACTTCAGTCCAATGGTCTAATGTCAGACTAAGAGGGGTTGTCACAGTCTGTCCCATCGTTAGTTCGTACGCCGTTAGAAACACAAATAACAAAAATGTTACAGACACGAGGACCCACTTACCCCACCTTGTCCGCCACAGACACGCAACAGAATCAGACGGGCATGATCTTGACAATCTCCGGTCCAACAGTTGGACCCGATCAACGCCCTTACAGTAGGAGACTACCAGGTGTCCCTGGCTCTCCTCCACCCTTGGGGCGTCCCCCAGGGCTGCAACCTGTGGCCCTCCGGGAACGTCTACCGACCACTGTTTGGCCGCTCTCACGAGTCGCCAAACGGCTGCAAAACCGAAAGCGCGCACACAGAACCAGACCAACTAACAGAACACAGGACAAAGACAGACAATCTCGGGGTACCCCTTCTTACCTCCAAGGTCAGCTCCGCGGATGAGGGGGGCCGTCAAATCCCGGACGAGCCCCCAAAAATGTAAGACCCCCAGAGGGAGACCCTTACTCTGTTCCGCAGACCGACGGCAACCCCAATCAACAGCAGGAGGCGTCACTTGATGCAAACAGCAAGAGGCTTTATTCCAGCGCGCTGGGGCTCAACTCGTAACTCACGCAGGAGCAGAGGAGTTGAGCCCCCAGCAGAAATTCTTACAAGCTTATAAAGGCAAAAACTATATGTTGGGAGGGGTCACACCCAGGAGGGAGGAAGAGGGGGACAAAGCCGCCAAGAAATTCCAAAGGTGAACTGGGCTTGTTAATAACATGCTTCATGACAGGGCTTAAGTTTAGTCAACAATCCCACCTGGTAATCTTGTATCCTGTCTCTCTCTAATTGTTAGAGCACTGTTTGCTCTTTGCTCTTTGCCCGGGGCTGTTTCCTGGGACAACTTCAATGGTCTGGTTCTCATCCCCGGGAGGGAGACTTTGAGGAGCTGAGATAAGACACACAGCTTTAATGGCCTTGTTCCCATCACTGGGAGAGAGACCTTGGGGAGTTGAGATAAAGCAGACAGCTTTAAGAAAATTCTTTATTCTTTCAGAACCAGGGGAAGAAGGCTGAGGGTCCCGAGCCATGAGGAGAGAAGAGGAGAGAAGTGGGGGGCACCTCAGACCATGAAAGGTCAAATAGAATGCTCTTACCCACCCGGCACCAGATGTAAGGTTTGAGGAGCAGGAAACGGGAGTTGGAGACCAAGACATGTTAAAGAGGAAGTTTATATCACACTAACAAGTGAGATTCATTATGGAGGAGGTAGAGGAACCAGGATTAGAGGACGGGGAGGAGAAGAAGGAGGGACCCAACTGGGCTGACTTGAAGACTGGGAGAACAGCAACACTTGCAGTGGTGAACATGCCTTTTGAGGGGAGGAACAGGAAGGGGTTGGGCCCAAGGCCGAATGGGAAGGGGTGGGCCCAGGGCACTCGGCACGCGCTGATTGGTGGTTCAATGTCTCAGGGATGTCCCAGTGGCAGACGCAAGTCACAAGTTAGGAGAAGGGAGGATCTATCAGCCAGGTTAATGAGGACCTTGCGCCTCAAACCATACCATGTAGCTGTAGACAATCGGCTACCCCAGTCACAAACAGCAGCCCCAGGCAATACACTGAATATAAGCAGTGGAAGAAGAACAAGGAGGACGATAAACAGCCCAGAGATGACTTGGGGAGTGATAAAGAAGACAGTCCAGAAAGCTGAACGAATTTGTGAAGAGACTAAAACCCCAAGAACACCTGAAAATGTCTTTCTTGCCATGCTGGCAGTAACCAGCTGTGTGGTAATTTCACCAAGGGCTAATGGGGAAGTCCTCCCTGAGTAAAATCCCTTACGTGGACTGATCCCCCACCTAGTACAGTAAATATATGGGCAAAGTATAATTACACAGGTGTCCCCACCTGATTTCCCTTTTTTATATAACACAAGATTCAAACTATTGCTCCTTTGTGTGTAGAATTAAAGCTGGCTAGCATCACACCAAAGGAGGGGGAAGCAAAAATCTAAATACAATCACTATCACTGCTTGATTCTGGGAGAGGCAAAGAGAATTTAACATTACTAAGACCTCCCCACACTAAGCCATTATGTAAAATGTCTTATGAATGGCACCCACCAGCAGCAAACTTAAGTTTTTTTCTTTTGTGGATTGAAGCCCCTATGGGTCTGCGTATAGTAATAATCAATGAAAATCAACTGCTGCAATTGCACCAGTAAAATGATAGTTTAAAATGATAACTTCAATGAAAAATCACCTTCTTGGTGCTTAAAGTAAAAATAACACCACCCTTGATATTTTGTAATTACAGCAGCATATTGTATAATTATCCCAGGCAAATTTACCAACTAATTCCTTAGATGCCTGGCAGCAATTTAAATAAAGAATTTGCTCCTTTACTTTTGCCTTTTAGCATAACCACTATTGCCTGTCTCATGCTTGTTCTTGTTTAATTTTAGTCTGCAGATGCAGAATAAAAATCTTAAAAGAATTGAAACTCTGCAAATGGCATATCAACATCTATTAAGAATTTAAAGAAGGGGGTAATGCTGGAAACAAAGATCAACCATAATTAATATGAATGCGAGGAGTGCACCAGAAGGCTGAGTGGCTCCTTTGAAATTCACAGGGTGAATTTGCATTTTATGACCTACTGCTGACTCAATGGCCTAAAGCAAACACCCCAAAACCTGATCATCTTGTTTACTATAAACATTACCATCAATATGTCTGTTTGCATTCCTAAAACGCAATTGTGTATTCTAGTGAATAAAAGCAGCTGGGGAAAGGAGACTCAGTGGAACTTGACTTCTATAGTTGAGATTGCCCTGGCCTCCCCCCATAAAATCAAAATTAATCTTGTCTTATGTATATCATTTGTATGTCAGCTCTTTCTCCAAGCCTTTGAACCCGAAAGACACGCTGGCTGTGGCCTTTCACAGGGCTACACAGGTCAATACCTCTATCCCTTTTCAACCCCTTATGGGAGCAGCCATATCTGGATTTCTCCCTATTTGGGAAAATGAAAACAACAAACTTACCTCTTCACTATAAAAAATACTTTCTGTTTAGAAAATCAAGGCATTTCCCTTCTATGGGGAACTAATACCTATCTTTGTCTCATAGCCGACTGGGCAGGAATCTGTACCCTAGTCTATCTTGCCACTGAAATAGACATTGCCCCTAATAATTAGTCCTCTCACCACTCATTCGCATACCAAGAGAGGCATTGTCCTCCTTCTCCTCCTTACTGGCCTGGGAATATCTGCAGGTCTAGGCACTGGAATAGGATATATAGTATCCTCTCTTTCCCACTATCAATTCCTATCCAAATACCTTGCAGATAGCTAGGATAATGCCAAAAGTATTGTAGTGGTAAAAGACCAAATAAATTCCTTAGCAGCAGTTACCCTCCAAAATAGAAGAGGCCTTGACCTGATGTGAGGATCACAGTAGAAAAAAAGGGGGACTTTGTCTATTTCTTGGGGGAAAATGTTGATTTTATGCCAACCAATCTGGCATAGTAAGAGACGGAGCCAAGAAATTAATTGATAAAGCCTCCTTAATTAGAAAATGAACAGCTGAATCGTGGCTACAACTTTCCTCATGGATAACCTTTATCCTGCCTTTCCTAATGTCTTTCATACTACTACCATTTCTAGCCATCAGACCTTATGCTTTTAAACTCTTCACACAATTCCTCCAAAAAAATACTCAAAGCACAACTCAAACACAAATTAACCATCTTCTTCTTCTCCAAAGATACAGATATCAACCTTTAAATACCATGGAACAACCCTATTTAGACATTTACATTCCCCAGGGAGAGCATGGGGAGGTGGTGATGGGGGAGGGCAAAAGTCATTAGCTTTCCCTTCTCAGCAGGAAGTAGACTCAACCAAGTAGACATCCCTAATTCCTGACCCAACGATCCCCATTATATAAAGAAAAAGGCAGGAATGACAGGCCAGCAGAGGACATTTGGCTCAGGCAGACTAGAAAGTCCTACACAAGAAAGTGGCCCTAGCCTCATTTTGTAAAACAGCCAGAAGTCACCCTATCCAGCACAACAGGAGGCAGCCACACCAGAGGGGGCGATAGCTCACAGACTCAAGAAACTCCATCTAATCAGACTAGAACTGGTATCTCCCCCAGCCTACTCCCTCTGCCATTTTTGCACATGAAATTTGAGCCAAGACAGTGGAGACTGCGTTCTAACCTTTCTCGGTTGGGGCTCCTTCCCCATTCCCAAAATAAGTAAATTCCCCTCTTGCTTATTTTAGCCTCATATATCCCCAAGGGACTCCAATCTTATACCCCTCTCTTTTTCAATGTTTGTGTTTTTTTTTATTATTGATTTCAGAGAGAGGATGGAAGAGGGAGACATAGAAACACCAATAATAGAGAAACATCCATCCTTGAGCTACTCCCTGCATGGCCCCTACCAAGGGTAAAGAGGCAACTTGGATATGTACCCTGACCAGGAAACAATCCTGTGCATGGGCCCACTCTCAACCAATGGAGCCACACCAGCTGGGCACTCCCTCTTTTCTTGCCATCCTTCTAGCTCATTCCAGGAAAGCAAGTGACCTCATCTAACCTTTTACCCAGTAAAGCTGGGCCATGGATTTCCCAACTGTCATGTGTTGAAAGCGGGCCTATCACTACTTCAGGAGGCCAGATATGATATCCCTGTCTCATCACCTGTTGCTCATCAAGCTGGAACTTAACACTGTCCTTTGCTGACTGTGATTTGGTAGTCCATGCGGTGTGTCTGCAGTCAGGTAGACATCTCAGTGTGCCTGTTTTTAAAGTGTGGGGGACAGGAGAACACACTGAATGAGGGGAAATAACAAGTCCAGGGGACTCATCCATCACAATCAGAGCTAGTGGTCCAACCTCAGGAAGAGTCTGGGCTGCAACCAGTATGTGGAGAGGCCCTTCAGAGTGAATCAGACTTCCCAAAGATAGCTAGGCCCAGGAGACCATCAGTCACAAAAGGTGCAGCCTCAGAGACTGGAGAGAAGCCAAAACAACCATGCCACAGAAACCCAGGGAAGAAAACATCTCCAGATCAAGGAAGTGGACCCTGGTATCAAAAGCCACAGTGACCGCCCTGGCCTGGGGGCTCCATTAGTTGGAGTGATCTGCACACCACAAGGTTACAAGTTCAATTTCTGGTCTGGTCAGGGCAGATACAGGAAGCAGCCAATCCATGATCTCCCTTTCCTTTCTCTCAATCTAAAAACAAAAAAATCAATAAAAACATATCTTCAGGTGAGGATTTCAAAAAAGCCTTAAAAAATAAATGATAAAGGTGGGTGGGATAAGTAACCACAATGGTACAGGGAATGAGACATTAGGGTGGTCGAATAGGAGTGGCTTGTCTCAGCCCTGCCCCCTCACCATAAGAAGGACTGCCCTGGTGGACTGTGCTGGGGCACTGTAGTACTGCAGATTATACAGTATCTGTCATGGGTGGGCAGTCCTAGGCCCCGCAGCTCAGGTGTGGCTCAGTTGGTTGAGCATGGGCCCATTCACAGGATCAATTCCCAGTCATAGCACATGTCCAAGTTGCCTCTGCCAGTTGGAGAATACCTGCCTCCTATTCCCCAACCCTGGTGGGCTGTGTGTCACTGAAGAAAGAAAGAAAGAAAGAAAGAAAGAAAGAAAGAAAGAAAAGAAAGAAAGAAAAGAAAGAAAGAAAGAAAGAAAGAAAGAAAGAAAAAGAAAGAAAGAAAGAAAGAAAGAAAAGAAAGAAAGAAAAAAAGAAAGAAAGAAAGAAAGAAAGAAAGAAAGAAAGAGAAAGAAAGAAAGAAAGAAAGAAAGAAAGAAAGAAAGAAAGAAAGAAAGAAAGAAAGAAAGAAAGAAAGAAAGAAAGAAAGAAAGAAAGAAAGAAAGAAAGAAAGAAAGAAAGAAAGAAAGAAAGAAAGAAAGAAAGAAAGAAAGAAAGAAAAAGAAAGAAAGAAAAGAAGGAAGGAAGGAAGGAAGGAAGGAAGGAAGGAAGGAAGGAAGGAAGGAAGGAAGGAAGGAAGGAAGGAAGGAAGGAAGAAAGAAAGAAAGAAAGAAAGAAAGAAAGAAAGAAAGAAAGAAAGAAGAGAAAGAAAGAAAGAAGAGAAAGAAAGAAAAGAAGAGAAAGAAAGAAAAGAAGAGAAAGAAAAGAAACAAGGAAGGAAGGAAGGAAGGAAGGAAGGAAGGAAGGAAGGAAGGAAGGAAGGAAGGAAGGAAGGAAGGAAGAGAGAGAGAGAGAGGGAGAGAGAGAGGGAGAAAGAAAGAAAGAAAGAAAGAAAGAAAGAAAGAAAGAAAGAAAGAAAGAAAGAAAGAAAAAAAGAAAGAAAAAAGAAAGAAAGAAGGAAGGAAGGAAGGAAGGAAGGAAGGAAGGAAGGAAGGAAGGAAGGAAGGAAGGAAGGAAGGAAGGAAGAAAGAAAGGAAGGAAGGAAGGAAGGAAGGAAGGAAGGAAGGAAGAAAGAAAGAAAGAAAGAAAGAAAGAAAGAAAGAAAGAAAGAAAGAAAGAAAGAAAGAAAGAAAGAAAGAAAGAAAGAAAGAAAGAAAGAAGAAAGAAAGAGAGAGAGAGAGAGAGAGAGAGAGAGAGAGAGAGAGAGAGAGAGAAAGAAAGGAAGAAAGAAAGAAAGAAAGAAAGAGAGAAAGAAAGAAAGAAAGAAAGAAATCACAGTGGATAAGATCTGTGAACCATGGGTGAGAAGTGTCAGTGTCTGTCCTCCAGAAACAAAAAGTCATCAGACAGGGCTCCTCTGACATCAGGCCCAAGCCCACATCATACAAGCCAGCTGCAGAGGTCTGCTCTACATGGCTTTGACCTTAGCTACTCATCCACCCTCTGTGGGCCCCACCTGTGGTGAACTCAGGTTTCCTGCCAACTCCCTGTGGCCACCACCACAGGGCCTCTTAATGATGCAGCTATCCAAGCCTGCTGCCTCCTTTCCCGGTACAGTTCCTAGAGGCAGGCGAGGGCACAGTAGACACCCTGGGACACCCTCAGGCTGCCCTTCCATTTAGGATCATTCTCTATGAGGACCCCCAGGCCAGCAGAGAAGTGGTACAGGGCCTAGGCCAGGTGCTCAGTGTTCAATGCACTCACACCAGCTTCCTTGATCCTTGTACCCACCAGTGAAATCCAGTTCTAGCCTTTTGAAGGCCAGGCCTTTCCTTGACTCCCAGGGCATCCCAAAGCCTCTGGAATCTCCATCCTCAGCATCCTGGAGTATTTTGCAGGGAAGGCATTCCACATGGGTCTGCAACAGGTGGGCAACATCAGCCTCTGACATGTCCCAAGGCACATGTGGCTGGCTAGTGCCACAATGCTGTGGCAGAGCTGGGTCTCAGTGCCGGGCTTCAAAGTGCCAGTGGCACACACTTGGGCCAGTGCTTCCTCCAGGCACTGTTCATGGTGGCAGGCTGAAGCTCCTCCTGTGCCATGCCAGTACAGCTAAAGGTTTGGTGAGCCTGAGGGGGGACGAAGGATTGAAGAAAAGACAAAGGGAATATAGCTGGGTCTTGGTGGATCTCTGGTGCCTGACTGAGGCCACAGAGAGAGATGCAGAGGACAAGCTGAGCCTTTATTTCATAGCCAGAGGTAAACAAGGTAGTGGTCACCATAGTTACAATGTTCTTGTGTTTCACTTGTTTTGGCAGCACTTGCTGCACCACCCACAGTCTATTAGCTACGAGATAGGGGCATCATAAGGTCAAACTTAATTATGCTAAGAGTGCTGTGCCCTCTAAGCTGGGACTTGTTTGTGGCCTTGCCAACAGGTCAGTCTGAGGCTTAACCATATAGCTGCTCCCTACACCTCCCAGGCTTGGGCAATGTTGTCTACTGCTGTCATGAAGTATAGCTGCACCAGAACTCCTGCATGGAGTGTGGGTCTCCATCAAACTTCTCCTGGACCAGCTGGCCAAGCATGTGGTGCAGGTAATAGACCTTGAAGGTGGCAATGATGCCCTGATTTATGGGCTGGATCAGGGCCAATGTGTTCTTGGGCAGGAACTCAACATGCACGCGTGTGCTGCACCAGCACGGCCAGGTTCAGTGAGCCCGAGGAAGGTCAGTGAAGGATTAAAGAAGAAAGACAAGAGAATACAGCTGGGGCTAGGGTAGATCACTGTGCATGGATAAAGAAACAGTGACCCAGCCTACCAGCTGAAGCTTTATTTTTTTTTAAATATATTTTATTGATTTTTACAGAGAAGAAGGGAGTGGGATAGAGAGTTAGAAACATCAATGGGAGAGAAACATTGATCAGCTGCCTCCTGCACACCTCCTATTGGGGATGTGCCTGCAACCAAGGTACATGCCCTTGACCGGAATCCAATCTGGAACCCTTCAGTCCACAGGCCAATACTCTATCCACTGAGCCAAACGGGTTAGGGCCGAAGCTTTATTTTATAGTCAGTGCACACAAATTAAAACAAGGGAAGTGGATAGCTGCTCCCTACACATGCAGGCTGAGACACTACCCAGGTGGGCAGGGTGACAGGCACGCCATCCAGGAGCATCAGGTCATGATGTGGGAGGTGGTGGCTGGTGCAATAGCTCTCTATAGCAGGGGAGAAACAGCCAGTAAACCATTCCTGGAAGATGCTGGATGTCAGCTAGTCTCTGTGCCTGGAGCACCAGACAACAGACAGGCAGGCTCGCTTTGGAGTAGCCCTTGAGGGTGCACAGGTTCTCTGAGGGGTACACCAGCTTGAATTCACCAGCTGTGTTGCCATCCAGCAGCAGGGTCAGGTGGTCCTTAGAGGCCTTGGGCCCCTCAGTTTGGCTGTCCCCTCCAGCTCCAGCAGCCACTTCTAGAAAAGGCCTGTGCCATCCACATTGAACACTTGGCACTGAGGGGTAGCAGGCAGTGGCCTGGGCATCAGCCACAGCTGGGTCATCCATCAGCAGCACATTGGCATGCCTTGAAATAGGCAAACCAGTGATTGCTGGCGCCAAAGGGCTCAGCCTGGGCTCCACAGCCCTGCTCGTGCTGCAGCTGTGCAGAGTCCTGTGCCTTGTCCTGGATGAGCTGCATGCTCACAGGAAGGTTCCGCTGTTTCTGCTCCTCAATCCACAAACTCAGCAGGCATTTCATATGACCCATCACCACACCCATGCAGCTGGTCAGCTGCTGGGCACTAATGGGCATAGATGAGAAGTGGCTCAGATCTTGTCTTTGTTGAGGAGGTGACCAGGCCAGAGCCTGGGTGATCTGCATCAGCTTCTCACCGTCTTCAGCTCTCTGAAATACCTCCACTTCATGTGCAGGGTGATGGACTTCCAGTCCAACTTAGTACTGTGGCAGAGGCCAATCCTCCAGGGGGTGCCTTCCCCAATACCTGTAGATAGGGGTTGTCTTCATTCCACGTCCTTGCGCCATGCTCCTTACAAGCTCTATACTCCTTCCCCCTCCACAGTAGCTACCACTCTGCCCACAATGGTGGCCTCTTGACCTCTGTAAGAGGGAGACATATAGGCACTAGTATCTGATCACATGGGAGTCCCAACCACTGCCCAGCTTTCCCATGCACTGACACGGAGCACAGAACCCTGCTCAGAGGCTTGCCAGGCCCTTCCCTCCCCACTGCTAAAAGCTCTGCACACTCATAGAAGAGCATGCCACTTAGTTTTCACTCATGAGATCAAAACACAGGTGAGACTTCACTCTCTTCCCCTCCCCTTACCTCCAAAACCTCCTATAACCTCAAGGGGAAGCCAAGAGCATCTAGACAACCATCACCCACCTCCCAGAAACTGATGAGCAGATGAGCAACCCAGCTCTATGCTTCTCGCTGAGAAGTCAGTCCTCAGTGTGGGAGGCGGAATAAGGACATCTCCCAAAAACATCCACATCTGAATCCCAGGAACCTATGAATAAATGAACTTGCATAGCAAGAGACAATACGGGTATGATTAAGTTTATCCTGAGTTGGGAGATTATCCTTCATTATCAGAATGGGCCCTCAATGTAATCACAGGGGTCCTGGAAAGAGGAGGCAGAAGGTTACACTTAGAAGGCAGGGGTGAGTACTGAACTCTTGAACCCCAGGAGCCAGCTCTATCAAAAACTTGATTTTAGCCCAGAGACAATACACTTCACATTTCTGACTTCTGGTAATCTAAGATGATAAATTTAGCACTAACTTAGTAATGCTATGCAACAGCAATCATAGAAACCTTACATGGAAGGGAAAATCCCTAAATCCTGCACCATCGGAAGTACCTGGGGATAGAGGAGGAAGAGGATTCCCTACATAACAGCCAGAATGAGTCAGTAAGAACTAACTAAGTCAGATATAGTCACTCTGCTCAGAGCACTTCCTGCCTCACACCTCTCCCTGAGGAAAAGCCACAGGCCTCACCAGTTTCCTTGAGGGCATCAAAGCCTCCTCTTCTCCTTTGCTAAATCCTGACTCAGGCCTTTGCTCCAGTGGTTCCTTGACCCAGAGTGGAGGTGTGGGGAAGCATGAGACTTGGTTGTAAAGCTTGTAAGGAGGATATTCCAAGAAAAGTAAAGTGGGTTGAAGGCTGCCTGCCCTGTTTGTCAGAATTCCCACTAAGGGGAGACTTGGAGGAGTGTCAAAGGTGGCGCCCCTAATTATCCCTTGACCTTTCCAAACAAGTCTGTGCATATGCAGACCCCTGGGTGTTTATGGAATTCTTATGCTTAATCTCCAGATGCCCTTGCCTAGAGGACAATGAAAACACATGTGTCCTTACATGACGACTCACCCTACTGATTGTATCTGAAAGATAAACTTTATCTCAAACTGTAATAAAAGCCTAGTGAGGCAAGAAATTGGGGCTGCTTGGTTCCTTGAGCCAGGTAACCCCTTAGTCCTCTCTTTCACAGTGAAACTGTTGGAGTAATATGCTCATCCATCATTCAGGGTCTTCAGGCCAGCCCCGGCTAGTAGGTTCCCCATGTGAGGACCAAGTCATAGCTGAACCCTCAAAAACAAAGAGGAAGTTAAGGAAAGTAACTGCACAGTAAGTCATTGGAGCCCGCTTGGCATTTACAAGTTCGAGGGAATTATTTTCCATCTAAGATTTCACTTAGGACAGAAACTGTCCTCCGAGTAACAGATGTCTTTGTTACTTAAAAAGTTATTTAAAGCAAACGGTGCCTATAATTTATAATCCATGGTTCCCTAATGATGGAACATTAGATGTTGATCTCTTGGGACAAGTAGGTAGGAATTTAAAGATAAATCAGGCACAGGGAAAACAAGTGCCTTTGTCATCTTTAACTGTGTGGGCTCTTGTTCAAGCTGCACTATTCCCCCTTTATATTGAGGATCAAAAGCCTGAAGAATGCCAGGAGGATTTACCTCTGCCCCCTTATCCTGAAGTAGAGTCTGTAAAGGCTATAATACCTAAGGCCGCTGGTCCCCCTCCTCCTGTATGGGATGGCTCATCAACTAGAGAATATGGGCTAACAGTCCATTTACAAAAGGACTCCTTGATGTTTTGTCTAAAAATTACCATATGGCACCTTGGGACTGGCAGATTTTGGCTAAAACAACTCTGTATGACAGCCAATATTTGCTATTGAGAGGAGAATATGATGAGATCTTTGAACAACAGGCTGTTTGAGGGTGTTCCCTGGCCACCCCACCTGTGAGACCCTGGGCAGCACTCTAGCTGTAAGTCCTGGGCACTGTAAGACATCTTCTGAAAGATCTATGAAAAGAACTGATTTATTAAGTCTTATCTGTGTGTTATGTGTACCTGTAAATATTGTATATATGAGTGTCTGTTGACTGTTGTTTTATGTGTCTTGGTTGTTTGTTTTTACTTGTTTAAGGATGAGGCATATTTCACTTTGCTAGGGGCCCAGCTGCTTGTAGCAGGCTGAACACATGGCAGGGATTGCAGGAACTTCCCAGCAGCTGTCAAGAATTCTTAATCTTGGGGATCCTTCCTGCTCTCCTTCTAAAGTCATCAGCCACTAGAAACTCTTAATGGAAGGTCTTGTCTGCCTGGGATGTAACTTGGTTACTGATTGGTGTTTTTTGTTTGCTTCCTTATCTTTGGGGGACACTTAACCATTTTATGAACATAGAGAATCCTCTGTCTCTGCTGTTTGCACTTTGCACCACTCAGAATCCATGTGCTGTGGCTGGGTTAGGGTAAGATAAGATTCTAAGGCTAATGTCTCACTCCACCCATTTATGAGTACTCATCTATTTACTGTAGGGTTTTTCTCTTTGATCTCTTCTTATATGTAAGACTAGAGGCCCAGTGCTTGAATTCATGCAACAGTGGGTCCCTGGGTCTGGCCTGTGGGATCAGGCTAAACCAGTTCTTTGTCATCCCCCAAGGTGTCCTGGATTGCGAGAGGGCACAGGCCAGGCCTAGGGACCCCACCAGTGTACCATCAGGGCAGGGAGGGACTGTGGGAGATGTCTGGCCCATATCCCTCAGTCCTGCTCAGCCAGGCCCCAGCAGCAAGCTAATCTACTGGTTGCATCTACCCCCTGGTAGTGAGTGCATAGCAAGCAGTTGAGTAGCCTTAGCATATCATTAGCATATTACACTTTGATTGGTTGAATGAACGACCAGACAACCGGACACTTAGCATATTATGCTTTTATTATATAGGACATGATGTTGTTAGTCTACTCAGAAAGAAAAAAAAAAAAATATATATATATATATATATATATATATATATATATATATATATATATGAAATAATCATTTAAATCTCCCAAGTCTTTTTCCCAGGATGAGTAGACCTGGAGAAGTGCCCTCCATCAGGCTACATAAATAGCAGTGTGCATAAATAGCAGTTCATCCATCATTCAGGATCTGTCTGCTGGTCAGCCTCAGCACTGGGGCTCTTCCCTCTCATCTGTATAGCTTGTTGCCTCTCCTTCTGCAGATCTCTGCTCAAATGTAACCTCCCCAGCTATGCTTTATTGTGCCTCTGTCATTCACTGCCTATGAACTGTACCTGTCTGCGGAGCTCTCTGCTGTCTCTGTGGGCCCAGGAATAGTGCCTGGCACTTGGCAGGCACCCAGTAGTTGCTTACTGATTAAATGATTAAATGAAGTACATTGGTGAAACTGAGATGGCAAGCCCTCTCCCTGCTTGCGCCACCATAACCTCACCTCAGCTTCTGTAATCTCGCTTGCTTCTTCTGCTTCTGTTTCAGCAGGATCCACTGCAGGTCAAGCTTCTGCTGTCTAAGGTTGTGGCACCCGCCCCTCCTCCCCAAACTGCAACAATCACCCGGAAGCATAACTTGTAATGCAGAAAGAATGTCTAGAATGTGTATGTATGCCATATATGGAAGACAAAGAACCTAGGGATGTATATAAGGCAAAGCCCCGCCTCATTTGGTGCTCAGCCTGGAGAGGATCCTTCTGAGCCAGCATCAGTGCAAATGAACAGTCCTTATTTGAACCTCTGAGTGCGTTTCATTTGTCACTTCCTGCCAGAGTGATTTCTGCCATTTGATTTCCTGAAGATGATGCCAACAGCTTCCCTGGCCCTTTGAGCCACTGTTGTCAGAAGGCAGTGGAGGGGCTGCTAATTGCAGGAACCTACAAAGGGAAGGGAGGCATGATGCCAGTAATTTCACTGAACCCAACCTTCACTGGTCCCAACTGCAGTGGGCCACCACTGTGCTCAAAAGGACTCCAGGAGGACAGAAAAGCCTGCCAGGACTTCAGATAGGTAAGTGTGCCTGGGGATCCAGGACCAGTTCAGGCCCGGCTTTAAGGAAGAAGGGGAGCTTAATCATCTCCAGGGGGAACTCCTGGGTTGGAATCTGGAATCCTGTCTGAATCTGTGCGTGTGTGTGTGTGTGTGTGTGTGTGTGTGTGTGTGTGTGTGTGTGTGTGTGTAAAAGGCTGTCTGCTGGTAACTGTGTTTGCATGGTAACTCCTGATCCTCACATTGGTTTGGGAAAAGAAATGTGGTCCTCACCTTCATCCCTGCAAAGAAACCGAGTCTGGGGCCCTTGGGGAGGGAGGAGCAGATGGGGTCTCTTCTGCTGGGCTGTGGTCCCTACTCCCCCAGGTCAGATTTCTGCGAAAGCTGCAGCCATCCCAGATGGATGCCAGATTCCATGCCCCCATCAATGGGTGCCAGGGTCCAGCCACCCCACTGGGCACAGAAGTTCCCTGGAGACTGTGGGCCCAACCCCTTACCCCTTTCCTTCTGGTAGGATGGGGAGGGCATGCACAGCTGTCCAGCACAGTGCTGTCCTGTTCCTCTGGTTCTTTCCCTTTCCTGGCCTCTGCTTCTTTGTCCTGGCCTCCAGCCCTGTTTCAGTCCCTTTCTGGGCCCAGAGGAGGGCAGAGTGGGTCAGTCCCAAAGATGAGTGCCAGTGGTTAAATAAAAACCCCAAAGCTTTTGAAGGCCTGCTCTTGCACAAGGAGTGGCCTGGCCCCATGGGAGAAATGGTGGGCAGGGTGGGTCGGGGTGGGGCTGAACCCCTTCAGGGGAGTCAGAGGGAGGTGAGGTCAGTGCTGCAGGACCCCAAGCCTGGGACAGCTCCAGAGGCACCGGGCAGTGGATGACAGCTACATAGTGACTAGAGGACCCCTATGACCCCAGACCCCTGCATCTCATACTCCTCCCCATCACCTCCTTGAGGACCTTGGTGGAAGCCCCAAGCCCCCTCTATGCCAGTGGCCATCCCTCACGCCTTCCCATGGTGCCCAGATTCTACACCCTCCCTCCTTACCTTCTTCCTTGTTGCAGCCCTTGTAGCCCCAAGCTGCCCGGCCTGCCCCCTGGCCTCCTGCCCCACGCATCTCCTGCTTCCCAGCCCCATGGCCTCAGCCCAACCTGAGTCACCCAAAAACTGGGCTCTGAATCAGGATTGGGGGTGCAGCACTTGGGCCCTAGCTTGAGGATGGGGCCCAGCCACTGAGAGACAGAGCCACCAGAACTGATACTGGGGCAGTAGGAGTCCTGATCAGGACTCCATAGGAGAGAAACAGGGCAAGACAGAAACCTGTAGTCAAAGGTGGCCAGACACAAGTTTGCAACTAATTAGTTAAAACTAGAGACTGAGGCAAGGAGAGGCTTAAAGAGCAAAACAAGGAGAGGGACAGAGATGGATTTGGAGGTAGAGATGGGCATGGGCTGAATTAAAGACAGGGACAAGGCTGAGATAAAAGTCAGGGGAGGCAAAATCAAAAATAGGTCCAAAAAATAGACTAGGGTCAAGGTGAGACTGAAGACCTGAGCCAAGGGCATGGACAGGGAAAGGAAGGCTTGAGGAAAGCAGAGGAAAGGGGGATGCCATTTCACACAGCTGTGCCGCCTGCAGGGTGGATGCTGACTTGTTCACATGCACTGTGTGTGAACATACTGCAGGGGAGTAGAGGGAAAGTAAGAGCCTGGAGTACCCCTGGGCCCTGGGCCCTCATCTCTCTGGCCCAGTTCTCCACCCCATCTCCATGCTGCCCAGACCAGGATCCCACATGCTGGAACTGGTTAAGTCTCCCTTGATGTCCCCACAGTCCGGGCTGTAGTATATAGGATAGTCATTGGAAACCCAGGCCACCCAGACCCGTTTCCTTACATAGGTCAATTGTTGGACATAGCTCAGATCAAGCTTTCCACGGTCCAATTCTGTGTTAGTGGTCAGAGACAGTATAAGGTCCTCATGGCACAAAGTGAAAGGAAGACTTCATGAAAAGTACAGCGGCCTCCCATATTGATTCTGAGGAAGCCAGCCTTCCCCCATCACCAGAGACATCTGAGCCTACAGGAAAATGTTTTAGGTCAGCGGCCCAAGGACCAAGACCCCTAGTGGCAATGCAGATGCCATTGTGGGAGATGAAGGGTCCCCTGAGAGTAGATCCTGATGGGACCCTACAAGAGGGGGGATAAGTCTTTAACTATCAGCCATTCTCCACCACTGTCCTCCTCAACTGGAACATCACATGCTGCCATATTCTGAAAAACCCCAGGCAATGATAGAGCTCCTGGAATCCATATTTCAGACTCAGAGCCCCAACTGGGTCAAACAGTTCCTCCTTACTTTGTTTAACACAGAAGAATGCCAGAAAATTGTTACTGAGGCCAGGAAATGGCTCCAATCTTAGGCACCAGCTGAACATTTAGATGCAGAGGCCTGTGCACAGGAAGCCCTGCCCAATGAGGAGCCACACTGGGACCCAAATACAGAGAAAGAAAAAAATCCCCTAGAAAGATACCGACTCACCTTCCTCCAAGGAATAAGGGCAGGAGCCAAGAAGCCTACAAACCTGGCAAAGACCTCTGAGGTCTTACAGAAACCAGATGAGTGTCCGGCTGACTTCTATGAAAGATTCTGCGAGGGCTACAGAGTCCACTCCATTTGACCCAGAGACCCCTGAGAACCAACGCATGGCCAATGCTTCCCTTCTAGGACAGGCTCAAACTAATATCTGACAAACGTTTCAGCTATTAGAGGGATCTCTTGGAAAGAATGCACTGAATTGCTGGAAATCGCCCACAATCCCCCCTTTGTAAACTGGGACCACACAGCCAGGAAGAAAGCAAATCAAAGAATGTGAAGCACAAGGTGGCCCTCCTGGCTGCTGACTTGAGCCATCCAACCCCACCGGGTGACTCAGGGGCTGAACACTCTGAGGTGACACAAAGGATAGCACCCCTATCAGGATGAGAAGTCACCATTGTGAGGACTACTGGGACCACAAGCAGTAGACCATTCTGTGGCCCCAACAATGCCGGCTGTGGGCCACAGGTGGTGCATGAGATCCTGTATAAACCACTGCAAAATCCTGACATCATTCTGTACATGGATGGCAGTAGTTTCATGGAAATGGCAAAAGATGCTGGGTAAGCTATAGTTTTGGATTACAAAACGTTGGAGGCCAGGGCCCTTCCTCCAAAGAGCAGAACTGCGGGCCCTGATGAGGACATTAGAGCTTAGCAAGACTAAGCGGGTTCACATATATACTGATTCGCACTACGCCTTTCCTCCCTACATATACATGGAGCTATATACAAGGAAAAAGGACTCTTTATGACAGAAGGGAAAGGAATCAAAAACCAAAATAAAATCCTGGAACTGTTAGAGATAGTCTAGGAACCAAAGGAGGTAGCAGTCATCCACTGCAAGGGACACCAAAAGGGAAAAGACTCAGTGTCAGAGGGAAAGTAGCAGGCAGACACTGCAGCTAAACAAGCCACAAGAGAACAGGCAACACCACCCCAAATCATACTGGCTCCAGAACAGCACACACCCCCAAAATACACAGCTCAGAAAAAGGAATAGACACAGCAAGATGAAGGAAATATGACTAAGAAGTATTGGTGGATACTTCCAGATCACAGGATCTGTGTGCCAGAAAACTAGCCCAGGGGTTAGTCCTCCTACAACATGAACTGACCCACCTGGAAAAAAACAGCCCTAGAAGTCTTTTATTTATTTATTTATTTATTTATTTATTTATTTATTTATCTATCTATCTATCTATTTATTTACTGTCTAAAGTTTTACATATGTCTCCTTTTTCCCGATTGACCCCCAGCCATTCCCACTTTGGGCAAGCCCCACTGACCCAGTGTCTGTGTCCATTGTTATGCTAATATGCATGCATACAAGTCCTTTGATTGCTCTCTAACCCCCTTCCTCTACCATTTGTCTCTGTATCTATTCTTTTTCATTAAATTATGTTGATCATTATATCCCACATATTAGTGAGATCATGTGACAGTTATATTTTTCTAGCTGGCTTACTTTGCTTAGCATAATACTCTCCAGTTCCATCCATGCTGTTACAAATGGTAGAAGTTCCTTCTTTTATACAGCAGTGTAGTATTCCATTGTGTAGATTACCACATTTTTTCAATCTACTAATTTGCTGATGGGCACTTAGGCTGTTTCCAAACATTAGCTATTGTAAATTGTGCTGCTATGAACATAGGGGTGCATATATCCTTTCTGACTGGTGTTTCTGGTTTCTTGGGATATAGAACTAGAAGTGGGATTACTGGGTCAAATGGGAGTTCCATTTTTTTAAAATTTCTTTATTGATTAAGTTATTACATATGTGTCTTTAGGAGGGGGATGGAGGGCAATGGAGGAGTTACATTTTTAACATTTTAAGGAAACTCCATACTGTCTTCCACAGTGGCTGCACCAGTCTGCATTCCCACCAGCAGTGCAGGAGGGTTCCTTTTCTCCACATCCTCACCAGAACTAGTTGTTTATTGATTTGTTGATAATAGCCATTCTGACAGTTGTGAGATGGTATCTCATTGTTGTTTTGATTTGCAAGTCTCAGATGATTAGTGACTTTGAGCATGTTTTCATATGTACCTGGGCCTTCTGTATGTCCTCTTTCATAAAGTGTCTATTTAGATCCTTTGCCCAGTTTTTGATTGGATCATTTATCTTCATTTTGTTAAGTTGTATGAATTACCTATAAATGTAGGAGATTAAACCCTTATCTGAAATATCATTGGCAAATATGTTCTCCCATGCAGTGGGCTTTCTAATTGTTATGTTGATGGTTTCTTTTGCTGTGCAGAAGATTTTTATTTTGATGTAGTCTCATTTGTTTACTTTTCTCCTCAGTTTCCATTTCCCTAGGAGCTGTGTCTATAAATACATTACTAGGACATATGTCTGCTATTTTTGATGCCTATGAAGTCTTGCAGGATTTCTATGGTATCCCAACTTACATTTAAGTCTTTTAGTCATTTTGAGTTTCTTTTTGTATATGGTGTAAGTTGGTGATCTAGTTTCATTTTTTTGCATGTATCTGACCAAATTTCCCAGTACCATTTATTGAAGAGACTGTCTTGACTCCATTGTATGCTCTTGCCTCCTATGTCAAATATTAATTGAACATAATGGCTTGGGAATGTTTCTGGGTTTTCTGTTCTGTTCTATTCATCTATATGTCTGTTCTTGTGTCAGTATAAGGCAGTTTTGAGAACCGTGGCTTTATACTATAGCTTGATATATGGTATTATGATCCCTCCAACTTTGTTCTTTTCTTCAGGATTGCTGTGGCTATTCAGGGTCTTTTATTATTATTATTTCAGGTGAATTTTTGGAGCATTTTTTCTAAATCTTTGACACATTCCATTGGGGATTGCATTGAATCTGTAGATTGCGTTGGGTAGTATGGACATTTTAATGATGTTGGTTCTATGAATCCATGAACATGGTATGTTCTTCCATTTGTTTATGTTTTCCGCTATTTCTTTTTTCAATGTCCTGCAGTTTTCTGAGTACAGGTCTTTTATGTCCTTAGTTAAGTTTATTCCCAGGTATCTTAATTTTTTTGGTGCAATGGTAAATGAGATTATTTTTTGTTTGTTTGTTTTTTTCTGTGAGTTCATTATTAGTGTATAAAAAGACCATAGATTTCTGGGTGTTAATTTTGTATCCTGCTACATTGCCAAATTAGGTCTAGTAGTTTTTTAATGAAGTCTTTGGAGTTTTCTATGTAAAGTATCATACCATCTGCTAATAATGACAGTTTTACTTCTTCTTTTCTAATTTGGGTGCCTTTATTTCTTCTTCTTGTCTGATTGCTATGGCTAGTACTTCTAGTACTATGTCGAACAGGAGTGGTGAAAGTGGGCATCCTTGTCTTGTTCCTGTTCTTAGGGGAAATGGGTTTAGTTTTTGCACATTGAGTATGATGTTGGCTGTAGGTTTGTCATATAGAGCTTTTATTATGTTGAGGTATGATCCCTCTATTCCCACTTTGCTGAGACTTTTTATGAAGAAAGGGTGTTGGATTTTGTCAAATGCTTTTTCTGCATCAATTGATATGATTATATGATTTTTGTCTCTCTATTTATGTGATGTATTACATTTACTGATTTGTGGATATTATACCATTCTTGCATCTCCGAAATAAATCCCACTTCCTCACAGTGGATGATCTTTCTAATGTAATGATGAATCCAATTTGCTAGAATTTTGTTGAGGATTTTAGCATCTATTGTTCATTAAGGATATTGGCCTGTAGTTCTCTATTTTATGGTGTCTTTATCCGGTTTTGGTTTTAGGGTAATGCTGGCTTCATAGAAAGAGCTTGGAAGTATGACTTCCTCTTGACTTTTTTGGAATAGTCTGAGTAAGATAGGTTTTATTTCTTCTTTGAATGCTTGGTAGAACTCCCCTTAAAGGCATCCAGACCAGGGCTTTTGTTTGCTGGAAGATGTTTGATTGCTGATTCAATTTCTTCAGTAGGTATTGGCCTATTCAGGTTTTTTATTCTTCCTGATTGACTTTTTGTATTTTTCTAAGAATATGTCCATTTCATCTAGGTTGTCCATTTTGTTGAAATAGAGTTGTTCATAGTATTCTATCTAATAAAAGAGTAATATGCAAATTGACCATCACTCCAATACACAAGATGGCTGTCCCCATGTGGACACAAGATGGCCACCACAAGATGGCCTACAGGGGAGGGCAGTTGTGGGCAGTTAGGGGTGACCAGGCCAGCAGAGGAGGGCAGTTGGGGGCAATCAGGCAAGCAGGGAGGGCAGTTAGGGGTGACCGGGCCGGCAGAGGAGGGCAGTTGGGGGGCACCATGCCTTCAGGGGAGGGCAGTTGTGGGCAATCAGGCCAGCAGGAAGGGCAGTTAGGGGTGACCAGGCAAGCAGAGGAGGGCAGTTGGGGGACACCAGGCCAGCAGGGGAGGGCAGTTGGGGGGAATCAGGCCTGCAGGGGAGGGCAGTTGTGGGTAATCATGCCAGCAGGGAAGGGCAGTTAGGGGTGACCGGGCCAGTAGGGGAGGGCAGTTGGGGGTGACCAGGCCTGCAGGGGAGGACAGTTAGGGGTGACCAGACTGGCAGGGGCGGGTAGTTAAAGGTGACCAGGCCAGCAGGGGAGGGCAGTTAGGGGTAATCGGGCCAGCCGAGTGCAGTTAGGGGTTGATCCGGCTGGCAGGGGGGTGGTTAAGGGTGATTAGGCTGACAGGGAGAAGCGGTTAGGGGCAATCAGGCAGAGGCAGATGAGCAGTTGGGAGCCAACAGTCCTGGATTGTGAGAGGTATGACCAACTGCCCATTTAGGCCCGATCCCGGTGGGCTGGGCTGAGGGACACCACCACCACCCCCACCCCCCCGGTGCACCACCCCGGGCCTCTAGTTTTTTCATAATAGTTTGTATTTCTGTGGGAATGGTTGTTACTTCACCTCTTTCATTTTTGATTTTTATTATTTGGATCCTCTCACTTTTCCTTTTGGTGAGCCTAGCTAGAGGTTCATCAATCTTGTTTATCCTTTCAAAGATCCAGCTCTTGGGTTTATTGATGTTTATATTGGTTTTTGGTATCTGTGTTGTTTTATTTCCCCTCTGATCTTTATTATTTCCTTCCTTCTACTTATGCTGAGCTTTTCATGTTGCTATCTTTCTAACTCTTTAAGTTGTAGGGTTAGGTAATTTATTACAATTTTTCTTGTTTTTTTCTGAGGTAGGCCTGTAAAGCTATGAACTTCCCTCTCAATAATGCTTTCACTGTGTCCCATAGATTTTAAATTATCGTGTTTTTTATTGTCATTTGTTGCCATGATGCATTTTTATTTCTTCTTTGATATCTTTGGTAACCCAATCATTGTTTAATAGCATGTGATTTAGCCTCCAAGTGTTTGATTTTATTGTAGTTGATTTCTAACTTTATTCCATTGTGATTTGAGAAGATGTTTGATATGATTTATATCTTCTTGAATTTGAAGAAACTGTCTGTCTCCCAATATGTGGTCTATATTTGAAAATGGCCCATGTGCACTTGAGAAGAATGTATATTCTGTGGCTTTGGGGTGAAATGTTCTGAAGATATTAATTGATTCCATCTGATCTTGTGAGTCATTTAGGACTGATGTTTCCTTGCTGATTTTTTGTTTAAAGGATTTTTCCAGTGCTGTTAGTGGAGTATTGAAGTCCCCTACTATGAATGTATTGCTGTCAATCTCTCCCTTAATATCCTCCAGAAGTTTTTTATATGTATTTGGGGCTCCTGTATTGGGTGCATATATGTTTACCAGAGTTATTTATTTTTGTTGAATTGCTCCCTTTAGTATTATGAACTGGCCTTCATTATCTCTTGTTATGGCCTTCACTTTGAGGTCTAATTTGTCAGATATAAGTAATTCTACCTCAGATTTTTTTTTCATTTCCATTTGCCTGAAAAACCTTTTTCCATCCCTTCACCATCAGTCTGTGTGATTCCTTTGTTCTGAGGTGGGTCTCCTATGGATATAAAATATATGGATCCTTTCAAAGATCCAGCTCTTGGGTTTGTTGATGTTTGTATTGGTTTTTGGTCTCTCATGTTTTCTTATCCACTCAGCTACCCTATGTCTTTTGATTGGGGCATTTAATCCATTTACTTTTAAAGTTATTATTGATAGGTATTTGTTTGTCACCATTTTTATTTTTTATCCCGGTGTTCCTTCTTCCCTTCCTATTTCTTCTTCTTTTTTTTTTTTTTTTTTCTTTACAGCAAACCCTTTAGCATTTTTTGCATTGCTGGTTTGGTGTTAATAAACTCCCTTAGTCTTTTTTTGTCTGTGAAGCTCTTGATTTCACCCTCAACTTTGATTGATAGCCTTGCTGGGTGCAGTATTATTGGATTCAAACCCTTGCTTTGCATGACTTTGTATATTTCATTCCATTCCCTTCTAGCCTTCTGTGTTTCTGTTGAGAAATCAGTCAATAGTCTGATGGGAGATCTCTTCTAGTTAACTTCCTGTCTCTCTCTGGCCACTTTTAAGATTCTTACTTTGTCATTGGTGTTTGCCCATTTAATTATAATGTGTCTTGGTGTTCGTCTTTTGGGGTTCATATTGATTGGGATTCTGTGGGTTCTTGGACTTGTGTGAGTTTTTTCTTCCCAATATCTGAGAAGTTTTCTGTCATTATTTCTTCAAACAGATTTTCTATTTCTTGCTCAGTTTCCTTTCCTTCTGGCATTCCTATTATGCAGATGTTGTTTCATTTTGTGTTGTCCCAAAGTTTGCTTAGGCTCTCCTCCTGTTTTTAAGTTTGTTTTTTTTCCTAGATGCTGCTCTGCTTGGGTATTTTTCCTACCTTGTCTTCTGTTTCACTGATGCAGTCCTCCACTTGCTCTCATCTACTGTTGATGCTTTCTATTGAGTTCTTTATTGCAGCACTGTCATTTTTCATTTCTTCTTGGTTCTTCTTCATTTCATCTTGGTTCTTATACATATTGTTGAATTTGTCTTTCATCCTTATTATCATTGCTCTGAATACTTTCTATGACATATTGCTTGCCTCCATTTCATTTACTTCCTTTTCAGGTGATTCTTCCTTTTCTTTCATATGCAGACTGTTTCTTTGTCTCCCCATGATTGCTCCACTCAGAGTGTCTGGTTATGAAGCTCTATCTCTCCTGAATTGACCTAAAGGCATAAAATACAACATGACAAGACACAAAGCACAGGGGACCAAACACAAATGTATTCATGATACTAAAATGCCAAATAAAAGTGACTACCAGATAAAAAAAGATTAGGGGATAGAAAAGAAGGTAAAAATAATATTGAGAAAAGGAAAAAAGTAAGAGAGAAAAGAAAAAAGAAGGGGTGGAAAGTATATGTATATGGGGAGAAAAATCCAATAAAAGAACAACTAATCCAAAAAAATACAAATAGCAAACACCCCAGAGATGAATGCAAACAACAAACAACAACTAATCCAAAAAATGCAGACAACAAACACCCAGATGAAAGTGAGGAGGCAGAGTTTATTTCCAGAAGGTAAGGTCAAGGAATTGAATGAATGGGTAAATAGCCACAATTCAGTATAGAGGAGGTAGAAAAAGAATGAGTGTACCAAAAAAAATTCAAAAAAAGGAAGAAGGAATATATATATATATGAAAATTTATACATAAATTCTCCCTGTCTTTAATCTATCTATCTATGTATTTGTATACTGTTGGAAAAGGAGAATAATGGAGAGTAGATAGGCCTGATTTGGTGATTGGAATTAATTAAGCTATTAGTAGAAGAAGAGAACAAGTGAGGAGAGGAAAATCAGAAGAAAAAAAACAACAACTAACAAACAATCAATCAAACAACAGCAACAAGACAGAAAGAAAGAAAAAGGGGAAAAAAGGAAGAAAACAATTTGGATAGTAAAGAAAGAGAAGAGAGAAGTGTTCATGGACTTGGAGCCAGGGAAAATAAATTAGGTATATGAGTAAGATCAATTTTTATCAGGGAGTAATGAGAAAGAATAGAGAAAAACTAAAACAGGAACAGGGTAAGAGAAACAGGATGAAAAAGGGGGAAAGTTAGGAAGAGAGTGTTGGCATAAAGGAAAAAATGTAATAGAGTAAAATAATGCTAAATGAAAAATAAAAAGAGAATGTAGAACATTAATCCCAAAATAAAATAAAGAAAAAATAAAACTTTCACAAAAGGTAAACTAATAGTAATAATAATAATAATAATAATAATAATAATAAATTAAAATACTATATAATAAAGAGGTAATATGCAAATTGCCCATCACTCCAAAATGCAAGATGGCTGCCCCAGTGTGATCAAAGAGGGCCTCCCCCATGTGGACACAAGATGGCCACCACAAGATGGACAGCATGAGAGGACAGTTGTGGGACATCATGCCAGCAGGGGAGGGTAGTGGGAGGGACTAGGCCTGCAGAGGAGGGCAGTTGGGAGGGACCAGGCCTGCAAGGGAGGGCAGTTGGGGATGATCAGGCCTGCAGGGGAGGGCAGTTGGGGTACCAGTCCTGCAGGAGAGGGCAGTTGGGTGGGGGGGGACAGGGATTTGGGGGGACCAGACCTGCTGGGGAAGGCAGTTGGGGGGGACCAGGTCTGCAGGGGAGGGAAGTTCTGGGTGACCAGGTAGGCAGGGGAGGGCAGTTAGGAGTGAGCAGGCCAGCAAGGGAGGGCAGTTAGGGACAATTGGGCAAGCAGGGGAGGGTAGTAAGGGGCAACCAGGCTGGCAAGGGAAGGAAGTTAGGAGTGACTGGGCCAGCAGGAGTGGGCAGTTGGGGGTGACCTGACCTGCAAGGGAGGACAGATGGGGTGACCAGGTCAGCAGGGGAGGGCCATTAGGGGCAATTGGGCCAGCAGGGGAGCAGTTAGGCATCAATCATGCTGCCAGGGGAGTGGTTAGGGGGTGATCAGGCTGTCAGACAGAAGCAGTTAAGGGTAATCAAGCAGGCAGGCGAGCTGTGGGAGTCAGCAGTCTGGGATCAGGCCCAAATGGGCAGTTAGGCATCCCTCGAGGGGTCCCAGATTGGAGAGGGTGCAGGGTGGGCTGAGGGACACACTCCCCCATGCATGAATTTTATGCACTGGGCCTCTACTATAATAATAAAAAAGTTAATTCAAGTGAGAGAAAAAAAAAAGTTTCTTAAGTAAAAGACAAAAAAATAAAAATTTGAAGTAGTGAAAGTCTTTCACTTCCTCTACTATTGTGCTTTGCACATCTGTTTCTAGGCAGGTAGTCATCACAGTGCTGAAATTCTCTGCAATCCACCGCTCTTCTGTGTCATAAGCCACAAACCTGTTTTCAAGCAGGTGGGATCTCTCTGCTCACTTTGTTTTGGTTGTATTTACACAAGAGTCAATTTATGACACGACCCCTCGGTGGCTGTGTTTCTGTATTAATATTCAGGGCTAAAAGGCCCCTCTATCCAGTGTTTAGATTGTTCTTTCCCTGCCAAACTTAATATTCGGTTAGAGGGACACACTGTCCCAGAGCTGGTTTCCTGCTTGTCTCTCCCCATTCTGTTCCCCTGTTTTCATAAAACAACTTTCCCCTGCAGTCTCAGTGAGTGTTTTTAATTGGAGGATCCTATACACTGGACTTAGCAAGCAAAAGCAAGGAGATAAAAAGTAAAAAAGACCAAGGAAGCGTGCAGACCTGTGTCTTTTTCCCCAGCACTGCACAGCCATTATAGAACTTCAGGCTGCCTTTCTGGGACAAGCCCAGCTGTGGGCTAATATCTAGAGTCCCCTTCTACCAGCAGCCCTGTGGACCCCTTTCCACATTTGAGGGCTTCTCTGATCCCAACAGCCGTGGATTTTGTGGGGCACAGTCTTCCTCTGAGACTCTTGTCCCCACTCTGTGTGTTTCTCCTTCCAGGCTGGATCCCAGATCTCACCTTTCTCTAGGCGATATCTGACCTTTCTGTCCATGGATTGCCTCACCAGCTGTGTTTAATTCACCAATCCCAGGTGGGTGTTGTTTGATTCGGCTGTTCCTTCTATTTGCTTTGTGAGAAGGCGCAGGGTCCATCTGCATATTTGATGCTGCTTTGTCTGCCCCTGGACAGATTTTTTTAAGTGCCCATGGTGGGAAGCTGGAGTCCCAGTGTTCATGGGTTCGCAGCTGAGGCAGTTGATCCCTAGGTATTGTGGTTGTAGGGTCCTGGGAAGTATCCATGGCCTTCCTGTTGAAGATAAGGCTGGGCTTCCAATCACACCCTGTCTCTCCTTCAAAATGGCGCAGTCTCTGCAGCAAAGCCAGCTACTCCAGGAGAGATTTCAGCAGCAGTAGAGGCTTCCCAGCCAGGGGAACCCAGTCCACCAGTCCCCAACAGTCCTGTGGAATATAGCTGTCCATCACTCACAGATACACACACTCCCCTCACCTCCACACAATCTCCTTTCACTCTCATTCACTCTCTTATTCTTGCAGCCTGCTCCCCAGTCTCCCAATATTGCATCCTGTGTGCACAAAACAATGCCAGACATTGGGACTGCTGGAATCCAGGACTGTGGCAAAACACCTTTTGGAGATATAGAAGTGAACTTCACTGAAATAGGACCCAGAAGGGGAAGTAATTATCTCCTAGTGTTTGCCTGTACTTTCTCAAGCTGGGTTGAGGCCTACTGCATGCATACAGAGAAGGCAAGAGAAGTAATTAAGGCTCTAATAAGAGAATCATCCTGAGATATGGGATCCATTAACTATGGGATCAGACAATGGCCCAGCCTTTGTGGCAGAAGTAGTACAGCAAGTAGCTAAAACTCTAGGCATCCAATGGAATTTACACAGGCCAACTGGATCCAGAACTCAGGGAAAGTGGAACGCATGGATTGGACTCTTAAGTAGGCTATGGCAAAGCTATGTCAGGAAACCAACCTGTCCTGGACTGATATACTGCCTCTGGCTCTCCTGTAGGTATGTTTACCCTGCAGACAAAGATAGGGTCCCCCCCTTTTAAAATCCTATATGGGAGACCTCCCCCACTAATCAAACTCAAGGAAGACATAAAAGAGTTAGGAAATTTTGAAATTCAGAAGCAACTATGAAGACTAGAAAAAAAGTCCTTAATATACATTGATGGGACACTGATAGAATTCCCATTTTCCTGGGAATAACTGTACACCCCCACTGAACAGGGGATCAAGTCTGGGTAAAAGACAGGAAGAGAGAACCCCTCAAACCAACTTGGAAAGGACCTATTTTGTCATACTAACTACTCCCACATCCCTTAGAGTTGCAGGTCTGAACACCTGGATGCACCATGCCCCGGTAAACACAGCCCACTCGCTGAAGGACAGCCAATCTGAGTGGTTGGATTGTCCCCAGCCAGGACAATCCTCTGCAGACCACCCGAATGAAGACAGTAAAACCTGCTAATCAGTCTACACAAAAGCCTGAGAGCTCACTGCATCAGTATACCCAACAGTCACCACCTGCTGGACTGATCCCAGTGCTGGACCCTGCATCCTTACTTACATTTCTCTGTCAGCAATATTAACAGTTTTTCCTCTCACCCTCCTTGTTTATTGTTTTCCCCAACCAAAATAAGACTGTTTCTTTTACTGTCACTAATCTCTCTCACTGACACCTCCAACCTTCCCCAATGTTCCTACCATGAAAGTGCCTATACAGGGCTTAGGAGCCAGGGAAACTAGGGAGCAGGGGGCACGGTGGGCATATATAGAGTGTATTCAGAAAGCTGAATACTCCAAGCCAGAGCTTTGTCTGCTACACTTTAAGGTTAATGATGTTCTCTAAGTCTGCTAAAGGCAGCTTGAGAATCAAAAGTGGGGAATGAGATGACAAGACCCCTCCCTGCTTGCACCACCATAACCATGCCTCAGCTTCTGTGATCTCACTTGCTTCTGATCCAGTAAGGCCTGCTGCTGAGTAAGCTTCTGCTCTCTGGGGTTGTGGTGCCCGCTCCTCCTCCCCAAACTGCAACAGATACCAAGAAGCTTAACATGTAATTAGCTGTAGAAAGAATGTCTAGAATGTGTATGTATGCCATATATGGGACACAAAGAACCTAGTGATGTATATAAGGCAAAGCCCTCCTCATTCAGTGCTCAGCCTCTGGAGAGGACTCTGCTGAGCCAGCATCAGTGCAAATAGGTAGTTGTTTTTTGAACCTCGGAGTGCGTTTGGTTTGTCGCTTCCCAGCAGCCTGATTTCTGCCATAATAGGACAGGCTTCTCACCTTGTCCTTTTAGTATTTTGAACCCAGTGAAAGTAGCACTTGATCAAAATAGTGAAATTGTTTTTGAATGAGTGCCATGTGAAAATCAGGGAGAAATGCCTAATGGGTCTTTATTTGTGGAGTGGCTGCACCTAGGACCTGTGTCTGCACTAGCTTGAAACAAGGTAGTACTGATAGGGGACTTATAACCTGATAGATAGAGCTCCTGAATTGACCTGAAAAATAAACATTATTTTAAGTCTTAAAACACAGAGATTTGCGTGAGTAGGGGTGTAAGTATCTCATATGTGAAGAGAGGGTTGTTTTTCTTAAGTTTTCTTTTTCAAGGCCTGTGAGGAGGTGACTCAGCTGTATATCCTGCAAGCAGAATTGATAAACTTAGTTAGGCACACACACCAGGAGTCAAAACATTCTCTATCTCATCAATATCATCTCATCGCCTGATGACTAAACTAAGGTGACCAGATTTTAACATTGGTAAGCGGGACACCATTGACCGGGGGTGGGGGAAGGGCGGGAGGTTCTTGATTAAAAATTAGGTCTATATGGAGCAACAAAAATTTTCATAGAACGCAAAAATAGTATTGTAATATATTTTTTTAAATTTCAACATAAGTATAACTTACAAATATAATAAATAAAAAATTATGTATAGTATTATTTTATTCTTTGGCATATTTCTCATTTGAGTGAATTTTTTTTTAGTAGATTGCTGTCGTTGTTTAAAAGGTCATGAATTTGCCATAACGTAAGTCGTAAGTGTCACTTTCAAGGCCGGCGCTAGACTTTTTGTCGCCACTATAAAATATAAATAATACGAGTACTGTTTGCTAAATTCAAGAAAATTTATGTATTTATGAAATAAATAAATAAATTACTTACCTAAATTATCGGAATAGCTGATTTGTAATGACTTGTTTAACTACCTTACTTACTTGTTTAACTACCTAGCTGATTTGTAATCACTTGTTTAACTACCTTACTAGCACGCAGTACGATGTGTATCGTCTGAGAGACAGTTACAAAATGTTTTCGTCGTTGCCAATCCCAAAAAATGTCATTGTTCATTAAGTCCAAACAATGGTGGTCAAATTCTAACAACTGATCAACAATGCGAACTTTGATAAGCAGTTCTCAATAATCAGTTCTCAACAATTATTTGTTATTATTAAAGTTTAACATTATAAAATTAACAAAAATAATATAAAACTCATATCCTGGCTAAATAGCCACATGGCTGCCAAAAACCGTATATTCCCTTCCCGTTCTCCAGCTGTTCCCTAGCTTGTCGTGCATTCTTTGCAAAAATCTGGACTTTTTTAAAACGCCGCGGGACGCGGGACAAATTGTTAAAAATCAAGACTGTCCCGCCAAAAGCGGGACGTCTGGTCACCTTAGATCAGTGATGGGCAACCTTTTGAGCTTGGTGTGTCAAACTTCGCCAAAAAAAACTGAGCATAACTCGGGTAGTGTGTCACTTTGAGGAAAAAAACATTATTTCGTGATAGTTATAGTTTAAATAACATAAATGTATAATTGTTATATATAATTGTATTTAATAAACCAAAAACTAAATATTTAACTTACCTGCTTAGTGACTTCTTTGTTCATCAGTCAGTCAGTTTCTTTTGTTGGTCTTGATATTATTTAGCTTGTGTGGGGTGCCTTGAACTAAGATAAGTGAGGGGGAGGGGGAATTCTTTAACTAACCTGCCTATTAGTGACTTTTTTGTTGCTGAATTTCATTGGCTAAATCTTCAATTGAAGGTTGGTATTTTGTACACTTCAGGCCCAAGCAAGCGCTACCAACTTCATCTGTCAATCTGTTTCTTTTGTTGGTTTTGATATTATTTAACGCTGAAAATAAGGCCTCACAAAAGTATGTAGAGGGAAAAATTGTGAGTAAAGCCATTGCTATATTTTTCAGGGTGCTAAAAGTGTCTGGTAGTCGGTTCCAGGCACTCCAAATTTCCTGTTCGTAGTGGCACTCCTCTTGATTCTCCAAGGGGCACCTTTCCAGATTCTCAAGCTTTGACCTCAAGTCGACAAACACCTGAGCCCAGATACTGTCTTGAAATTCTGCAAGTTGCATCTCCAAATCATCAATTTGCATCCATTGGAAACCATTTAATTCCGAACTACTGTAGACTACTACATCAGGATACTTAATTATTTTCCTGGTCTGTTCTAGACTTCTAAATTGACTAAATCTATCACTAAACTGGTCAAGTAACGAGTCTAAAACATGCTGGTACTTCATATGCAAGAGTTCCATTTCATTTTGTAGAGCTGCACTGGCCTTCTCAAAATACTTTGTTACTCGAGGAAAATACTTATAAATTTTAGTTTCTACATCTCGCTTGAAAATTTTAACTTTACTTTCAAAAGCTTTTATGTATCCAAACATAACGTCAATACTTTTGCCAAAACCTTGTAACTTTAAGTTCAGTTCATTAATATGAACAGAGAGATCTGTAAAAAACATCAGGGTATTGACCCACTTATCATCATTAAGCTGAGGTAAGTTTCCCAGATCCTTATCGTCAAGAAATACCTTAATTTCTTCAAAGCACTCCACAAAGCGCTCAAGAAGTTTGCCTCGGCTCAGCCATCTTACATTATTGTACATCAGCAGTCCACTGTAGGTGGAATCAACCTCCAGTAAAAGTGCCGAAAATTCTCGCTTGTGAAGGGGGCGAGCAGCTATTAAATTAACTATTTTTGTAACAACTGACATTGTCGTTTAGGTCGGTGAATCCTGCCTTGGCACATAAAGCCTCCTGATGGATAATTCAATGAAAAGGCACAATCGGATGTCCAATAGCTTCTGTAAACAATTTGACAAATCCGACTTTTTTCCCCACCATATTTGGTGCCCCATCTGTCGTCACTGACACAACTTTAGAGATATCAATGCTTAGGTCACGAAATGTTTGTATAACAACCTTACATATTGCGCTTCCTGATTTACTTGTTGACACTGATACTAACTTTATCAACTCTTCTCTCATTGTGAGACCATCAGAATATCGACCAATAATGGCCAACTGAGCATGTGATGTGACATCAGTAGTTTCATCAAGAGAGATCGAAAAATATTTACACTTCCTTATGTCTCTCTTTAATTGATGTTGTACGTTTGTGTTCAGTCTCATTATTCGGTCTTTTATGATATTTCTACTGAGTGGTAATTCCGATATTCTCTTGATAATTGCATCTTTATTCTGCATATCGTGAAATAGAACTGGTGCACATCTTAGGAGAGTTTCTTTAATAAATTCTCCCTCACTGAGCGCTTTTCCATGCTGAGCTATAGAGTGAGCAATGCTCAAACTTGCAGATATTAAATTTGTAGAGCCTTTCATAAATTTAAGGATGGAATTAGATTGGCACTTATAAAGGTGTAGCTGCCTGGAAATGTATTCCTTCCTTTAATCCTCCCTTTTTTCCAAGAGCTGGGAATGATTAGTTTCAAAATGTCTATTTATATTCCATGTTCTGCTTACTAACGTTTCAGTACATAGAACACAAAATGATCTGCCATTTTTTTCTATAAAGCCATACATCTCGGTCCATGTCTCTTGCCACTGCTACTAACACTTCCTTTACTTAACCTTAGTTTTTTTTATTTTTTTGGATTCTCCATCAGGGGGGCAGTGACAGAAGATAGAATTATAGATAGCTTGTTAGGCCTGCAGACAATTAGGGGTTAACTAGCCTAACTAACCACAAAATGGTGCATATAACTGTCTTTTAGGAAAGGTCAGGGTTAATAAGCAGAAATAGGGGTTAATAAGGATGCACAACAGTAATAGTGGTGAAATGGAGTCTGCACTATGGAGCAAGATGGTGTTCCTTATGTGAATTAAAATGGCTGCCGCTATTTCTAATGGCGGGAAATGGCACCCATAGCATGCCACAAACCCTCGCCTCTCCCAGCCTCCCCCTCACTTATCTCAGTAATGATGGATTAGAAATCCATGACACCCCAGAACAGTAGATAATGGTTGCTGTGGTTAACTGTTATTTGGTTACTGGTAATGGCAGGGCCCCCAGAGATGAGTCCCCCACTGCGTTCTGCTGCTCCCTGCTCTGCCGGTGGAAGTGAGGGCAAAGATCCCAGCTTAACCTGAAGTCCCAGAACTAGATGCTCTGTGCCGGTCTTCTGTTGTTTGGGCCTACAGACCTCTGGCACAGAGTGTCTAATAGGGGAGGATGAAACATTTGCGACTAGAGTCTAACTCCAAGTCTCTAGTTGCAAATGTTTCATCCTCAGGAGCAGCAAATGTTTCATCCTCGGCATGCGGCCACCTCAGCGGCCGCGTGTCATCCAAAATGGCTACAGGTATCAGTGCTGACACGTGTGTCATAGGTTCGCCATCACTGCCTTAGACTAAACACAATAGCTGAAGTCTTTGGACCAGGGCTGCATTAGCTGTATTACCTTCATCCCAACCCACTCCCCTTTAAAATCCTGTCCCCTGCACCTTGCTGTAGGATTTGAATTCTTGTAAGCACCCTGCTTTGGTTGGCTTGCCTTCTTAATAAATGCCTTATAGGATTGAACCCTCGCTTCCTTATTGAACACAGGGACAGGCAGTCAGAGCCCAACCAGGGGTTTCCTGTTAATAGTACAGCCCACTAGGGCCCTGGAGCCAGGGAGCAGGAACATGTGGGTGGGCATGAAAGGCTCCTTCCTAAAGAAACTCCCCTAATTCTGGATGCTGGAATCCTGCTTAGTGTCCTACAAGGTGACACAGCTCTAACTTGGTGTTCTCTTTTCTAAGGAATGGAGAGCATTTGCATCCTATTAAGTTTTCCAACTTAGCATCTACCTTCACAGCATCTGGAGTCTCACCAAAGTAGTTTAAAACAGTTGCTTTGCTTAGGGAGTCAGATAGGGCTCCCAGTCAGCATTTTGTTCTGTTTGTCAAGTTTTGGCTAAGTTTTCCTGACAAGTGTCCTTCCAACTCTTTCTGGCTCTCTTCTTGCTGTCACCTTCTCTTAGTCTTTGAAAACGCTCAATTCACCTTACCGTCCCTCTGATTTTTGTCTCCTCCCATCTTGCCTTTGTACTCCTCTATTCTTTTCTGCCCCTTGACTCTTGTGGATGCAAGGGGCCACATGCCAACCTGACAAGCTCCGGGAAGGCCTGCATAGCAATCTTGCAAACTCAAGGACCTAAAGTAACCACAAAGGATGGTCTGAAATTAAACTTAAACTAAAAGCAGTTATGGTGGGTTGTCATCTCCTAGGCCAGTAACATCACTGACAAGGTCAACCTTTACCTTAACTGAGCCTGTCTTTTTGCATCTGTGATAACATATCATTGAAATGTCTGGGTAACTTCCATTTTTCCGGACCCCTTGGGACGCAACCTAATGTGCCTGGCCATCAGGACAGACATAACAAATTCCTTCATTGTTATTGTTATCATGTTAATTGTTAACTGTTAATTATCCTGTACCCACCTAATTATGTCTCATGTAACCCACCTTTGATTGCAATATATAAAAATAAATGAGAGACCACCATTCTATGGAGCATTATCCAATCCATTGAGATACTGCTTCCCAGCAATTGTCCACAGTTTGGCTCAAATAAACTCACTAAAATCCTCTGACAGGACCTTAGAGAATTGAGCGAGAGGGCTTGGGAGGCATGTGTGGTTGGAATGGCAGCTCTGCTGTCAGTTGCCCCTGAGAAGTTTGCCCATGTCTCCAGGGGCACCATGCCTGTATTAGAGGCGGGCAGCTTAGGAAGAGGTGGCCTGGAGTATGACCTGATCTTTGGGAATAAAACTACCCAGGAAAACAGGATGAAAACAGGGGAGAGGGTTGGAGAAGGGCCAGGAAGCCATCAGACTGCAAGGGCGCATGCCCAGGAGAGCAGACGTGGCCCTCTAAGCTTGAAGGTCCAATGGCCTAAAAGACTTGACTAACAAAAGTGGAAAGATACAGTAATTACAAATTTCCAGATGGGTCAGGGTAGGGTTAAACCCCCGCGGACCCAGGTACAAGGCAGTGCACTGCAGGGGCTGCTGTGTGGTGGGCTTAAACACCTTGTGCAGATGAGGTGCACCCAGCAGTTCTCAGCAAGGGGTGGTGAGGGTCTTGTTTCCCAAGTCATTCTCAATGCCACCTGCCTGTGCTGAGAGAGGCTCTGAGGCTGCCCAGGCTCAGTGGGAGGGTGGTGATATGGGGAGGTGCATCCCTGACCTCATGCCTCTTTCTCAGGGCAGCTGAGTCCATGCAGAGAGAGCAGTGGCCTCTGCTTCAGCTCTGAATTGGTTCCAAGACCCCTTCCCCCTCTCTACCTTCTCTTGTCCACTACTACAGACCTGGAAGACACAGGCACTGAAAGATATTCACCAGGTGGTTTGAAAGCTATTCCAAACCACCTGGTGCCTGAAGCTACCTGTGGGGACTCAACTTTGAATGACAAATCAATGGCTCCCATTTTATAGATTGGAAACAGGCAGAGAGACATTGAGAATCTTGCCTTAATTCCCATAGTTGGTGAGGTCAGAGCTGAGATTCAAACCCTTGTGGACTGATCTGGAGCCCGTCATTCTGATCATCCTGTTAATCTGTATTTACAGCTCCCAGAACCTTGTGTGGCACAGAGTAGGAACTCACATGAACAAATCACCAAAATAATGAATGAATGCATGTTAACATATATATTTCACTTAGAAATATGGAGTAAGTTAAGAAGAAAGAGCTAGAAGTGTAAAAAGAAAATGCCTCGGTGAGAGAGCTGGATAGTGCTTGAAAACTTATTCTTTTTCCTCAAACCTTTTAGTACTACATGATACTGTATATTTTGTGTATGAAGCATTTTTTTTTAAATTTCTTTATTGATTAAGGTATCACATATTTGTCCTCATCCCCCCATTCCCACCCCTCACCCCTCCCCACACATGCCCGCACCCCCCTGTTGTCCTTAACCGCTGGTTAGGCTCATATGCTTGCACACACATCCTTTGGTTGATCTCTCCCCTTTACCCCCACCCTTCCCTACCCTCCCCCTGAGGCCCGACAGTCTGATCCATGCCTCCTTGTTTCTGGGTCTGTTCTTGTTCATCAGTCTATGTTGTTCATTATTTCCCCTAGATGAGTGAGATCATGTGCTATTAGAAATACACTTATAAGAACCGAAAATGAGACAAGCAATAATGGTTATGGTGACAGGCAAATGAATCAGTGTGTAGTGAGTTTCTTTCTGGGCCTACAGTTCTTTTGAGACCCAATTTCAATGTCCAACAGTTCCATATGTGTACATGTCAGCACTGATATTTCAGTTCTGGATGGTGGACAAATGGTGGTAATGCAGGTCCAACTCTGTCTGGTTTGGTCCTGGGCAACCTGCAGTGATGCACAGCTGCTAACTGCTAGTATGGGAAGGCCACATCAGCGTCTTCCATCTCTGGACTGCTTCTCTTCTTTCTTCATGGCTGGAGTAGTCCTGTCGATTCCTCTCTGTTGCTGGAATCCACATGGCCTTGGAGTTGTTTTCTGAAAATATACAAACATATTCTTGACCAAAAGTTAATAAGGGAATATTTTCTATAAATTTGACTGGGGATCCTTTTTCATTTTTTGCCCAAATGATTTTCCTCTGGCTTGTTTTGTCACCTTGTGTGTTTTTCATGGGTGTCTTGCTTTTAGCCTTACAATTAATTTTCTAAAGTATTAATTTTCTAGATGTAATTTACTTACAGGATATTTTTCCTTACATGATATTCCTCTACTATCCCCTCCTTTTTTGATTTAAATGTTAGGAGGCTTTTGAAAATTTTTTATAATGTAGTCTTGATGGCTTTTAAATTTTAATTTTTTGCACTATAATATTATTGTTTTAGGTTCATTACATGGTGCACAATTTTATCATGAGATGAAGTACCAATAAAAATTTTAGTTAACACTTTAGGAACACCTTTTTGTCCAGTACAATTAATTTTTCTAGAATATTCGCTTGTTTCAACTAGCCAATTTAAATTTGCCTGAAAACTTGACTACTATTTTACTATCAAATTTATTACTCTAACAACAATCTTATTTTACCCTGTATATATTGGTGGAAGGGATTATTTGCCTTCTTGAGTAGGTCCTGAGCATACCTGGTGGTGGGCTGGATTTAGATATCATAAACCCACTTCCCCACACCATGGGTACAAGACAACTCAAACAATTCTTGTTGGAGTGAGAGGGCAGCTGCTGTCGGCCAAGTCTCTGTCGGTCACCTGGGTCCTGATCTGAGCTGGGCATGGGAAGCATGAAGCAGCCATGGAGGCAGGAGACCTTCCTCAGAAGGGGCTATGATTCAGGCCCCTGCAATGTTGGGGGGGTGAGGGTCTGTGCCCACCTCTGTTGATCCCCCAATTCTCTCCTGATGGCCCCTCTGCGACTGTGCCTGTCTTAGGTTGTTCCTTCCTTGAGGAATCTTACCCGTCTCTGGCTAACCAGCCATCCTCCGGGGCCAAGCAGGGTGACGTGAGGTTCAGTTTTGTCTCCTTGGTAGCCTATGCCCCCATGGCCTCCATGCCCAGCACCTGCCTTGGGATCCCCTCGCCTGCTGGCGGGGCCCAGCACTGATCACATATCGCATAAAGCATTTTTAAAAACAAAACAAAAATAGGCCTGGCCAATGTGGCTCAGTTGGTTTAGCATTGTTCCATGTACCCAGAAGTAGCCAATTTGATTCCTGGTTAGGGCACATGCCTGGGTTGCTGGCTTGATCCCCTGTAGGGTCATGCAGGAAGGAAGAAGATTAATGTTTCTCTCTCTCCTTCTTCCTTCATCTATCTCTAAAATAAATAATACAAAAATCCTATCTAATAAAAAGGGAATGTGCTAATTGACCCTCACACTGTTGCAAACATGGTGGCACCCACAGCCAATAAGGAGGAAATATGTTAATTCACTGCCCCACCCACAAAGATTGCGGCACCCACAGCCAATAAGGAAGGAATATACTAATTACTGCCCCACCCTCAAAGATGGTGGCACACACAGCCAATAAGGAGGCAATATGCTAATTGACTGCTCCATCCTAAAAGATGGAGGTGCCCATAGCCAATAAAAATGGCATATGCTAATTGACTGCCACGCCCTCAAAGGTGGAGGTGCCCAGAGCCACAATATGGTGGCGCCCAGTCCCCTCAACCCGCTGGGGTGGCAGGTGTGTGGAGCAGCTGGACCCATGCCTAGGTGGGCCTGGCTGCTCCGCTAACCTGCTTCCGGAGTCCCCCAGTTCCCTCAGTCCTCCAGCTACCCAGGGCCGGCCTAGGGCACAGGCAAACCTTGGATGGCGGCTGCCCAGCCACCCAGGGCCTCCCAAGGCTCAGGTAACGAGGGCTGGCTGAGGCTTGCACTGCAGGCAGAGGTGTGATGGGGCTTTGCCTTCCCCTGATCGCCTGTCACCTCCCACCCCTGAGGGCTCTCGGACTGTGAGAGGGAGCAGTCTGGGCTGAGGGACTCCCCCTCCAATGAATGAATTTTCATGCCCCAGGCCTATAGTAATAATAATAAATGAAGTCAATAAATACATACTTTTAAAAGTTAAAACAAAAATTTTAAATATTAATTTTTCCCTAAGAATAAAACACCTATGTGGTAAATCACTAATTTATGAAGCTTCTAATTTGAAACTTTAGTGACTTTAGAGTGGATTTGACTTCACTACTTTGTAGAGGGCTGCCTGGGAGGCACCTGGGTATTTCCTTAATTATCATCAGCTGAACTCAGGGCTTAGGCCGAGTCACGCCCTGGGAACATGCTTCCCCAATGAGGCTGAACATGTTAATCAGTTCTGACTTCATAGCAGCCCAGGTGTCAGCAGGGGTGGGTCTAGATATGTAAATCCAGTAATGCTAGGGCCTAGTTAAGAATGCAAATAAGTTCCTTTGATCCTAAGTTATGGTGTTACTTCCTGGATTTTTGGGATATAAAAAAAACCTGCTGGGTGGCTCAGGGTCATCGTTGTCATGCTGCCTCTCTATGAGAGAGGAAAGATGGCGTCCCACCCAGCCCCAGCTTCATGAATCTACTTTTGCATCTTGTTTTCTTTATTTCTATTATTTCTCAATCCCTGGCCGCCTCCATTCAGAGCCAGTTCGTTCATCTCTCTTTCCAAACGGGACGCGGAAAAGGGAGATCCCCGCCATGTCTGGCCCCCACCGCATCAGGCCCCCGCACTACTTAAAAGTTGGACCATGAAAATTTCTAAGAATTCTTTCTTTCCATGTTTAAGAAGAGTGGTGCCTACCTCTCCCAACTGCAAGCACTTTTTTCCACTTGATTCCCAGCACCTGGCCATATTACTCCCCATACCAGACCAGCAGCTCACAGCCCGTCTTGATGACATGGCAGGTTCTGTGGAAAATCTGCCTGTGATATTGAAAGGCCACCAGGTTCTGCTCTTCATCATTCCGGGCACAGTTCACATACCTGGGATGGAGACAGGTGAAAGGAAAGCAAACCACAAGTGATGAGTTCCTACTACCTGTCATATCCATGTCCAGCTCCTCACTGATGCTCAAGGCCCTCAACTCTGATGTCACCCACACCCCCCAATGCTCCTGGAGAAGTTTCTGTTCAATGTCTGAGCCTCTATCTCAGGTCATGTGAATTCCTGTCACCAGGTCCTGCTTACTTGGTGTGCTCACCTTGTCTAATACCATTTCCAAAGCCTGATCCCAGACTTCACCATAAAACCCAGTGACCTCTAGCTTCTTTAAGCTCTAAAGCAGGTTCTGTACCATACCACAGCACTTGGTGCTTGATCTAGGATTCTGCTTCTGTATTGACTCACATCATTCAATACTCAGCCCAAGTCTGTATTCTCTTGAGAGGCCTTTCTCAAATCTCTCCACACCTTATTTCAGACATTATTCACTTGCCTCACCCAGTTTCCCACAGAGGTCCCTTGGTATTAGTGAAATAACAGAGAACAAGAGTAGTTTATTCAAAATCTGCCTGTGATATGGCAAGTCCACCAGGTTCTGCTCTTCATCATTCTGAGAAAGAGAGCCCCTCACAAAGGGGCCCATGACCACTAGTACTCTACAGTCTTCAGAACCCTGTTCTAGTTAGAACTGAGGCTGGGATGATTTGCTTCACTCACAGTTTTAGATATCCTTGGTTTAAGGCTATCCAGGCACTGTGCACTTCTTGAAAAATAGGAAATTATAATTAGATTTTTATGAAATCATTGTTTTCATGTCTGTCTGCAATAAGCCCTCCATAAGAACATGGGCTGTGTGATCTGATTAAGTAATGAATTCCTTTGTCTAAACTGGAACATATTAAGCATTTAATTAGATAAATAAAGTGTAATCCAGGGTCCCCAAGGTTTTCCCAGTGCCTAAATTGGAGCTTTGTATTTGAGAACATATGCTATACTGTTACCTCCTTTTTTTCTAAATATCTCTTGATGTGAAATATCACTGTATGGAGAAAAAAGAGGAGCAGAGGACTGAGGAGTCCACTGTGGGAGGCATGATGGGAAGGAAAGATATATGTGTTTGTGAGGCATGAGTGTCCGCTCTGGCATCTAGAAGCCTATTGACCTTACCTCATCCAGTTGGCCTGAGATGTATCCTTTCTGTCAACATACTCATAGTACTTTCTTCCTCTGGTGATCTACATTTCAGGATAAGAAGTTGAAGGCTTTTTCTCTTTTTTGTGTGGATGTAGCAGAAGAATTATTTTACTCTACTGCCATCAAATCTCTTTCAGCCTACATGGGGATTCAGCTGCCAATGGTGATCACAGGATATTTTTCTTACTCATCATCTACAGGTCTGAGTCGATTTGTCCACTAAGAGCAGGAGACCCACAAGGGAGGATTCTGTACCACTTTGCTCCCACTTGCCCTCTGATCCTTAGAGAGGAGCTCCACATTCATGCAAAGGCTACTCAGTGCACAGAGATAACCATATTATCCCCATCCATGTCCTAATATGTAGAAGGTGGGGGCCCACCAAGCCACAGGAGGGACATGGGAAGCCAGAATACAGGGGAAGAGGTAAACTTCTCACCAGCCAGGAGTATCCATTGCTGGCTGTGTCTTTATCTTCTGTGATCTGGCCCTCATAAGGGTTAAAGTGAAGGCCCACTGGCAGATCACATTCCTCATTACACACTCTAAGCCCCGCTGCAGGTTGCCTAATGATCTGATTCTCAACCCAGGGGGCAGAGTGAGGGCTGAGCAGTTGGCATTCCTGAGCAGTTGGCATACATGAAAACAATGATTTCATAAATATCTAACTATAATTTCCTATATTTCAAGAAGTGCACAGTGCCTGGGTAGCTTTGTCCACTGCACTGTCCTTTACAAATGTAGGGGGCCCATGCACAGCACATCTGTCAATGAAGAAGTTCTGACATTTATCACAATCTGGAGGCAAGAGCAACAGGGATTAGGGAAGGTACAGTGTATGTTGCTGGAAATAAAGAGCTTCTGAAAGAGCCCAGACACTCACATCATTGAGACTCAATCCTGTACTCCATATCATGAGAGAAAGAAAATGATTTGGGGACCAATGACCTGATGAAAATATTGCATCAAGACATAACATGCTCCTTGGTGAGGGTCAACTTACAGAGGTAGTCCATATCCTGGGGCTCGCTGACCTCTTGATACACAGGGCCCTTTCTTTCTCATAGGCTATACATTTTCACTTCCATCTCCTCTCTCCTGAGTTCTACAATGGAAAAGAGCTGATGAACAAGACATGTAGGATCTGGAACATTAGTCCCTGTCTCATCAGAAAACTCACAGTCTCCTCCCATCAAATTATCACCTGTCCTATCTACTCTGGTATTTTCCTCTATTAACTCAGAGACTAAGACTCCACACTGACTACCAATGGCCAATTCAATTTTAGTTTCTAGATTTTCCCATTGTCAGGTTCAACTTCCCAACCTTTACTCATTCATAAAATAGTAGAGGCCCAGTACACAAATTCATGCAAGGATAGGGTCCCTAGACCTGGCCAGCAATCAGGACCAATCAGGTCCTTATGCCTGCCAGCCAGGGCCTTCCTTTATTCTGTGCATCCCCCAAGTGGTCAACACACGTCATAGCAAGCAGCAAGCAATTGAACTCCTGGTCTCACATTTGAACTCTGGAGCGGACACTTTGCATATTAGCCTTTTATATATATAGATGTTTTGATGGTGAATTATGTGTTAGGCATTGAGTAAAGGCCTGGGCATACAACACCAAGAATGTGTGATTGCTATTATCACAGATTGATTTATTTGACAAGTTGCATGTGTCAACTGTTTTAAAGTTAATTTAATGCTTTCAAAGGATATGCAAGCCATATATCCTTATGTTCACTTTACACATTAACATTCAGGAACTCAGAGAGTTTGTAAGATTTGCTTTGAGCTCAAGTGCTAACTAACTCCAGTCTCAGTTCAGCATCAATCCAGGCCTATGCAAAGTCCACACCACATACTTAGTCCATACTGCCTTTCTAGCAGACTTAGTGGAACTGAAATCTCCAAATTCATTATCTTACCCAATTTTGGTCTAGGATGCTTTCCAGAGGTACTTTCTTATCCATGAGTGGACACTGGTTTCTGGCTCTACTCTGAGCCACTTGTGGTCAGCAAATTTGCCATTACTGACAATTCCTTCCACTAGATTCATTACTTAATGACACTTTGGATGTTGCCTTCAACGTGAAAGTCACGTATTAAAAGGTAACATGCATTTATATAATTATTTAGGACATGGTATATTTTCACATGCGTGACTTTCTTAATACTTCAACAACTCTTGGAAATTGCTGGGAAGTATAAATATTAGAGGGAAAGGAAGGGACTATGTGGGTAGTAAATTCATACTTTAGGGTTCATTCTTGGTGGAACAGTGAGAGTGAGGGTCATTGGGAAGAGAATAAAGAAATAATTGGAAGATCCCTGGCTGGTATGGCTCAGTTGTTTGAGCATTGTCCCATGCACCAAAGGGTAGCTGGTTCAATTCCAAGTCAGGGTACATTCCCCAGTTAAAATTTCAATCTCCATTTGGGGGCCCATGCAGGAGGCAACCAATCAATGTTTTACTTTCTCATATCTCTCTCTCTCTCTCTCTCTCTCTCTCTCTCTCTCTCTCTCTCTCCATAAAAAACATATTTTTAAAAAGAAATAGTTGGCAGAAACATATCTGAACAATTAAAATTATGTTAAAATTTGCAAATTGCTATATTATAGAAAGGATATTGTAACTAGATTAGCTGGTTCCCACCAATTCTGTTTAAATAAGATTATTGTACTACTAGCTAGTTCTCTTCCATTTCCTAATCTATAACATGCTAATTCTTAGTGTTATAATGAACATACTATCTAATAAAAGGTGATATGCAAATTAATCATCACTCTTGTCACAAAGATGGCAGTGCCCATAGCCCCACAGGAGTCCCTGGTCCTGTCAGCCCCGCTGGTGGCGGGGGTGGGTGTTCAGTGGTTTAGTGGCATGGCTGGATCCACTCCTTTCAGCCCCTCCATGGGACTGGATGCTGCATCCAGTGGCACACGCAAGTCAGCTGGGACTTAACTCTGGGTCTTCATGCGCAGGGGGACTTTATGCTGTGTCCCTGTGGACACTGGCCCAGACTTTGACAGCAGGTAGAAGGAAGTCCCACCCCCACAGAATCAGCCAGAATCACCAGAATCAGCTGTTGGTCAGACAGCTCTCAGCAGCCTGACAGCCAGGACTCTCATTCACTGCATCTCAGACCCTGACAGCAGGGATGTGGGACTATGTCTAAAGAGAAACTATTGATACAACATAGCTCTGCAGCTTAAAGCAGCCAGCATCATAGAAAATGTCTGAAGACTAACGTGTGTCTGACCTTAAAAGAATGTGGTGCCTGCGACAGAATGTTTCTGAAAAGCTACTATTGGCAAAACATAGCTCTGAGGCCAAAGAAGCTGGTGTCATTGACAGAAAATGTCTCAAGGCCAACGTGTCTCTGAACTTGAAAGAAGGTGGCAGCATCGACAGAGTATATGTAAAGAACCATCATCAACAAGTACTACCAATACTGGTAGGAACTGCCTTCTTAGCGAAAATGGAGTACATGAGGATGCAATTCTCAAACATAGTTGTTGTTTCTGACTGTTAGATGTCAATTTTGCCTATCACTAAATTTCTCTGATGTAAAACCATATGTGGGAAATTTACTCGATGTTGTAGCAAAGATAAAGTCTGTCCAAATGATATGCTTTCAGAATACCCAGTATATTTAAATGATTATTGATAAACGAAGATTATGACAGTAAAAGTTTCATGAAAAATATTCATTCCATAAATAGTTCTTTTGCTTTTGCTTCCATGGGTGCAAATATTGCATTCCCATCATGATATGGGCCATACTGTTTTCGAATACATGGACAAGTTTATCACCGTACTGGAACTTTACATACTTCGGATGGTGTTTCCCAGAAATTTGTTCAACTCTATATATTTTGGATACAGCTGAAGCGACAAGTAAAAAATTAGCAATGTCAGAAAACAAGGGCTGCTCAGAAAGACTCATGATCAATATCAACAACCTCATGCATAAAATAAATGAATTAACAAAATTGTACAAGATGCTACATGAGGTAGAAAAGGAGGCCCAATCTGAAGTAACAGCAAAAGGTATTTCTCCCATGGAAGTAACAATGGCAATCAAATACGATCATAACAGAGACCCAGGTAGATATACACTGAGTGGCCAGAATATCATGATCTCTGAATACCAGCCGCCCAATGCATAATAACCTGGCCACTCAGTAGATGTGTGTATGTGTGTGTGTATACACACACACACACACACACACACACACACACACACACACACATATATACTGAGTGGCCAGTGCATGAATTCGTGCATGGGTGGTGTCCGGCCAGCCTGGTTAAGGGGAGAGGACATGGGCAGTTGGCCGGCCTGCCTGCTGGTTGACTCCTGGTCGAGGGGACAATTTGCATATTAGCCTTTTATTATATAGGATATACACTGAGTGGCCATATTATTATGCATTCAGAGATCATAATAATCTGGCCACTCAGTGTAATTCTCCCCAAGTAACCAAGGTTCCTGTCATATTCAGAAATAAAGATGGAGAACCTCGTTTTGAAAGGAACTTTTCCATTCATTGTAAACCAGATCCCAATAATTTGAATGCCACTAAAATGAAACAAATCAGTATCCTGTTTCCTACATTAGATGCAATAACATATCCTATTTTTTTTTCACATGGTGAAAAAGACTGGGGAACAGATATTGCATTAAGACTCAGAGACAACAGTGTAATTGACAATAATACTAGACAAAATGTAAGGACATGAGTCACACAAATGCAGTATTATGGATTTCATCTCTCTGTGTGGGACATGTTAATCCTATTTTAAATGCAGGAAAATTAAATCAACAGTTTATTGTGGATTCATATTAAAAAATGGAAGCCAATCAGATAAATTTCATTAAAGCAAACCAATCTAAGTTGAGAATTGAAAATATAGTGGTTTGATGGATTATCTCAAATATAGATCTGAAAATGACAATGTGCTGCTTGGTAGAATGATAATACTTCCACCATTTTTTAAGGGTAGTCCCGAAAATATGCAGCAGTGATATCAGGATGCTATGGCAATTGTAACAAAGTATGGCTAGCCTGATTTATTCATAACCATGACACGCAACCCAAAATGGGCAGATATTACAAACAATTTACAATGCTGGCAAAAAGTTGAAAACAGACCTGACTTGGTAACCAAAGTTTTTAATATTAAGCTGAATGCTCTTTTATTTATTTATTTTATTTTTATTTTTTATTTTTTATTTTTTTAAATTTCTTTATTGATTAAGGTGTCACATATTTGTCCTCATCCCCCCATTCCCATCCCACACCCCTCCCCACGGATGCCCCAACCCCCTGTTGAACTTAACCATTGGTTAGGCTCATATGCATGCACACAAGTCCTTTGGTTGATCTCTCCCCCCTCCCCCCACCCTCCCCTATCCTCCCTCTGAGGCCCAATAGTCCGATCGATGCCTCCTTGTTTCTGGTTCTGTTCTTGTTCATCAGTCTATGTTGTTCATCATTTCCCCTAGATGAGCAAGATCATGTGTCACTAGAGATATACTTATAAGAACTGAATGTGAGACGATCAATAATAGTTATGCTGACAGGCAAATGAATCAGTCTGTATTGAGTTTCTTTCTGGATCAACAGTTCTTTTGAGACCCAATATCAATGTCCACCAGTTCCTTACGTGTATATGTCAGTACTGACTCCTCAGCTCTGGATGGTGGACAAATGGTGGTAATGCAGGTCCGACACCCTCTGGTTTGGTCTCGGCCGGACCCGGGGCACGGCTTCACCCAGACTCAGGGGCACGTGGCCGCATCCGGACCCAGGGGGCGTGTGGCCTCACCTGGACCCAGGTGCGTGAGACCTCACCCGGACCCGGGACCCAGCCTCACCCGGATCCAGGGGCACACGGCCTCACCCGGACCCGGGATGATCCAGCTTCACCCAGACCCAGGGGCGTGTGGCCTCACCCGGACCCAGGGGCGCGTGGCCTCACCCGGACCCGGGACCCAGCCTCACCCGGATCCAGGGGCACACGGCCTCACCCGGACCTGGGATCCAGCTTCACCCAGGCCCAGGGGCGCGAGGCCTCACCCGGACGCAGGGGCATGTGGCCTCCCCAAGACCCAGGGGTGCGTGGCCTCACCCGGGCCCAGGACCCAGCCTCACCCGGATCCAGGGGCACACGACCTCACCCGGACCCGGGATCCAGCCTCACCCGGATTCAGGGGCACACGACCTCACCCGGACCCGGGATCCAGCTTCACCCGGATCCAGGGGCGCACGGCCTCACCCAGACCCAGGGGCGTGAGGCCTCACCTAGACCCAGGGGTGTGTGACCACACCCGAGCCCAGGGGCACGCAGCCTCGCCCAGACACGGGACCCAGCCTCTCCCGGACCCAGGGGCGTATGGCCTCACCCGGACCTGGGATCCAGCCTCACCCGGATCCAGGGGCACACGGCCTCACCTGGACCCGAGATGATCCCGCTTCACCTGGACCCAGGGGCGTGTGGCCTCACCCGGACCCAGGGGCGCATGGCCTCGTCCGGACCCAGGGGCGTGTGGCCTCAACCGGACCCAGGGGCGCGTGGCCTCTCCCAGACCCAGGGGCGCATGGCCTCACCCGGACCCAGGTGCACGAGGCCTCACCCGGACCCAGGATCCAGCCTCACCTGGACCTAGGGGCGCATAGCCTCACCCAGACCCAGGGGGGCGGCCCCACCCGGACCCAGGACCCAGCCTCACCTGGACCCAGGGGGGTGTGGCCTTACCTAGATCCAGGGACATGTGGCCTCGCCCAGACCCAGGACCCAGCCCCACCCCGACCCAGTTCCCAGCCTCACCCGGACCCAGGGGCGCGCGGCCTCACCCGGACCCGGGACCCAGCGGGGTTTCGTCTTCTTGATCCCAATTCCTGTTGGTCAATTCGCTCTCAGCAATTCCTTCGGCCATTTTCTCAGAGCTCCAGGGAAGCTGCCACAGAACTCGTTGGGCTGCGGGCTCGGCAAAGCTCTGGTGTGCCCCGTGCCGGTGGCGGGCTGTTCCAGGGTCGCTGCATCGGCCCTTGGGTCTGCAGCGGTGGCCAGTCGCCGAGCGTGCGTACCTGGCCACTTCCAGGGCGTTGAGATTCTTGAAGGACTCGGAGGTCAGCAAGCACGGAGTCTCCCACCCCATGTCTCTCAGGGGCTCGTCTGTCCGTGCTTGGCAGCGAGTGGAGCTGTCCCCTCCGCTGGAGACTGCCGGGGGAACTGTGCCAAGCACGTTCCAGGCTTCCATTGTGTCGCCTGAGCCGTAGTTCTTAAAGTGTGATCTTTGGGTCAGCGGCATCAGCATCATCCCGTGTACCCCTCTCTTTTATTCTAGTTGTAGAGCATCTGCTCAGCCAGCCCTCCAGTGGTTCTGGATGGTGTCTGCTCTGCTCTCCCATCATAGTCTCAAAATTGTTGTGGTAGGCAACTATCAGGCTTCTGCCCTATGCCTCCATCTTGGTCCTCCTTTGTATAGTTAAGTCTTGATTATTATTGGTGTCACTGGGAGGAATTGTCCTCCTGGCCAATTGTCCGTGAGGACCCTCTGTTTCTATAAAGGAAGAGTTGCTGTGCAGGAGACACGTTTATGGGCCGGATCTTGTTGCAGCAAGGCTTTGGCGCTCACTGAGTCTGCCTCTTGAATGTGTCCCTTATGCGAGTGGTTGAAATCTGGTGTCATCTCACACCAACCACTAGATGCCCTCGTTTCTGGGTCTCCAATGGAGTGTAGGTCAGCTACTGCCTGAGGCCACTCAGCAGGAATTACAGCAAAAACTGCAGTTTCCTCCTCCTGTCTAAGCGGCCCTGGAGCAGTCCGACTAGAACCGTAGTTCATCTGGTCAAGCTGCCACAGGGCAGGCCATCCACATGCAAAAGCCGCTGCTTGGAGCCCAGGTGGGCCTGCAAAACGTGCGGGGCGGGTCTGCAAAATGTGAGGGGCGGGTCTCAGGGCGGGGCGGGGTCTCAGGGTGCCACCAGGCCATGGCATGGCGAACCGCAATGGCTGCAAGTCTGCTTTTTCTGCTTTCCACGTTTCTAAGCCCCCTCGTTCCGCACTCCAGCGCAGCAAACACTGATTGCTGGGCGCACCTCCGCAAGGAAGTCACTCCCACCCTCCGACCCGAAGGCCGAGAGTCCAGCCTCTCCCCGCAGGCATCTGGTCTCCCGCGAGTCCCCAGAAGCTGGCTTTCAGGGTGATGGGGAGCTAATCTCCCCTAGGGTTGGAAAAAAAGCCGCACGACCCTTCCCCCGCCACCAGTCCGACCCACGCGCCTCTGCACCTCAGCGCCTCTGAGTTTGCTCTTTCCTCTCCCTCTTAGTTGTAAATCCACCATTCAGCCATCTCTCCTGTAATTCTGGGTGGCAGACGCTCTGTCCTCCAGTTGTATTTTTGAAATTGCTGTGTGCGGCGCAGTTCATTTGTTTAACTTTGCCGCCTTCTTGGTTCTCCTCTCTCAAAATGGCTAAAGGACTTGAATGTAAGACAGGAAATCCTAAAAATCCTCCAAGTCGGTGTTGGCGGCCACCGGGGCCCCGAGGATCTCACTGGGCAGCTCGGCCAGGTCGGTGACACGGATGGGCCCGTCCTGCAGAAAGATGGTCTCTTCCTTCACCGAGAGCCACTGCGCCGAGTCCGCGGCCACCGCCATAGCAGCTAACGCGGCCACCCACGAGCTCATGGCCCCGGCTGAGGTGCTGACTGAGAGGAGCAGCCGCCCGGCCTGGGGAGACGTGAGCAGGTGTCACCGCGCTCACCAGTCCATCTTTTAGTTGTATTTCCGAAACTGCCATGCGAGGCAACAGATCAGCCGTTCAACTCCGCTGCCATCTTCTCTGAATGCTCTTTTAAATGATAGATGTAAATTCCATTTATTTGGCAAAGTAATAGCTGACATTCATATCACTGAATTTCAGAAATATGGATTGCCTCACACTCACATATTATTGATACTAGAAAGTGAATCCAAATTACAAACGGAAAATGATGTTGACCGTATAATTAAGGCAGAAATTACAGATGAAGACCAGTGTCCTCGACTTTTTCAAATTGTAATATCAAGCATGGTACATGGACCATGTGGAATACAAAATCCAAGTAGTCCATGTATGGAAAATGGAAAATGTTCAAAGGGATACCCAAAAGAATTTCCAAATGTGACCATTGGAAATATTGATGTATATCCCAAATACAAATGAAGATCTGCTAGTATGATGTCTATTGGAAATAAAGTTGTTGATAATACTTGGATTGTCCCTTATAACCCATATTTGTTATTGATAAAATATTATCAATCATGATGAAGTATAGGACTTCATTGCCTCCAGGTATGTGAGCGCTCCTGAGGCTGTTTGGAGACATATTACAATGCAAATGCATGACCAATCTCATGCAATTACATGATTAGCTATTCATTTGCCAATGAACAAAATTTGTATTTTCATATCGATAATTTTGCTGAAGTTTAGATAGGGCTAAAAGGCATAACAACTTTGATGGCTTGGTTCTTATTGAATAGAGATGAATCTTATGCATAAGTATTAGGTAGACTGTTCATTGTGAGCTTTAGAGAACCAGAACAATATTACCTTAGACTTTTGCTTCTGCATGTAAAAGCTGCGATAAGTTTTGATGATCTGCGAACTGTAGGAGGTGTAATTTATGATACATTTCGTGAAGCTGCTAAACATAGAGGATTATTATTTGATGACACTATCTGGAAAGATATGATTGATAATGCAATCATCCTTAATATGCCCAAACAACTACGGCAATTTTTTCATATATATGTGTGTTTGGATATCCTTCTGCTGCAGACAAATTATGAAATGAGAATAAATCTCATGTTACTGAAGATTTTTGTTGGAAATTACACCAAAGAGAAGGTGCCCTTGTGAACTGTGAAATGCATGCCCTTAACAAAATTCAGGAGGTATTCACATTGCATGGAATGAAATGTTCACATTTCAAACTTCCAGACTATCCTTTATTAAGGAATACAAATACATGTGATGAATCATATGGGCAACAAATTCTCTGAATGATGAACAGTTGGAAGCATTTCAGACTATAACTTCAGCCATCGAAGATCAAACTGTACACCCCAAAGGCTTTCTCTTGGATGGTCTAGGGTGTAGTGGAAAAACATATCTTTATAAACTTTTAATATTATATTAGAGGTCGTGGTGGTACTGTTTTACCCACAGAGTCTACAGGAATTGCTGCAAATTTACTTCTTGATGGAATAACCTTTCATTCCCAATATAAATTACCAATTCCATTAAATGAAACTTCAACTTCTAGACTCATTATAGAGAGTGAAGTTGCTAAAACCATTAAAAAGGCCCAACTTCTTATTATTGATGAATGCACCATGGCATCCAGTCATGCTATAAACACCATAGACAGATTACTAAAGTTATTACTGATAGGTACTTATTTGTTTAAAGTTATTACTGATAGGTACTTATTTGTCGCCATTTTTATTCTTTACCCCATGTTCCTTCTTCACTTCCTATTTCTTTTTTTTACAACAGACCCTTTAGCATTTCTTTCATTGCTAGTTTGGTGGTAATAAATTCCCTTAGTCCTTTTTTGTCTGTGAAGCTCCAGTTTTCACCTTCAATTTTGATTGATAGTCTTGCTGGGTACAGTATTCTTGGATTCAGACTCTTCCTTTGCATGACTTTGTATATTTCATTTCATTCCCTTCTGGCCTGATGAGTTTCTGTTGAGAAATCAGTTGCTAGTCTGATGGGGGTTTCTTTGTAGGTAACTTTCTGTCTCTCTCTGACCGCTTTTAAGATTCTTACTTTGTTGTTTGTTTTTACCAATTTAATTATAATGTGCCTTGGCGTTGTTCTTTTGGGGTTCATTTTGCTTGGGACTCTGTGAGCTTCTTGGATTTGTGTGGGTTTTTTCTTCCCTATATCAGGGAAGTTTTCTGTCATTATTTCTTCAAACAGGTTTTCTATTCCTTGCTCAGTTTCCTCTTTCTGGCACCCCTATTATGCGGATGTTGTTTTGTTTTGTGTTGTCCCAAAGTTCCCTTAGGCTCTCCTCCTGCTTTTTAATTATTTTTTTCTAGAAGCTGCTCTACTTGGGTATTTTTTCCCCATCTTGTCTTCTAGCTCACTGATGTGGTCTTCTGCTTCTTCTAGTCTACTTTTGATGATTTCTATTGAGTTCTTTACAGCAGCAATGTCATTTTTCGTTTCTTCTTGGTTCTTCTTCATTTCCTCTTGGTTCTTACTCATATTGTCGAATTTGTCTTCAGTGCTTTTCAGCCACCTTATGACCATTTCTCTGAATTCTTTCTCTGACATGTTGCTAGCCTTTATTTAATTTACTTCATTTCCTGGTGATGCCTGCTTTTCTTTCATATGCGGGCTGTTTCTTTGTCTCCCCATGGTCTCTCTTCTCTGGATGTCTGGTTATGTAGTTCTCTCTCTCCTGCATTGATTTAAAGGCACAAAATACAACACAACCAGTACAACACACAAGGTACTGAACAGAAATGTATTCATGATATTAATAACCCACAATAAAGGTGACCACCAGAGAAAGACTAATTAGGGGATATGAGAGAAAAAAGAAAAGGAAAAAGAAAAAAAAAAAAAGGAGTGTCAAAATGAAATTGGGAAAAGGAAAAAAAAGTAAGAGAGACAAGAAAGAGACTAAGAAAGAAAAGGGGAACACTATATATATGGGGAGAAAACTCCAATAGAACAGCCACTAATCCCAGCAAATGCCAGCAACAAGTACCTGTAGATTAATACAAACTACAACACCAACTAATATCAAGTGAGACGACGGAAAACAGAAGCAAACAAAAACAAAGCAAACAAAAAAACAACAAAAAAAGATAAGCAAAACAATCTCAAAAAAAAGCATAAAAAATCTATATAATCAACATTCAAGCAAACAACAACAAAAGGACAGAGAGAGAAACAATTTTTAGGATAGTTAAGACAGAGAAGAGAGAGGTGTGTATGGATTTGGAGCAGGGGATTGGAAATTAGATATATAAGTAGGGTGAAATTTTAACAGGGGGCAAACAGAAAGAATAGGGAAAATCTAAAGCAGGAAGGGGGTAAGAGAAACAGGACACCAAAAGGGGAAAGCTTAGGAAGAGAGTGATGGTATAAAGGTAGAGGTGAGATAGAGTAAAATGATGCTAAAGGAAAGATGAAAATAGAGTGTAGAACACTAATCCCAAAGTAAAATAAAGAGAAAATAAAATGACACTTAAAAAAGAAAAGATAAAATAGTAGTAGTAATACTCCTGAAAAAAGTAAAATAGTAGTAGTAATAATACTGATTGAAAATTAAAATGTAATAATTAAAAAGGTAAAATCAAGTGAGGAAAAAAGAAAAAAATTAGTTTCTTAAGGAAAAGATGAAAAAATGAAAATAAAACATAAAAAAATAGAAAATAAACTGTGCAGTAGTAAAGGTCATTCAATTCCTCTATTGTTCTGTTTGGCATGCCTGTTTCCCAGTCAGGACAGTAATGCAGTTCCCTGCATTCCACTGCTCCTCAGTGTTTCTGGATTGACTTCCAGATCTATATGGCCTCTCTATCCTGTGCTTAGTTCCAGTTTGTGGGAGTGGGCTGCCCCAGAGCTGCCTCTCTGATGGTCACTCCCCACTTCAATCCCCAGGTTCCAGAAAAACAACTTTCCCCTGCACTCTCCCTGGGTGTCCCCAACTGGGTGATCCTATGTATTGGGCTTAGTAATCAGAAGCAAGGATTTGAAGAGGAAAAAGTCCAAGTGTGCGAACAGTGGGTCTGAGCACGAGTCTGCGCAGGCCCCTTTCCCCTTTGGGTCTAAGCAGCTGGCTCACTTTTGAAATTTTAGGCTGTCCTTTTGCATCAGATAAAAATTGGTTGTTTTTTAGAGATCCCTTCTGTTAGCAGCTCTGAGGACCCCCTTCCACATTCACGGATCACGCCAGCCCCAACAGCCACAGATTTTTCCAGGCACAGACTTCCCCAGTCCTCCAGCTCCCGCAGTGCACTTGTTTCTCTCTCCCGCCGGGACCAGAGACCTCACTTTATGCCCAGAGAAATCTGACCTTTCTGGGGTAAAGTGTAGAGCTCCTCTGAATCCGCATGTTTGCGCCAATTGGGGACCAGTGTTCTGGGGCTCCCAGCTGTTTAGTGGTTGCCACAGTTGTAGATTTTCAGGCTTCCAATAAGATCCACTTTCCCCTTCAAGATAGCGTGGTCTCTCCGTACAAGTGGGTAGCTCTGGGAAGGGACCCAGCAGCAGTGGGGGCTGCCCAGTCAGGGGAACCCTGTGCAACAGTCCGCCACCTTCTCCTGGAGTTTAGCTGTCCCTTAACTCACCAAGAAACACTCCCCGTGCGACCCTCAGCTGTTCTTTCTTTCTGCTCCAGGACCAAGCTTGGAACATGTCTGTCTGTTCCGCCACCATTTTCTGAATCCCCCGAGCAATATATTAAAATTGAAAGTGGGTGCAATCATCATGCTTTTGAGAAATCTTAATAGTAAATGGGGTCCTTGTAATGGTACCAGATTTATTATCAAAAGATTATGACCTAACATAATTGAAGCTGAAGTATTAACAGGATCTGCAGAGGGAGAGGTTGTTCTGATTCCAAGAATTGATTTGTCCCCATCTGGACTCCCATTTAAATTAATTCAATGACAGTTTCCCGTAATGCCAGCATTTGCGATGACTATTAATAAATCACAAGGACAAACTCTAGACAGAGTAGGAATATTCCTACCTGATCCGTTTCACACATGGTCAATTACATGTTGCTTTCTCTTGAGTTCGAAGAGCATGTGACATTAAAGTTGTAAATACATCACAAGGGAAATTAGTCAAGCACTCTGAAAGTGTTTTCACTCTTAATGTGGTATACAGGAAAATATTAGAATAAATTTAATCACTTTATCAGTCATTGTTTGCAACAATGTTTTTATATCATGTTATTGTTTTTATATCAAATATTTTGCTGTTTTCATATGATTTTTTTATTTTTATATCATGTCTTTGTTGTTGTTATATCATTTTGTTATTATTTATTAATAAATTCATATATTATTTTCATATACATTTTACTCATTTCCTTTCATTTCTCACACTTCTATTATAGAGAAAGGGCAAATAGCAATATTAACATATTTCCTCTAATTAATTCCCTTTTAATGTGCACAAATTTCATGAAATATAATGATGTTCACCAATGTATTTAGTGAGCTATTTAATACAGTATAAATATGATATTACAGTTCTGATATAAATTTTCCCCTCAGCCATCTCCATATTTGGAATCACATATAAATTATCTTCAGTATTCATTGACTCACTTTTAGTTTAATTTGTAAATAAATTAAACTAGAAGCCACTCATTCAGCAAACATTCAGGAGACCCTCAGGGACCCTGAAATGGGCCTGGAACTTCTCAGAAAAATCAGGTATGAACCAGCCTCTCAAATATCTAACAATGCAGAAGTAGGCAGGCTGAGCAAATGATTAAAACAAGATAAGACTGGACTAATTAGAGCTTAGAGAAAGAAGCCATACTTCTTCTGACAGGAATGGGCATTTGAAATCAGTTCCAGTTGGATGACTTTTCATTGAATAGTGTGTAACCTCTATGAAGTCCTTAAGTCACTTTTTTATTTATTGTTTCAAATAATCAAACCTGAAGCTCCTCAGGGATGGGAAATGCTTTGTTTTATTAAAGTGGGAGGCTCTGATGCTGGGGATATTATGTTTCTTCATCTGTGACCATTCACTGTACAAACTGCCTATACCTCAGTGAGCTTCCATGAGTCAGAAGGTTTTAGTGCATCTCTCACTGCAGCGTAGCAGAAAAGAGCTGCATTTGGAATCATCAGTCAGTGAATGGTATAAGATATATGGATAAGACCACGTAAACTTTATAAAACTAGCCAAGTTTTAATGAGCTTATAAGTGATTTAGAGAAGAAGCTATGGATTAAAGTGCACTGATACTGTGACCTCAGACATATAATCAAACATGTATATATGTCTGAAACCTCAGTTTCCACATCAGAAACAGTGAGTTATATTACCTACCTCATAGGGTATGGTAATGTGTAAGTGAGTTTATTCACGTATAATTCTTAAAGTCTGAAACAATATAAAAATAAAAAAGTGGTAGTGACTATGGTTGTTATTAACTATTAAGATGATATCAGACATTGTGTTGAAGAAATAAGGAAAGGAAGGCAGCAGTTCCAAGGATGCACTATGACTTTTCCCACTCTGCATTTGCATCTAGGAGGAAGACTTTCTTTTCAACGCAATTTGGGAAATTCTCACCTTCTCATGTTTACTGTGTTCCACTCTGAAGGCTCCCAAGAAGGTTTAACTAAAAGAAGATGAGGCATCATGGTTTTTAAAATATATTTTTTATTGATTTTAGAGAGGAAAGGAGAGGAAGAGAGATGGAAACATCAATGATGAGACAGAACCATTGATCAGCTGCCTCCACATGCCCCATACTGGGCAATGTGCCCATAACACTGGCATATAAACCTGGTAAGAAATAAAACTGTAACCTCCTGGTTCATAGGTCAACATTCAATTGCTGAGCCACACCAGCTAGGCAAGAAATCAGTTGTGGCTGGTAATTGTTTCAAAATCTGATATTCTTATTAGAGGCACAGAATTGTGAATTAGAGAGTAAACAAAGGTCAGTCCAAAGAGTACTGGAAAATGTTTATTGAGGTTTCATTAGGCCTATGCTTTTATTAGGGGCATAACTAATTTTCTTAAAGTGTTAAAAAACAGACTTGAGCCCTAACTGGTTTGGCTCAGTGGATAGAGTATCAGCCTGTGGACCAAAGGGTCCCAGGTTTGATTCCGGCTAAGGGCACATGCCTGGGTTGCGGGCTCGATCCCCAGTAGGGGATGTGCAGGAGGCAGACGATCGATGATTCTCTCTCATCATCGATGTTTCTATCTCTCTCTCCCTCTCCGTTCCTCTCTGAAATCAATAAATATATTTAAAAAAAAAACAGACTTGATCCTCTGTTATCCTATCTAATAAAAGAGCAATATGCAAATTAACCATCAGTCTGCTACACCCACAAGCCAAGCCCATCAGCCAATCAGGATTGAGTATGAAAATTAACCCAACCAAGATGGCTGCAGCCATGGAGTGAGCAGGTGGCTTGGGTTTCCCCCGCAATGGAGGAAGCCAAGCTTTCCACACACCCTGGCCAGCCCAGGCCTCCACTCAAGGCTACAAAGTTTCAATTAAAGAAGATAAATAAATCCCAACAAAAGTGGCAGCAGCCACGGAACTGGAGAGAGCAGGAGGCTTGAGTTTGCCCCAGCGATTGAGGAAGCCAAGCTTCTGCAGCCCTGGCCTGCCTTGGCCTCCGCTCAAGTCTACAAATTTTCAATTATAGAAGATAAATAAACCCCAGATACCAGGGCGTCCACTTGGGTTGCTGGGGCGAGTGGCCGGCCTGCAAACCACCACAGGCCCCTCGCCCAGGCCACCTCATGCCCCAAAGGAACCCCCACCCTGATCCGGGATACCCTTCAGGGCAAACCAGCTGGCCCCCACCCATGCACCAGGCCTTTATCCTATCTAATCCTATCTAATAAAAGAGTAATATACAAATGGACCATCACTCCAACACACAAGATGGCTGCCCCCATGTGGTCAAATGTGGCTGCCCCCATGTGGACACAAGGTGGCCTCCCCAAGGTGGCCAGCAGGGGAGGGCAGTTGAGAGGGACCAAACCTGCAAGGGAGGGCAGTTGGGGGCAATCAAGCCTGCAGGGGAGGGCAGTTAGGAGTGACCAGGTCAGCATAGGAGGGCAGTTAGGGGCAAACAGGCTGGCAGGGGAGCAGTTAGGCATCAATCAAGTGGTCAGGGGAGTGGTTATGGGGTGATAAGGCTGGCAGGCAGAAGCGGTTAGGGGCAATCAGGAAGGCAGGCAGGTTAGCAGTTTGGAGCCAGCAGTCCTGGATTGTGAGAGGGATGTCCTACTGCCCATTTAGGCCCGATCCTACCGTGATCGGGCCTGAATGGGCATTAGGACATCCCTTGAGGGGTCCCAGATTGGAGAGGGTGAAGGCTGGGCTGAGGGACACACACCCCAGTGCACGAATTTTGTGCACTGGGCCTCTAGTATCCTATATAATAAAAGGCTAATATGCAAATTGGCCAAACAGAGGAACAACCAGTTGCTATGGTGCTCAGCGAGAAGCTGGGCTCATGGCTGGTGAGCACAGAGACAGTGGTGGGAGTCCCGGACTGGGACCACACCCCCTCCAGTGCACGAATGTTGTGCATGAGTCCTCTAGCGTGTGTGTGTGTGTGTGTGTGTGTGTGTGTGTGTGTGTGTACTATCTAATAAAAGAGTAATATGCAAATTGACCATCACACCAAGACACAAGATGGCTGTCCCCTTGTGGAGACAAGATGGCCATCATGGGATGGCCACCACAAGATAACCTGCAGGGGAGGGCAGTTGTGGGAAGTTAGGGGTGACCAGGCCAGCAGAGGAGGGCAGTTGGGGGAGACCAGGCCAGTAAGGGAGGGCAGTTGGGGGGGACCCAGGTCTGCAGGGAAGGGAAGTTGGGTGGGACCAGACCTGCATGGGAGGGCAGTTGGGGGGGCAGGCCAACAGGGAGGGCAGTTAGGGGTGACCGGGTCAGCAGAGGAGGGCAGTTGGTGGAGACCAAGTCAGCAGGAGAGGGCAGTTGTGGGTGACTAGGACTGCAGGGGAGGGCAGTTGTGGGGGGACCAGGCCTGCAGGGGAGTGCAGTTGGAGAGGACCAGACCTGCAGGGGAGGGCAGTTGTGGCTGATCAGGCCAGCAGGGAGGGCATATGTGGTGACTGGGCCAGCATAGGAGGGCAGTTGGCAGAAACCAGGTCAGCAGGAGTGGGAAGTTAGGGGGAACCAGGACTGCAGGGGAGGGCAGTTGGGAGGAACCAGGCCTGCAGGGGAGGGCAGTTAGGGGTGACCGAACTGGCAAGGGAGGGCAGTTAGGGGTGACTGGGCCAGCAGGAGAGGGCAGCTGGGCGTGACCAGGCCTGCAGGGTTGGGGAGTTGGGAACCAGCAGTCCTGGATTGTGAGAGGGATGTCCAACTGCCCATTTGCATGCATAGGTGCCCAGCAGCCTGGGTCCCAGGAACTTTCTCAGCACCCAGGTCACTCTGAGGTAGGCCCCAAGTGGGTACTGAGCAACCTGGGAAGGGCCTGAGCCAGGGAGTTTCTGGGCAGGGGTGGAGTCACTGATGCGAGGAAGCTGGGGGGCTCCTGCCCAGGCCCTGAAGCTTTAGGCCTTGGCAGGGTAGGAGCCAGTGATCTGAGGGAGCTTGGGGGCCCCTGCCCAGGTCCCAAGCTTTAGGCCTTTGCAGGGGTGGAGCCAGTGATCAGAAGCGAGCAGCAATTGCTGTGAACTAAAGAGAAAACACCTTTTCTGACTGCTCATTGGCTAAGATCCCTGTACGCCACTGGTAATATTCTTAGTAACTTGGGTATAAGAATCCAAAAAGTTGATCTAGGGTTTTTCCACCACACTCCTGGAGAAAAAAAAAAAATGAAGGTCCGCTGCTGGAGGGCTAAGAAATGTCATATCCTGCTCTAGCCAGTTTGGCTCAGTGGATAATGCCTAGGCCTGCCGAACGCAGGATCCGGGTTCAATTCTGATCAAGGGCATTTACCTAGGTTGCTGGCTCCTCCCTGGCTGGGGCCCAGGTCAGGACTCATGCAGGAGGCAACCAATCAAAGTGTTCCTCTCACTTTGATGTTTCTTTCTGTCTCTCCCTTTCTCTTCTACATTCTCTAAAAATCAGTGGAATCATATCCTCAGGTGAGGAAAAGAAAGAAAGAAAGAAAGAAAGAAAGAAAGAAAGAAAGAAAGAAAGAAAGAAAGAAAGAAAGAAAGAAAGAAAAAGAAAGAAAGAAAGAAAGAAAGGAAAGGAAGGAAGGAAGGAAGGAAGGAAGGAAGGAAGGAAGGAAGGAAGGAAGGAAGGAAGGAAGGAAGGAAGGAAGGAAGGAAGGAAGGAAGGAAGAAAGAAAGAAAGAAAGAAAGAAAGAAAGAAAGAAAGAAAGAAAGAAAGAAAGAAAGAAAGAAAGGAAGGAAGGAAGGAAGGAAGGAAGGAAGGAAGGAAGGAAGGAAGGAAGGAAGGAAGGAAGGAAGGAAGGAAGAGAAAGAAAGAAAGAAAGAAAGAAAGAAAGGAAGGAAGGAAGGAAGGAAGGAAGGAAGGAAGGAAGGAAGGAAGGAAGGAAGGAAGGAAGAAGAAAGAAAGAAAGAAAGAAAGAAAGAAAGAAAGAAAGAAAGAAAGAAAGAAAGAAAGAAAGAAAGAAAGAAAGAAAGGCCGTATCCTATGAAAAACACATCTTGAAAATGCCTAAAGAAAGTTGTCATTTTTTCATGAAGGGTCTGGAGTCCGTGTTGATGAAAACACTTTGGTTGCTGCGGTGACTGGCAGGGGCTGCAGCAGAGGGGTGATGGGGCTGGTACCTTCCCCTGATCAGCCCAGTCACCTCCCACAAAGGGAGGCCAGACTGTGGGCCTAAGCCATCAGTGGGACATCCCCTGAGGGCTCCCAGTATGTGAGAGAGGGCAGGCTGTGTGTGCGTGTCTGTGTGTGTGTGTCTGTGTATATATAAATATAAATATAAATATAAATATAAATATAAATATAAATATAAATATAAATATAAATATAAATATAAATATAAATATAAATATAAATGTAAATGTAAATGTAAATGTAAATGTAAATGTAAATGTAAATGTAAATGTAAATGTAAATGTAAATATGGGCCTGACTGGGGAGCTCAGTTGATTGAAATATCACCTTGCACACAAAATGTTTTTGAGTTCGGAGGAAAAAGATGGCGGCTGGCAGGATGGAGGAAGAGAGAGAGGAAGTGAGTGAGTGAGGGTATGAAAGGAGTGTGTGTGGATGTGCGTGGGATATTTGTGAGTGAATGAGGGAAAGTTAAATCTCGCAGGAGCAACAGGGGCTGGCAGACAGCCTCTCCTTGTCAAGGAGAGACTACCACCGCTGCGGGCACTCCCTGGATGGCGGGACTCCAGCACAGAGCCCACACCATCTTGAAGCAGAGAACGGACGTTTTTAGAAACTCATCAACACCACCAACAAGACAGGCCTTGTAACTGCCTCGTGACCCAGCACCTACCCCAGCCAATATCCTGCTACCCCAGCTGCAGACCCACGGACTCTGGGACCTCCACTTCCAAAGATACACCATTCTCGGCAGCTGTAAGTGCAAATCCCCCTCCCCAACAGCAGAACCCCAGACTCGCGCGTGTGTGCTTGCTTTTGCGTGCATTCCCAACCCCATAGGCAAGCCAGGAACTTTACTCCAGGTTTGCATGCGTCTCCTTGGGTGCGATCTTGGGCAGCGCTTGGGAGACGCAGAGAGCACCTGAGGGTGTGATTCTGTGCAGATGGGTGTGCGCAGCCCTGCAGTGGAAATTCTGAATTCCCTCTTCCTGGGAATTGGGTTGCCCACATTCACCCCAGGAGCTCAACCGTGGTGCCGGGACCCCGTGGAGTGCATCAGAGCTCTGCGCTCAGAGAGTGCGCCTCCGCAGATGCGAGGTTCTGGCATCTGGGCACACTGAGCCCAACTAACCACAGGGTGCTAGTGGGAGGAGCCACTGTGAGCTCTCCTTGGGTGCGATCTTGAACAAGCAGAAGGCGCACTCCCCTCCAGCAGTAGAAGCTTTGAATTCACTTACCTTGGATACCAGCCCACAGGCACCTCAATTGCGCAGCTATACTGCCAGGGCCCTTCAGAGTCCTTCAGTGTGCCTCACTGGCAAACGTACTGAGGGTGCTCCTGTGAACCACGGCTGGGAGTAAGCGCCTATCCACCACAGGTGCAACAGCAAAAGCTGGGTCTGCCCACCCGACAACTGCAGAACTCTGGGCACCACAGTCACACCTTTCCGAAGAGCAGGTCCCCTGAGCCCCAACACCCCAACAGACGGTTTCTGGGGGCCACTGTGAGTTCCTGCTGGGCATGCATGATTACAATTAAGGGTGCAAGGCAGCAAAAATTGGGACACTCCCCTCCACAGCGGCTGACTTCTAGACACTGCAGTTGTGCCTCTCAAGCTCACAGGCCTACTTCAAGAGAACCCAAATAGCTTGAGTAGGGAGCTATACTAGATTAACAAGCCCAGGAGAACTGAGAGATTACACTAGTAGCACCATCCCCAGAAGAACCTGGGCAGCAAAGCAATTGGATCTACAATTAAAACATTAAAGGAAAACATGGGAAGACAAAAAAGCAATCCACAAAGGAGAGAAAAAGATGAATCATCAGAAAGGGAGTTAAATAAAATTGAGGCCAGCAGCATATCAGAGATAGAATTCAGAATAATGGTTATAAGGATGTTTAAACGGCTAGATGACAAATTCACACAACTCAATGACAAATACACACAATTCAATGAGAACTATAAGGAACTGAATGAGAATGTCACCAACATGAAAAGAAACCAAGAGGAGATGAAGAACAACATAGCTGCAATAAAGAACACAATGGAAAGCTTAAACAGTAGACTAAAAGAGGCTGAGGACCACATCAGCGAATTAGAAGACAAGGTAGAAAAAAACACAAAAACACAGCAGCAACTGGAAAGAAGACTTACAAAGCAAGAGGAGAGCCTAAGGGAGCTTTGGGACAACACAAAACGAAATAAAATTTGCTTAATAGAGATACCAGAAGCAGAGAAAGAAAAGAAGGAATAGAAAACCTGTTTGATGAAATAATGACAGAAAACTTCCCTGATATTGGCAAGAAAAAAACTATCCAAGTCCAAGAAGTACAGAGTCCCAAACAAGTTGAACCCCAAAAGACCGACACCAAGACACATCATAATTAAATTGGCTAACACCAACGACAAAGTAAGAAACTTAAAGGCTGCCAGAGAGAGACAGAAAGTTACTTACAAGGGATCTCCTATTAGAATATCAACTGATTTCTCAACAGAAACACACCAGGCCAGAAAGGAATGGAATGAAATATACAAAGTGATGCAAAACAAGGGACTGAATCCAAGAATACTATACCCAGCAAGGCTATCATTCAAAATTGAAGGTGGAATCAGAAGCTTCACAGACAAAAAGGGGGTAAGAGAGTTTATCACATCCAAGCCAGCAATGCAAGAAATCCTAAAGGGACTGCTGAAAAGAAGAAAGAGAAAGGCAAGAAGAAACACAAACACTAAGGAAAAATATGACAACAAGCAGGTACTTATCAATTATAACATTAAACATAAATGGATTAAATGCACAAATCAAAAGACATAGGGTAGCTGAATGGATAGAAAAACATGACCTATATATTTGCTGTCTACAAGAGACCCACCTTAGAGCAAAGGATTCACACAGACTGAGAGTGAAGGGATGGAAAAACATTTTTCAGGCAAATGGAAATGAGAAAAAAGCTGGGGTTGCAATGCTTATATCAAATAAAATAGACCTCAAAGTAAAGGCCATAATAAGATATAAGGAAGACTACTACATAATACTAAAGGGAGCAATTCAACAAGAAGATATAACTCTGGTAAACATATGCACCCAATGCAGGTGCACCCAAATACATAAAAAAATCTCCTGGAAGATATCAAGGGATAGATCAACATCAATACAATCATAGTAGTGGACTTTAATACACCACTGACATCACTGGATAAATCCTTTAGACAAAAAATCAGCAAAGAAACAGCAACTCTAAATGACACACTAGATCAGATGGACCTAATTGACATCTTCAGAGCATTTCACCCCAAAGCCACGGAATATACGTTCTTCTCAAATGCACATGGGACAGTTTCAAAAATAGACCACATATTGGGTCACAAGCAAAGTCTCCCCAAATTCAAAAAGATTGAAATAATATCAAGCATTTTCTCAGATCACAATGGCATAATATTATAAATAAACTATAATGAAAACATTCCAAACAATTCAAACACTTGGAAGCTGAATAGCATGCTACTAAACAATGATTGGATTATCAAGGAGATCAAAGAAGAAATTAAAAACATCCTGGAAACTAATGACAATAAAAACACATTGCATATCCTATGGGACACAATGAAAGCAGTCCTGAGAGGGAAATGTATAGCTCTACAGGCCTACCTCAAAAAACAAGAAAAAATGATAATAAAGCATCTAACTCAACAACTCTAAGAATTAGAAAGGGAGCAACAAGAAAAGACCATAGTGAGCGGAAGGAAGGAAATAATAAAGATCAGAGCAGAAATGAATGACATAGAGACCAAAAAAAAAAAGATCAACAAAGCCAAGAGCTGGTTCTTCAAAAGGATAAATAAGATTGATGAACCTCTAGCCAGGCTCACCAAGAAGCAAAGAGAAAGGACCCAAATAAACAAAATCAGAAATGAAAGAGGTGAAATAACAACAGACCCCACAGAAATACAAAGGATCGTTAAAAAATACTATGAACAACTCTATTCTAACAAACTAGACAACGTGGAGGAAATGGACACATTCCTAGAAAAACACAACCTTCCAAAACTTACTCAGGAAGTGTCTAAAAATCTCAATAGGCTGATAACTATGGAAGAAATTGAAGCAGTCATCAAAAAGCTTCCAGCAAACAAAAGCCCGGGACTAGACGGCTTCACAGGGGAGTTTTACCAAACATTCAAGGAAGAACTAAAATCTACCCTCCTTAGACTATTACAGAATATTCAAGAAGAAGGAACACTTCTAGGCTCCTTCTATGAAGCCAGCATCACCCAAATACCAAAACCAGATAAAGATAACACAATGAAAGAGAATTATAGGCCAATATCCCTCATGAACATAGATGCCAAAATCCTCAACAAAATTCTAGCAAATTGAATCCAGCAGTACATCAGAAAGATCATACACTATGACCACCCTCTCACCTTGGGGCCTGCACCTGCTCTTACTGCCTCTTTCTCCAGATGCTCCTGTGGACACTGGTAGGGGTTCATGGTGTGGCAGCCCAAGTCCCCAGCCCCAGGCCTAGGGTCCTGTGTAAGGAGGTGCTGAGACGGGGTGGCCCTTATCCCCACCTGGCAGGGCATCCATACTGAAAGACTGAATCTACTGGGACCAGGGATGGTCAGGACAGAACTATTCCCATGCAGACACTCTGAGGGGCGGGGTTGGGGGTCTAAAGGACCCAAGGGGTAAGGAGGGAGGCTGAGGGGCTCTGAGGGCTGAGGCTGGGGGTCTGAGGGGCCCAGGAATTGAAGGATTGGGATAGTTCTGAGGGGTGATGCAAGGAGGAGTGTGCAGGGCCGTGAGGGGTGAGACAATGGTCTAAGGGGCTTTGAGGAGTGATGCAGGTGTGTGGAGGGATAGAGACCAGGCGTATGATGGGCTCTGAGGGCTAATGGATGGGGGCAGGTATGAGGAGCCCTGAGGGAGATGCAGGGGGTGTCTGAATGGCCCTGAATGGTGAGGCCAGGTGTCTGAGGGGCCCTGAGGGGGACACGGAGTTGAGGCAGGTCTGAGGGGCCCTGAGGGGCTCTGAAGGGTGATGAAGGGGAAGGCAGTCTAAAGGGCTGAGGGGCCCTGAAGGCCAATGGAGTGGGAGCAAGTCTGAGGGGCGCTGAGGGCTGATGTTGGTTGGGGGGTTTGAAGGGCCCTAAAGAGTGATGGTGGAGTACTGTGGGCCAATGTGGGGAGGTAAGAAAATCTGAAGGGATCTTTGGGGTGATGATGAGGGTCAGAGGGGTTTTGAGGGCTGATTCTGGGTAGCAGGGGTCTGAAGATCCCTGGGCATTGATGCTGCAGTATTTGAGGGGCCCTGAGCAATGAAGCCAGTGGTCTGAGTGGTGAGGCCTAAGGTCTGAGGGGCTCTGAGGACCAATGGAGGGGGAGCAGGTATTAGAGTCCCTGAGGGGCCATGAGGGGTGAGGCCAGGGGTCTTGAGTTCCCCAGATGGGGACATTTAGGGTCCGGGATTTGGGGAAAATTTGGTATTTCTGGGCATGCCCTGGTTTGAGGGGAATGGGGGTTTGAGGGCTGTGCTGGGGTCTAAGAATTGGGGGATATAGTGTTTATCTGGGTGAGGACACTTGAGATCCTCCCAGTTAGTGGACTTGGGGTTCCTTGAGGCTGACAGGAAAAGGGCATTCAGGGTCTCTTATGCTGGCACTTGAAAACCGTGGGCTAAGGGGTTCACACTGCAAGTTCCTCGTTTTCCTGTCAATCTCCCAGCTGTGAGGCCAGGCTGCTTACCCTGGGAGAGGGCCCTCAGGAGGTTTGAGGCCACTGGGATTGGGGAGGTTTGTGAGGGCGAGGTTCCCGCCAATTGAGTGGGTCAGGTGTCAGCCACCAATCAGTGCTGGCTTGACAGGGCCCTGACTGCCAATGGGTGGTCAGGAGATCTGAAAGGACAAGGCATAGAGTGGAGCCTTCCTGTTAATTATGGGCAGAATCCTGGGATCTGGCCAAGTGGGCGGGCCCACCCCTGCTTTCACCCCACCCCACCCACCCACCCCATGGTGATTGGCTGCTCCAGGTTCTAAGAGTGTCTGTCAAGAAGGCTTCAGCAATGTCTCCGACCTTAGAAGTTTCCATGGCTTGCTTTCCCCCTGCTTTAGTGAGGGAGCCAAACAGCAGGAGTTGGGAGCCCCAGCTCAGGCAGGTCTTTAGGGCGGACATGGCCTCCCTGCTGCCTGAGTCTGTGTTTCACCCGATTGTACTTAGGATTCTAGACTTTCTTCTAGACCCATTTGTGCCCTTCCTTAGCAAGAACTGTAAAACCCATAGTATGTGGTGAATACTGCATTACATTTGGGAGGAAATTGTAAATCAGTAATTCTGACTAGATTATTCATAGACACAAAATAAATTCCATGGGGTTAAAAGATTCAAACAGAAGAAAGGAAATTATAAGTATAGTAGGAAAGTTACTGGGAGGATTTTAAATCTAAAGTAGAGATAGAAGAGAGACAGGTAGTTAGGGCAGGATCATGGAGGGAAAGAACATTGGGAAGTCCAAGAATAACAGGATACAGCTCGCTGATTAGTTGATAAGGCAAACCAATTGGGTGAAAACCAAACTAAGTGGGAGTTGCTGGGGCAACCCCACTGGGCAGGAAAGAACAAACATCCCTATAAAGAGCTCCTGTGTGTGTGTGTGTGTGTGTATACACACACACACACACACTAGGGGCCCGGTGCATGAAATTCGTGCACTGGGCGGGGGGGGAGGTCTCCTCAGCCCAGCCTGCTCCCTCTCACATACTGGGAGCCCTCAGGGGATGTCCTACTGACGGCTTAGGCCCGCTCCCCATAAGGAGCGGCCCTAAGACGAAGTATGGCCTCCCTTTGTGAGAGACAACCAGGCTGATCAGGGAAAGGCACCAGCCCCATCACCCCGCTGCTGGAACCACTGCAAGTCACCGCAGCCACCAAGGTGTTTTCATCAACACGGACTCCAGTCCCTTCACCAAGAAAAAATGACAACTTTCTTTAGGCATTTTTCAAGATGTGTTTTTCATAGAATATGACATTTCTTTCTTTCTTTTTTTTTAATTTTTTATCCTCACCTGAGTATATGTTTCCATTGACTTTTAGAAAATGTGAAAGAGAAAGGGAAAGACAGAGAGAAACATCAAAGTGAGAGGAATACTTAGATTGCTTGCCTCCTTCATGAGCCCTGACCTGGGCCCCAGCCAGGGAGGAGCCTGCAACTTAGGTACATGCCCTTGATCAGAATCTAACCTGGACTCTGCGGTTGGCAAACCTAGGCATTATTCACTGAGCCAAACCGTGTAGGGCAGGTTATGACATTTCTTAGCCCTCTAGCAGCGGACCTTCGTTTTTTTATCCAGGGGTGTGGTGGAAAAGCCCTAGATAACCTTTTTGGATTCTTCTACCCAAGTTACTAAGAATATTACCAGTGGCATACAGGGAGCTTAGCCAATGAGCGGTCAGAAAAGGTATTTCCTCTGTAGTTCACACTTATCTCCTGTGATCTCCGGCTCTGCCCCTGCCAAGGCCTAAAGCCTCCAGCCCTTGGCAGGGGACCCCCAGCTGGCTCGATCGCCAGGCTCTGGCCCTGGCCAAGGCTGCAAGCCTCTGGCTGAGGCTTGGGCCCTGGGCAGGGACCCCCAGCTGGCTCCAATCGCCTGCAGGGACCCCCAGCTGGCTCCGATCACCCGCAGGGGACCCCAGCTGGCTTAATCGCCCGGCTCCACCCCCAGCCAATGCCGCAAGCCTCTGTTTGAGGCTCGGGCTCTGGGAAGGGACCCCCAGCTATCTCCCATCATGGGGCTCCACCCTCAGCAAGGCTGAAAGCCTCTGGCTGAGGCTTGGGCCCTGGTCAGAGGCCCCCAGCTGGTTCCAATTACCGCAGGGGACCCCAGCTGGTTCCAATGGCCCAGCTCCGCCCCCAGCCAATGCCGCAAGCCTCAGGTTGAGGCTCGGGCCCTGGGCAGGGACCCTCAGCTGGCTCCGATGGCCTGCAGGGGACCCCAGCTGGCTCTGATCACCTGTGGGGGACCCCCGCTGGCTCCAATCTTCCCCTCTGATCTTCGGCTCCAATATCCCAGTTCCAACAACCTCCGCTCTCCGAGGCTGCAGCCATCTTGGTTACGTGTATTTGCATATTCGCTTTCTGATTGGCTGGTGGGCATGGCTGGTGGGCGTGGCTTGTGAGTGTAGTGGAGTGATGATTTGCATATTACTGTTTTTTTAGATAGGATATATATATATATATATATATATATATATATATATATATATATATATATATATATATATATATATGGTATATATACACAGGTCCTTGGGTTACATCGAAGATCCATTCCTACTGTGCAATGTAACATGATTTTCTCTGTAAGTCAGAACCCACCTACATAAGCACCTATGTCACTCACATGGAGCACATACACAGTAGTAATGAAGTTAAACAGTAAAAAAAAAAAAAAAAAAAAGTTAAAAGGTAACAATTCCTGACCTTTACTTGTGGCAAATCTATATATATATAAAAGCCTAAGCGACCATTTGTTCAACTCTCAACTGGTAGCTATGATTCACACTGACCACCAGGGGGAAGACACTCAATGCACTGGCAAAGAAACATGGAACAGACTGATGAATCTCAGAGGGAAGTGGGGAGGAGGGGGGGTGGGTAGAGTTGAATCAAAGATTTTATATGCATACTAGAGGCCCGGTGCATGGATTCATGCACTGTGGGGTCCCTTGGCCTGGCATGTGGTAATCGGGCCAAAACTGGCAGACCAACATCCCCTGAGGGGTCCTGGATTGTGAGAGGGTGCAGGCCAGGCCGAGGGACCCCAACAATGCATGGATTCATGCACCAGGCCTCTAATAAATAATAAAAAACATAAAGCACATATGTACATATGTCAAAATGATGGAACTTTTTATAAATAAACTAGTGGCCTGGTTCACAAAATTCGTGCATGGAGGGGATGTTCCTTCAGCCCAGCCTGCACCCTCTCCAACAGGGGACACCTTGTGGGATGTCCGACTGCCAGTTCAGGCCCAGTGGGATTGGGCCTAAACAGGCAGTCAGACATTGCTCCCACAATCTGGGACAACTGGCTCCTAACTGCTCACCTGCCTGCCTGCCTGGTCACCCCTAACTGCCCCCCACTGCTGGCCTGGTCACCCCCAACATCCCTCCACACAATGGCCTAGTTGCTCCCAACTGCCCCTCCCCACCGGTCTGGTCACCCCCAAATGTTCCCCCTGCAGTCCTGGTCACCCCATGCACCCTGTTCATTTGTCTGATCAGTTGTGATGGTCGCTTAGGCTTTTATATATATAGACTAGAGGCCCAGTGCATGAAATTCATGCACTGGGGGGGGGGCGGGTTTGTCCCTCAGCCCAGACTGCACCCTCTCCAATCTGGGACCCCTTGGTGAATGTGTGACTGCCAGTTTAGGCCCAATCCCACACTGGGCCTAAACCGACAGTCGAACATCCCTCTCACAATCTGGGACTGCTGGCTCCCAACCGCTCACCTGCCTCCCAGCCTGATCACCCCTTGACCACTCCCCTGCCATCCTGATCAATGTTTGAACTGCTCCCCTGCTGGCCCAGTTGCTCCCAACTGCCCTCCCCTTTGGCCTGATCACCCACAACTACTCTAGCCTGCCAGCCATCTTGTGGCAGCCATCTTTGACCACATGGGGCGGCCATCTTGTGCAAGGGTGTGAGGGTCAATTTGCACATTACCTCTTTATTATATAGGACTAGAGGCCTGGTGCATAAAAATTCATGCACTGGAGTGGGGGGTCCCTCAGCCCAGCCTGCCCCATCTCATAGTCTGGGAGCCCTCAGGGGCAGGAGGCAACCTGGTAATCAGGGGAAGGCAATGCTCCATCACACCTCTGCTGCTGCCTCTGCCAGCAGCGCAAGCCTCTACCACCCCTGGTTACTTCAACCTCGGGTGGCCATGTGTGGCTGGGCAGCTACCATCTGAGGCTTGCCTGCACTTCAGGCCAGCCCTGGGGAACTGAGGAGATGGGGTGCTGCCATCTCGTGGCTGTGGGTGTCACCATCTTTGAGGGTGTGGCAGCCAATTAGCATATTCCCTCCTTATTTGCTCAGGGCATCGCCATCTTTGAAGGCAGGGCAGTCAATTAGCATATTTCCTCCTTATTGGCTGTGGGTGCTGCCATCTTTGAGGGCAGGGCAGTCAATTAGTAAATTCCTTCCTTATTAGATAGGACTAGAGGCCCAGTGCATGAAATCGTGCAAGCAGGGTCCCTAGGCCTAGTCTGAGATCAAGGCCATGCCCGCTGCCCTGCAATGCTCTGTGATGCTCTGTGATGCTCACCACCCTGTGATGCTCACTGACCCCACCCCATAATGCTCACCGCTCACTACCGCCCAATGTTGCTCACCATTCCCCAGTCCTGCCCTGATGCCACCCCTCATTTGCTGTAGTTCCCTGTTCGCCATGCTATGATTAGGGCCTGTGGGGTAGGAATGGGGAGAGACCCAGAGGTGATCAATGCATCTCATGGCAACTAGTTGAGCAGTAGTTCTGGTGGTTCCACTTATTGTCACTGGCCTTTTATTATATAGGACTAGAAGCCCAGTGCATGGATTCATGCATGGGTGGAGTCCAGCTGGCCTGACCCAATAGGGGCCAATTGCCAGAGGGGTCGCGGGTGGTTGGCCAGCCAATCTCACCCCTGATCAAGGTGTTGGAGGCTGATAGGGCCTGGATCAGGCTGGTTGGCTGTTGTAGTGCATGTCATAGCCATCGGTCATTCCGGTCGTTCCTCCATTCTGGTCACTAGGCTTTTATATAGAGAAACAAGAGGCCTGGTGCACGAAATACATGCATGGAGGGCATCCCTCAGCCCACCATGCACCCTCTCCAATATGGGACCCCTGTGGGATCGGGCCTAAGCCAGTAGTCAGACATCCCTCTCATAATCCGGTACTGCTGCTGGCTTCTAACCACTTGTCTGCTTGCCTGCCCAATTGCCCCTAACCTTTTCTGTTGCCAGCCTGATTGCTCCCTAACTGCTCCCCTGCTGGCCTCATTGAGACCTAACTGCTCCTCTGCCAGCCCAATCTCCCCCAACTGCCCTCCTCTGCTGGCCCAATTTCTCCCAACTGCCGTCCTCTGCCAGCCTGGTTGCCCCCAACTGCCCTTCTCTGCTGGCATGATCTCACCCCCAACTACCTTCCCCTGCCTGCCTGATTGCCCACAACTTCCATTCCCTGCTGGCCGTATTGCAGTGACCATCCTGTGGCAGCCATCTTGTGATAGCCATCTTGCAGTGGCCATCTTGTGGCAGCCATCTTGTGACAACATGAAGGTGGCCATCTTGTGGTGGCCATCTTGTGACAACATTGCAGTGGCCATCTTGTGCTGATGTTGCATGAGGGTGTTTTGTGACTCCACCTAGGCTTTTATTATATAGGATAGATTTATTCTAATAATGCAGGCAATATGGGAGAGCAGCAGGTCATCCACAAAAATCTGTTCTGTTCCCCCACCAAAAAATAGCTGCTTGTGTAGGTTAGGTCAAAGACTACATAGGAAGTAGGGATTACAAGCATGGGGAAGTAGGCAAGATGGGCTAGGGTGGGAATCAATTGTTTGCGCATCAAGGTTGTTAATCTTTCCTTAATAACAGGCAGTTCTTGAATGAGAATGGACCACATTCCAATGTTGACTCCCAGGTCTTGGGGTGTATAACCCCCAGCCAGGTAACAATATCCTTTCTTTAACCTACACAAGCCAATCATGGTTAACAGAGCATGGTTAATATTTCCCATAACCATAGGCAGTCCCCAATATTCTATTTTTGCTCCTAATAGGAGTTCCAGAGACTATATCAGCCACCATCCCCTTGCAGGCCCCTGAAGAACATTTCAGGGCCACTGCACATACCACTGAGTCCCTTAGCACAGGTGCTCACTCCCTCCTGGGAGTTGTAGTCTTTGCAACTCTATGGGCCAGTTTTCTGAGATGCGGGGCACTACATTTCCCAGAGAACCTCACTTAACAGAACCTGTTTCTCACAACTTTCACTTCCAAGCTGTCCATTGCCATAGAGAGAAGGAAACAACTGATTCCCCCCTGCCCTGCTTCACCTCCTCCTTGGGGGCATGTGTGGGATGTGGAGCAGAGAGCAGGTTAGCGGGTGAGAGTTGGGAAGGGTAAAAATTGCTGGAAGCAATTCTTGAGGCAGCCAGAAGCTCGTTGATCCTCTGGCCCCAGGGTGGTTGCTCCTTCTTCCTGTGGGGCACAAGCCAGTTCTCATGCTCCTAGAGGCAGTGAGTCCTGAGCCATATGGCCAGAGGTGATGGGAAGGCCCAGGATAGGGGTGCCCTGGGTTGAGAGCAGTAGGGGAGTTAGGACATGGAAGCACCCTATGTCCCTGGGTAAAGGCAGTGTGGGGGGGCCACTGGGACTTGGAGTCCCCATAAATGGCTCTAGGTGAGTCCAGCTCTTGATATTGCTCTGGATTTGCTTGTCAACAGGCTCTGGTCCCCTCCTCACCCAAAGTTATCAGGCCTCCCTTCCCCTCCATGTACATGCTGCGTTCACTTTCCCATCCCACTCTCCCTGAAGACTTTGGGAAGTCTTTCTGGATTTTTGTATCCCAGTGCTGGCTCCCACTTTGCTCCCACTGAACCTATGTGCCTCTGTTCCCTCCACAAAGTGAAAAGCTCCCTGCACACAGCAGTTACAATGTAGGCCCTCCTCAAGTGGAGGCTCTGCAGGGTCACTCTGGCCATATGGCCTGTTCCCAGGAAGTCTTTTCCTCTAGCTGTCACCTCACCTGGGTGTTGGGGGTGTGTGTGTGGGGCCATCCAGGTCTTTGGAGCCAGGATCAGCCCCTTTTAAATCATGCCTTGCCATTGGAAACTACTTGCATTTGTTTTTGAAAATGCAATGGTAGCAAGTGGCTGCTGCAAAAGAAAAATTCAGTCTGCCGAGATTTATAAAGGAAAAACTGGATGCTGCCCTCCAGTTCCTTTCCTTGGAGTTGCTAGCTGGAGGTTGCTTTTCAGATCCCACTTCTGAACAGAGGGTTGGTTTAAAATGTTGCTGGTGCCCAGGCCCTGCCAACTTTTTATTCAATTTTAGATACACATATTGCCCTCAGTCAGGCAGGCAATTCTGGTAGCAGACAATCTTAAAGGCCAGTAAATATTAGTAAAGATTTACTTTGAGACTATTAGGTCAGGATATTGCCTGAGCCACCATTGCCTTGACTAAACAATTGGTGCATAGCTTTTATCCCTTGTCAAATCTCAAGATCCATCAGCCATTTGGATCTCCTTGTTTGCACTTTCCTGATAGTAAAAGACCTGCAACCACAGCTGCAGACCCATGGACACCAAGACTCCAGGCATTATGGCTGCAGATTTCTGTGAGTCACAGAGCCAATCCCCCTCTCCACTGGCCCTGCGGCAGTGGCATAGGAACTGCCAGACTCTCTGCACACACAGGCTTTCTGCCCACACACAGCAGTGGCAGCTCTACCTGAATTTGAGCCTGGGTGTGCACACATGGGAAGTTTGTTTCCCTCAATCAGATCCCACGCCCACATAGAGAGACAGTGCTGAATTTAAGCCTGGGGGTGCGAACCCGGGAAGTTTGTTCCCACAGCCAGACCCCGCCCCCAAGCCAGGAGACTGTGCTGAATTTGAGCCTAGGTGCGTGAGCTTGGGGAGTTTGTTTCCTGTGACCAGACCTCACACACAAGCAGGGAGGCTGCACTGAATTTGAGTCTATATGCATGAACTCTGGGAGTTTGTTTCCAGCAACCATACATTGTGCCCAAGCAGGGAGGCTGTGCTGAATTTGAGCCTGGGCATGTGGACTCCGGGAATTTGTTCCCACCACCAGGCTCTGTGCCCACATGGGAAGGCAGTGCTGAATTTGAGCCTGGGTGCACAGACACAGGGAGTTTGTTTCCCGCAGTGCACACCTGCATGACCAGACCCCACACCCACACTGGGAAGCAGTGCCACCTGACTTTGAATCAAAGAAAGCTCCATGGAAAGCTGTTTTCCACAGGGCAGGAGTGGACCTCCTGCTGACACAGTTTGACTGTGCAACCGGGTCCCCCAAGCAGACTGTTTCTCCATGCAAGAGGCAGCACTGAGCACCAGTGACTTGGCTCTGTTTCTCATTGCTGCCTGGGATCCCTGATTCCCAGTGCATTCACACTAAGAGCCAGTGACTCCAATTCTTGGTGCATGTGCACACAGGGACTCTGATTCTCAGCACGATACTAAGCCAAGCAACAGAGACGATACTCAATTCTTGGCATGGACACAGGGGGTCTCTGACTCCTGACACACACTAGGGGACTCTGATTTTTAGCACATGCCAGCAGGGTCTCTGTTTCAGCATGGCACAGGCAGGGTCCCTGATTCTAGGTGCACACACAAGGCCACACTAAGCACCTGTGACTCTGATCCTGGATGAGCGTGGCTCCCACCAACCCACAGCAGCCACATGTCTTGGTGTCAGAGCTCTTCAGTGACACTCAAGGGGTGCAAAGCTTCCACTGCACATGGCCGAGGCCCCTACAACTCGACATTTGAACCTTCTGGTGATAGTCAGATTGGGGAGACAACTAAGCAATCCCCAGAGGAAAGAAAAAGAGGAATCACCAAGAAAGGAAATAAGTGAAATGGAAGCATGCAACATGTCAGAAATATAATTCAGAGTAATGGTTGTACAGTTCATGTACCGGATGGACGAGAAAATCAACAACCTATGCAAAAATTAGGAAGAAATCAAAAGTGATATAGCTATGGAAGGTTTCAACAGTAGACTACAAGAAGCAAGGACTGAATTAGTGAGTTAGAAGATAAAGTACAGAAACTAGTCCAATCTGAACAGCAACTGGAGAAAAAAATTAAAAAGCAGGAGGAAAGCCTAAAGGGAACTTTGGGACAACTCAAAACAAAGTAACATACATATAATAGGGCTGCCAGAAGGACAAGAAGAGCAGCAAGGATTATAAAATCTGTTTGAAGAAATAATGACAGAAAACTTCCCTGATATGGGGAAGAAAAAGTTACACAAGTACAGAGAATCCCAAGCAAGATGAATCCGAAAAGACCCACACCAAGACACATCATAATTACAATGGCAAATGTTAACGACAAAGAGAGAATTTTAAAGGCTGCAAGAGAGAGACAGAGTGTTACCTACAAAGGATCCCTCATCAGATTATCAAATGATTTCTCAACAGAAACGCATCAAGCTAGAAGGGAATGAAAGGAGGTATACAGTGATGCAAAGCAAAGACTGAATCCAAGAATACTCTATCAAGCAAGATTATCAATCAAAATTGAAGGGGAAATCAAGAGATTCACAGACAAGAAAACAAAGGCTAAGGGAGTTTATCACTACCAAGCCAGCAATGCAAGAAAGGCTAAAGGGAATGCTGTAAAAAGAAGAAATAAAAATGTAAGAAGGAACACTGGCACAAAAAATAGAAATGGCTACAAACAAGTACCTTTCAATAATAACTTTAAACATAAATGGACTAAATGCTCCAATCCAAAGACATCAAGTGGCTGAATGGATAAAAAGTATGACCCATATATATGCTGTCTACAAGAGACCCACCTCAGAACAAAGGACTAACACAGATTGAAAGTGAAGGGTAGAAAAATATCTTTTAGGCAAATGGAAATGAAATAAAAGCTGGGGTAGCAATACTCATATCTGACACAATAGACCTCAAAGTGAAGGCCATAATAAGAGATAAAGAAGGCCACTTGATAATACTAAAGGGATCGATATAATAAGAGAATATAACCCTGATAAACATATATGCACCCAATGCAGGAGTATCCAAATACAAAAACAAACAAACAAACAAAAAACAAACAAACAAAACAAAAAAACTCCTGGAAGATATCAAGGGAGAGATCGACAATAATATAATCATAGTAGGGGATTTTAATACACCACTGACATCACTGGATAAGTCCTGTAGACAAAAAATCAGCAAAGTAACAGCAATCCCTAAATGACTCACTAGATCAGATGGACTTAATTGACATCTTCAGAACATTTCCCCCCAAAGTCACGGAATATATGTTCTTCTCAAGTGTGTATAGGACATTTTCAAAAATAGACCACATACTGGGTCACAAGCAAAGTCTCCCCAATTCAAGAATATTGAAATCATACCAACCATCTTCTCAGACCACAATGGCATAGTATCAGAAATAAATTACAATAAAAATCATACAAAAACTCAAACACTTGGAAGCTGAATAGCATGCTATTAAATAATGATTGGGTTACCAATGAAATAAAAGAAGAAATTAAAAACATCCTGGAAACTAATGACAATAAAAACACAACAATCCAAACTCTATAGGACACAATAAAAGCAGTCCTGAGAGGGAAGTTTATAGCTCTACAGGCCTACCTCTAAAAACAAGAAAGAATTGTAGTAAATCATCTAACTCTACAACTCAAAAAATTAGAAAGAGAGCAACAAGAAAAGCCCAGAGTGAGGAGAAGGAAGAAGATAATAAAGATCACAGCAGAAATAAATGACATAGAGCCCCCCCCCCACAAAAAAAAAAAAAAAAACATTACAAAAGATCAATGAAACAAAGAGCTTGTTCTTTGAAAGGATAAACAAGATTGATGAACCTCTAGCCAAGCTCACCAAGAAGCAAAGAGAGAGGACCCAAATAAACAAAATCAGAAATGAAAGAGGTGAAATAACAACAAACCCCACAGAAATACAAAGGATTGTTACAAAATACTATGAACAACTCTATTCCAACAAACTATACAATCAGGAGGAAATGGACAAATTCCTAGAAAAATACAACCTTCTATAACTCAATCAGGAAGATTCTATAAATCTCAATAGGCTGATAAAATGGAAGAAATTGAAGCAGTCATCAAAAAGCTTCCAGCAAACAAAAACAGTGGGCCAGACGACTTCACAAGGGAGTTATACCAAACATACAACGAAGAACTAAAACCTATCCTCCTCAGACTATTCCAAAAAAATTCAAGAGGAAGGAACACTTCCAAGCTCATTCTATGAAGCCAGCATCACCCCAATACCAAAACCAGATAAAGACAACACAATGACAGAGAATTATAGGCCAATATCCCTCTTGAACAAAGATGCCAAAATCCTCAACAAAATTCTATCAAATTGGATCCAACAGTACATCAGAAAAATCATACACCATGACCAAGTGGGATTTATACCGGGGATGCAAGGATGGTACATTATCTGCAAATTAATAAATGTGATAAATCACATAAACAAATTGAGAGATAAAAATCACATAGTCATATCAATTGATGCAGAAAAAGCATTTGACAAAAACACCCTTCCTTGATAAAAACTCTCAGCAAGCTGGGAATAGAAGGATCATACCTCAACATAATAAAAGCCATATATGACAAACCCACAGCAAACATCATACTCAATGGGCAAAAACTAAAACCATTTCCCCTAAGAAGAGGAACAAAACAGGGTGCCCACTCTCACCACTCCTGTTCGACATAGAACTGGAAGTACTAGCCATTGCTATCAGAAAAGAAGAAAAAATAAAAGGCATCCAAATTGGAAAAGAAGAAGTAAAGCTGTCCTTATTCACAGATGACATGATACTGTACATAGAAAACCCTAAAGACTCCAGCAAGAAATTAATAGACTTAATAAATGAACTTAGCAGTATAGCAGGATACAAAATTAATGCCAAGAAATCTATGGCATTTCTATACACAAATAGTGAACTTACAAAAAGAAAGACTAAAAAAGCAATCCCATTTACCATCACACCAAAAAAATTAAGATACCTAGGAATAAACTTAACTAAGGAGATAAAAGACCTATACGCAGAAAACTACAGGACTCTGAAAAAAGAGGTAGAGGAAGACATAAACAGTTATAAAAACATACCATGTACATGGATTGGTAGAATCAACATCATCAAAATGTACATACTATCCAAAGCAACCCCTATTAAAATACCAATGGCATATTTCACAGACGTAGAACAAACTTTCCAACAATTCATCTGGAATAAAGAAAGACCTCAAGATAGCTGCTGCAATCCTAAAAAAGAAGAACAAAGTAGGTGGGATGTCAATACCAGATATCAAGCTGTATTACACAACCACTGTTCTCAAAACAGCCTGGTACTGCACAAGAACAGGCATATAGATCAATGGAATAGAATAAAGGACACAGAAATTGACCCAAACCAATATGCCCAATTAATATTTGACAAAGGATGCATTAACATACAATGGAGTCAACACAGTCTCTTCAATAAATGGTGTTGGAAAAATTGGACAGATACAGGCAAAAAAAATGAAACTAGACCGCCAACTTACACCATACACAAAAATAAACTAAAAATGGATACAGGACTTAAACATAAAATAGGAAACCATAAAAATTCTAGAGGAATCCATAGACAGCAAAATCTCATACATATACTGAAAGAATGTCTTCTCTGATACTGTTCCTAGGGCAATGGAAACTAAAGAGAAAATAAACAAATGGGACTACATCAAAATAAAAAGCTTTTGCACAGCAAAGGAAACCATAAACAAAACAACAAGAAAGCCCACTGCATGGGAGAACATATTTGCCAATGTTATCATGATAAGGGTTTAATCTCCAACATTTACAGGGAACTCATACAAGTTAACAAAAGAAAGATAAACAACCCTATCAAAAAATGGGCAACAGATCTTAATAGATACTTTTGGAAAGAAGACAGAGGAATGCCAAGAGACATATGAAAACATGCTCAAAGTCACTAATTATCCGAGAGATGCAAATCAAAACAACAATGTGGTATCATCTCACACCTGTCAGAATGGCTATCATCAACAAATCAACAAACAAGTGTTGGTGATGATGCAGAAAAAAAGGAATTGTTTACTTCTGGTGGGAATGCAGAGTGGTGCAGCCACTGTGGAGAACAGTATGGAGTTTCCTCAAAAAACTAAAAGCGGAACTCCCATTTGACCCCGTGATCCCACTTCTAAGAATATATCCCAAGAAGCTAGAAATACCAAGCAGAAAGGATATTTGCAACTCTATGTTCATGGCAGCATAATACACCATAGCTAAGATTTGGAAACAGCCTAAGTGCCCATCAGCAGATGAGTGGATTAAAAAACTGTGGTACATCTACACAATGGAATACTACGCTGCGTTAAAAAAAGAAGGAATTCCTACCATTTGCAACTGCATGGATGGAACTGGAGAGCATTATGCTAAGTGAAATAAGCCAGTCATAGAAAGATAAATACCACATGATCTCAATCATTTATGGAATATAATGAACAACATAAACTGTTGAACAAAAACTGATCCATAGACGATGAAGCTTCGATGAGACTGTCAAACCACATAGGGAAGGTGGGGAAGGTTTGGGTAAGGGGGAGAGATCAACCTAAGGACTTGTATGCATGCATATAAGCCTAACCAATGGACACAGACAACAGGAGTGAGGGCACGAGTGGGATTATGGGAGTACTGAGGGGATGAGGACACATATGCAAGATCTTAATCAATAAAGAAATAAAAAAAGAAAAATGTTTTTTAAAAAAACTCCCCAAATGTTGCTTAAAGATCACTTTGGGAGGAAATAAAGAAAAATGCCCTTCAAATATTTAGAAACTGTAATTAAAAGTCAATACATTAGACCTTAAAAAGTAGAAATACAAAAAGAATTGCCTTAAAAATTTAAATGACTTTTTAAAAACTATTAAAGGACATTAGTTAAGACCTTATCTAAGAATCTCCATAGGAAAAATGAAAACAGATCTTTTAATAAGAAGAAATACATGTGCCAATCAATTGGTTGCTTTATTAAAACAGGCCACAGAATCTCATCAGCTTTTACATCAGCCTGCCAAAATGTCTAACCAATTCTCAATCACTCGACAGCAGGCAAAACAGATTATCAAGGAATGTCCCACTTGCATGTTACATATGTCTCAAGGGCCTAATACAGGAATTAACCCTTAAGCATTGATAAGGGACCATATTTGGCAACTGGATGAAACACACTATACTCTTTTTGGATGCCTTGGAGCATTTCATGTCTCTGTAGACAATTATTCAGAGGTCCTATGGGCCACTGCATTTACAGGGGAAACAGCAAAACAGGTTACTAATCATTGCCTAGCTGCTTTTGCCATCATGGGAATGCCAAAAGTTATTAAAACTGATAATGGACCCACTTAAACAAGCTGTCATTTCCTGAAATTTTGTAAAAAGTGAAAAATTCAGCACATTACAGGAATACCATATAATTTCCAAGGACCAGCAATTATAGAACACCAGCTAAAATCCCAACTTGAAAAACAAAAAAAGGGGACTTATGGAGAAATCACCTGTAAGTAGACTACACCAAGCCTTAATTACTTTAACATTTTTCACTTGTGATGCCAATGGCAAGACACCCATGGAAATATACTGGTGTCAGAATAGCCAAAGGAAAATGGTCTGGTTAAATGGAAAGATCCTGAGTCTGGTTTACAGAAGGGCCCTGACCAACTCTTAACATTTGGTCAAGGATATGCTTGTGTATTTCCAGAAAACTTCTCCAAGCCTGTGTGAATTTCTGAAAGAAATATTAAACTTCAACATGGATCCGAGGGAGGAACTGGCCAGGTTAATGAGGACCTTGCACCTGGAGCTGCGCCTTGCAGCTTCAGACAATCAGCTACCCCAGCCACAGAGAGCAGCAGCTCTGAGCAACCCACTGAAGAGAAGGAGTGGGAGGAGGATGAGCCAGACCACAAGCAGCCATGAGGTGAACTGGGGTACTGTGAAGAAGACAGTCCAAAAAGCTGAGCGAATTTAGGAGGAAACTAAAACCCCAAGAACACCTGAGAATGTCTTCCTTGCCATGCTAGTAGTCATCAGCTGTGCGGTAATACTACCAGGAGCAAATGGGGAAGTATATTGGACTTATGTTCCTGAGCCTCCTTGGTTAAGACCTCTTATGTGGGCTGATCCCCTGGCTAATGTAGTCACCAATAATACCAAACTACTAGTCATCCAGGAGGACCACAGGTGGGACAAGGAAGTATATGGGCAAAGTATAATTACGTGGGTGTTGCCAGCCAGCTTCCCTGGGTGTTGCCACAGAATCAAACCACTGTTCCTTTGTTTGTACAATTAAAAAGAGGCTTCTGGATAGCTTGTACACCAAAGGAGGGGGAAGCAAAAGCCCAAATACATCTATTATCACTACTTGCTCCAGGGAGAGGTGCAGAAAATGTAACCTTACTGAGACACCCCCCACACTAAGCCATTATGTAAAAAGTCTTATGAATGGCACCCCACAGAGGAAGAAATTAATTGGCATGATTGTTATAGTGACCACCCCACCAGCAGCAAACTTAATAACAGTTTTTCCTTTGTGGATTGGAGTCCTTACGGGTCTGCGTACAGTAACAATAGCACCCTAAAATGGAAGGAACCACATCATATCAATATGTTGAAGCTAATCACTCCATCTTATGGTATGGAAGAGGATTTGTTGGATCTCAGTTACAACCTGATAATTGGTCCCTACAAAACACACAATGGAAATTAGCTGCTGCACTTGCACCTATAAAATGGTATAGTTTTAACTATAGCTTAGATAATTCCATTTGTACCTTATGGGAACTCCCAATAAGACATGGTGCATATTTGCCACAGCCTGTGTATTTGATTCATTTGTACTCCTCTCAGACTCAATCCAGAGGTGTCTTAATGCTACAAGCCATCTGTATGAGGTGTCATGCACAGGCTGCACACTATCCCATTGTATTAATTCTACATTCCAAAAGGATTCCCTCATGATTTTAAAACAACCTGCTTTCACTTGGGTTCCTACTAACCTAACCCAGTCTTGGGAATATCATCAAACCTACCAACTGTTACATGACATGATAAAAATCTTAAAACTATAAAAAAGATGTCTTGGAATGTTAATTGCAGGAATCTTTGCCCTCGTAATGCTACTTACTTCTGTGGGCATTGTTGCTTCCTCCATGGTACAAACTGTCCAAACATCTCACTTTGTACAAAACATTAAGGAAAATGTAACTAGGACCTTGTCTATAAAAAAAGAATTGATAGCCAGTTTGAGATAGAATTATCAGCACTAAAGTCTAGTCTTGTGGATAGGTGATAAAATCCACAGCTTAGAGCAAAGAATATCTTTGCAGTGACATTATAATTTTTCCCAGATTTGTGTTACCCCTGTTCCCTATAATAGTACCTTACACCCTTGAGAATCAATAAAAAAAATCACCTTCTTGGTGCTTGGGGTAAAGGTAACACAACCCTTGATATTTTAGAATTACAACAGCATATTGTACAATTATCCCAAGCAAACTTACAAAGTAATTCCTTCGAAGCCTGGCAACAATTTAAAAAGGACCTGAAAGAATTTAATCCCTTCCATTGGATTTCCTTACATTTGCCTCTTAGCATAACCACTATTGCCTGTCTCATTCTTGTTCTCATATGTTTATTTCTAGTCTGCAGATGCAGAATGAAGAGTCTTAAAAGGACTTGAACCCTTCAGGCCTCACTTTTCAAGATTTATTAAGGAAACAAAAAGGGGGAGATGCTGGAAGCTACCCATTGTCTATACTATCAGGAAAGTGCAAATAAGGAACCCAGAAGGCTGATGGACCTTGAGCTTTGGCAAGGGCTAAGCACCAATTGTTTAGTCGAGAAAATGGTGGAGAGTTGGACAAGGAGACTACCAGCCACAGTTAGGGTGTCTTGTTTTCCCTGGAGGGGTGGGGGCAAGAGGAAGTAGCACAGAAGTTGGTCTGGCCAGGGTCAGTTGCGTAGTTCCCGCCATGTGACCTTTTCACCTTGGACTCCACACATGCCAGTGAGGGGCTGACAGCTGTGAAATGGGCAGGGGAGATGGTCACCCTGCTATTTGTGTACTCCTTTACTTACTCCACACATCTGCACCATGCCTTGTGCCTGTGCGCTCCTCTGTATGAAAACAAAATTACTAAGCTATAATTCACATACCCAGGCAGTGTACAATTTGTGGAGTTAATAGGCTGTATTCACAAAGTTGTACAACCAACCCCGGTGCTATAATTTGATCATTTCCAAAGAAGCACCATGCCCAGGAGCCCTCAATCCCTCTTCTTCCCCCTTTTAATGTCTACTAATCTACTCTATGTCCATGGATTTGATAATTCTGGGCATTTCCTTGAATGGAATTATACATTAAATGGCTTTTTATGAGTAGCGTCATTAAGGACAGTGATTGCTCACTGAGCTGTCCTTAGGTTGTGTGACTGTAAGGTAACAAAACCACTTTACCACAGGCTAATTGATATAAATTAGAGTTAATATCATTTGTGCTATAGTGAAACAATGTTGAACAAAACATCATTTGAAGACCTGCTGCATGATGACAGCACCTCACACATTCTTATACTATCTAATAAAGAGGGAATATGCTAATTGACTGCAATGCCCTCAAAGATGGCGATGCCCACAGCCACAAGATGTTGGCGGCCAGTCCCCTCAGCCCCCCAGCTGCCCAGGGCCGACCTGAGGTGCAGGCAAGACTCTAGTGTTGGCTGCCCAGCCTCTCTGGGCCGTCTGAGTCTCAGGTAACCAGGGCTGGCTGAGGCTTGCACTGATGGCAGGGGGCATCATCTTCTCCTGATTGCCAGGTCGCCTCCTGCGCCTGAGGGCTCCTGGACTGTGAGAGGGGGCAGGCTGGGCTAACAGATGCCCCCTCCAGTGCATGAATTTTCATGCACCAGGCCTCTAGGATATACTAATAAAATGGTAATATGCTAATTAGACTGGATAGACCAGATGTTTTCTGGATAGCCTTCTGAACGGTGTTCTGGACAAAGTCATGGTGCGGGGGAAGGCGGGCAGGGCAGAGGCAGTTAGCAGCAATCAGGCCAGCAGAGGATAGAGGTTAGGGGTGATCAGGCTGGCAGGGAGCAGGGGAGCAACTAGGGGCACTAGGCAAGCAGACAGAGACAGTTAGGGGTGATCAGGCAGGCAGGCAGAGGCAGTTAGCAGTGATCAGGCCAGCAGAGCAGAGTGGTTAGGGGTGATCAGGATGGCAGAGGAATGAGGGCATCAGGCAGGCAGGCAGAGTGATTAGGGATGATCAGGCATGCAGGTGAGCAGTTAGAAGCTAGTGGTCCTGGATTGCTAGAGGTTTAGGCAGTCAGTCATCCCCCAAGAGGTCCTGGATTGGAGAGGGTGCATGACGGGCTGAGAGACCACCCCCAACCCTTGTGCACGAATTTTGTGCACTGGGCCGTTAGTGGTTAAATAACATTCCATTGTGTGGCTATACTACATTCTGTTCATTGGTGGATATTTTGGAGAATATTATTTGCTATTCTGAACAATGATGCTGTGAACATACATGTGCATGATTTCATGTAGAAAAACATTTCCATTGCTCTTGGTTATGTACTCAGTATGGTGGAATTGTAGGGTCATATAGTGAGTCTGAGCCTTTGCTGAAATGACACACCACCTGTTTCAACAGGGAATTTATGTAGGGAACTGAACCTGCTTCAATGATTCATGGCAGTAGGAATTACAGGGAACAGTGCTCACTCCCAGAGCTGTGGGAACAAAGGGATGAGGTTAGAATGATGACAGTAGAAACTCAAAGGAGGAGCTGGAATCCAGGTACCTGGGTAGGGGCCTCTGCTGGATGGTGTTGGGGTCTCCCTGGGGCCCTGATCAAGCCAGTTCTGCCCATGTTGGAAAAGCCATAAACTGTATTCAGCTCCTGCTCAGGAAACCCCTGGCTCTCTGGTTTTCTATGGATGGCTGTGAGGTACAGGTGGGTCTGAGGATGCCTGTCTGTGGGCCCTGTGGGTTTTTGGCATTAGTGCTGGGTTATTTTCTAACCTGCTGCCAATATCCTGGATTGCCATCTCCTGAGCAATGGCCAGTATTTGCCTTTTACTTCAAGGTCTGTCCCTGGTCCCAATGCCAAGCTTCCCACTGAGAAGATGCTTAGATGACACTGTAAGAGACTGTGCATCATACCTGTGTGGACGTGGGGCCAGCCACCTTCTGATCACTGAAGAGACTCAGGCCTGACCCTCATGGGATCCTGTGGGACCTGTATGGTTATGTTCACTCAGCCTTGAAGGGGCATGGTCTCAAGTTCGCCACAGTTCCTGTTTGCCTGACAACTCCTGAGGTTGTCCCTGCCCTTACATGGTCTCAGCCCCAACATGGGCTCTGACCTCCTCTAGGTAGTCTTGGAGACAGGTGTTCTGATGCTGTCGGGTCCAGAGGCAGGCTGCCACGCTCTCCCTTGGCTGTCCCAGCATGTTCAGGGTTCCCACTGATTCACTAGAAGAAACCACAGAATTCAGCAAGCCTGTTACACTCATGGTGACATCTTATTGAGTGAAGGAGACAGATTAGAGTTGGCAACAGAAAATGTGCTCAGTCTGGGAGATGGCAGGCACAAGTGTGCATTGTTTCCCTTCTTGAAATAATGCTGAAGTGTCCCAGCAGTGGAGTATGACAACACACAAGAGATTTTCAACCAGGGAGCCTTGCCCAAGCTGTCGTCCAGGGTTTTTATGGTGGCCACCCACATAGGCATAGAGCATGACTGACTTTAGTGACTCAGTCTCAGCTCCCCCAGAGGACAACCTGATACAGTGTGTCCCAAGGTCACAGCCACAGTCACATGGTTAACATCAACTACCTGGTGTGGTCCAAGGCCTTAGGTAAATAGGTAGAATATCCCAAAGGCTTAAAGGTGACTTGCCACAGCAGGAAGTGACCTTTGTAACGTGGAAACAAAGGTGGGGTCTGGACCCCTCAGGCCCACTCAGTGGACCCTTTTACTATGCACACAGCAGTGGTGAAAGAAAGATTCTAATGACTTTCCTTGGTGTTTCAGTGACTTGGTGTGGGGATTCAAGCCTGGTAGTCAAGGACAATTAAAGCAGAGGCCTTGTCAATACACTGGACTGTCTAAGTCCACTCTGTCCCTAGGCTAAGATACCATACACAGCTGCAAGGCCACAGCGATCTCATTGTATGTACACTGTGCCCTTCTAGAGCCAAATGATTGATGTCATTGTTGGCTAAGGGCCTCTTTTGTCTAAACAGTAATATACATGTTATTGATCAGCCAGTGAGCTAGAGGAAAAAGAGGTGAGAGCTCAGACAGAGCTGAAAGCTTGTACTGCTATGATGTAAGGCTAAGAGCTCATAGCTCAGATAGAGCTACCATGTTAACCAGCCAGTATGCTGGGCAGGGGAGACAGATGAAGCTACTGAGTCAGAGAGGCTAGAGAAGCTGCTGAGGCAGAGAGCTTAGGTATTGCTACGAAGTGAGGTGGTAAATCTAGGGGGGCAGCACGCGGCTGCTCAGAAAATAACTGTGGGTACAGAAACTAACACTGTTTTGTAGAAAAGATATGTATTTACCAGCCAATGTAGGGCTGGCTATATGGGATTGTTGTTAAGGACTGTCTTGTTTGATGGCTGTGTGGCCACTAGCTTTTACAATAAAGACTCATTCTTATATACCCACAGTCTCTCATGGCTTCTCTGTCTAAGACCTGGCATCCAAGAAGGTCCAGCCCCAGGCGAAAGGGCTTGGACCCAACACCTAGAAATTATGAGCAGAGGATAAAGGAGGAACTTGGACTAAGTTCCCAACAGTTAGTACAGTGGGCAGTGTTTGAGAAGGAACCTGCCCTGGAATAGTCGGGAAGAATTTAGAAGAATATATGGACTCAGAGCAACTCAGAGCAGCAGTGCTGAGCAGTACTCTTGTAGGCTCTGACACTTGGTTTTCAGGGCCTGGGGTTTACTGCTGAGGTACATATGTGTGTGTGGCCCAGAGGGGCTGACACGGCCATGCCTTGTCAGCCCAGGTTGGTGCAAACAGTACTTGACCCTTAATTGCTGATCGATAGTTTGGCCTTGATGCCTGATCCCAATGTCCTCCAGGTGGGCTCAGGACACTAACATGCCCCTCTTCCTTAGGGCTGGCCCAGGCCCCTTCCAAGAGCCAGCAGTCTGGAGAGATGGCAAAGCCAACAAAGCCTGTCAGAGATGGAGCTCAGGTGAACTGAGTCCGGCTAAGTCCGTATGCCACATCCTGCTGCCCCAGACTTTCCTCACCCTCAAGCTGTGGTACAGCAGTGCCTAGCCTCCCTGATCCCGGGCTTGGCCCAGTAGCCTGCCTTGCCATCTTTCCTGCTTGCCTCAGGCTCACATTGCATGACTAGAGGATTAGGAGCTTGGGTCTAAGGACTCCGGAGCCAAAATCCAAAGACACAGGAGTGAGGTAGGGATGCAGGCAATATTGCCAATCTCAACTTATTCTGGTTGCCATGAAGTTAAGGTTTTTATCGTTGGCACCCAGATCACAATGCGACATGCCATCATGTGTGCCCAGAGGACACTGGGGGCACAAGTGGCCATGTGGCCACAGAAGGGGCTAGACTGTCCCGACCCGCGAGACAACAATAGGGGAACGAAGAGACACCCTAAAAGAATGAGACAAACAAGGGACACGAAAGAATGGAGGCAAGACAGTGTTCTGATCAAGCCTCTCTATTTTATTCAAGAAGGCCGCTTATAAGCAGTCAGCGAGGGAAGGAGGGGCAGGGCATACTACGTAATGGGGTATGTCAGTAACTGATTGGCTAGCGCTGAGGCTGGGAAATGGTAGTCCGTGGGCGGGGAAACTCTGGGTGGCGCCTTTACTTTGGCGGGCAGTTTAACGCTTGACCGATCTTATTGAGGATTATCCAGCTGTATGGTTAAAGTTTTTCCATGGCCCCTGACATCTCCTTTTCTGTTTCTTAAAGGAGGTGGGCTTTAACCGAGCGAGGGAGTAGTGACCCGGCTCCTCCCGTGGGTTTCCCAAGCCCACAAGCAATGGCTCTCGGTATCTTTTGGGGAGGAGAGGCAGAGCCTGGAAGAAAACTTTTTTGATAGATACCAACCTCTATGCAAGCCAGGTATACTCTCAGGGAAAACCAGAGGGGGTCGAATCTTTCTTAGACCGAGCCTGGGAAGAGGGGGTCGAAAGTTATGAGACCTTCCCTTGCAATACTTTGTTCTGTACTCAGCTCGGTGCCCATACCTGTCTCCTTGTCTTTTAAGGAGTAGGTAAGTATACCTCTGGTCTATATACTGTACCTCGTTGGGAGGGGGCCATGATGTAAGGTATAGTCTGCATCTCGGTCAGCTAGCACCAGGCGGTGGTAATGTACTTGGATGGGTTTGGCTATGAGGGACTCCGGAAGTCCAGCCTGAATAAATTTTACCTTTATTTGTGAAGGTAATAAGGAGTCCATTGCAGGGCTGTCGTGGCGTTTTTGGGTTATGACCTCTAAGTGGATAATTATCACAATTATTTATGGTCAGGGGATCTCTAGAAATAGATATAAGGGCATCAGGTTTTGTTGTTAACCAAGGTGCTTGTGATTCGCATCCCCAAGCGGCACAAAAGGCGGATTCGGTGCCTCCACATTGTCTAGCTCTTTCTCTATTACCTCGTGTGCTGGGGCAGACATAAAATTCTACCTTGCCCTGACTACAGGGGTACCTGGTGGGCCCTGGTTCCATGATATCTGTGAGATTGAATTTGAGAGTGGGGAAGAAGGTATCTAATGGGGTAATGCATGTGGTGGAATATAGTACTTTACCATCGAGATATGAGGTGACAGACCATGTTTGGTTGAAGGGTTGATGACGACTGCAGCTGACAGCGGCGATCGTTAGGAAGATGATGAGAGATGTAGCCATTGAGTGATAAATCTACTGTCTTTCTGGATCCCAGCAGGGGCAGAAAAGTTTACCTCCTGGAACAAGCCTTGGGTTTCGGCGGCACTCGTAGAGGGCAGTGACAAAGATGATAAGCAGGATAAGAATGATGATGACCCAGATGTACCAAAGCATTTCCAGTGGTCACTTCTCAGTCCGGCTAGGTGTTGTATTTTTTGTATCTTTACAACGATCTGTCTCACGGGCGGGCGAAACCGTGGCGATCCGGATGCCGAATCTTCACTTGCGAGTCAATACTGCCCGGCAACTCAAAGGGGTGCCTGGCCAGGCGCTTCGAGCAGACGTTCTCGCAGGGGGTCCCCAAGTTGCCCCACTTTGGGCGCCAGACTGTCCCGACCCGCGGGACAACAACGGGGGAACAAAGAGACACCCTAAAAGAATGAGACAAACAAGGGACACGAAAGAATGGAGGCAAGACAGTGTTCTGATCAAGCCTCTCTATTTTATTCAAGAAGGCCGCTTATAAGCAGTCAGCGAAGGAAGGAGGGGCAGGGCATACTACGTAACGGGGTATGTCAGTAACTGATTGGCTAGCGCTGAGGCTGGGAAATGGTAGTCCGTGGGCGGGGAAACTCTGGGCGGCGCCTTTACTTGGCGCAGTTTAACGCTTGACCGATCTTATTGAGGATTATCCAGCTGTATGGTTAAAGTTTTTCCATGGCCCCTGACACTAGACTACACTCCTGCATCCAGGGATCCATGTCCATGTTGCCTTGGTATTGGCTTTGCTTCTCTTGGGCTAAGTGCAGCCCAGCCTGACCCCAGCAGGCTCCTCTTCCCCAGCTCACTTTAGAAAAGTGAGTATTTTTTAATTAATTTTGTTCCAGGATGATCGAAAGAGACACTGTCCTCCCATTTTGCATTATAAAGTAATTCAAACCTTAACCAAGGTATATGAAGTTGAAGGCTCTACCCACTTACCTCTCTGGTGATGGCAGTGCTAACTGGGTATGTCCTTCTGCCTGGCCTCTGTACACATGCAGAGCACACACACACACATGTGAGTGTACAGCCATGCAGAGGTCTCTCAGGAAAGGCCACAAATTCTTTGCACTCCACAGCCTTCTCCTCTTCTAACGCTAGTGCCCTTCTGTGACACCCACAGTTTCACAGTCTCAGCGACACTGCGGAGCAATTTTCCTGGCCCCACAGTGGCATGTGGGCCCCTAGCCCTTTTTCCTCCACAGAATAGGGCCTTGTTCTAGTCCAGGGCCTGCCTATGATCGACAGTACCTACAGTCTCCAGCTTCTGGGTGTTCCTGTGGCCTCTGCCCTGGTACTGAGCAAGTGGGAAGTCTGCCTCCTCTCTAGTTCTCACCGTAGCCCCGTGAGGTGGTTCCTGTTGGCCTGGAAATTGGAGCCCTGTGGGTCACAGCAAAGGTCTCCTCCTTTCCAGAAGGGTTTCCTTCATGCAGGGGCCTCTGAGGTCTGTGATGCCATACAATTTACCAGGATGGCTCTACCCATGAGACAGGGACCAAAGTTTGTCTTTGTCACGGGGCACCTATGTGTGTGGTCCTGTTGGGTAACTCAGAGACTTCCCCAGAAGCACACAAGGGTGGAGGGAAGGTCAGCCAAGGATGTTCCAGGATCTCCTGCCTGCTGAAGGGGGAGGTGTGTCACCACTTGCTATCCTTACCCTGAATGCCAGGCCTGGGGCTTCCTGAGATACAGCCACACCTGGGAACCCCTACAGGTTCCTGAGGATTACAGGGCCAGAATTCATCCAGCAAGTAGTGACCTCTGACCCCATGTAGCCTGGCACATCCTACTAAAAGGGAGACTTGTTAGGAATCTCCCAGGTTTTACTCAAGCTCCTGGGCCCTTCATACCAGTAAACATCTTGTGGTTTTACAGATGCCAGTGGCACTGACAGCAGGCTCAGGGCAGGAACCCAAATATTCCTCCATGACATCAAGAAAGATCAGTTCAGCTTGGATAGAGCCGTGCTGCCCCCAGTCTCAGCCCAGAGGCCACAAAGCACCATCCAGTGTGGAGGTGCCAAGTGAGACTGCAAAGCCATCAGCCTGCAGGCGAAGCTGGATGTACTGCAGTGCTTCAAGGCTGGAGAGAAGCTCAGCAGGATGGGTGGGCACTGGGGCTGTCTGTGTCCATGGTGGCCACCATTTGTGACAACAGACAAGATCCAGGTGAGCTCCCAGGTGGCCACCCTTCAAGCTGCACTCAGATTGACCTGCAGCCTCAGCCTGGTGATGGAGAACATGGAGTGACTGCTGAGCATGTGAATCGAGGACCAGAACCAGCGCAACATGCCCATCAATGTGGCACACATCCAGGAGAAGGCCTGCAGCCTGTTCTGTGACCTCCAATGGGAGTGGGACCAGGATGCCTATGCCAATCTTCCAGGCCAATCTCACGCTTCAAGTCACGCCAAGCCTACAAGGCCTGGTGGGGAGTAGCCTGGCAGCAGTGACTATCCAGTGCAGGGGAGGTGCGTAAGCTCCAGGCATTGCTGCGCAGGGGGAACTAGGAGGGAAGCTGGGCCATGTCAGAGCCAAGGGCTCTGAGTTGATAGATTCTTGTGAATCCTGCTTACTAACAAATACACCAAGTGTCAGGGCAGGTTCCTTCTTAAACCCTGCTCGCTACACTAACTTAATGCCAGGTGATATCCAGAATCTAGAAGGTTCAGGAATCTGGTGAAGGCACTGTGGCATAAATTAATAAAGAGACTAGAAATATAATATAAATTTGTAATCCATGGGGGAGCTTAGCTGTAGAAACCAAGTTCTCTGAATCTCTAGACCTCTAGCTCTTTATTAACACAAATTGCCCTAAAGCAAAGTAGATATACATATCAAAAGGTAAAGTGTGGGAACTGACTTTGGCTGTTCAGGTGTTTGGCCAGCAGGAGGCAATAACATGTAGATTAAAAGACCCTCAGCTATCTAGCAATAATATATGCAAATATTTAGGTGTGGGGAAATGCCCTTAGCTATTCCAGAAGCAGGTAATATGTATTCAGCCCCTGCTGAAACCCCAATTTCCATCAACCTTCTTGCATTTATGACATGCTAGAATTAGCTTCTGGCACTAGCTGTTAGGTTCGAGCCCCTCTATCAGGAGCTGGACTTTCTTGGATGCTGGGTGATAGATGAAGGAGCCATGAGACATGGGTGTATAAGAATGAGTCTTTATTGTAGAGGCCAGTGGCTATAAGCCATTAGACAAAACAATTCTTCATAGCAAAGTCTCATGCAGGCAGCCACACATCAGTTGATAAATGAATACATCTTTCCTACAAAGCAATAGTAGCATCTGTACCCACAACCATTATCTAAGCAGCTGCACACTGACTCAGGACCTACCATCTCACATAGTAGCAGCACTTGAGCTCTCCCTTAGAGATATAGCCTCAGGAGCCTCTCCAGCTTATCTCACCTCTCCCAGCCTTTTCCCCAGCACACTGGCTGGTTAACATGTATGACACTAGTTAGACAAAAGAAGCTTCTTTCCAAGTAGTGACCTGTTGTGCAACTGCACATAGTCCTTGGACATTCTGATTAAGATTCCCATGTTCAGAGTGGCCTTGGCCAAACAGTGTACTATCAACAAGGCCTTTCATGCTCTGAGTTGCCTTGACTATTCAGCGACTCTGGAATAGTTCCTACAGACCTTCAGGTTTTCAGCATCGATGATATCAGGCTTTTCTGGAATTGACTGCCCAATAGGACACTCCTGTCTGTGGAGGACAAGTCGGCCCCTGGGTCCAAAGGTTCTCAAAGAGGTCCCAACTCTGCCACTCAGAGGCAGCACAGCAGGTGACATCAAGCTGAAGCTGCTATTGGTATACCCCTCCCAGGCGTCAAGGGTGCTCAGAGGCCTCTCTAGGCACAACCTGCCTGTGTTGTGGTGCTAGCACAGGAAGGCCAGGGTGACCATGAGCCTCTTCCAGGAGTGACTTCTGCACTTCATCTGTCTGTCTGTGGAGAAGTACCGTTCCCAGCACAGCCTCCAGCACAAGGCACTTCTCATCTTGGACAGTACGCCAGGCCATCCCAGGAACCTGGACGACCTCTCGGACCACTTGCATGTGGAGTACCTGCCCAAGTGCATCATGGCCCTCATCAAGCCCTTGAACCAGGATGTTGTTTCAACCTTCAAGGCCTGCTACCTATAAAGGGTCTTTCTTCTCTTGGTGGCTTGGGTGCGGGGGTGGTGGAAGCAGATGTTGTAGAGCTGCAGCACAGCCATTGGGCTGACCTGTCCAACACTGAGCTAATGGTGCTGGAGCAGGAGCGTGCTGCAGGGGAGGAGGACAAAGACAGCTCCCAGCCCCATGACAGCTCACAACCATTGGAAAGGACCTGGTGTACTTCAATGCTGGCCTGCAGATCTTTTATGACAAGGACCTCAATCTAAAGCCCAGCCTCAAATCAACTGGGGTGTCAACAGCATGATCGGTTGCTATTGGCAGCTCCTCAAGGAAAAGAGAGGCCCAAGTAAGAGGCCCAGGGGTATGTGTGCTAGGGCTCAGGACTGTGGGGAGCAGGTCCCATTTCCATCTTTCATGTGAGAGGTACTCTAGTCAGAATGTTTCCTTTTCATCATATCCCCCAATTTTTAAATCAGAAAATAATTTATTATCACAAGTGAATTTGCCAAATACATGGTTTCAAAATGCCTGATGAATTCCTTGGACCAAAGTGACCTAGACTTCCTAGTGGAAGCCTATGAGAAAGCCAGGATCACTGTGCAGCAATCTGCCCACCCACCTCTAACCACCAGCTCCATTGCACTGAGCTGTTCCTCTCATTAGAAGTAGGGTCTTGGAGTGGGTGGACTTCCAATCAACAGAGAGGCTATACTTGTTGTCTGAACCTCTCACCTTTCAGCTGGGCTTTAGACCATACAGAGAGCAAAGGCTGATCCCAGAGGAACCCCAAAATGCCTGGGGTCTAGAAAGAGGGCCTAGGTGGAATGGGTACCTGGTCACATACTTCTCAGTGTTGCTCCTACAGTGCTTCTTGTCATCCTGTTTTTTCCTTCCAAAATGATCTGTGCCTGGCTGAGTGGCTAGGGAGTAGAAGAGACTTCATGGTGCATGAGCTAGTGAGGCATCCCCTGTGGGGGGCATGCTCATGTATGCAGGTCCCTCTGTCCACGTCTCCTCCTCTCCTCTCTCCCTGTTCTCTATGCCCCACATGTCCTCTCTCCACTGCTGATTCCATGGGTTTATTCCAGGTTATGGTGGCATTTGAGACAAAGTTCCAGATCCCATGTGAGAAAGCCAGGGGTCACCCTGTGCCCCACAGAAGGAAGCCTGGGAGATATGACCTGTCTGGGTATCAGCTATGGGTTAGCCTTAGGTGAGTGGGTCCTTGCTGGCAGGGGCTTTTACCTGAGCTGGCTGTCCTTCCACAGGAGGTGGGGACAGCTATATCCAGAATTGGTTAGGGGCTAAACTTGGTCTGAAGGCTTTGCTGGGAAGAGCAGATGTCCACAAGTCTTCCATCTGCCCACCATACACACCTGTGAACATCTGGCTGAGGTACAATCAGACCTGATCTTAGATCACTCATGAAGCGAGCACTTCCTGTTGGCTGGACCTCTTCTACCCAAGCAGGTGACTTTTCTCAGGTGGCCTTGATGACCTGCAGCTCTGGGCTCTGTTGGGAGTGGCCACCTTGAGTGTCTCTCAGGGTACAAGGGTTGCTAGTCAGCTCCTCCTGTTTGTATGTCTGTAACATCCAGTGTAGAATTGGAGTAACGTGAGAGACTGGCTTTAAACACCTGATAATCAGGTAAGGGAAGCCCTGACATTAGATGACCATGGGGCATGTAGCCCATCATAGAGGAGTCTAAGCCTGCTAATCAGCGAGTGTCCACCTGCCCTGGATGGGAGACCTAGCTGAGCATTGTCAGTAGATGAACCTTCTCTGCACTTGCATTTTCAGTGGTAGAGCTTCCTGCTGTCATAGCTCCTAAACTCTCCAGGGAAGACCTCGTGCATGATGCCAAGTGACAATTTTATTGTTTTAGCCTTTTATTGTCTAAAAAGTGTGAAGTCAATTCCATTTTATTTCACAAGAGAGAAGGACAACGCGGTAGTCACACACGTGAAAACTGCCCAACTCAAGAAGAGGAAGTCCTCCCTGTAGCTCTGCTGGTTGAAGCGATTCGATGTTGTTTGCATTAGGGATTAGGAGATGCTGATTGTGCCCCTTGGAAGGCAGCAACAGCTTTTGCTATTCAGTCATCTCAATGACAGGACATGCTCTACATGCTGCAGGAGGCTCCTGTCAGCACTGGGCTTGACAGGAAGCTCAGGGTGCTGGCCAAACTGAACAAAACCTACAGGAATGTGGTGAGGCCTGGTGCTTGCTGCAGCTGGAGCAGGGGACCAGGTGGAACTCATGGACATGTAGTCTTGAGTGAACAGCTATTTTGGTGGTGGCCGTAGCTCCTCTAGCTGGCATTGTAAGAGGGTGCTCTGAACCCTCATAAAACAAAGATTCTGTGCCCAAATATGTTTAGAAAATGCTGCATGTTCTACTCAACCTTTACATCTAGAGGTTAATTTGTGGTCCCTTCCACATCCCACAAAAACTGCAGGGCACCTCACCAGCTCCATAGGAGTATGTCCACATACGTTTAATCTAGAATGTTCCAAATAAGGTCTAATTTTTCTGGAGGGGGCAAAGGGTGCTTGCAATGAACTGTGTAAAAGATTCCCCACATTCATTGCACTCAAAAAGGCTTTTACCAGGTGTGGACTCTTACAGTCAATAAGAGAAGTTCGACTAAAGGTTTTTTTCAGATTCATTGCATTCAAAATCTTCTCTTTGGTACCACATGTCTGTTTGAATAAAGAATGTTCTCATCACAAAAGTGTGCCTCAGTGGTTGAGCATCAGCCCATGAACCAGGAGGTTATGCTTCGATTTCCAGTCAGGCACATGCCCAGGTTTTGGGCTCCATCCCAGTTGGGGATATGCAGGACGCAGCTGATCCATGTTTTTTCTCACTCCATCCCTTCCTCTCTAAGGTAAATAAAAACATATTTTTTAAAGAGAGAATGTTCTATGAATAGGCTTTTCCACAGTCACTCCATAAACCTGGTTTATTTCTAGTATGAGCCCTGCAGTGTCACCCTGACTGGCAGGCATCAAAGTTCTGAAATCTCTTTCCTGTAGGTATACTGGGCTTACAATGGAAATGACAATACTGGTAACCTTCCTATTCATCACAAATATTCCATAGCTTTCACTTGCCCAGATTTCTATCCTGAGTTACCCTCTACTTCCTAGCCCCTAAACTTTTGCACTTCCCAGCCTCATATGCTTGGGCCAAGAAAGCACAGCTCACAAGCCATGCACTGGCCTTACTGGACAGGGTCAGGCAGGGGGAACACAGTACACAAGACATGCACTGGCCCAAGCTGGACAAGGTCAAGTGGGGGGAACACAGTTCACAAGACATGCACTAGCCCCAGCAAGACAAGGCCAGGCTGGGGGACAAAGTTCACAACACATCTACTCATCCTAGTTGGACAAGGACAGGTGGGAAAAACACAGGTCACAAGACATGCACTGGCCTCACTGAACAAGGTCAGGCTGGAGGAACACAGTTAACAAGATATGCAATGGCCTCACTGGAAAAGGTCATGTGGGGGAAACACAGTTCACTGGACATGCACTGGCCTCACTGGACAAGGTCCAGTGGAGGAAACACTTGACAAGCCATGCATTGGCTCAAGCTAGACAAGGTCAGGTGGGAGGAACACAGTTCACAAAACATACACTGGCCTCACTGGACAAGATCAGGATGGAAAACACAGTAAAAAAAACATGCATAGGCCCCAGCTGGAAAAGGTCAGGCTGGGAAACACAGTTCACAACACATTCACTGGCCACATTGGCCAAAGTCAGGAGAGGTGGCACAGTTTACAAGGCATGTACTGGCCTCACTAAACAAGGTAATGCTGGGGAACACAGTTCACAAGACATGCACTAGCCTCATAGGCCAAGGTAAGGTGAAAAAACACAGTTCATAAGCCATGTACAGGCCTCAATGGAGAAGATCAGGTGAGAGGGAACAGAGTTCACAACCCATGCACTTGCTTCACTGGGTAAATTCAGGAGGAGAAAACACAGTTCACAAGAAATGCCATGGCCCTAGCCAGACAAGGTTGGGGCAGGAGGAGGCGGGAAACACAGTTCACATACCATGCACTGGACTCACTGGACAAGATCAGGGTGGGGAATACAGTTCACAAGACATACACTAGCTCCAGCTAAACAAGATCAGGTAAGAAAACACAGTTCACAAGACATGCATTGGCCTCACTGGACAAGGTCAGCCATGGGTACACAGTTCACAAGATATTTACTGGCCCCAGCTGAACAAGGTCAGGCAGGGGGGACACAGTTTATAATCCATGCCCTGGCCAAAACTGGACAAGGTCAGGTAAAGATAACATAGTTTATAAGACATGCCATGGCATTAGCTAAACAAGTTCAGGAGGGGAAACACAGTTCACAGACATGCACTGGCATCACTGGACAAGGTCTGACGTGAGGAACACTGTTGATAAGCCATGCACTGGCTCCAGGTAGACAAGGTCAGGCATGGAAAACATAGTTTACAACACATGCACTTGCCTGACTGGCCAAGTTCAGGTGGGGGAACACAGTTCACCATCTATGCACTGTTGTCACTGGACAAGGTCATACGGGGAAAATACAATTCACAGACACACACTGGCCCCAGCTGGTCAAGGTCACATGCAGAAAACACAGTTCACAAACCATGTACTGGCCTCACTGGACAAGGTCATGTGGGAAAAACACAGTTCCAAGACATGAAATGGCCTCAGTGGATCAGGTCAGGTGGGTGGAACACAGGTCACAAGACATGCACTGGTCTCACTGGTCAAGGTCAAGCTGGGGGACATAGTTCATAAGACATGCACTGACCCTAGCTGGATAAAGATAGGCAGGGGAACACAGTTCACAACCCATGCACTGACTGAACACAGTTCACAACCCATTCACTGACTGGACAACCCATGACCTCACTGGACAAGGACAGGCTGAAAACACAGTTCACAAGAAATGCCATGGCCTTAGCTAGACAAGGTTCGGCAGTGGAAACACAATTCACAAGGCATGCACTGCCCACCCCCACCAACTGGAGGCCAGTCAGGGGAACACAGTTCACAATCCATGCACTGACCTCACTGGACAAGGTCCAGAGGGGGGGAACATAGTTTACAAGACTTGCACTGCCCTCTCTAAACAAGGTCAGACTGGGGAACACAGTTCATAAGACATACCCTGGCCTGACTGGCCAAGTTCAGGCAGGGGAACACAGTTCTCAAGACATTAATCGGCTTCAGTGGACCAAGTTAGGTGGGTGAACTAGGTAACAAAACATGCACTGGCCTCACTAGACAAGGTCAAGCTGGGAAACACAGTTCACAAGACATGCACTGTCCCCAGCTGGATAAGGTAAGGCAAGGGAACACAGTTTATAAGCCATGCACTGGTCCCAGTTGGGCAATGGCAGGTGGTGATACACAGTTCACAAGGCATGCACTGGTTTTACGGCACAAGGTCAGGCTCGGGGAACACAGTTCACAAGACATGCACTCGCCCTAGCTGGTCAAGGTCATATGGGGGAAACAGAGTTCACAAGACTTTCACTGGCATCACTGGATGAGGTCAGGCTGGGGAACACAGTTCACCATCTATGCACTGTCTTCACTGGACACGGTTATACGGGGAAAACATAGTTCATAGACATGCACTGGCCCCAGCTGGTCAAGGTCACATGCAGAAAACACAGTTCACAAGCCATGCACTATCCTCACAGATCAAGATCAAGTGGGAAGGAAAAAAGTTCACAAGACATGCATGGCCGTAGCTGGAGAAGGTCAGGTGCAGGAAATAAAGGTCAAAAGTCATTTATTGGGCCTATCCTGGCAAGGTCATGTTGGGGAACACAGTTCACTATCCATGCACTGGCCCCAGCTGGACCAGTTCAGGCTAGGGGAACACAGTTCAGAAGACATGCACTGCCCTGAGCTGGAAAAGGTCAATCAGTGGATACAGTTCACAGGACAAGCACTGGACTCACTGGACAAGGGGAATAGAGTTCCCAAGACACGAACTGGCCTCACTGGACAAGGTGAAGCTAGGGAAACATGGTTCAGAAGACATGCACTGGCCCAAGCAGGACAAGGTCAGGCTGGGGGACACAGTTCACAAGACATGAACTGGCCTTACTGTACAAGGTCAGGTGGGGGGAACACAGTTGACAAGTCAATCACTTGCAGCACTGGACAATGTCATGCAGGGGGAACACAGTCCACAAGACATGCATTATCCACACCTGGACAAGGTCAAGGGTGGAACATAATCCACAAGACATGTGCTGGCCTCACTGGACAAGGTCCGGTGGAGGGAACACTATTGTCAAGCCATGCACTGGCCCCAATGGGACAAGGTAAGGAAGTGGAACACAGTTAACAAGATATTCACTGGCCTCTCTAGACAAGGTCAGTGGTAGGGAAAAGGCAGTTCATAAGAAATGCACTGGCCTTAATGGACAAGGTCAGGTGGGGAGGAACACAGTTCATAAGACATATACTGGCCTCACTGGACAAGGTTAGCCTGGGAGAACTCAGTTCACAATCTATGCACTGGCCCTAGCAGGACAAGGTCAAGCTGGGGGAACACAGTTCACAATTCTTGCACTGGTCCCAACTGAACAAGGTAAGGCAGGGCAACACAGTTCACAATCCATGCACTGGCCCCAGCTGGACAATGTCAGGTTGTGGAACATAGTTCAAATACATGCCCTGGACTCACTGGACAAGGTCAGGCTGGGGAACACAGTTCACAAGTTATGCCCTGGACTCACTGGACAAGGTTAGCCTGGGAGAACACAGTTCAAAATCCATGCACTGGTCCCAGCAGGACAAGGTCAAGCTGGGGAACACAGTCCACAATCCGTGCACTGGCCCCAGCTGGACAAGGTCAGTCGGGAGGAGCACAAGTCACAAGTCATACACTGGCCTCATTGGACGAGGTCAGTTGTAGGGAACACAGTTCACATGACATGCACTGGTCTCACTGGACAAGGTCTGGCTGGTAAAACACAGTTCACAATTCGTGCACTGGCCCCAACTGGACAATGTCAGGTGGTGGAACATAGTTCAAATACATGCCCTGGACTCAATGGACAAGGTCAGGCTGGGGAACACAGTTCGACAAGCCATGCACTGGACTTACTGGATAAGGTCAGGCTAAAGACAGGAGGGTTGATGTTGCTCTGAGTGTACATTTAGGTATCACTGTAGGACTTAAGATATCACCGTAGATGGCTTAAGCTTGCGCTGTCGGCAATTTGAGCCATTGAGCGTACACGGGAATGCCTGCAACCAGGCACACAGTGGTCAGCCCTAGAGACTGCAGATGAAAGTTTGGCTCATTCACCCAGTGCTGTCCAGAGTAGATGAGGAACCCCTGAGGCACCTAACCAAGGATGCCCTCCTCTCCACTAAATGACTGCCATTGGGCCGGGTCCTGGCAGATGCTCAAGGCAAGGCTGTTCCACACCTCAGCTTCCACCCTGGCCCACTGTTCCAAAAACAATCCAAGTCTGGTACTTTCAGACCATTCCCTGGCAAAACTGTTTCAAGGATACTGTACCTGGACTGGGATATGATTACTATAGTCCCAGCACCAGAATAGGGGGTCCTGGGACTTCTTTAGTTGCATGCTCAACATTTAAGAGGGGAGGGTGCTGGAAGTGTTTCCTATTTTCACCAGAGAACGTGGTCTAATTTTGTGGAAGCAGAGCCATTTGGTTTTGCCAGTTACAGGGAGAGTCTTGTGGTCAAATTTCTGATTTACTCCAGCAACTCCAACATAGGGCTAACTATGCTCAGGGGTTCAAAGTCAGCATGTGGGCCCCAGCAGGGTGTGTCTGCTGCAAGCATCTTTTTGATTGGTTGGTGCATGTTCTAATTTGGAGTCAGTCCTTTCCTTTTCTTTTTTTTCCTGGAACTGGCCACTTTATGGTTGAAAAAATAAACTGTGGTCAGCAGAGGCCAGAAAGAGGGGAGGGCAGGTGGGCTGGAGCCAGGCAGGGCCAGGCAAAAATATCCACTCCCTCATTTATTGAGCTGTATTGGCTGAAACTCGGAAGACAGGTGTGATGCAGGACACCTTCCCACAATAGCATCAGCGTTGTAGCTGTGGGGAACACTGGCTGTCCACCTGACACTGGTCCTGGCAGAGGCTAAGTGAAGTCACAGGAAGGTCCTCCTTGGGGCAGGAGCCCATCTTTTCCCTGAGCATTCGGCATATCATGGAGCAGCCGGCCCTACAGCTCTTGTGTTTGTTTGTGCATTCCCTAGACAAGCAGCTCTCCTGCTCCCAGTTCAGGTCCTCCTTTAGCTCCAAACACATGCCTGTTTTCTCTGTCCCTTCATTGACATGAACCAGGAGGGCCCTAGGGAAGGGGATTGGGTGGTTCCAGGTCTCATCTCTCCACCTGTCCATTGCTCTCAGGCCCTCTGAGCGTTCTCCCTGACAATGTCAGGGGACTCCTGTCTGAACATGGCCTCATGGCAAGAACTGGGGCCCGGCACACAAGAGGGAAGAAGTGGGAGGCGGTTGACTGAAGGTGGGTAGGGGCAGAGCATCCTGGTTGAATCCTGAAGTTTGGTCCCTGAAAGGACCTGAAGTGGCTGTGCCCTCACGTGGTGATGAGGGAAAGTTGGTGCTGACTGGTGAGCAGAGGTTTGCTGTGGGACAAAGCCACAAGGAAATAAAAGGGAGGAGAAGGGAAGAAAGCAGCAATGGCTGCCTGTGGCAGGCCTGGAAGGCAGGAAAGCAACTGTCAGAATATCCTTTCCTATGGAATTTTCAGTTTCCTTTTCTTTTAGTTCCTACTCAGATCCAAAGCTTGATCTTACGGCATCATCATGCCAGTGAGTCCTAGAGCTTGTCCACAACCACAGAGCTCGTCCATCACGTGTAAAACTCGGCTCTGCCCATCTCCACCCTCTTAACCTCTAGGGTGCAGTTCCTGGAATGCAACGGGGGCTTAAAAGTATTTCATGAATAACTTCAAAAATCAAGTGGCTGTCTGAAATATTTTAGAAAACAACAAGCCATACAGGAGATACTCACAACATAGCAGATTGCTTCTCCCTGCCACTGGCCACCTGCCACCACTGTCCCATTTCTCCTCTGCCCCAGAAAACAATGCCCCCCACCATGGTCTCAAGGATTTTGAAACACCTCCCTCAGGAGAAGAAGGCTGAGAGGAGGACACTGACATCCTGGAAGACCTGAAGGTGGAATGTACATGTTCTCTCCAAATCCAGGAAACTGGAGAACTTTCTTGAGCCCTGGATCCATTGCACACACTGTGTTTTACTGTAAATCATTGAATGAGATACAAGATGCCTTAATGATCCAATTAAATATGAGTCTTTATTCGTGTGGTCCCAGAGGGAGGTGTTTCCCAAATCTCTGAGCCCTGACGTAGAGGAAGTGTCTCATATTTATACCTTTTGAGCTTCTTTGTTTGCAGGTTTCACAAAGACCTCTGTGTAGGTATTGTTACAGTTAGTTTGTAACCTTGAAAACATAATGAGTTTGTATTGGCATAATTATTATCAGTATTAGTCTATTTTAGTTTTTTACATTAGATGGCTAGTTTGCAAGGTCAGACAGTTAAATTTATCTTTTTATATTATTTAAACTAAAAAACAAAATCATTTTACAGAAAAACAGACTTTCTTAAAGTGACAGAGCTTATAATGGCAGAGTTTACAGAACAAGGGATTATCTAACAATAGAAGGGAATTTCAAACAGCAGTTTTTTTATACAAGATGGAAGTTACTATGCTTCAACTGCACATCTAAATTTGTACCAGAACCAGGCCAAGATGTGCTATACAAAGTCTTTCTGAAACCACTTTCATGTCCAAAAAGAGGGGGTTTGTGAAACCACAGCCCAGGCCCGGAGTGGGACACAATGTAACTGAAAGTGAAGAGATGGTTTTCGAGATACTTTGCAATGGAAGGAGGCAGCTGAGAAAGTCAAACAGGGATTTCTGGATTATAGAATTATGAGTGGTTTTATATTCAGTATTTCCCAAATTCACTGTTCTATTGTTTGTTTTATTTTTATTTTTTAATTTTTGTATTTTTTTAGCTTTTTTTCTTTTTTATTGGTTAAGGTATTACATGTGTCCATACCCTCCCACTGCCCCCTAATTCCACTCCCATACATGCCCTCAACCCCAGTGTCTTCTGTCCATTGGTTATGCTTATATGCATGCATACAAGTCCTTCGGTTGATCTCTTACTTCACTCCACCCGTCACAGCCTTCCCACTATAATTTTACAGTCTTCTCAATGCTTCTCTGCCTCTATATCTATCTTTTTGTTCATCAGGTTATAATATCCTTTAATATCCATAAATGAGTGAGATCATGTGATATTTTTCTTTTATTGACTGGCTTATTTCACTTAGCATAATGTTCTCCAATTCCATCCATGTCCAATTTTCCCAACATCATTTATTGAAGAGACTGTCTTGACTCCATTGTATGCTCTTGCCTCCTTTGTCAAATATTAATTGAGCATAGTGTTTTGGGTCAATTTCTGGGTTCTTTATTCTATTCGATTGGTCTATATGTCTGTTCTTATGCCAGTACCAGGCAGTTTTGAGAACAGTGGCTTTGTAATACAGCTTGATATCTGGTATTGAGATCCCCCCTACGTTGTTCTTCTTTCTCAGAATTTCTGCAGCTATTTGAGGTCTTTTTTTTTTATTCCAGATAAATTTTTGGAGAGATTGTTCTACGTCTGTGAAATATGCCACTGGTATTTTAATGGGGAGTGCATTGAGTCTATAGATTGCTTTGGGTAGTATGGACATTTTAATGATGTTGATTCTACCAATCCATAAGCATGGTATGTGTTTATGTCTTCCATGTGTTTATGTCTTCCTCTGTCTCTTTTTTCAGTGTCCTGTAGTTTTCTGTGTATAGGTCTTTTTCCTCCTTAGTTAAGTTTATTGTTAGGTATCTTAGCTTTTTTGGTGCAGTGGTAGAAGATATTGTTTTCTTCGTTTCTCTTTCTGTAAGTTCACTGTTGGTGTACAGAAATGCCACATATTTCTTGGCATTAATTTTATATCCTGCTACATTGCCGAATACACTTATTAAGTCTACTAATTTTTTGATGGAGTCTTTAGGGTTTTCTATGTACAATATCATGACATCTGCAAATAATGTCAATTTTACTTCTTCTTTTCCCATTTGGATGTCCTTTATTTCTTCTTCTTGGCTGATTGCTGTGGCTAGCACTTCCAGTACTATGTTGAACACCAGTGGTGAAAGGGGTCATCCCTGTCTTATTCCTGTTCTTAGTGGAAATGGGTTTAGTTTTTGCTCATTGAGTATGGTATTGGTTGTAGGTTTGTAATATAATGCTTTTATTATGTTGAGGTATGATCCTTCTATTCCCACTTCGCTGAGCATTTTTATCAGAAAAGTGTATTGGATTTTGTCAAATGCCTTTTCTGCATCAATTGATATGATTATGTTCTTCTGGGAGGAAATGCCCTTTACCTCCACAGAGGGAGGGTGATTGAATCTCCGGCCTATACTCCCCATCAGCTTGGGTTTAAGGGGTCCACCCATTTCCTTCTTAACCACCAGCCTTTTAAGTTTCCAAGTTTACCCAGTCAGAGTCTTTGAGTTTCCCAAGTGTTCACCCTGTATTGGGTAATTCCCTTAGTCCTATTACAAACTTGCAGCCCCTCCCTCTCCTGATCCATTCCTAGATGTGATTTTGGCCCTACCTCCTTTGGGGAAGACTTGATCCTCAAAATCTGGAAGACCAACTGTCCCTTACTTCCTCTTTGAATGAGCACAGATATGCAATTGAGGTAATGTCAAGTGTCAGGGACTATTTGGTACTCAATACTGTTGCATTGTATTCCTTTTTCTCTTGAGATGATACCCTGTCTGCCTAATGGTGTGTTAACACGAACATTAGGGAATTTTGATGTGACACCAAAACCCCACCAAATCTACTTCCAGGTTGGTTTCATTTTCTTTTCCTTTCATGAATGGACATACAATTCAGTTGGAGGTGTGGAGAGTGCAAAACCCAATCAGGTTAACTGCCTGGAGATCCAATACTAAGGTTTTGCTTTCAGTTTGAAGTTGGCATTTCAGCTAGGACCTCAAAGGAAGGTGTGGCCAGACAGGGTATAATGGCTTCTAAGGAGGCCGAGGAGGGACCAGAGGCTAGAGCATGAGAGTCACTGCCCAGGTCTGAGCAGAGGGCTCCCTGCACCACGTCCACTCTGGTGAGTCAGGAGCCTAAGGTGGTGGTCCCCAAGGACCGGCAGGCCAAGGTCCCACAGAGAATTTTCCTTTCTCTTCTTACAAGTGAGTAGACTTTGCCTTTGATTCTAGAAGCAGGTTAGCCTTAATCCAAAATGTTTTGATTTCTGTTTTGATGTATGCCATTCATAGAGACAAGCTTTCCCTGGTATCTAAAGTAGAAAATTCCTAAGGAACCTATTGTAGGCCAAAGTGGCAAAATCCTTTTTGGATTTCTTAGTGGCCTGGCTGTGTCTGACAACAGGTCTTAAGGGAGGTCTTTCGTAAAAGCCAAGTGATGTTTAGAAAGAGAGGAAGGGAGAAAGAGGGAAACGTTGATGTGAGAAACATCCATCAGCAGGATCCTGTCCACCCTGTACTGGGGGTTGGGAATGGAGGCTGCAAGTGACCTTTGGGTGTAAGGGGGGATGCTCAACGAAATGACAAGGCTTTGCAGTCTCTTTTTGAGAGGAGGCTTAGTTGTGACATGTGAGCCCTCTGTTGTCATGGATTAAGTGGTCATTCTAATATTCATAGAAGGGACACACAATAAAATGAACATCTCAGAATTAATGGTTATTTTTCTCATTTCCAGCTTCCCCTTGCTTTAGAAAACTTTTGTGCTACTGTTACTGTTCCTCATTTAAAATGTCTCAAAGGCCACAAGGTATGCATTGTGTGGGTGTTCCTTAATCTTCCCCATCTATTTTATTTGTTGCAGCTTAGCAACAGGTGGTGCTGGGCCAGGGGCTGCTGCCTACTACAGTTGCATTCAGTCCATCAGTGATAATCAGAAAGGTTTTCCCTGAAAAAGGTGGGGACATCTCTCTGGTTTCCCAGTACTCACTGCACAGCAGAATTACAGGTAGGCAGTGGGTAGATGTGGGAGGGGTCCAGTGGTCTTCCCACTGCTCCTTGGTGCTTGGTGAGGTGCTTGTCCTGCCACCAGCAGAGGAGAGGCAGGGCTGAGTGGCTTTGTGGCCCCTACGCAGAAAACGGGATTGGGGAAAATTGGAGATGCCTTTGTTTCTGCCAGAGCAATACCTTTGGCCCTCAGCTGTTTCGGCTGAAGGAAGAAGGACTGGTGTTGCTCATGCTCAGCCTGACTAGATGCCTTGCTCCCTGCTGTCTCCCAGGATATCTTTAAGATCAGCTTCTTCGGGATGAGCCTGCGGGCTCCACGCAGACTCCTGGAAATGGCATGTCAGAGCCTCCTGAGGGATGAAGCCTCGGTCATCGCTGCTGTGGAGTGGCTGCCTATGGAGCCCTTCCCACCTCTGTTCATGGTTGCTTTAACCAGCAAAGTCTTCAAGGCCATAGTGCAGGGTTGGCTCTTCCCCTGCCTCCCTTTGGGTGGCCTGATTAACCATCAGCATCCTTACCATGACACCTTGCAGGCTGTGCTCGATGGGCTCGATGCCGTGCTTGCCCAGGAGACGTGACCCAGGTGAGGGGGATTCAGTAGCCTGTTAGACCCTGGGGATCTGAGCAGTTACAGCTTGGATCAAGGAGTATGTAGGGCCAAAGGGAGAGCTCAGGTAGGCCTTGGAGCCACTGCTGGGTTCATTCTGGAAACAGGCTATGGATATATAGGGCTGATGAAGATGCAGAGAGTGACTGAAGGGACATGAGTTCACCCTTTCCTGGTGGCACCTAAAGTTACCAGAATGGGTATCATGAAGGATCCCAGTAGCGCAAGGAGCAGCAGATTCCTGGGGTATGGAGTAAAAGTCCAGTCAGGTATGTGGCCCAGGTGCCCAGATTCCCAGACTCATGGTCATAGTCTTATTCCCTGTTATCTTAATGCACCCCAGTCTACCTCCTATTTTCTCCACAGGAGGTGGAAAATGCAGGTGCTAAATTTACAGAACAGAGCTGATTAGGAGTTCTGGATCATGTAGGCTGGAACCAGAGCCAATGTGTGCTCACTGCTGGAGCCTGAGGCCCGCCACCCATGAGGAAGAGGGGAAAAGTGGACAGCTTAAGGGTGGGGCCACATCCACCCTTGGCCGCCATGAGGTGTTAGTAGGCCTTTGCCTCAAGGAAGGTGTCCTTGATGAGTCCCTCAGTTACCTTATTAAGAAAGTCAGCGAGAGGAGAGGTTTGCTGCATCTTTGCTGTAAGAAGCTGAAGGTTTTTTCCGTGTCAAAGGAAAACATTAACATCCCGGATATGGTGCAGCTTGACTCTGTTCAGGATTTAGAGATAAATTGTACCTGGAAGCTGTCCACTCTGAGGAAGTTCGCTCCTTACCTGGGCCAGATGGGCAATCTGCGTCATTTCCTCCTCTCCCACTTCTTTACATCTTCTCACACCACGTTGGAGAAGGAAGAGAAGTGTGTTAGCCTAGTCACCTCTCAGTTCCTCTGCCTGTCCCGCCTCTATTTGGATGATGTCTTCTTCCTCAAAGGCCACCTGGACCACATCCTCAGGTGAGGGGTGGTGAGGTTTCCCTGAGACCCGAGTGAGCCCCTTCTCATTTCAGTCCACAGTGATAGCACTTCCTATGTGCCATTCATCAGCCGTGCTAGATAGCCTGAGTCACTAGGCGGTCCACACTGTCCATGTCTTGTTCACTGTGCTGTCCCCTTGCATGTTGTCATGTAACCCTCTCGAAACAAAGGTAGGACATATGAACTAGGACAGATGCTACTAAAGTAACTCCTTGCTAGGAATAGAAGTAATGGGGGATTCGGGCCAGGTGATGGTAGCTTGGGAATCCTTCTAAGTAGTGACCAAGAGAAGATGATGCAATGGAACCAAGTGAGGATGGCAGCAATAAAGGGAAAGCCCATGAGAGGTGAGGTTTCAGGGGTTAAGGTCCACACTTAGCAATTTGGTGATGGCAGCCTTTCAATCCAAACCTGCCTCGAATCATCAGTCTGCCAAGGCTTGCCAAAGGCTCCCACTAAGGTGCCGGAAACCAATCTGTTTCACTAAAAGAGATGTTGACAGGAAGCCAGGAAGGCTAGTCAACAACCTTAATTGCTCTAACCACTCACCCTTTAGTTGAGATATTGTTAGCTGAAGCAGCCTCCACCTTTGTTTGTCCCATGTAAGTTTCTGTTATTTCCTGCCTAAGATGTTTTCCCCAAAGCCTCAATAAAAGGGATGGCAGGGCCAGAGCAGGGAGTAGTTCTCCCACTAGAGGTGGACTACCGCCTGGCCCCCCATATCGCCAAATTGAATTTCTTCAAGTCTCCTTTCATTTGTGTGTGGCCCTTCTCCAGAACTCGAACCCTGAACCAGAACCCTGGACCACGCGGGACGTGGAAAGGGATTCCTACATTCTGGCACCTACCGAGGGACTTCTGGAGGAGAAGGTATTTTTCACCTAAGAGCGAAGGAAGGAAAAAGTACACCGAGGAAAGGTGTGGAAAATTCACCGGAAAAAGGTGAGGGAAGTTCACCGCACACAAAACCCCATGGCCAGCTGCAGAGTCGCGAACTGTAAGTAGGGTGGGAACATCTTTTTCAGCCAGGCTAATGGGGAAGAATTAGGTTATAAATATAAAGTAAACTTTATTATAACTTTTGGTTTGCATGCTTAAAGAATGTGGTTTCTTGTTCAAATTAAAATCTTAGTTTGTATTTGGAATTTAAAATCTGTAATAAGAAGTGAAACTCCACTGCTGAAGCCGCCTCTGGTGCGGAGAAATTCAAAGGTGGCAGGAGAGGGCAAGGCTATCTACTCTCCCGAAATGAGATTACTTAAGACTTTGTTTAAAAATTATAAGAGAGAGGAAAAAGATGGCGACCGGCAAGAAGGTAGGGAGAGAGAGAGTGTGAGTGAGGAACCCAGAGAGGAGAGTGTAGACGTGTAGACGTGTGTGGTGTGTGTGTGTGTGTGTATGAGCTAGGGTCAGTTAGATTCTGCAGGTCTTCCAAGGGGCTGCCTAACCGGGCAGTCCTAGACAGCGGAGCCCCGCACACAAAGCGGGCACTTCTCAGCGGCTGGTGCATACGTGGGAGACCACACCATCTTGAGAAACAGAGCTGCCTGAGTCTCGGATCCTGGCTTCTGACACAAACCAGGACCCTGCAGCCACTGGGGACAGAGAACTGCTATCACAGCTTCAGACGAAGAAACAACAAGAATCCAGACTTCCCAGCAGATTCCCGTGAGTCAAAGAGCCTATCCCCCTTCCCGCAGGCACGCGCAGATAGCACCATAGTAACTGATAGACTCGCCCCTCGCCCAAGCTGCAGAGCTTTGCGCAGGGACACGCTCCACCTTAGGGAATTTGGCGCACGGGACAGAAGCAGCTCACCTTCGGGGAAATCTGACAGTGCGCACAGAGGGCTCCCCTTCGGGGAATTTGGGGGAATTAGGCTTGCGGGTCACAGCTCCCCTTCAGGGAATCTTAGAGCGTGCACAGAGGGGCTTCCCTTTGGGGAATTTGGTGCACGGGACGGACTCTGCCCCTCTTCGGGGATTCTGGGAGAGTGCACAGAGGCAGCTCACCTTCAGGGATTTGAGAGTGTGCGCCCTAGCCGGTCTGGCTCAGTAGAGAGAGCACACACAGGACGCAGCTCCACTCTAGGGAATTTGGCAAGCCGGACACAGCTGCCTGGGATCCCTGACTCACAGCGCATTCACATTAAGAGCCAACGACCCCAATTGTTGGTGCATGCACACACAGGGACCCTGATTCTCAAGGAGAAACCGCACAAGGCAACAGAGACTCTGACACTCGATTCTTGGTGCAGACACAGGGAAACTCTGACTCCTGGCACATGCTAAGGATCTCATTTTCGGCACAAACCAACAGTGTGGTGCAGACAGGGCCCCTGATTCTAAGTGTGCACACGAGACCACACGGAACACTGGGGACACTGACCCTGGGCAAGTCTGGTTCCCACCAACCAAAGGCAGCCACGCGTCCTAGTGTCAAAGCACTTCAGTGAAACTTGGGTGGAGCGAAGTCCCCACAGCACACGGCCCAGGTCCACGCAAACGGAAGCTTGAGCTTTCTGGTGATAGCCAGAATGGGGAAATGAAATAACTCACAGAGGAAAGAAAATGTGGAGTCGCCAAGAAAGGAAATTAGTGAAACTGAAGCTTGCAACATGACCGAAAAGGAGTTCAGAGTAATGGTTGTGGAATTTATACATCGGATGGATGAGAAAATCAACAACTTATGCAAGAATCAGGAAGAAATGAAAAGTGATATAGCTACAATCAAAAACACCATGGAAAGTTTCAACAGTAGACTACAAGAAGCAGAGGACCGAATCAGTGAGTTAGAAGATCAGGTACAGAAACAAGCTCAATCTGAACAGCAATTGGAGAAAAAAAATTAAAAAGCAGGAGGAAAGCCTAAGGGAGCTTCGGGACAACATGAAACAAAGTAACATGCGTATAATAGGGCTGCCAGAAGGACAAGAGCAGCAGGGATTAGAAAATCTATTTGAAGAAATAATGACAGAAAACTTCCCGGATATGGGAAAGATAAAAGTTATGCAAGTACATAGAGTCCCAAGCAGGATCAACCCCAAAAGACCCGCACCAAGACATGTCATAATTTCAATGGCAAATATAAATGATAAAGAGAGAATCTTAAAGGCGGCAAGAGAGAGACAGAGAGTTACCTACAAAGGAACACCCATCAGATTGTCAAATGATTACTCAACAGAAACACAAGCTAGAAGTGAATGGAAGGAGGTATACAAAGTGTTGCAAAGCAAAGGACTGAATCCAAGAATACTATATCCAGCAAGACTATCAATCAAAATTGAAGGGGAAATCAGGAGCTTCGCAGACAAAAAAAGACTCAGGGAGTTTATCACCACCAAACCAGCAATGCAAGAATTGCTAAAGGGAATACTGTAAAAATAAGAAATAAACAGGTAAGAAGGAATACAGACACAAAAATAGAGATGACTACAAACAAATACCTTTCAGTAATAACTTTAAATGTAAACGGACTAAATGCTCCAAACTAAAGACATCGAGTGGCTGAATGGATAAAAAAACATGACCCATATATATGCAGTCTACAAGAGACCCACCTCAGAACAAGAGACTCACACAGATTGAAAGTGAAAGGATGGAAAAATATCTTTCAGGCAAATGGAAATGAAAAAAAAGCTGGGGTAGCAATACTTATATCTGACAAATTAGACCTCAAAGTAAATGCCATAACAAGAGATAAGGAAGGCCACTTCATAATACTAAAGGGAGAAATCCAACAAGAAGAAATAATTCTGGTAAACATATACGCTCCCAATATAGGAGCACCCAAATACATAAAAAAACTCCTGGAGGATATCAAGGGAGAGATTAATAGCAATACAATCATAGTAGGAGACTTTAATACCCCACTATCACCATTGGACAAATCCTCTAAACAAAAAATCAGCAAAGAAACAGCAATCCTAAATGACTCAGTAGACCAGATGGAATTAATTGACATCTTCAGAACATTTCACCCCAGAGCCACAGAATATACATTCTTCTCAAGTGCACATGGGTCATTTTCAAAGATAGACCATATGCTGGGTCACAGGCAAAGTCTCTTCAAATTCAAGAAGATAGAAATTATATTAAGCATCTTCTCAGATCACAGTGGCATAAAACTGGATATCAACTACAATAAATACAATCCAAAGAAATCAAACACATGGAGACTAAACAGCATGCTATTAAACAAGGACTGGGTCACCAGAGAGATCAAAGAAGAAATAAAAAACATCATGGCAACAAATGACAATGAAAACACAACAATACAAAATCTATGGGACACAGCGAAAGCAGTCTTGAGAGGGAAGTTCATAGCTCTACAAGCCTATTGCAAAAAACAAGAAACAATGGTAATAAATTGCCTAACCCTACAATTCAAAGAGCTAGAAAAAGAGCAGCAAGAAAAGGCCAGTGTAACCAGAAGGAAGGAAATAACAAAGATCAGAGTGGAGATAAATGACATAGAGACCAAAGAAACAATACAAGATCAACAAAACCAAGAGCTGGTTCTTTGAAAGGATAAACAAGATTGATGGACCTCTAGCCAGGCTCACCAAGAAGCAAAGAGAGAGGACCCAAATAAACAAAATCAGAAATGAAAGAGGTGAAATAACAACAGACCCCGCTGAGATACAAAGGATTGTTACAAAATACTACGAACAGCTCTATTCCGACAACCTGGAGGTAATGGACATATTCCTAGAAAAATACAACCTTCCAAAAATCAATCAAGAAGAATCTCAACAGCTCAATAGGCCCATAACTATGGACGAAATTGAAGCAGTCATCAAAAAGCTCCTGGCAAACAAAAGCCCGGGGCCTGACGGCTTCACAGGAGAGTTTTACCAAACATTCAAGGAAGAACTAAAACCTATCCTCCTCAGACTATTCAAAAAAATTCAAGAGTAAGCAACACTTCCAAGCTCCTTCTATGAAGCCAGCATCACCCTAATACCAAAACCAGATAAAGACAACACAATGAAAGAGAATTACAGACCAATATCCCTCATGAACATAGATGCCAAAATCCTCAACAAAATTCTAGCAAATCAGCTCCAGCAGTACATCAGAAAGATCATACACCATGACCAAGTAGGATTTATCCCAGGAATGCAAGGATGGTACAATATCCGCAAATCAATAAACGTGATACATCACATAAACAAATTGAGAGATAAAAATCACATAGTCATATCAATTGATGCAGAAAAAGCATTTGACAAAATCCAACACCCTTTCTCGATAAAAACTCTCAACAAGGTGGGAATAGAAGGCTCATACCTCAACATAATAAAAGCTATATATGGTAAACTCACAGCAAACATCATACTCAATGGACAAAAACTAAAAACATTTCCCCTAAGAACAGGGACAAGACAGGGATGCCCACTCTCACCACTCCTGTTTGACATAGTACTGGAAGTATTAGCTATTGCAATTAGACAAGAAGAAGAAATAAAAGGCATCCAAATTGGAAAAGAACAAGTAAAGCTGTCTTTATTTGCAGACGACATGATATTGTACATAAAAAATCCGAAATACTCCGTCAAATAACTAATAGACTTAATAAATGAATTCAGCAATGTAGCAGGATACAAAATTAACGCCAAGAAATCTATGGCCTTTCTGTACACTAATAATGAACTTACAGACAGAGAGACTAAAAAGGCAATCCCATTTACCATCGCACCAAAAAAATTAAGATACCTAGGAATAAACTTAACTAAGGAGGTAAAAGACCTATACATGGAAAACTACAGGACACTGAAAAAAGAGATAGAGGAAGACGTAAACAGATGGAAGAACATACCATGTTCATGGATTGGTAGAATCAACATGATTAAAATGTCCATACTACCCAAAGCAATCTACAGATTCAATGCACTCCCCATTAAAATACCAACGGCATATTTCACAGACCTTGAAAGAACTCTCCAAAAATTCATCTGGAATAAAAAAAGACCCCGAATAGCCACAGCAATCCTGAGAAAGAAGAATAAAGTAGGAGGGATCTCAATACCAGATTTCAAGCTGTATTACAAAGCCACTATTCTCAAAACAGCCTGGTACTGGCACAAGAACAGACATATAGATTAATGGAACACAACAGAGAATCCAGATATTGATCCAAACCACTATGCTCAATTAATATTTGACAAAGGAGGCATGAACATACAATGGAATAAAGACAGTCTCTTCAATAAATGGTGCTGGGAAAATTGGACAGACACATGCAAAAAAATGAAGCTAGATCACCAACTTACGCCATACACAAAAATAAACTCAAAATGGATACAGGACTTAAACATAAGACGGGAAACCATAAAAATACTAGAGGAATCCACAGGCAGCAAAATCTCAGACATATGTCAAAAGAACTTCTTCACCGATACTGCCCCTAGGGCAATGGAAGCTAAAGAGAAAATAAACAAATGGGACTACATCAAAATAAAAAGCTTTTTTACAGCAAAGGAAACTATCAACAAAACAACAAGAAAGCCCACTGCATGGGAGAACATATTTGCAAATGGCATCACTGATAAAGGTTTAATCTCCAACATCTGCAGGCAGCTTATACAAGTTAATAAAAGGAAGATAAATGATCCAATAAAAAAATGGGCAACGGACCTAAATAGAATCTTTTCCAAAGAAGACAGAAGGAAGGCCAAGAGACACATGAAAACATGCTCAAGGTCACTAATTATCCGAGAGATGCAAATCAAAACAACAATGCGCTATCATCTCACACCTGTCAGAATGGCTATCATCAACAAATCCACAAAGGACAAGTGTTGGCGAGGATGCGGAGAAAAAGGAACCCTCGTGCACTGCTGGTGGGAATGCAGACTGGTGCAGCCACTGTGGAGAACAGTATGGAGTTTCCTCAAAAAACTGAAAATGGAACTCCCATTTGACCCAGTAATCCCACTCCTAGGAATATATCCTAAGAAACTGGGAACACCAATAAGAAAGGATATATGCACCCCTATGTTCATAGCAGCACAATTTACAATAGCTAAGATCTGGAAACAGCCTAGGTGCCCATCAGCAGATGACTGGATCAGAAAACTATGGTACATCTACACAATGGAATATTATGTTGCCATAAAAAAGAAGGAATTCTTACCATTTGCAGCAACCTTCATGGAATTGGAGAACATTATGTTAAGTGAAATAAGCCACATGATCTCACTCATTTATGGATAATAAAGAACATTAAAAACTTGAACAAAAAGATAGATACAGAGGCAGTAAAGCATCAAACAGTCTGTCAAATTACAGCAGGAAGGTTAGGGAGAGGTGGGGAAGATAAGAGATCCATCAAAGGACTTGTATGCATGCATATAAGCATAACCAATGGACGCAAAACTCTGGGGGGTGAGGGCATATATGGGAGTGGGGTGGGGGGGGGCAATGGTAAGATATGTACACATATAATACCTTAATAAAAAAAATTGGGAAAAAAAGACTTCCTGGTTTATAGGTTGATGCTCAACCACTGAGCTACCAACTTTTGAAAGAAATTGTCAAATTGTGTTTCAAAAATGCCTTGCAAATTAATATTCTCACCATGGTCTTTGATTTCTTGGCATCATTTATTCTTACATCAAATATTTAGAACACTAACTAAAGGCCAATATGTATGTAGACCTCTTAAATATATAGCTTGGACAAGAAGAACAAGGGGACATGGCGAGAATTGCTACCCATGGCTCATGGTGTCTGTTTTTTTTCTCTTTGCTGCTGCCTTGCCTTCAGGTGGCCTGGGGCAAAGCCCTTGCTCTTCAAAAGCCTGGCCATCCTCCTGGGTTATCTGTCCTGGGCCTTCAGCCTGGGCATAGCCAACAGCCAATCCTGGCACGTGTGGGAGTTCAACAGCACAACCATCGCCATCATGTACTTTGGACTTTGGGAAACTTCTTATGTCGAAACGCTTAACGTGTCCGGCCTGAAGCTGGTGGTGTCCATGTTCGCCAGGCTCAACAAGAGCTGGGGCATTCCGGGTGAGATCTACTATGGCCAGGACCTGATGCTGCTGGCCAACTTCCTGGTGCCGGTGTCCCTGGTGTTCAGCACGCTGGCGGCCTGGGCCAGCTGGATCCGCGCCCTGTTCCCACACTTCTTCCGCACATGTTACAACACTGACGCCCTTCATCTCCCCCTCAGCTGCTTCTGCCTCATGCCCATGGTGGCCTGGAACTTCATCACAGACCTTTCCAACCAAACCACTCTGGAGTTTCCACCTAAGTTTCCTATTAACAAAGACATGATCCACAGTAAGCGCATCTTCTACTTGCTGCGGCTGGGTGTCCTGGCCTCCATCTTCTCCCTCATAAACATCATGATTTTCTCCATGGATATCTGTTCCATGGAGTAGGAGAAACCCAAACTGTCAACACCAAAGGTCTGAATGAGGGCCCGCCCTCTGCAATGGCTGGCAGGAGCTTTCCTGAAGAAATGTTCTGCGTACAATTCATAGTGTTGTATCGATCCAGGCATTCCAAATAAAACAGGCTTGGCTTTCCAGAGTGTGTCTGAAGCTCCTATTCTCCTCTCCTGCTCTCTTCTGCAAGCGGTTCTTTTCTTTAAAGCTGCTTGCATGCTGAAATCTGTAGGCAAACATATTCTGTATATACTGTCACAACTCAAAGGCCCTGGCTCAGTGGTTGAGCGTCAGGGCACATGCCCTTGTTGCAGGCTCAATTCCCAATCAGGGGATGTTTCTCTGTCTCTCTCACCCTTCCTTTCTCTGAAATTAATAAAAACATATATTTTTAAAGACAATAAGGACAAAGTGAACACATTTTCAGATAAAGAACCTACAATCAGGGACACTTTGGTAAGAAAGTAATTGGACCCAGAATCAAGGAACTGGATGCAGTAGCAGTGGTGAACACAAAATTGATGAGTATGTGGTAAAGTTAAACGAGGAATTAGGATAAGTTTTAAATGCCTGCATTATGGAGTTCATATATATATATAGTGGAGAAATACGCAAATTTTTCCAGGATGCAGTCACATCATGACCTTTCACAGGGTGGGCGGGGTTGTGAGGCCCTGGGGTGGCACTCCGGGTCTAAGCAGTGGTTTACTAAACTTTATTGGAGCTGCTCCCCCACCCCCTGCCCCAGGACCCCACTGCCCACAGCAGGTCGCCCCAGCAGCATCCTGACAGGTGGGCAGCTGGGGAGAGCTGAGTGACTAGGGGGCTTCAGGGAGCCACTGAAGGGTGGGGCTGCTGGAGCCAAGCTACCAGGAGTCTGAGGAGATTGCCTGAAGGAAGAGGAATCTTCAGCAAAGCAGCCGGCCAGGAGCCGCAGCTGTGGGTGTCCGCAGGCTCTTGAACAAACCTCTGCCTGAGGTGCGGCTCCTGAGTTAGTGCTGCAGCATAGTGAAGTGGCTGGCCAGAAGGCGGGTGGCCCAAGGGGCACAGAGCAGTGCTGAAACAGGAGGGATCTCGCTTTGGGGCAGGGGGCAGACAGGCGGGGATCTGCCTCACCTGTGAAGAGCGAGGTTCTATAGTTGCCCCAAGAGATGGGTCAGTGCAGCGGGAAATGCAGGTGTGGTTAAATGCCTGGGCAGAGGTGCACAGACCCACAGTCATGAGGTGGGGTTTGAAGAGAGGTGCCACCTCAGCGGAGGGATGCTGCATTGCAGGGTACCCCACTGTGGTGGTTCCGCAAAGTCCCCAGTGCTAACTGGGCCTCACCAAAGCCTGCTCACTTGAGAGGCCGTGACTCTTGCTTCTGCTTTGGCCCCAAAGCAAGTCTGCACCCGCCCCCAGTTCCTGCCCCACCCCACACAGCATTTGCCTGCATGGTGAGTGCAAAACCTACCACCTGTTCCCCAGAAGGGGAGCAAAGAATGGGAGCGGGGTTCAGGGGAGAGGAAAGAATGTGGAGCATCCACAATGAAGAGATGCTTGAGAACAAGGCTCAGAAGCCTTACGGGGATATTTGTTTGGTTTGCCTCGCGGCTGTCCCTTAGGAAAGGTGGAGAGCACAGCTGTGAGGGCTCCCTGCACACTTAGTCCAGTTCCACAGCCAACTGGAATTGGCCTCAATTTCCTGGTCTGTAAAATGGATTAAGCATGTCCCAGTGCCTTCACTGAGTTTTGAGGGTCAATTGAAATACTATATAAAGAAAATGAGGGAAGAAGTGAGAAAGAAAATGAAGGGTGAGCAACACAAAAGAAAGTTTGGAAAAAACCTGTAAACCTATTGTCACTTAAATAGGGAATATAGTCAATAGTGTTGTAATGACAGTATGATGCCAGGTGGTTGCTGGAAATATTGGGAAACACTTTGTAAAGTATATTATTGTCTAATCACTATTCTGTAACTAATATAAAACCTGAAACTAATGCTATATAATAAAAACGTAATGTATGTCCTTGTGTCACAAGATGGCTACTCTCACGTTATCACAAGATGACCGCCCTCATGTCATCACAAGATGGCCGCCCCCATGTTGTCACAAGATGGCAGGGAGGAGAGAGTGGTTGGGGGCAACCAGGCCTTCAGGGGAGAGCAGTTGGGGGGACCAGGCATGCAGGAGAGGGCAGTTGTGTTGGACCAGGCCTACAGGGGAGGGCAGTTGGGGGTGATTGGGTGGGCATGGGAGCAGTTAAGTGTCAATATGCTAGCAGGGGTGTGGTTAGGGGGCTGTCAGGTTGGCAGGCAGAGTGGTTAGGGGCAATCAGGCAGGCAGGCAAGCAAGCGGTTAGGAGCCAGCGGTCCCAGATTGTGAGTGGGATGTCTGACTGCCAGTTTAGGCCCGATCCCTGTGAGACATCCCCTGAAGTGTCTGATATTGGAGAGGGTGCAGGCTGGGCTGAGGACACCTACCCATGCACGAATTTCATGCACCAGGCCACTAGTATGACATATAATTCAGGACAGGAATGATTAGGGCTCATGCTCTTTAATGTCCTTGTTTATTCTGTCATTGATTAAATGTTATCCTATATAATAATAGGCTAATATGCAAATAGATCAAATGGTGGACCAGAATAACCAAACAATCAGTCGCTATAACATGAGCTGACCAACAGGGGGCGTGTGCAGAATGTGGCAGGTGGTGGCCATGGCAGGATGGTAGAGAAGGTGAGCAGGGACACAAGACCAAGGCTGCTGTCATCAGGGCGAGCCTCTGGTGGTTACTGAAAGTTCTTTGTTCCCACGCGCTGTGGTACTGCCCAGCGCTCACAACTGCTGCCGGCAGTGGCCCCATTTGCACCCACTGCCAATGCCCAGTGCTGGTCCTGATAACTCAGCACCATTATCGGGTCTGAGCAGAAGCTGTTGGCCCTGATCACCCCTGAGGGCTTCTCCACCTCCCACTGATCCTGAAGAGGGATCGGGCAGCAGCCCCATCTCACACACACAAACAGTGCCAGCCTTGCTCGCACTCACTTCTGGCGTCAGCCCCAATCACTCTGCGTTGTCAGCAGGTGCGAGTGGGGCCAGTGCCATCAATGTGTAAGAACAATGGTGGTGGTAGATGGGCTGGCAGCAGACAGGGGAGTGGGGCCACAGTGGGAGGGGCCAGGCAGGGGCATGAAGGATGTGCCTACCGCAGCCTCACAGCCCACAGTTCCTTTCAAGGTGCATGAATTTGTGCACTGGGCCCCTAGTTCTACCTAATAAAAAGATAATATGCAAATTGACCGTACCATTGACACACTCACAAGCCATGCCCACAAGCCACGCCCACCAGCCAATCAGAGGAAGTATGCAAATTAACCCAACCAAGATGGCTACAGCCACAGAGAGCAAGGTTTCCCAGGTAACAGAGCAAGCCAAGCTTTCCGCGAGCTGTTGCAGGCCTAAGCCTCCACTCAAGCTACAAAGTTTCAATTATAGAAGGTAAACAAATTCAAACAGAAATGGCGGCAGAACGGAGCTTGAGAGAGCAAGCCAGGGCAACAAAGGAAGCAAAGCTTTCCGCACACCCTGTCTTGGCCCAGCCTCCACTTAAGACTACAAAGTTTCAATTATAGAAGGTGAATTAACTGCCACTGAAATGGCTGCCTGCCGTGGAGGGAGCAGCAGGCTTGGCTTCGCTCCAGGCTACAAAGTTTCAATTGTAGAAGGAAAATAAATTCCAGATACCAGGGCCTCCGCTTGGGTTGCCAGGGGGCATGGCTGGCCTGCAAACCACCACAGTCCCCTCGCTCAGGCCACCCCACACCCCAAGGGAACCCCCACCCTGATCTGGGACACCCTTCAGGGAAAACCAGCTGGCCCCCACTCCTGCACCAGGCCTCTATCCTATCTAATAAAAGAGTAATATGCAGATTGACCATCACTCCAACACACAATATGTCTTCCCCCATGTGGTTAAAGATCCTGCCCCCATGTGGACACAAGATGGCCACTACAAGATGGCCAGCAGGAGAGGGCAGTTGGGAGGCACCCGGCCTGCAAGGGAGGGCAGTTGAGAGGGACCAGGCCTGCAAGGGAGGGCAGTTGGAGGTGATCAACCCTGCAGGAGAGGGCAGTTAGGGGTGACCAGGCCAGCAGAGGAGGGAAGTTGGGGGCAAACAGGCTGGCAGCAGAGTGGTTAGGGGGTGATCAGGCTGGCACGCAGAAGCGGTTAGGGGCAATCAGGAAGGCAGGCAGGCAAGCAGTTGGGAGCCAGCAGTCCAACTGGCAGTTGGACATCTCTCCAGGGTTTGGACAGTTGGACATCCCTAAACGGGCAGTTGGACATCCCTCCAGGGGTCCCAGATTGGAGAGGGTACAGGTTGGGCTGAGGGACAACCCCCCTCCGAGCACGAATTTCGTGCACCAGGCTTCTAGTCTATATATATAAAAGCCTAAGTAACTGGAATGACTGGAACAACCAAACGGCAGAAAAACAGGTTGCTATAATGCACACTGACCACCAGGGACCAGATGCTCAATGCAGTAGCTGCCCCCTGGTGGTCAGTGTGCTCCCACAGCCAATTTCCCCTGGCTGACAGACCCTGATCGCCTGTTTGGGGCCAAGCCTGAGGCTGGGACAAGAAACTGGGAATGGGTGGCAGTGGACACAGCCCCTTTCCCAGGAGGACTGAGGGATAGCTCCCTCCTTGGGGCTAGTGGCCAAACTCCCATGCCCCATCCCTCCCCCCAGCCAGCATACCCCAATCAGCCTGCCGTGGTGCTGGCACAGCAGCAAGAGGAGGAGGGGGGAAGATGGGGAACCACAGTGGCGGAGTGCCCACAGTGGAAGCATTGGCGTCCAGTGTCTGTTCTTTCTGTACCTGGCCCAGAGACCACTGTCTCCTTTCCCAAACTCTCCTGGGCCTGCAGGGCCCAGGTTGGGATGGGGAAGTGAAGGTGGGGGCAGTGGACATACTCCTTTCCCAGTGGGGTCAAGGGCCAGTTCCTTCCTTGGGGTCAGTGGCCAACTTCCCATGCCCCGTCTCTATCCAGCCTGGTCCTGATCAGCCTGGCCCCAATTGGCCAGTCCTGATCACTGCCAGGCCCAGGGACTCCATCGGTGCATAAATTTTGTGCACCAGGCATCTAGTGTGAGTATATATGTTAAAATTTTAAGGGTAGCCACTAAAGAGGGTGAAAAGAAATGAAAGATTGAAAGGCTGGAAAGAAAGAAACAAAACTGCAGTTTTCCAGATGCAGCATGATTGATCATCACTGCAACACACAATATAGCTGTGTTGAGGGACAAAACACAGAACATTACATAGTCATGATTCACGTGTAGGAATTTTCTAGAAAAGACAGCACTATAGAGACAGAAACAGAACAGTTTCTGCCTGGTGTTAGGAGTGGAAATGGGGATTGACCACAGATGGGGACTAGGGAACATCTTTCTCTGACAGTCATGCTCTAAAACTGTATTGTGATAATGGTTCTCTAGTTATAGAAGTTTATTAAATTCTTCAGACTATGCACCTAAAATAAGTGCATTTTAGGATGTACATTAGATCTCAACAAAGATTCATAAAAATAAAATCTGATTTCATTCCTATACACCAGTGACAACTTTTAAAATATGTGTGTTAATTAAAAGACGGTATTTATAACTAGACTAGAAGCCCGGTGCACGAAATTCGTGCACGGAGGGGGGTTGTCCCTCAGCCGAGCCTGTACCCTCTCCAATCTGAGACCCCTCAAGGGATCGGGCCTAAACGGGCAGTCGGACATCCCTCTCACAATCCAGGACTTCTGGCTCCCAACTGCTTGCCTGCCTGCCTTCCTGATTTCCCCTAACCGCTTCTGCCTGCCAGCCTGATCACCCCCTAACCACTCCACTGCCAGCCTGTTTGCCCTCAACTTCCCTCCTCTGCCAGCCTGGTCACCCCTAAGTGCCCTCTCCTGCAGGGTTGATCACCTCCAACTGCCCTCCCTTGCAGGCCTGGTCCCTCTCAACTGCTCTCCCTTGCAGGCCTGGTCCTTCTCAACTGCCCTCCCTTGCAGACCAGGTGCCTCCCAACTGTCCTCTCCTACTGGCCATCTTGTGTCCACATGGGGGCAGAATCTTTGACCACATGGGGCAGCTATATTGTGTGTTGCAGTGATGATCAATCTGCATGTTACTCTTTTATTAGATAGGCTAGAGGCCTGGTACAGGGGTGGGGGCCAGCTGGTTTGCCCTGAAGGGTGTCCCAGATCAGGGTGGGGGTTCCCTTGGGGTGTGGGGAGGCCTGAGCAAGGGGACTGTGGTGGTTTGCAGGCCAGCCACAACCCCTGGCAACCCAAGCAGAGGCCCTGGTATCTGGAATTTATTTTCCTTCTACAATTCAAACTTTGTAGCCTGGAGCGGAGACAAGCCTGGGGCTCCCTCTGAGGTGGCAGCCATTTCTGTTGGGGTTATAATTGAAACTTTGTTGACTTAAGCAGGTGGTCCCGGCCAGGGTCTGTGGAAAGCTTTGCTTCCCCTGTTGCCGGTGGCAACCCTGGCCTGCTCTCTCAAGCTCCATTCTGACGCCATTTCTGTTTGAATTTGTTTCCCTTCTATAATTGAAACTTTGTAGCTTGAGTAGAGGCTTAGGCCTGCAACGGCTGACAGAAAGCTTGTTTCCCTCTGTTGCCTGGGAAACCTTGCTCTCTGTGGCCGTAGCCATCTTGGTTGGGTTAATTTGCATACTCGCTCTGATTGGATGGTGGGTGTGGTTTGTGGGTGTGTCGGAGGTATGGTCAATTTGCATATTTGTCTATTAATAGGTAGGATGCCTGGTGCATGGATTCCTGCATGGATTGTGATCCCTCATCCTGGCCTGTGCTCTCTCACAATCCAGGACCCTTTGTGGGAGGTCAGATTGCTGGTTTTGGCCGAATCCTCACAAACCAGGAATTGGGCCAAAATCTGACAGTTCCATATCCCCACAAGGGATGTAGCAGTGCTTAACTGGTAGGTGGCTGCGGAGGAACCCCAGCTGGGACTGGGCGCAGCTCCACTGCCACTCACCCCAGCCCTTCTGCACCTGCTGCTGCCGCTGCCACCGCCACTGCCCAGCTTCTGGCTGAGTGGTGCTCCTGTTGTAGGGGTGCACCGACCACCAGGGGACAGTCCTGAGTACAGCATCTGCCCCCTGGTGGTCAGTGCATGTCATAGTGATTGGTCATTGGGTCGTTCTGGTCTTTTCAGTCATTTTGGTCATTCAGACGTCGCTTTTATATATATATATACTAGAGGCCCATTGCATGAAGAGATTTGTGCAATAGGCCTTCCTTCCCTTGGCTTCCAGCACCAGTTTTCCTCCAGCACCCAGGACCCAGGCCTTCACTCCAGCCAGAGTCTGCCATCTTCGTCTTTGCTGCAGACTGCCATCTTCGTCTTTGCTGCAGACTCTGGCTGGAGTCTGCCATCTTTGTTCCTGTAGATCCCTTCGCCCCCCGCCCTCCCTCTCATAGCAGGCATCTTGCCCAGCTGGGTCACTCCCCGCATGGAGCAGCTGGTGGCCACCACCTTTGGCCTTCTAATTTGCATACTCACTCTGATTGGCTGTGGGCATAGCGGATGTACAGTCAGTTTACATGTTTGTCTATTATTAGGTAAGACTAGAGGCCCGGGGCAGGAAATTCGTGCACATGTGTGTGTGTCCTCAGCCCAGCCTGCAACCTCTCCAAACTGGGACCCCTCAAGGGATGTCTGACTGTCCAGGATTGGGCCTAAACGGGCAGGCGGACATCCCTCTCAGAAGCCAGGACTGCTGGCTCCAAACTGCTCACCTGCCTGCCTTCCTGATTGCCCCTAACCACTTCTGCCTGCCAGCCTGATCACCTCCTAACCACTCACTCCCCTGCCAGCCTGATTGATGCCTAACTGTACCACTGCCAGCCTGATTGCCCCTAACTTCCCTCCTCTGCAGGCCTGGTTACCCCTAACTTCCCTCCCCTTCAGGCCTGGTCACCCCCAACTGCTCTCCCCTGCAGGCCTGAGTCCCCACCAACTGCCCTTCAAAGCAGGGCTGGTCACTCCCAACTTCCCTCCTCTGCTGGCCTGGTCACCCCCAACTTCCCTCCTCTGCCATCCTGGTCACCCCTAACTGCCCTCCCATGCAGGCTTGATCACCCCCAACTGCCCTCACTTGCAGGCCTGGTCCCTCCCAACTTCCCTCCCCTGCTGGCCTAATTGCTTACAACTGCCCTCCCTGGTGGCCTGATTCCTCCCAACTGCCCTCCCATGCTGGCCATCTTGTGGTGGCCATCTGTGTCCACATGGGGGCAGCCATCTTGGGTATTGGAGTGACGGTCAATTTGCATATTACTCTTTTATTAGATAGGATAGAGGCCTGGTGCACAGGTGGGGCCAGCAGGTTTGCCCTGAAGGGTGTCCCGGATCAGGGTGGTGGTTCCCTTTGGGAATGGGGCGCCCTGGGCGAGGGGCCTGTGGTCGTTTGCAGTCTGGCCATGCCCCCAGGCAACCCAAGTGGAGGCCGTGGTATCTGGGATTTATCTTGTATAATTGAAACTTTGTAGCCTTCAGCGGAGGCTTGGGCCAGCCAGGGTGTGAAGGAAGCTTGACTTTCTCCATCACCGGAGAAACCCAAGCCTTCTGTTCGCTCCGTGACTGCAGCCATTTCTGTTAGGATTTACTTATCTCCTATAATTGAAACTTTGTAGCCTTGAGCAGAGGTCTGGGCCGGCCAGGGTATGCAGTAAGCTTGGCTTCCTCCCTTGCCAGGGAAACCCAAGCCTCCTCCTCTCTCTGTGGCTGCAGCCATCTTGGTAGGGATAATGTGGATACTCACTCCTGATTGGCTGGTGGGCGTGGCTTGTTGGTGTAGCGGAGGTACAGTCAATTTGCATATTACTCTATTATTAGATAGGACTAGAGACCTGATGCACAAAATTCGTGCATGGGGCGATGTCCCTCAGCTGAGCCTGCACCCTCTCTAATCTGAGACCCCTTGAGGGATGTCCAACTGTCCGGGATTGGGCCTAAACAGGCAGTCAGACATCCCTTTCACAATCCAGGACTGCTGGCTCCCAACTGCTTGCCTGCCTGCCTTCATGATTGCCCCTAACCACTTCTGCCTGCCAGCCTGATCATCCCCTAACCACTCCCATGACAGCCTGATTGATGCCTATCTGCACCCCTGCCAGCCTGATTGCCCCTAACTGCCCTCCCCTGCAGACCTGGTCACCCCTAACTGCCCTCCCATTGCAGGCCTGGCCAACCCTAACTGCTCTCCCCTGCCAGCCTGGTCCCCCCAACTGTCCTCCCCTGAAGGCCTGGTCCCCCCAACTGCTCTCCCCTGCAGGACTGGGTCCCCCACAACTTCCCTTCCCTGCAGGCCCGGTCACCCCCAACTTCTCTCCTCTTCTGGCCTGGTATCCCCTAACTTCCCTCCCCTGCAGGCTTTATATCCCCAATTGCCCTCCCTTGCAGGCCTGGTGCCTCCCAACATCCCTCTCCTGCTGGCCTGATTGTGCACAACTGCCCGCCCTTGCAGGGCCTGGTCCCTCACTACTGCCCTTCTCTGCTGGCCATCTTGTGGTGGCCATCTTGTGTCCACATGGGGGCAGCCATCTTTGACCACATGGGGGCAGCCATCTTATGTGTTGAAGTGATGGTCAATTTGCATACTACTCTTTTATTAGATAGGACAGGTGGTAAGAAATCCAATAGTGGTCAAAGTAGTAAATCTAAAAGTTGTACAAGATTTACACTGGGAGGAAAACACGTATTTAAAGTTATGAAAGATAAGTTAATCCATAGTGATGATCTCTCTTATATGTAGAATCTTAAAAATACCTAAATAAATTTAAAAACCAAGCTAATGGATACAGAGAACTGATTGGTGCTTTCCAGAGGCAGGGGAATGCAGGGGAGGTAGGCCTGTGGTGGGAGAAATGGGTGAACTGTGTTTGTTCTTTTTTTATAGACTACTAGAGGCCCGTTGCAGGATGATTTCTGCAATAGGGCTTCCTGCTGTGGTCTGACCCGCCTGCTTCCCTCCCTTCTCTGCCTGCTCCCCTCCCTTCTCTGCCACCCTGCCTGCTTCCCTCCCTTCTCCCCAGTCCCTGCTTGCTTCTCCGCAGCTTCACTCCCTTCTGCAGCTCTTGGCTTCTTTCTACGCTGTCTTCATTCTTCGCTGTGTGCCTGGATATGCAAATTAACTACCATATTGGTTGGGTTAATTTGCATACTCGTTCTGATTGGCTGGTGGGCATAGCGAAGGTACGGTCAATTTGCATGTTTCTCTTTTATTAGATAGGATATTCATGAATAACATGATGTAAGGTTGTAAATTGGCAATTCTACTATGATTAATATAATTCCAACCAAGACCTCACAAGAGGTATTGTGTTCATTTGGAGAGCGTTAGTTTTGTCCTTCAAGCTGCGACTCAGGGGGTCCAGATCCTTCCCACTTGTAGTCACATGTGCTCAATAGGGAGATGTCAAGTTCTCTCAACCTATACGCATCTAGTTAGAAGTGAAAGGAGTATGAAGCATTACTCTTGGGCACCTTAGGATCTCTCCTGGAAGTCCTTTTTAGTATTTCTGCTCACTTAACAGGAACATGTCCTAGACATGTGCTGGGCAATTTTGTCAACTAATTTGTCCAGGAAAAATAGAAAAACTGTACCTGCTGCAGTTCTTCCTAAAGATGGTACTCTCAGGCTGCTCCTGAGCACTTTGATCTTCTTTCTGGGATTTTACTCCCATACTAAATTCAGAGCTCCTGGAAGGTAAACTTTTACTTCAAAGGCCACAAAAACCATTCATATTTCATTGGTATAGACTGTGATAGAAATGGAAATTAAATTTGTTTTTAATTTTAGTTGTTGCTAATCTTCACACAACGATATTTTTCCCATTGATTTTTAGGAAGAATGGAAGGAAGGGAGGAACGAGGGGAGAGAGAGAGAGAGAGAGAGAGAGAGAGAGAGAGAGAGAGAGAGAGAGAGAGAGAGAGAGAGAGGAGAGAGAGAGAGAGAGAGAGAGAGAGAGAGAGGGAGATAGAGAGAGACATGGATGTGAGAGAGACACATTGATTGGTTGTCTTCTTCATGCACCACATGGATTGAGCCTGCATTGAGGTATGTGCCCTTTGGTCTGTGGGATGACATTCTAACCACTGAGAAAACCCAGACAGGAGTGGAAATTACATTTTAATGTTACAAATGAAGTGTACCAATCAGATCACTTCATAAACTGTGAAATGGAAAGTGTAGCAAAGCCAATACCATCTGAAGCTTGTTGTAAGGAACAGCCCCTGAGAGTTTGACTTTTGTTGTAAGGAACAGCCCCTGAGAGTTTGAATTTTGCCAGTTATTCAACTTAGCTGTGTTGCTCCATCTGGAGTAGTAATTATCTTGTACTCCTTTATGACTGTTATAAGACTAATAGCAATAATCTATATAATAAAAGCCCAGCGACCTTTATAGTTGAACAACCAGAATGTCCGGTCGCTATGATGAACACTGACCACCAATGGGCAGACATTCAACACAGGAGCTTCCCCCTTGTTGTCAGTGCACTCCCACAGTGGGAGCACTGCTCAGCCAGAAGCTGGTCTCACAGCTTGTGAGTGCTGCAGAAGTGGCAGGAGCCTCTTCCTCTTCTGCTGCAGTGCTAAGGAGTGGAAAGCCAAGCTATAACGAGCAAGCAGGAAGGCAGTAAAGAGTGTCAAGCCAAGCAGTAAGGAGCAAGCAGGCAGGGAGTTAGGAGCAAGCAGGCAGGCGGTTAGGAGTGAGGGGTCCTGGATTGGGAGAGGGTGCAGGTCCCATAACCATAGCTAGTCCCCAATATTCTATTTTTGCCCCTAACACTAGGAGGATCAGATCTGTGAAGTGCCCTCCAGCAATTTGCAACAATTGTAGTGGGGGGGCACTACTGTTTTTATAAAGGAAAATAAAATAATTCACATTAAAGCCACTGAAGAATGGTGAGTTATCTCTGTTACAAAATTGCCAAAAAAAATGCCTTGGGTAATAATAATTAGCTTTAAAATCTCAAAGTTGTTGTAAATATAACAAAAATAAAGAGTATATGATAAAGCTTTTTCAGTGATACTATCTAATAAAAGAGTAATATGCAAATTGACCCTACCTCCGCTACACCCAAAAGCACCAGCCAATCAGGAGCAAGTATGCTAATTAACCAAACTAAGATGGCTGTGGCCATGGAGCTGCAGCAAGCAGAAGGCTTGGGTTTCCCTGGCAATGGAGGAAGCCAAGCTTCCCTGCCACCCTGGCCAGCCCAGGCCTCCACTCAAGGCTACAAAGTTTCAATTATAGAAGATAAATAAATCTCAACAAAAATGGCGGCAGCCATGGAGCTGGAGAGAAAAGGAGGCTTGAGTTGACCCTGGCGATGGAGGAAGCCAAGCTCCCACAGCCCTGGCCTGCCTTGGCCTCCGCTACAATGTTTCAATTATAGAAGATAAATAAATCCCAACAAAAATGGGTGCAGCCACGGAGTGAGCAGGAGGCGTGGCTCTGCTCAAGGCTACAAAGTTTCAATTATAGAAGATAAATAAACCCCAGATACCAGGGCCTCAGCTTGGGTCACCGGGGGTCATGGCCGGCCTGAAAATCACCACAGGCCCCTCACCCAGGCCGCCCCATGCAGAGGGAACCCCCCACCCTGATCCGGGACATCCTTCCAGGCAAACCAGCAGGCCCCCACCCATGCACCAGGTCTCTATCCTATCTAATCCTATCTAATAAAATAATAATATGCAAATTGACCACCACTCCAACACACAAGATACCTGCCCCCATGTGGACACAAGATGGCTGCCACAAGATGGCCAGCAGGGAAGGGCAGTTACGGGGGACCCTGGCCTACAGGGGAGAGCAGTTGGGGGGGGGACCAGACCTGCAGGGGAGGGCAGTTAAGGGTGACCAGGCCTGCAGGGGAGGGCATTTAGGGGCAATCAGGCTGGCAGGGGAGAAGTTAGGCATTAATCAGGCGATCAGAGGAGTGGTAAGGGGGTGATCAGGGTGTCAGGAAGAAGCAGTTAGGGGCAATCATGAAGGCAAGCAGGCAAGCAGTTGGGAGCCAGCAGTCCTGGATTGTGAGAGGGATGTCTGACTACTCGTTTAGGCCCTATCCAGGTAGGATCCAGCCTAAATGGGCAGTCAGACATCCCTTGAGAGGTCCCAGATTGGAGAGGGTGCAGGCTGGGCTGAGGGACACACCCCCTGTGCACGGATTTCATGCACCAGGACTCTAGTGGATATATATGCCTAAATATAGTTTTCTAAAGTATTTGGTAACTTAAAACTGGAGTTTTCTGGGTTAGATAGTAAAAATGATTCAATATCTAGGTATTTTAAAATAACAGGGAACTGAAAGATTAATTAATCTGTCTTTGCCTAATTTTAGATTTTTATCATGGAAGAATCTAGAGGATAGATTTGAATCTATTAATGAATATGTATTGCATTGTATTTGAAATATATCTCTTAAAAATGTGAATATATTGCTAACCTGAGAAATGCTAAGTACTTAACTTTCCATGTAAATTTAAGAGTTAAAAATTATAACTAATTAGAAAGAAATGATATGGTTTTGGTTACAGAAGACATGAGGTATAGAGGTTCATTTTTAAAGAAAAAGAAAATTAAGTTGTATTAAAGCTAAATAAATAAGACTATTTGTGAAAATTATAGAAGGATTATGAAAAGAAACCTTAAAAGAAAATTATAGGTTATCTGAATAATTTACTTTGATAAGTGAATCTAAAGTAAGCTAATAAAAAAATTGTTAAGTCCTTTTCCAGGGAAAATGTTTTCTGTCAAAGGGAAAAAGTTTTATCTGTATTTATCTAGGAAGCAAAAGTTCTATAAAGTATTGAAATAATTGTGTATTGTGTTATTATAATTAGGTACTTATTATTTTTTAAGTTATCTTAATTGTGGGAACTGAAGTATTGCTAGCTTATGTTTGTGCTTAATGCCCTTTGTCATGTTCAATGAATAAATAGTCTAATACTGTTTCATAATAAGAATCTACGTATATAAAGAGGTAATGTGCAAATTGTCTGGGACACTTAACACCACGACTGCACAGCAGGAGGCTGCATGCAGGTGGGCAGGAGGGGACTGCATGTGCAGTGAGGCAAGCCACGTATGACGCAGGCCCAGAAATAAGGGCCTGCAAGCTGCTGTAGCTGCAGAGTGGTGCCAGCCATGGCACACCAGCAATCCTCCCTCTGAGCATTAACTGCAGAGGAAACACCTTTTCTGACTGTTCATTGGCTAAGCTCCTTATACACCACTCACAGTGTTCTTGGTAACTTGGGTAACAAGAATCCAAGAAGGTTATCTAGGGTTTTTTCACCTCACTCCTGGAGGAAAAAATGAACGTCTGCTGTGGAAGGGGTTAAGAAATGTCATATCCTTCCCTAGGCAATTTGGCTCAGTGGATAGAGTCTCAGCCTGCGGACCGCAGGGTCTGGGTTCGATTCTGGTCAAGGACATGTATCTAGGTTGCAGGATCCTCGCTGGCAGAGACCCAGATCAGGGCTCATGCAGGAGACAACCAATTGAAGTGTCCTCTCACGTTGATGTTTCTCTGTCTTTCCCACTCTCTTCCATGCTCTCTAAAAATCAATGGAAAAATATCCTCGAAAGAAAGAACTGTCATATCCTATGAAAAAGACATCTTGAAAATGCCTAAAGAAAGTTGTCATTCTTTCAAGGTGAAGGGACTGGAGTCTGTATTGATGAAAACACCTTGGTGGCAGCAGCAGCTGGCAGTGGCAGCAGCAGCAGGGTGATGGGTGCCACACCTTTCCCTGATCATTCTAGTTGCCTCCCGGGGGGAGCAGGCCTAAGCCATTGGTAGGACATCCCTTGATGGCTCCCAGCCTGTGAGAGGGAGCAGGATTGGGTGAGGGACCCCCCGCGCCCTCCAGTGCATGCATTTTTGTGCACCGGGCCTCTAGTAATGATATGTAATCTTTTGGTAAAATAAGTTTGACAACCTTCCTAGGATTTGAATTTTAAGAAACATTCTTTGACCTAAAGATGGTCATGCCTCAAGAGTTTGTTTTCTCTTTCTGAAGGAAAATTTTATGCTGAAAGTACATGTGAATCTTTGTCAAATAAAGAAATAAAATTATTTAGCATTAATATATGCATATTATTAAACTAGATTCTGATATGCTCTCAGTTGTAACTAATTGTTATTGTACATAATAAAAGGGTAATATGTAAATTACCATCACTCCGCTACGCTCACGATTGGGCCAGCAGGAGGCGCGGGGGGTGGGACTCGGGGTGGCCGGGGTGACCAATTGGGCCAACGGGAGGCAAAGGGTGGGTGGGGGGGACAGAGTGTCCCAGTCCCCCGCCCTTGCCTCCATCCGGACGCAACCGGGACCCCGCGCCGCTGAGCGGCGGAGGCAACCGGCAGGCAGCGGGACGGAATGTCCCCACCCCCGTCCTGAGCGGTGGCCAAATGGGGCCGGCAGGACGTTGAGCTCATACCGCCAGTGGGGCCAGTAGGACGCTGAGCTCACGCTGCCAGTGGGGCCGGCAAGACACTGAGCTCACGCCCCCAGTGGGGCCGGCAGGACGCTGAGCTCGCGCTGCCAGAGCTAGCTCAGAGTCTGTGCCATGGCTGTGCTGGGGCACAGAAGGGGCTTCTGGGGCAGCGAGCCCATGTCCTCGCCCCAGCCAGCCTTGCAGTGGGAGTGAACGGGCCTGTGGGGCCCGGAGCTCAGCATCCGCATGGCAGGGGTGGAAACAGAAAAATGAATCTTTCCAGTTCCTGATGCTGACAGCCCTATGGGTGCTGGGGTCCTCCACCTGCAGCCCCCAGTCTCAGCCCATCAGTCCCAGTCACAGACTTGAAGCCCCCTGCCAGCAGTCCAGACGGGACCAGTGTTGCGCCATGGTGGTGGGTGTCAGCGGGCATGCTACAGACATCAAATCACTGCCACTGAGGCCACCCCCCCACACACACACACACTCACAAGTAGTATGGTCCAAGGGGTGACTCCTAAGGCAAGGCTCCCATGGCAGCTGATGCTCACCATGCCAGGTGAGGAAGCCAGACCTGAAAGCCCAAGCCCCCGAGTACCCGAACTGCAGGGCGTTGTGGGCCAGGGCCTTGAGGAGGCCCCAGGACAAGCATCTTCCCAGAGGCTGTGCAGAAGGAGGGGAGGAACCTCTAGCTAGAGGCCAGGGTGAGGGATGCTGGCGTCTTTGCAGACCAAGACAGGGCTGAGGGACCCCCTCTTCCCCCCGCACCCCTGTGCACGAATTTTGTGCACTGGGCCTCTAGTTAGTTATAATATTGGGTTTTACAGGAAGGACAATATTCCATGTCATTTGCATTGTAATGAAATCCATAACCCTGTCATTTTAAATTTCTTGGCATTTAGAGACAGTCACTATTTTCTTATAATTCATTTGGGAAATGTTATATCTTCTGAGGGATCCATGGGAAGGACTCTGACATTTTCAGATCATCCCCTTTGATCTGGATGAAAATTATTGGAACTCTATAGATTATCTGAATTTCTAAAAGTACTGGCAGGAGAAAATTGACTATGGGGTGGAAAGAACTGAAAATATACAGATTTTGTAACTTTTGTTGAAAGTGTTGATGATTTTTATTTATTTTTAAATATATTTTTATTGATCTAAGAGAGGAAGGGAGAGGGAGAGAGAAACATCAATGATGAAATAGAATCATGAATGGCTGCCTCCTGCACACCCCCTAATGGGGATCAAGCCCACAACCATGGCATGTGTCCTTAATTGGAATCAAATGGAGATGCTTTAGTCTGAAGGCCAACGCTCTATCCAATGAGCCAAACTGGCCAGGGCTATTGCTGCTTTTTAAAACTTTTTGTTTTTCAGATATAAGAAAGTATTTCTAAAGCAATTTGGTAAATTATAATTTTCTTTGTACCACAAGCATGTCAAACTCACTTGAGTTGTTCAGATCCCTTCAGAATTTGGCAATTCTTAATGAGTGATTCATGGAAATACGTTTCTTTGAATGAATTCAATAAGACCAGTTTCCAATTATGATTCTGTTACAGAAAACTGAAGAAGAACAAAGCAATACCAGAGAGATGGAGTTACATTTATTACGTGCGGGTCCAGAGGAAAATGTCTCTCAAATTCTGGGCCCCAACTTGCAGGAATTTTCCCTATTTATATGTTTTTATTTTCTTTGTCTCCCAATTATGGAGTGTTTCCAGCCCCTTTTTCAAGTTCTTAAAGAGCCCATATGTGCTGGGCCTTGAGACCTCAACCAGAAGCCTAGCCTGGCGCCAACACTGATAACCTTGTCTGAGAAAAATTTAATGGTCTTTCTGAAGTGGGAGTAGTCTTAGCACGCAAGAATTTACAGAAGCCAATTAGCAGGGTTAAAATTTCAAACAGCAGTTTTTATACAAGATGGATGCTTAATTCCCCACTGGTTTTATGTACATGAGTCAAATCATTGACTCTTAGTCATTGTAGTATATTTACCCCTGAGGACTATAATCTTAATTTTCTGCCTAATAAAGTTAGTGGGCCTGATTATTAGATAAGGGCCTGGAATGAGGGCCAGAAGTAATCTTTAGAGAGTCCAAAGAGTCCTGGACTCTCAATTTTTCCTGGGCTGTCTTAAGCCAGGTGTGATGAAGCCACGTTGGGATTCCGTTGACCTTGACTGCCGTGGAGGTGGTCCTTTCCAGATAGGAGTCAGTCCTTGGATGGCAAATACCTTTACCCAACAGAGTCACCGGGGTGGAAGAGATGAACCAGATCAGAAGTTGGTACAGGCAGAGCATCTCCGATGCTTCCTGGGTAGACTGTAAAGCCTGTAAGAACTTGCATAAAGACTGGTTATGGATTTTAGCTTTTCTAGATTGGATAGATCAGGGTCTGGAAGAGTCACTAGAATCTGTAGAGGCACCACTGGTTTTAGGGCAGCCTCCCGGGCAGCTTCATCTGTGGCCCAGTTCCCTCTTGCTTCTGTGGAGAACCCTTACCTTGTTGTAAATGCATACCTGCTATTACTGATTTTTCTTTTGTCTACCAGAGAGTCTGAAACCGGGTGACTCGAGTGTTTGACATCCAGTGCTCTAGTGTGTTCCGGAGTAAAGCCTCGACCTCATGTGGGGTAGTTAGGATTAGTTACTGCCCTAGGGTTAACTTATTTACTTTTTAAATAAGCATAGCTGTGGCTGCTACCGCCCAGAGGCAAGTAGGTCACCCAAATGCGAAGGGGTCAAGTCTTTTGGACAAATAGGCTACCAGCCTTTTCTAGGGGCTGAGACTTTGGTGAGTACCTCTTTGCCTATGCCCCTTGTCTCACATACGTAGAGGTGGAAAGACTTAGTTACATCCTGTAGTGCTAGTTGGCCCATTGTCCCTGCTCTGTTCATGTCTGTCTAACTGCCTAATATATTACCTCAAGGATCCTGGCTCTGAATTCTTTTAGGGAAAATGGACGTTGAATTACTTCTGTAGCTGCTTCATGCTGAGGAGGGACAAAGTTTTCTCTCAGAGCCAAGAGATCCTTGCTGTCTGTCACAGGGACGATGAAGCCTGGGCACAGAAGGAGGTGGGCTTGTGACCTGGCAGAGACAAACTGTAACAAATGGCCCAGTGGAAGGGAAAGAAAACATTTCAGTTTTAATGACCTCTATTAAAATAGAATTTTTCTCCTCAAAATTACCTCTATGTTTATCAAAAGAGCCAGATCAAGACCAATTTACCTATTGTATTTAATTTGGCCTGATTGTTTGCATAAACACAACAAGAATGGAAACTAACTACCTTTGCCAGGATTTCATGATTGAGTCTTATTGTGCCCCATAGGGCTAGGAAGCCAAGCCATCCAGCTGCCGTCAGGCCTGCCTGTAGTATCTGCTGAGTTAGGTGAATCCCTCACCTGCAGAGACTCCACCTGGAACCATGCCCTAGGTTTTAAGGCCCATCTAAGTAACCCTTCTACTCATCACGGCCTAGAGTGTGTGGGGTTCCGCAGGGTCGGAGAGTTGTCCTTATTGCTCCCCTTCTGCTCTGACCAACTGCCAGTGATGGTAGGGCATGGGCCTGACGCTCCAGCACCAGCCATTTTAAGGACTCCCAAGCAGGATACCAGGCTTTTCCTTGGCACTCTTATTGGCTTCAAGTCTTCAGAATTCAGACAGGGCTCTTTAAAACATGACACTCTAGTCAAAGTTTCCGGTCAATAAAGCCACTATTAGAAACCGGTCTTATTGAATTTATGCAGAGAAATGTAGTGCCATGATTTATTAAGCACTGCCAAATTTCAGAGGAATTATATAAGGAGAAAAATATACTGACCTGATTTAAGATCTTCTGATTTTCCTTGTCAGTCCTTTCTATGGATTCTTCAGAGTAATATAACTGTCTTCAAATGACAAGGAGAAATACAAAATGTGTCTATATTCAAGTAGACAATTATAGCTGTCCTTGTAGTAGGGTTCCCCCTACTTGACCTGTCCTTAAAATTTCATATGGTCTCTGGGAGGGGTGACATGCCCTCTGAGAAAGGACTAAGGGAGCTTTATTGCTTTACAGGGTCTCACATGTCACAGGACCTCACGGGGTCTGTAATTCCTATAACAAAAGGCTGGTATTCACCACTTCCTTCTGTTCCAAACAGGCCTTCCCCGATTCCTAAAGTTGAGGTTTTGGCCATACCTGACATGGGCATGGTCACACAGGCCTGCAAGATAGTATATAGGCTGCCAACTGTCTTTCAATAGAGACTAAAACCAGATAAGTATTTTCCTTGCCCATTTGGGCACCTGCCCTTTTGGCAACTGCATTTAAATCTGTAAGGTTAATGCAATATTATTAATACAATGAAGTACAATATTGGCACTGTGGCCACCTTAGGTAGCCAAATCTCCTGCTACCATATATGACACATGGCAGGGCTATACAAATATCTTAGGGAGGTGACTAAAGTCTATTTTTAACCTTCCCACACAAAGCAAAATTGTCCTTGTCTTTCTGGAATCATGTTCATGAAGACGCAGGCATCATCTAAGTCTATTACACAGTTTTTTGCAGGCCACTGTCAGGGCTGTGCATGGTGGCCAGTTCTTCTTTCTAGCTACAAACACAGCCTGTCTAATTTCCCTGAAATTTATTCTGGCACGGGAGAAAGTTGTTTTGCTGTAAACAGGCAGCTTAACCCCTACATATCTGGGCTTGAGCATCTGCCTAGAAAGCCGTAATTTATAAGTTTAACATGTGGCCTTAGGTCCCTCTAACCCAACAGGGTTTCTGCCATCCCTCAGTCAGACTTCTCCTCTCTTGGAGAATCTCAAAGTCCTGAAGGCTCCCCAGTCCATGGAGAGTGCCTTTCCTTTGCTCTTTGACTTTTAAGCTGCCAGTCCAAAACAACCAGAGTTGCAGTTAGAAACAGCTTTGCATATTGGAAAGCGCTTCTGTAGCAGTGGCTTGGTATTAGGCCCCATGTATTTCTGCCAGTCCCCTTTGTGGCAGAGCAGCGACCAGGCCTCTCCTAAGGCAATGCACTGGAAAGGGATCTCAGCCCCTCCTCTTCCAGCAGCAACGGGTACTGAACCCTTTCAGTACATTTGCAAACAGGGAGCTTTCATTAGCTCTATCTGCTGCTTTTACAGATCCCGGGCCTGCTGTTCTATTCCTGGGGCTGCAGGATGCTAGTAACAGTCACTGGCTTTGGGTTTAACTGCTGCAGCCAGCAAGCCAAAGGCCTAAGTCTTGTATTGCTTGTTGTAAAATTCTCATTACTCACTGGGCAGCAGTGGGGCAGCCCTAGTGTCAGGTAAATGTCTGCTGTCCCCCACTTTTCTCTCTGCTGAGGCTTCTTTAAGGGCTACTGCAGGCAGCTCAGGCATCCAGCCCCCTCACCCCCTTCTTTCATCTGGCTCTTGGGGGATGAGTCTGCCTAGCAACCAGTTTTAAATCACCAGGGCAGCTAGAAGTTCTGATAAGACACCTACGCCAGCAGAGCAGTCTGCAGCTAGTAAAAATAAACAAAAACCTATCTCTCTCAGATACATAATTAACTGCTGACACCCCCCCTTTTTCTGCATTAACCATTTACTCTGTCCTTAGCAGGGGAAATAAAGCAAGTGGTCTGAGATCCTGTATAACCAGGCTTTTTACATTTAAGGATACTTATTTCTCATTCAAATCTGTAATCGTTGTTTTCCCTCATAAATTTTTACTCTAAGCCCCTAGACTCCTAGAGGATCTTAAATCCTCCTCCTTTACCACTCTTGATTTCTCTGACAACCCCCTCCCCATGGGTCCCATCGCCCAGTCCAGTTGCTTGTCTCCCTTTCCGATTGTGAGTCAGAGGAAGACAATTTCTACAGAGGGAGAAATAGAAACAGTGGGAGTTTTGGAGAAAACTACAGACTATCGCTGTAGTAGTCCTCCCTTTCAAAGGCTGAGGTCCACAGACCTGTGGGAAAAATGACTCTTAGTCAGCCTGGAAAGATAGGGGATGAGGATAAGGGTGTATAGGGAGATTTCTTGCAAACTGAAAGCCTAGATGGCCTCCTGAAAGAAAAGATCTTTAATCCAGTTATAGATGATATTAGAATCAGGATAAGAGAGGAAGGGAAAGACCAGGTTATGTCCTCTATGAGGATCCTAATAACTGAAAACAGTAAGTTAAACAGTAAGTTAAACTGGAGGAGAATTGGTTGGACTCTGATATCACAGGCAGGGACAGGGCCTGTAAATCTCTCCGCCCTGCAGAGCTGTAAGCCCTGTCCCTGGAAGTCTCTGACCACCAAAAGAGATAAGAAAACCATAAATAAAAGTTCTTTGTTCTTTGAAATATCACAAATTTATACTTTTAAATTTACCCTAGGACTTTAAAATTTCAATTTAATACAGCAAATTCACAAATCAGAGCAAACTGAAACTCTTACTTATACAAATATACAAACAGAGAGAGAAATTTTTATTAGCTAAATGGGCTGATTTTCTCCCACTGTGATAGAGAGCAAACATCTCTGAGAAAAATAACACAGCAGTGCTGCTTAAGATGTTTTCAGACCATCACAGCAGGTTCACCCTATCTTGAAACAAATTAAACAATAGAAAGAGATAAAAAATCCAGAGTCTCACATTTATATACTAGCTAGTCCAAGTTTTTTACTTCTACCAGATATTTACCCAGAGTTTCCTCATTAATTTGCCTGAGGAAGTCCTATGGCCTCCAGGGAGGTGATCAAGCTCCCGCTTCCACTCACTTGGAGTGGGCTGAACTCACAGGGCCCCTACCTTACAGATTCTGTCGACAGGTCCAGAAGTGTCCGTCCACTCTCTCCAGATGCCAGCCAGGTCCTGGCCTGAGGTCCGGGAGCACCCGGAGTCCCCAGTTCAATTCTACTAAATCAGCAGAGTAGTACCTCCTGGAGGCCTATCCAGCTCCCCCAGACCCCAAACCTGGCCCATTCACCAGAGGCCAAAAAAGGCCAATCCCAGTTGTTCCTCGGTTCAGGGAACCAATAATGTTACAGAAAACCGAAGAAGAACAAAGCAATACCAGAGAGATGGAGTTACATTTATTATGTGTGGGTCCAAAGGAAAATGTCTCTCAAATTCTGAGCCCCAACATGCAGGAATTTTCCCTATTTATATGTTTTTACCTTCTTTGTCTCCCAAATATGGAGTGTTTCCAGCCCCTTTTGAAAGTTCTTAAAGAGCCCTTATGTGCTGGGCCTTGAGACCTCAGCCAGAGGCCTAGCCTGGCGCCAGCACTGATAACCTTGTCTGGGGAAAGTTTAATGGGTTTCTCTGAAGTGGGAGTAGTCTTAGCAAGCAAGAATTTACAGAAGTCAATTAGCAGGGTTAAAATTTCAAACAGCAGTTTTCATACAAGATTGATGCTTCAATTCTATTAACAAGGATTATGAAATGTCATATCTAACATACATGGAATCTTGTCGCCAGAAAGCTTTAAGTAATGAAGCCAATAAGAGCACCTTGGATAAAGCCTGATACCGTGCTTGGTCACATGGCTCATGGCAGTCTTTCCAGGGAAGGAAAGAAGGTTACTTTTCTGAAAGGTGGCAAGGCAGGAACTCAGGATACCCCAGGGGGCCACAATAACTTGAGGAATTCACCCACGTCTACAGGTATTATTGCAGGCAAGCCTGATGACAATGAGGTGGCTCAGTTTCTTTGCCCTGTGGGCCAATTAAAGCTTGACTATCAAATTCCAGGAAAGCATATATGGTTTTTTAAAGCCTATGTGATCAACTGTTATTGTGTTCATCTAAACAATCAGGCCAAACTGAAACTAGATAATACAGTAAAAAAAAAAGGATTTAATTTGGCTCTTTAATGAAAATGAGGGTGATTTCACAAGAAGGGGAGAGTTGTATTTCAGTAGGGAATTATTAGAATTGAAATATGGTGGGTGTTGCCCTAATCAGTTTTGCTCAGTGGATAGAGCGTTTTCCTGCATACTGAAGGGAACCAGGTTCAATTCTGGTCAAGGGCATGTACCTTGGTTGCGGGCACGTGCCCAGTTGGGGTTGTGTAGGAAGCAGCTGATTGATGTTTCTCTCTCATCAATGTTTCTAACTCTCTATCTCTCTCCCTTCCTCTCTGGAAAAAAAATCAATGAAATATATATATTTTTAAATAAATATGGTGGGTATTTTTTCCTTCTACCAGACCATTTGTTGTAGTTTTTGCTGTTCTAACTTTTGCCCAATAATATTATATTTGGTAAAAGTTTGTCTCCAGGTTATAAGCACTATTCCTACTCAGGGAATACCACCTCTCGATATCTCCTTCTGTGCTTAGGAATTGTCCCTCTGACAGAGAGCATGGGTCTGTTGGCTCTGAAAGACAACCTCTACTGCTCCTCAGCATGAAGCAATTTCAGAAGAGACTCTATGCCCCTTTTCCCTGAAATATTTTGGAACCAAGACCCTTGAGGGGATGTGGTAGGCAGTTAGACAGACATGAGCAGAGCAAGGACGATGGCCCAACTGGAGGAGAATTGGTTGGGATCTGAAATGTGCTTCTCACCACTCCAACTGCTCTCTCCTCTCTTCCTCTAAGAAAGCCAGTAGGATTTAGCACAGCTAATGAAGATAGAAACAACTAGTGTAAAAAGAAGAGAGGATTTGTAAGAAATGGGCCTCTGTGATCCATGTTCAGCATAGTCTGGTTTTGAAGGAAATGGTTGCTGAATTCCCTAGGGCAAACAGAATGCAGGGAGGAGGGAAGAGAATGTAGGAACAAAGCACTGTGCATGTGGGCCAGCATCATGGTGGAAACCCCCAGCATCTGCTTCAGCTAGGCAGGGGGAGGTGGAGACAGCTATAAAGGTCTCAGTCCAATATTTTAAATGGCCAATGGGAGACAGCAAGACCTAGGCGATGTATTAGGAAGCACATAACCCCAAAGTAGTCAGCCAATGAATAACTGAAGGAGGATTTCTAGAATGGTTCCTAGAATGTATTAAAAGTCTCATTTTTTGCCATATTTCTGTTTCTGAGTCTGTCATTTGAATTCAGACAGGTAAGCATTTTTGCAGTTTCCTCAAAAACCTAAAAGTGTTCTTTTGTTTGACCCAGTGATCCCACTTCTGGAAATATATCCTTAAAACACCAATCAGAAAGGCTGTATGCACCTCTGTGTTCATAGCAGCACCATTTACAATAGCTGAGATTTGGAAACAGCCTAAGTGCCCACTGGCAGATGAGTGGATAAAAAAGCATGGAACATTTATGCAATGGAATACTATACAGAAGTAAAAAAGAGGAAATTTTTACCTTTTGTGCCTACATTGGTGGGTCTGAGGATTATTATGCTAAGTAAAATAAGACAGACAAGGAGAAATTTTATATCTTACTTATATATGAATCTAATAAACAAAATAAACTGATGAACAAAAGAAACATGGATACATGGAACAGACTGACAGCCCTCAGAGAGTATGAGGGAAAGAAAGACTGGAGAGGAAAGAAGGTGAAGAGATTAGGCAAAGAAGGTATATGTATAACACAGAGACACAGACAATAGGATGGTGATGGCCAGTAGAAAAGGGAGGTGGTGGCTGTGTGGTGTAGAGTAAAAAGAGGGAAAGTGGGGGACATTTGTAATAGAGTCAATATCCCTACATAAAATGATAATAATGAAAGCCTATGAGAAATTTTGATAATTTGTAAAAAATGGCTAAGTTTGTCTTAATTTACTGTACGGCAAAATAATGTGCAGTCACTCTGGAGAAGTTTTCAATGGGGAGTGGTTGAATACATTGATGCATCCATACCATGGGTAATCACTCAGCAATATAAACAAAAAGCTGTCACAACCAACAAATTTGGATACCTTCAGAGATTACAGTATGTGAAAAAAAGATCCTCCCCCAAAGGTGGCATACTTAATCAGCCTCTTTATAAAACAGTCTTGTGGTGATTAAATTATAGAAATTGAGAACAAAATGTTCCCAGGGGTAAGAGACAGATATAGGTGGGAAATGGAGATGGATTTGAATATAAAAGGGCATCATGAGGGATTTGTGCAGTAAAATAAATATTCTATATATATTGTCTGTGTCATATATATGTAACCAGACAATGGATCTGTGCTGTCACTACTTGAGCTAATTAAGCAGAAACAGAGTTGAATCATATATAAGCATTTATTCCAATACTCTGGCAGTATGGGAGAGCAGCAGGTCATCCACAGAAATCTGCTCTGCAGCTCACAATAAATCAGCTGCTTATATTGGGTAGAAGGACAAAGATTACATAGGGAAGTATGCAAGAGGGTGTGCCAAATGGGCAGTTCACAGGTCTGGAGATTTACAAAGGCATGCGGGTATACAAAGGCTGGGGGTCTTCAAAGGGCTGGTGATATGCATAAGGAAAGGGGTCTTCAGAGGGCTGGAAATTCTGGTTTCTGCAGGAAAGTTATTAATCTTCCCATGATCATAGGCAGCTCCAAATGGGGAGGATGGATTGCATTTTCAGGTAAGCTCCCAAGTCCTTTTGCTTTCTTTAATCAAAACAAAACAATCACAGTTAATAGACCATGATTAATATTTCTTACTCTAGCTGATCCCAAACATTCTATTTTTGCTCCTATTATCCTGTATAATAAAAGGCTAATATACAAATCAACCAAATGGCAGAACGACTGGTCACTGTGATGTGCACTGACAACAAGGGGACAGATGCTCAATGCAGGAGCTGCCCCCTGGTGGTCAGTGCACTCCCACAGTGGGTACCCACTCAGCCAGAAGTCCTGAGGAGGACTCCCTTCTAGCGAGCACAGTGGTGGTGGCAGGAGCCTCTCCTGCTTTTATGGCAGCACTGTTGTCAGTCAGTCATCCCCTTAGGGCTTCTGGACTGCAAGAGGAGGTAGGCTGGGCTGAGGCACCCCCTGAGTGCACAAATTTCTTGCACCAGGCCTCTAGTATATATCTATAATAATAAAACATAATATGCTAATTAGACTGGATATCCTTCCAGATGACCTTCCGGATGAAGCTGGGACTGTGGGGGAAGCCTGGATTCCAGGTGCCAGAGAGAAGACTGGGTCTTAGGTGCCAGAGGGAAGTCAGTGCTGGGTGCCGGGAGACGGGGGAAGGAATGCCTACTCTTGCAGAAATTTCATGCATCGCACCTCTAAAATATAATATGTATATATATTATATCATAGTTTTGCAGGATGTTAGTATTGGAGGAAAATGGTTAATTAGTACACAGGCCCTTTGTATTACTTTTTTTTTTTCTATTGAATGTGTCAGAGATGTTCTTAAACAGTGTAGTGGGAATAAGACAGATACTTGAAAATGGCTTGGCAAGGCAATTTTACTTCTGCAGAAGGGTGTCTAAGCAAAAATTTGATGGGCAAGCACACAGAATGGGAAGTCTGTTCTCCTTTTATCCCTGACACATTGCTGCACCATGCCTTGATTGGTAAGAACATGGTTTCACAATCTGATGCTAGTGGCTAATTTAAGTGAAGGGGCAGATTGACGTTTTGGGCATGGCTAATGGACTACAGTGCAAGTTCTAACTGGCTGGTAAAGTCTCAAGCAACGCCCTCCACAATACGACCAGACGTCTGCTCTGGCTACAGCCAGTGTAGACTGATTACTTAGCACCTCAAAGGACCAGCCTTCACTGCACCTGTTACATTGTCCAAAAACACTGACTGCTCCCCGCACCTGGAGAGGCAGGAGGTATAGTTAGTATTTGAGGCTGGGGTTTGATAGACTTTGGGGGCTCTTATCTTGGGCCTTCCATGGTTGGGAATAGCAGTGATAAGTTCCTACAAGATTCATTGCCCCAGGCCTGGCTGTCCTGAAAGAGGGCTATCATGTCACCCATGCCCACAGTGTCTGAGGTCCATCCAAGTGGAAATGGCACTCCTTGAGCTTCTGGCCTCCCTGCCGTGCAAGCGTAACAATCGCTTTTGTTTAGAGCATAGATAGAATATTCAATTCATCCCAGCCAGGTATTTGTCTCCCCATCTAGTCTCAATTTTGATAGTTTGGTGTAAATCCTTAACCTCAACTATAGCAATTTTTGGTAGGGTCATTGTTGTAAATACAAGGTTGGGCCTGGTTGGGACTCAGAGTCAAGGGATCACTGCTTAAGGAAATATTTGAGTTACTGACTAATCAAATGGCAAACTTTCCTACAGGTTCCTTTCCTGATGAATTGTCCTCAAGGCTATATCATCGCTCTAGAAAGGGTAGTTTCTCCTGGCTTAAGGGTCAACAGGAGTGGTTTACATTGTAGATTCCCACAAGTATCAGGAGGAACTCCTCTGGCTACGGCTACTCTGGTTTTACTTTTTTGTTTTGTTTTGTTTTTAGTTTTGTGAGAATAGTGCTCCTACTTATATGGTGGAGCTTTCCACTGCCACACTATGTAGCCCACCAGACCTCACCCCAGCTAGAACAGGGAAGTTGGTGAGGGTTGTTTACTCCCATTCTGGCTCAGGGCAGAGGTATGTATGTTTAGTAGAAAGTTGCCTTTGCTTGGTAAGATCTCCAGAGGGTAGGACCTGGCAAGCATTAAATTTTATAGTTAGGAAATCTGTACCCCTAGTTACATAAATAACTAGTTGGATAGGGTAGGGGATACCTGTGATAACTTTACCTAGAGGCTCAGTAAAATTAGAAATAGGGCGTAAGCAGAGTCTTTTCACTGTTAACTTAAGGGGACTGGGTGTTGATGCTTTTCCTGATCTGAGGACCAGGTTCCCTTAATCCAGGTGTAATGGGTCCAACCTTCCTCTGAGGTACCAATGGCGGTCTCATTTGTAAGTAGCACCTGATAAGATCCTTCCCAGGATGACTCAAGCTTGTCTTCTTTCCAGATCTTGATCAGGACGAGATCACCGGGTAGGTCAGGATGTACTGGGAATTCAAGAGGTGGAGTTTGGGCTAGTAGTTCTCGTAACCTAAGGGAGGGTAAGTAGAGGAGAGGCCCAACACACAGTTTTTAAGAAATCAATCCTTGGTTTCCATGGTTGGCAGGTAATAATTTTGACCTAAATAAGGTAATCCATAAAGTATCCCATAAGGGAATATCCCAATGTCTTTATTGGGGGGTGGGGTGTTCTAATTCTGAGAAGCACAATTTGGAGAAATTTTGTCCAGGGAAGCTTGATTTCTAGGATTAATTTGGTGATGGGTCTTTTCAGAGTTTGGTTTATTCTTTCTACTTTATCTGAGGAGGGTGGGTGCCAGGGTGTGTGGTAGTCCCATTTTTTCCCCAAGCATTTCATTAGTTCCTTGATAATAGTGGCCATAAAATGACTTCTATTACCCAAATCTATGTTCTGAACCAATCCAAAGTAAAGGATTATATTTCCTTTTTAAATACACACACACACACTCACACACACACACTAGAGGCCCGGTGTACGAAATTCATGCACCGGGGGGGGGGGGGGGCGTGTCCCTCAGCCCAACCTGCACCCTGTCCAATCTGGGACCCCTCGAGGGATGTCGGGCAGTCGGACATCCCTCTCACAATCCAGGATGCTGGCTCCCAACTGCTCGCCTGACTGCCTTCCTGATTGCCCCTAACTGCTTCTGCCTGCCAGCCTGATCATCCCCTAACCACTCCCATGCCAGCCTGATTGATGTCTAACTGCTCCCCTGCCAGCCTGTTTGCCCCCAACTTCCCTCCTCTGCTGGTCTAGTCACCCCTAACTGCCCTCCCCTGCATGGTTGATCGCCCCCAACTTCCCTCCCCTGCTAGCCATCTTGTGGTGGCCATCTTGTGTCCACATGGGGCAGGATCTTTGACCACATGGGGGCAGCCATCTTGTGTGTTGGAGTGATGGTCAATCTGCATATTACTCTTTTATTAGATAGGATAGAAGCCTGGTGCATGGGTAGGGGTCACCTGGTTTGCCCTGAAGGGTGTCCCGGATCAGGGTAGGGGTTCCTTTGGGTTGTGGGGCGGCCTGGGTGAGGGGCCTGTGGTGGTTTGCAGGCCAGCCATGACTTCCGGTGACCCAAGTGGAGGCCCTGGTAACTGTAATTTATTTATCTTCTACAATTGAAACTTTGTAGCCTGGAGTGGAGCCAAGCCTCCTGCTTGCTCTGTGGCAGCATTCATTTCTGTTGGAATTTATGTATCATCTATAATTGAAACTTTGTAGCCTGGAGCGGAGGCCTGATCCAGCCAGTGCTGCAGAAGGTTGGTTTCCTCCATCGCTGGGGGAAACCCCAGCCTCCTCCTCTTCCAGCTCAGTGGCTGCCGCCATTTCTGTTGGAATTTATTTACCTTCTATAATTGAAACTTTGTACCCTTGAGTGGAGGACTGGGCCCGCCAGGGTATGTGGAAAGCTTGGCTTCCTCCATTGCCAGGGAAACCCAAGCCTCACTCCTGCTCTCTGTGGCTTCAGCCATCTTGGTTGGGGTTAATTTGCATACTCACTCTGATTGGCTGGTGGGCGTAGTGGGTTTAGCGGAGTGATGGTTAATTTGCATATTACTCTTTTATTAGATAGGAGATATATACATTTCGGAGAGAAAGGGAGAGAGAGAGAGAGAAACATCAATGATGAGAGAAAAATATCTATTGGCTTCCTATGCACACCTTATACTGGGGATTGAGTCTGCAACCCAGGTATGTGCCCTGACCAAGAATGGGACCATGACCTGGTTCACAGGTCAATACTTAACCACTGAGCCATGCCAGCCAGGTCATATTTTCTAAGAATACCTTAATTACCTTACTGGTTGTAACACTTGGTAATGGAATAGCTTCAACCCAATTAGTCAAATGATATACTATCACCAGGAGGTATTTGAGGAGACCTAACTTAGGCATCACCCTGAATGTTCTGGAATAGTCTTAACCTGGGTTCCTCCCTCCTGAAGGTTGTCTCCTTAGTGCCTGTTTTGTCTCCTCAGTAGACTTTTCTGCAGGTAATACAGTTCTCATTAACTTACTTTGCTATTTATATACTACTAGGGGCCCAGTGCACAAAATTTGTGCACTGGGGGTCGGGGGTCCCTCTCGCATACTGGGAGCCCTCAGGGGATGTCCTACTGATGGCTTAGGCACGCGCCCCATGGGGTGTGGGCCTAAGCCACAGTCTGGCCTCCTTTTGTGGGAGGCAACCGGGCTGATCAGGGGAAGGCACCAGCCCCATCACCCCGCTGCTGCAGCCACTGCTAGTCACCTCAGCCACCAAGATGTTTTCATCAACACTGACTCCAGTCCCTTCACCAAGAAAAAGTGACAACTTTCTTTAGGTATTGTCAAGATGTGTCTTTCATAGGATATGACATTTCTTTATTTATTTTTTATCCTCACTGAGGATATGTTTCCATTGACTTTTAGAGAATGTGGAAGAGAAAGGGAAAGTCAGAGAGAAACAACAAAGTGAGAGGAATACTTTCATTGGTTGCCACTTGCATGAGCCCTGATCTGGGCCCCGGCCAGGGAGGAGCCTGCAACCTAGGTACATGCCCTTGATCAGAATTGAACCCAGACCCTGCTGTCTGCAGGCCCAGTTATTATCCACTGAGTCAAACCGGCTAGGGCAGAATATGACATTTCTTAGCCCTCCAGCAGTGGACCTTCATTTTTTTGCTCCAGAAGTGTGGTAGAAAAACCCTAGATTACCTTTTTGGATTCTTAATACCCAGGTTACTAAGAATATTACCAGTGGCATACAGGAAGCTTAGCCAATGTGCAGTTAGAAAAGGTGTTTCCTCTATAGTTCACACCAATCAACAGCTGGGCCCTGCCCAGGCCTAAAGCCTCTAGCCAAAGCTTTGGGCCTGGGCAGGCCCCTCCAGCTCCCTCTGACCACCAGCTCAACCCTCCCCAGGCCTGCCCAGACCAAAAGCCTCTTGGGCAGGAGCGGAAACCCAGTTCCCTGCGATCAATTGCAGGGGGTCCCCTCCTGCCCAGGCCGAAAGCAGACCCCCTGCTCCCTGCCCAGACGATCGATCACAGGGGGTCTGCTGGTGCACCAGGCCGAAGCAACCCCCAGCTACCTGTGATCGATTGCAGGGGGTCTGCTCCAACAGGAGGCTGCAGTGGACACCCAGCTCCCTGCCATCTATTTCAGGGGGTCTGCTCTGGCACCAGGCCAAAAGCCATCCTCTGGAGGCTTTCGGCCTGGTGCCGGAGCGGACACCCAGCTCCCTGTCATCAATCGCAGGGGGTCCACTTGTGCACCATGACAAAAGCCTCCTGTGGAGGCTTTCGGCCTGGGGATAGAGCAGACACCCAGCTCCCCACTATCGATTGCAGGGGGTCTGCTCCAGCACCAGGCCAAAAGCCTCCGCCTGAGTTTTTCGGCCTGGTGCCGGAGTGGACCCCAGCTCCCTGCCATCTGTTGCAGGGGTCCGCTCAGGGTGCCTATGTATTCAAATTAACCACCATATTGGTTGGGTTTATTTGCATACTCGCTCTGATTGGCTGGTGGGCGTGGCTTGGCTGATGGGCATGAGTGATGGTTAATTTGCATATTACTCTTTTATTAGAGAGGATACTAGAGGCCCAGCACACAATTAAATCATACACTTGTAGGGTCCCCTAAGCCTATCCTGAAAATAGGACCATATTTGCCACCCAGCTATACCTCACACACTGCAGACACTGCAACGCCCTGCGATGCTCTGTGGATGCTGCCAGCACCCCATGATGCTCCTTGGACACTGCTGGTGCCCTGCAACACTCCACAGACAATGTTGGCACCACACAATGCTCCAGGGATGATGCCGGCACCCTGCAACTCTCAGTGGACACTGCTGGTGCCCATGATACTCCGGGGATGCTGCCAGTGCCCCGGAAGTGTGGGGGAGTGTGGGGAGAGCCCAAGAGGTGCTCCATACACCTCCTGGTAACTGGTCATTTAGGCGTTATGGAATTATGGCCACAGGCCTTTTATCCTCTCTAATAAAATGGTAATATGCAAATTAACCATCACTCCGCTACATAAGCCACGCCCACCAGCCAAGCCACACCCACCAGCCAATCAGGGCGAGTATGCAAATTAACCCCAGCCAAGATGGCTACAGCCACAGAGAGCAAGGCTTCCCAGGTAACAGAGCAAGCCAAGCTTTCCATAGCCATTGCAGGCCTAAGCCTCTACTCAAGCTACAAAGTTTCAATTATAGAAGGTAAACAAATTCAAACAGAAATGGGGGCAGAACGGAGCTTGAGAGAGCAAGCCAGGGTTGCCAGCGGCAACAGGGGAAGCAAAGCTTTCCGCACACCCTGGCCGGGCTCACCCGCTTCAGGCTACAAAGTTTCACTTGTAGAAGGTGAGTTAACTGCCACAGAAATGGCTGCCATCCTGGAGGGAGCAGCAGGCTTGGCTCCGCTCCAGGCTACAAAGTTTGAATTGTAGAAGGAAAATAAATTCCAGATGCCAGGGCCTCTGCTTGGGTTGCCAGGGGGCATGGCCGGCCTGCAAACCACCACAGGCCCCTCGCTCAGGCTGCCCCACGCCCCAAGGGAACCCCACCCTGATCAGGGACACCCTTCAGGGCAAACCAGCTGGCCCCCACCCCTGTACCAGGCCTCTATCCTATCTAATAAAAGAGTAATATGCAGATTGACCATCACTCCAACACACAATATGTCTGCCCCCATGTGGTCAAAGATCCTGCCCCATGTGGACACAAGATGGCCACTACAAGATGGCCAACAGGAGAGGGCAGTTGTGAGGGACCAGGCCTGCAAGGGAGGGCAGTTGTGAGGGACCAGACCTGCAAGGGAGGGCAGTTGAGAGGGACAAGGCTTGCAAGGGAGGGCAGTTGGAGGTGATCAACCCTGCAGAGAGGGCAGTTAGGGGTGACCAGGCCAGCAGAGGAGGGAAGTTGGGGTCAAACAGGCTGGCAGGGGAGCAGTTAAGCATCAACCAGGCTGGCAGCGGAGTGGTTAGAGGGTGATCAGGAAGGCAGTCAGGCGAGCATTTGGGAACCAGCAGTCCTGGATTGTGAGAGGGATGTCCAACTGCCTGTTTAGGCCCAATCCCTCCAGGAGTCCCAGATTGGAAAGGGTACAGGCTGGGCTGAGGGACACCCCCCCTCCGTGCACGAATTTCGTGCACTGGGCTTCTAGTAATATAGATAAAAGTCTAAGTGACTGTTATGGCCAGTCGACCAAACAACCAGTTGACCAGTTTCTATGATGTGCACTGCCCACCAGGGGGCAGATGATCAGCGTAGGAGCTTCCCGCTGGTGGTCAGTGTGCTCCCACAGCCAACCTCGTGTGTCTGGCCAACCTCCCATGGTTCCTCCCCCAGGTGTGAGCCCGATGGCCCCAATCAGGCCTGATCACCAGCCAGGCTGAGGGACCCCACCCATGTAAAAATTCATGCACCAGGCCTCTAGTAGTATATATACCCACATACTCATAGGCTCTAAGAACCACATCATACATAACTTGTGGACTCCCAATGACTTCCCTTATGAAGTTGGATTAGTAATTCCCTCATAATGTGTTTAGAAAGCATTTCCTTCCCATCAGGTATGAGCCACTTCTCTGCTGAAGTTTTGGAGACTCCCACCTTGGTAGCTGCTCTTCCTCCTGAGGAGTGAAAACTGGGGTAGTAAGAGGGGAAAGTACAGGAGTGAGATGAAAAATCTGTTATTTCTTCAAGTAACATTAGGCTCTCTAATACCTGGGATATTAATTCCTTGTGTACTAGATATTGTCCCTTGCTATTAATAAGATTTTTTTCCAAAAGTGTGAACTACTGCAAATGCATATTTTGAGTCTCTGTAGTTGGTCCCCTCCTTTTCCTTTAAAAATTATAAGGCCTGATTGAGAGAAAACAATTCACATGTCTGTGAAGACCATCCATTGGTCAGTCTCCCTGATTCCAACCGTGGGTTGCTACCCATCTACATGGAGTGCCCAATGTGTATTTTGCCCACAAGCATTCTGGAGGAACCATCTACAAAGAGCTTGAGCCCTGTAGAGAAAGGTGTTTCCCTGAGGTCAGGTCTGATTTTGGTTTGATAGTGAATGAGATCCATTCAGTGGAGTTCAGCAGTCCCTTGTGCTTCTCCTCCAATTAGAAATTGAGTTGGGTTTAGATAGTTGTCAGTAGTAAGTACTAGGCTGTCCTTTTCTAATAAGATAGTCTCATATTTCAATATTCAGGAGTTAATTAGCCATCAGCAAACCTTTTGAATAAGGATTGCTCTACCTTGATGTGGAGTGCTACCAATCAATGCTCCCCCAAAAGTCAGTTTTCTACTTTCCTCAGTTATGAAGGTGGTTGCTGCTACTGACTGAATGCACTTAGTCCCTCCTATAGTAACTGGGCCTGGTATCTTTGATAAGTATGCACCTGTTTGCTCTCTTCCTGTTATAGCAATAGTAACAAGGATAAAAATACAATATAGAATAAGTATTAAAGTGTGAAATCTGAAAATATGGAATGTAATGTAAACAAATTGATAAGCACCCTTGAGTAGCCTGTATGTAGAAAATAGATAAAGTGATTTGTTCCCCATATGTAAAACCAGATAGAAAGGCTCCTGGGACCCGCTGATAAGACACACTGAAAACGCCCATCTATGCACATAAAAAGAGGAAGCTCTGGAGGAAGATCAGAGAGGCTTGTTCTGCTCCTCCACAGACGGTCACTCTCCACCCTCCTGCCTGCATCTGCCCGAGCTCTGCCGTGGACTGTGAGTCCAAACAGTGACCCGGAAACTGAGGCCTCAAGCAAGATGCCCAGACGCAGCTGCAACGTCCAACGTCCAGTGTGTGTTTGTGTCTGTCGGCGCGGATTCCCGGGTGGCCGGCCGAGGTCTGGAAATCACCAGGACTCTGGTAAATAAACTGTGAGTGATTTGTGCATTGCATGTCTGTCTCCTGTGTAATTTATGCTCGCTCAATATTAAGTAAGTACCTTGGGTCGTACGTGTCAGTATCTGTTTAGAGACTGGCTGAGGCACCCTTGGTCACCTGTGCTACGTCTCTGAAGGAGAAATTGGGACACTTCCCCTCCCCCATATTCTTGAGTTAGAACCCCTAGGGTGGTTCCCTTGTCTACATTAACATACAGATGGAATGGATTCTCTAGTAAGGGCAATACTAACATTGGGGCAGTGATTAGGGCCTGTTTTAGAGCTTCTTTTAATTGCATCTCTTCAGATTTCCAAATAAAGGGGTCCTGTTCTCCATCTAAAGTTTGAAGTATAGTCTCCCAGTTTTAAATGCATAAGAGTCAATCTATAACCCACAGTATACAATCAGTCCTAAGAATTTATTAAGTTCCTTTTTAATGCCTGGGAGTGGCATGCTAGTTATTCCAGAGATCCTTTCTGGGCCAAATTGTCTCTTTCCTTCACTTAAGTGTCCTAAATAATATACTTCTTTCTCTACAAATTGTAAATTCGTCTTACTCTCAAACTTTGCTGACCTTAAGTTCCCTTAGTCTACCCAAAAAATCATTTTTGTATACCCAAAAATCAGTCTCTTAGTATACCCAAAAATCAGCTGGTCCCTTAACTTTCTTTCCCTTGTTGAATGTCAAAAGCCTTAGTGATATTTTGAGACTGAGGGACTGACTCTCTGATTCCTTTGAAAATTTAGGTCCCTTGGGTCTTTCATGTGATTTCTATATACAAGATTATTATTATCCCAATAGAGGCCTGGTGCACAAATTCATGCATGGGTGGGGTCCCTCAGCCTACCCGGCGATTGAGGCCTATTGTGGGGCCAGCCAGCCGGGCAGAGGGACCCTGGGACTGGCCGCCCTCCCCACCCCCAATCGGGGCCTATCCGGAGGGTCAGCCAGCAGCAGGGAGATGTCACAGGTTTGGGGAACCCTGGTTTGCCAGCTGGGGAGAAGGGCTACAGGAGGTTGGCTGTGGGAGTACACTGACCACCAGGGGGCAAACCCTGTGTTGAACTCCTGCTCCCTGATGGTTAGTGCATATAGTGGCTAATATGCCAGTTGTTCCGTCGTAATGGTCACTTAGGCTTTTATATATAGTGGCTTGGTGCACAAATCCATGCACATTGAAAGTAAATTAATTAGGAGAAATATTTTAATATTGCTATCACCTTTTCTCTATAATAGAAGTGTCAGAGATTAAAGAAAATTAGAAAAATGTATATGAAAGTAATATATAAATTTATTAATAAACAATAACAGCATGATATAACAACAACAAACACGATATAAAAACAAAGACATGATATAAAAACAACAAAAGCATGATATAAAAACAACAAAAACATTATATAAAAACAATCTTGATATGATGACTGATAAATTGATTAAACTTATCCTAATATCTCCCTGTATACCACATTAAGAGTAAAAACACTTTCAGAGTGCTTGACTAATTTCCCTTGTGATGAAGAATTTACAAATTTAACTTTAACATCACACGCTCTATGAACTTGAGAGAAAGCAACATAAAATTGACTATGTGTGAAAATGGGTTCAGGTAGGAATATTCCTACTCTGTCTAGAGTTTGTCCTTGTCATTTGTTAATTGTAATTGCAAATGCTGGCATCACAGGAAATTGTCTTTGAATTCATTTAAATGGGAGGCCAGTGTCATATGGGGACAAATCAATTCTTGGACTCAGAACAACCTCTCCTTCCACAGATCCTGTTAATACTTCACCTGTAATTTTGTTAGGACACAATCTTTTGATAATACATCTAGTACCATCTCAAAGATCCCATTTACTATTAAGATTTCTCTGTAGTATGATGATTGCACCTACTTTCAATTTTAATTTATGACACAGCATTCCCGAAGGAGTAGTACTACTATTAAGAAATTCGATGGGAAATTTATTATGTTTGGCATCATCCGTTGAATTGATGGAATCATCACTCAAATAGGTGTGAAAAATTCCATCCAGTATATCCAAAATTTCATTTAATTTTTGAACATGCTTATTTATAGGACAAAGAATTCCATGTTCAGATATATTTTAATATCATCTATAGGCATAAAGTACTATTTCCAAAGGTAGCTTCAATAATAGCTTGGTATTCTGGCAATGCTAATTTTTTATCTGTCACATCAGCTGTATATTAAATGTTGGAAGCCGCCCATTGTCCTCACTAGCAGAGAGGTGTGGAGAAGGAACCTGGAAGCTGGTCAATGTTGAAGCTCTGAAAGGTCAGAGCCAACCACCCACTGTTTAGTTGAGACAATGGTAGCTAAAGCAACTTCCACCTTTTAGTTTTATGTAAATTCTTGATGATTGGTTATTATTGGAATTGCCTGCCTAAAGGCTATGGGTGTATCCCATACTCTTAATAAAAGGGATAGCAAGGCCAGAGTGGGGTGAAGTCTTTCCCCTTGAGTTGGGCTCCCGCCTGGCCCCCAATATTCCTAAATTTATACTTTCTTGTCTAGTCTCTTCCATTTGTGTGCAGCCTCCTCCAGAGCCCGAACCCTGAACCTGAGCCCTGAACCATGTGGGTTGTGGGGGGGACACACAACTGACAGCCCAACTTGGGGCACTCGCAAATGGCAGCCCAACGTTGGGCACTCACAATTAAATATAGAGTTTAGCAAAATTTGAGAAAAACTATCCAAAAAATGTAAAGTTCCAGTATGGTGATAAACTTGTTCGTATATTCCACAAAGTATGGTCCATATCCTGATGGTGATGCAATATTTGCAGCCACTGAAGCAAAAGCAAAAAAAAAAACCCAAAACACTATTTATTGAACAAATATTTTCCACGAAATTTTTACTGTCAGAATCTTAATTTATCATTATTTTTTCTTAATATGCTGGGTATTCTGGAAAATGTATGTCATTTGGACAAACTTTACCTTTGCTACAACATCGAGCATATTTCCCATCAGATGGTTTTTCATCAGAGAAATATAGTGATAGGCAAAATTGACATGTAACAGTCATTCACCAAAACTATGTTCGAGAATTGCATCCTCATGTATTCCATTTTTTCTGTGAAGGCAGTTCCTACCAGTATTGGTAGTACTTGTTGATGATTGTTCTATAGACATATTCTTTTGACAATGCCAGCTTCTTTCAGCTTCAGAGGCATGCTGTGCCAATACTTGGTTTTCAAACATATTCTGTTGATGATGACTCTTTGGACTACGAAGATACCTTGTACCTATAGTTGGTCTTCAGATACATTCTGTTACCAAAACTGGCTTCTTTTGGCTTCAGAGGTACTTTGTGCCAATAGTTGGTCTTTAGACATATTCCCTCATCCCTCCTGTCAGGGACTGGGGTGTGGGTGAATGGGATTCTGGGCTGTCAGGCTGTCAACAGAAAGCTGACCAATGGCTGCTTTTGTGAGAAATGGGGCCCATCGCTGCCCTGCTGTCAGAGTCCGGGGTGAGGGTGAATAAGATTCCAAACTGTTAGGATGCTGACAGCAAGCTGACCAATGTCCAATTCCTTGAGGAATGGGGTTCCTGCTGCCCTACTCTAAGGGTTTGGGTTGCAGGTAAATGGGATTCCAGGCTGTCAGGGCCTTGGCAGCAAGGTCTAGGTCAGTGCTCCTTATAGCTACCTGTTGGGTGTCTGGTCATTGGTCATTCTGGTTGTTATGCCATAGTGGTGACTGGGCTTTTATTATATAGGACTATGGTTCTTGATTAGGGAATTTCACCTCAGGGCTAAGACATTTGGACCTACTGGGTGTTCCCTCTGCCAGGCAGCCATGGCTACCCTTCAGATCATTGTCCTCTCTTTCTGGAAAACAGAATACATCAGTTTGGCCCATGTAAAAATCTGTAGACCTATAAATTGATCTAATTGGTCAGTTACACCATGTGGTTCTTCCAGCAGAGGCTTTCACTCTTAAGTTCCCTTACCTCTGAGCTGGTGCGTGGCGCATTCACAAAACCTATTAACCCATTCCTCCTAAGTGGACCTCTCTTGAGGGGTAGTCAGTTTTGGAAGAGGTTGAGATTATGGGAAGGGCGGGCTGTGAATATTCAGCTAAAGACTTTGGAGCATTGCTGGGTTAAATGATAAACATCTAAATATTTTAAAATAGCATATGACACTGAAACATTGCTAGACACATTTTAATCTGCCTGCTCTTAGTTTTTATTACAGAAGGTATCTTGTACTTAGTTGAATATATATTTTCCTGAAAGTAAGAGTGTGCTTATAGTGTGTTGATAAATGTCAATCTAATAAATGTGGCTTTTTACTTTTTGTTTATCATTGAAAAATTAAGGTTTCTAAGAGTGAAACATTCTAATACATTAAAAAAAAATCTGTACAAGTTGCTGAAGGTATGACAGAAAGAAAAGAATATTAGAGTAGAAATACTGAATGGAAGGTCTGACACATGGTTATGCATTTTTGAAGGACATAGAAAGAAGGTTTAAAGGCTAATTTGAAAGTGTGAAAGTTGTGAAGGTTGCATATGTGATGAGAAGGAAAAGAGAAATGTTGAAGGACAAGGTTCCTGGATATTTCTTAAGCTAACAGAATATTCAGCAGCAGAATTTTAATACAGGAGTATACATAATGCCTCAGACCCCACCCAACATGCTCTTCAGATTGTCTGTGGGGGTTGGCATCTGTCCTTCATGGGACAAATGTATATGTTTGCTTACTTTGTTTTTCAATAAAGGAGCATACTTTAATTACTTAATAAGTTAGCTTTTCACAATATAATCAAGGTCTCATATAAACTCACTCATATGAGAAGCCAATATTTTATGAGCAACTGGTTCCAGTAAAATTTGCATATATATGTATATATGCAAATGATTACTAGCCAAAAGAATGCTGTTTAGAAGTAAATTTAAGCTTAAAAAGAAGGAATTTAAAATTCTCTTCCACTACTATTTAAAGAATAAACTAAAGGTTATTATTTAAGTACTAGAGGCCCGGCACATGAAATTCTTGCATGGTACGGTCCCTAGGCCTGGCCTGCAATCAGGGCCATCTTCCACAGCTAGCCTTGCCTCCCGCCACCACCCACCCCCAGTTCCCTGTTCCCCCGGTGATCGGTGCCTGACGGCCATGGGAAGGGACTGAGAGGTTGGCTGTACCCGTCTTCTCACTAGCCTTGCCTTGCCTCTCTGTGAGTGGCCTCAGGCAATTGGAGGCTGCTGGCTGGGAAAAGGGACCTAGAGGGGTCAGTGCACCTCATATTGACTGATCAAATGGTCATTCTGGTCATTCTGCCATTAGGGTCAATTTGCATTTTACCCTTTTATTATATAGGATAGAGGCCTGGTGCATGGGTGGGGGCCAGCTGGCCTGCCCTGAAGGGGGCCCCAGATCAGAGTGGGGGGTCCCCACTGGGGGTACAGGGCCTCCAGGGCAGGGACTGTGGGGTTTGCAGGATGGCCCCGCCCCTAATCAGTGTGGGGGTCCCCGCTGGGGGGCAGTGCTGGCCTGGGCGAGGGGCTGAGGTAGTTTGCAGGCTGGCCATGCCCCAGGCTTTGTCAGGAAGGAAATCCGGAAAAAGCCCAGTCTAATTAGCATATTACCCTTCTATTAGCATAGATTAAATCTTACCATTGATGAGACATCACAAGTAAAAAGAAAGTTACTTTTAATTGAGATGTATGCTTCACAGTATTTTCCACCATGTCTCTCTTCTACCTGTTTTTTTGGATGGTAACCAAGTTGGTTACTCTGTTTCAATGAAAGTAAAAGTCTTTCATGTAACAATTTAAGGCTTAAAAGTAAAATCAGTAAAGATTAAGGTTCAGTAAAAATAAGAAGTTAAGCTAGTGAACAGGAGATTATAACCTCAGGAAATTTAAAATACTAAATTTGTCTGGTCTGAGTGCAGTGGTGTCTTATAACTAATTGATCACAGCCAGTTTGTTTTACTTATTCTCCAACCTTCCAGGCACCTGGCCTCAATTGCTCCTTCCCTTCCCTTTCTCTTTTCCCTTGGATAACAGCCCAGTCAAGCATTCCCTCCCACTTTCATTACAATAAAATCTCAATCACTCATATGTCACCCCTTATCAGAAGTGCCAGGTGACTAACCTCTCATCTTGGAGCATGGAATCAGGAAAGGCAATCTCATACCCTTTAGTCCCCCCCCTTTTCCTTACACTTTTCAGCTTGTCTCCGTGATCAGGGATTTTTCTTCCTCTGTGGGGAAAACACATACATCTGTCTCCCCATCAGCTTGACAGGAACCTGTACTCTCATCTCTCACCCAATGTAGATGTACTCCCCAATAATCAGTCTTTACCTATCCCCGTAACCCATCATATGACACAAAAGAGGAGTCCAGATAATCCCTCTCCTAATAGCCCTGGGCATCACAGCAGGGTTTGGAACTGACATAGGGAACTTAACCACTGTTCTACCTATTTTGAAACCCTGTCTCAGGACCTACAAGAAACACGTGGATGCCCAGCAAGGGGAAAAACTGGGAAAACAAGAACCTCACCCCCAGGGTAACCAATTATCTCCTTTCATATCACTAGTCAGGCAACTGAGACCCTTAATCGTTTCCCCCTAAAGATAACATCTAGGCTTCAGTTGTATTTCAGCAGCAGGCCCAGAAAGGCAGCAAAACCAAACAAGTGATGCTGTGGCAGCCTCAGGACTAGCTTTTACCTCCCAAGTCACTCAACAGGACCACTTTTGAGACTTCAACCAGTCTCTTGGGGAAATCATGCTGCTGCATCCCTCCTCCACCCGACTGCCATCAAAGTCCATTCCCCTGTGATCCCCACATCCAGACTCAGCAGGAAGTAATTACAGAAGGTCTGACCTTGGTCCTTATTCCATAAATGAAAAAGGCTGGAATGTTAGGTTTGATCAAGCAATTGAATTGGTACCCCTCCTCCAGGAACTGGCTTTTCAGGCTACTTCACTATGGACATACCATTTGCAGAGACCACATTATTGTGGTGACCACATTCCATTATTTCCCCTCTGGGTATGCATAAAGAAGTCTCCACCCGGAAAACAGCCTGGCAAAAGTCCTTTAAAAACCGCTGACTCCTGTCACTGGGTGCTGGAGCCATCCAGGATCAGCCACCTGGTGTGCAGATGATAGAATAAATTTCTCATCCCTCACCACTGTGGTCTCATGTGTTCCTTCTTCAATGATCTAACACAAGATACACATGCAATTCCAACAGCTGACCCAGGCTGGGACTGTCAGAAGCTTTCCCACATAAGAACAGAATGCCCCATTTTCTCACTTATCTTTTAGAGGGAATGCAAAAGGCAGGATTTAAAGCCATCAACTATGACAAAGTCTCAGAAATCATCCAAAATCCAGATGGAAATCCTGCTGCCTTTCTAAACCACCTCAAAAAAGCCAGAGGAAAATATAGCAGTAATAGACCCAGCATCCCACGAGGGATTCATTTTTCTCCATACCCGTTTCATCAGCCAATCAGCACCAGATATTCAGAAAAAAACAAACAAAACAAAAAAACAAACAAACAAAACTACAAAATTAGAACAGAGCCCTCAGTCGCCCCAGCAAGAACTAGTACAGGTTGCTTTTTTTAAAAAAATATATTTTATTGATTTTTTACAGAGAGGAAGAGAGAGGGATAGAGAGTCAGAAACATTGATGAGAGAGAAACATTGATCAGCTGCCTCTTGCACACCCCCTACTGGGGATGTGCCCGCAACCAAGGTACATGCCCTTGACCGGAATCGAACCCGGGACCCTTGAGTCCGCAGGCCGACGCTCTATCCACTGAGCCAAACCGGTTTCGGCAGTACAGGTTGCTTTTAAAGTTTTTAATAACAGACAGGAAGAAAAGGAACAAGCAGAAAGGCAAAAGGAAAGAGAGAGAGGAAAGGGATGTGGCCTACGAGAAGTCAAGACAGGCAAGAGTTGATGCCAACTACTTGCTGCTAGCCACCCTACTAAGAAAGCCCAAACAGGGTCACTATAAAAGAATCAAGGGTTCCACTGAGGTGGGAACCCACTGGCCTGTGCTTCCACTGCAGCAAGGAGGGTTATTGGGCCAACTTCTGCCTTCAGCTGAAACCTCCTCCAGCCCGTGTCCTCTGGGCACTGGATGCCAGATAGGGCACTGGAAGGTTTACTGTGCCAGGGCCTCTAACTGAGGGATGGGATTTCCTCACCCACAGATACAAGCAAATTCACCTCCAGGGTTCTCAGTCTCTGAGGTCCTGGGACTAGTGGCAGATAGCTGACAGGACCCAAGTTCCCACACAGCCCTGGGTTCCCCCAGAGCCTGGGCTCTAACCACCACCAGCACAGAACCCAGGTTAATCTTAACACTGGCTGGTAAGCCCATTTTTTCATCTTAAATACAGGGGTGACATACTCAGTCCTACCTGTATACTCTGGGTTCCTCCTCCCTTTCCCTATCTCTGTTGTAGGCATAGAGGGTAAATGTACTCGCCCATTTAGCACTTCATCCTGCCCCTGCTATCTAGACAGCCAGACTTTCACACATGCCTTCCTAGTTTTGCTCAGCTGTCCCGGGCCCTTGCTAGGACAGACATTTTAACTAAAATAGGAACACCCCTCCTCATCCCGGGGGCCCAAAATAGCACTCCCGCACAGTCCCAAATGGTCCTGCTCCTTGCCATAGGAGATGTGCTCTCCACCCCTACCACCTCTTCCCTCCCATCATGGCTGACCCAAGCAAATCCTCGGTTTGGGATACCTCTCACCCTTCCATAGCCTCTCATCATAGTCTGGTACAAGTGACACTCAAAACTCCAGGGCAATTTCCCAAAAAAGCTCAATATCCACTAACACCTCAGGCTCTGCTCAGCCTATTATTGGCAGACTTCTCTCTTCCAATCTGCTCAAGGAGGCAGCATCCCCAGCCAGCACTGCCATACTCATGGCTTCTATTGCTTAGTTCAGGACCTTAGGGCAATCAATGAAGCCACCCTACCCATCAACGCAGTAGTACCCAACCCTTACTCTATACTCTCTCAAACATCACCAATACCATCCACTACACAGTGCTAGATCTGAAGGACACTTGCTTCACCATCCCTCTCAGTCCTGCCTGACAGGATCTGGGCCAATCCCATCACTAGTCAACTAACCTGGACAGTTCTCCCTTAGGGTTTTTGAGACAGTGCCCACCTCTTCAGCCAAGCACTAGCCTCTGATTTGCCTCAGCTAAATCTTTCCCCTAGTATTCTCCTACAATAAATAGATGATCTCCTACTCTGTAGCCCTTCTGAGGTCTTCTCAAAACAACACACCATACATATTCTCAACTTTCTTCAAGAACATGGTTGTTGGGTGTCTAACGACAGGGGACAATTCTTTAAGCCTTAGGTTATCTACTTAGGATTCTCCCTCTTACCCACTGAAAAAGCCATTACCTCACAGCAGCAGGACCTTATTCTTAACATGCCTCTTCCAAAAACCAAACAGGAACTCCTTTTCTTCCTAGGGTTGACCTACTTCTTCTGCACTTGGGTCCCTAACTTTAGGCCCATAGCCAAAGATCTATATAAAGCCACATCAGGGAACCTTCATGAGCCAATAAATGATCCTAATGCTATAAAATATTCCTTTAAAAAATTAAAACCTGCACTCAGGCAAACCCCAGCCTTAGTCCTCCCTGATCCCAGAAAGCCCTTTACACTTCACACAGACACCCAGGATGTATTCACCTTAGGAGTCCTCACACAGACTTATGGCCCTGACCAACAGGCCATTGCCTATTTCTCCAAGTCCATGGATTCTCCTTTCCTTGGTTGGCCTGCCTGCCTTAGGCTCCTGGCTTCTGCAGCCTTACTCATACAAGAAACATTCAAACTGGTGCCTTACGCCAATCTCAGAATATTTTCCCCCCATAACCTTGAATCTTTACTAATTCACAAAGCTATCACTGACACATCTCCCTCCCAACTACAAATCTACATGTGGAACAACTTCTTAACTTGCAGGTCCAGATCTCACACAGCCCCAACACCCCAAATCCAGCAAGGTCTCTCATGACTGAGACAAGACTACCCACCCTACACAATTGCCTAGACATAATAGAACTCTTCCATAATATCAGAGACACACCCCTACCACCAGCTGCCATTGATTGGTTTACTGACAGAAGTGCATTTAAGCATTCCTCTAAACAGAGTGTATATGCCATAGTTTTCTTACAGTCTGTAATAGAATCTGGCCCCCTTCCCATGCCACTGCCTCACAACAAGCAGAGGTAATTGCCCTTACTCGAGCTTTTACTCCTGCTAGACACAGATATACTAATATCTACACTGACTCTAAATATACCTTTCATACCATCCATTCTCATATTCCTATATGGAAAGAGAGAGGATACCTCACCTCAAAAAACTCGCCAATCATTAAAAAAAAAAAATCATCAAACTCTTTCAAGCAAAGCAGTTGCCCACTCAAATAGCAGTCATCCATCGCAAAGGGCACCAAACCACCAAAGATCCAATCTGAGAGGGAAACAATAAGGCAGACTTAGAGGCTAAAAGACATGGCTCCTCAGAACCCAACATATTCCACACAAGAATAGATGTACTTTACTCAACTCGGGGTCTCCCTCAATGAGGGATGGTTTTATCTAAATAATAAGGTAGTTCTTCCAATACAGCATGCTCAAGAAATTCTCACCAATCTCCACAATCAATTTCACATGGGACCTAAGCCTTTAATTGCCCTCCTATCCCAGACCATCTTACATTCATCCTTTTATTCTGACCTACTAGACATAACCAGATCTTGCCCCACCTGTCAATGGACATCTCCACAAGGAGGGCTTAGGCCCTCCCATTCCCCCTCCCACCCCACCAGGGGACAAGTCCCTGGACCGGATTGACAAATTGACACCTACCAACCATCAGGAAATTTAGATACTTATTAGTATTGTTGACACCTTTTCAAGGTGGGTTGAGGCCTTCCCTGCATCTTTGGAAAAGGCCACCCAGGTGGCTGAATCCCTGTTGCAAAGTATCATTCCCCAATTCATTCTCCACACATCGCTACAATCTGACATTGGCCATGACTTTATTTCTAAAATTATTCAACAGGTTTCCCAATCCTTAGGGATTAAATCATGGCTCCACATACCATATAGATCCCAGTCATCAGGAAAGGTCGAATGAATGAATGGCATCCTCAAGCTACACCTCACTAAGCTCAGCACCCAGACACAACTTCCCTGGCTGAGATTTCTACCTCTGGCCCTCCTCAAGATCAGGTTCATGCTCAGCTCTTTTGAGCTCATGTACAGTAAGCCTCTGTTAATGGGTAAGCCACCACCTCCTTCTTCATCATATGGGAACTATCTCCTAATACTAACACAGACACGCACCCTTCTGAGGGAATAGGCAGAAGCAATACTCCCTCAGGGCATACCAAGCAAACCAAACACCCACATCTCCCCAGGGGATTATGTCTACAAGAAAAACCTACAGCCAAAGTCCCTAACCCCATCATGGATGGGCCCCCTCTTGGTTCTCCTCACCACCCCAACGACCACAGCTAAATTAGTAGGCATAGCCACATGGATTCACTTATCCAGGTTAAAATTCACCTACCAACTTGCAGAAACAGAACACAACTCCATGCTGCCATCAGTACTGGAAGACCTCAGTGAGCCTCTACTTCATTACACATATCCCCATGGGAGACCTCACACTAAAAATCTCCAAAACCAAGCCAAATAGCCAGTGATATATGTGATCAAGCTAACTCATACCTACAAATCATGAGTGACAACCTGTTTTGGTTCACCCCAGGCCATCACTCCCACACAGTGGAAGACCTGATCCAGCTTATCATGGATCTCTGGCTTTAGAAACCTGCAGGAATTTTCTCCCAAACAAATCTATCTCTTCACCTTTATATTATTCCTAATCATGGAAGACATCCTGACCTCTTAAATGCTTTATCTAGCAACCTTCTTTCACCTCCACCTCTCACTGTGTACATCAACCTACTCCATACCTCTTATCCATCTCCTAAGTCCTCACTACCTCTCCCAAACCCTCAACTTGATGCATCACCTACTCATCTCCAACAACCCCATTCTCATGCAAGACTCTTGGCTCTGTCTTCCCCTCTCATCAACCAGCTACACAATGACCCCAACCTCCTTGCATGCATGGGCCAACTCGTCTATCCTTCCACTGTAGAATGCACAGAGGGTCCCCATTCCAACTCATGCACCTCAATGAACTTTAAAATCACCCAATTGACACAGGTACTCTCATGGGCAGGGCCAATTACTCCAGTCATATTTAAGTAATATAACCCATCACTCATCCAAGAGAGTCCCCATCCCAGGACCAGTAGTGACTAACACTGTCCTAACCTATCAATCCCCCTCTCTGAGTCAACAGAAGACACCCTACAGGAAAAAGTTCAGGACACCTTGGTAACCGCTTATGCAATTTTACTTTTAACCTTACACCTTCCTCTGACTAGGCTAGCTATACTGTCACCCAGACAGCCTATTTTTAACGACCCATTCAACTCTCAGCCTGGCCCTCCATCTCAGCGACCTTCCCAACAACAGCAGTCTCCCAATTCTGTCAAGCTTGAACCTTTCTTCCTGTATCAATTACTCCCCTTGGCAGGATTGCACTTCACAAGCTCAATCTCAATGCCACCAGCTCCCTTCCCATGGAATTACACATTCTAAATTTTGGGTGGAGACCAAAAGGAAATATATATATTTTTAAAAACAACACTTCTGGGGCTACACAGGTCAATAACCCTACCCTTTTTAACCCCTTATGGGAGCAGCCATATCTGGATTTCTCCCTATTTGGGAAAATGAAAACAACAAGCTTACTTACCTCTTCACTATTGAAAATAGCTTCTGCTTAGAAAATCAAGGCATTTCCTTTCCATGCGGAACCAATACCTATCTTTGTCTCCCAGCCAACTGGACAGGAATTTGCACCCTAGTCTATCTTGCCACTGAAATAGACATTGCCCCTAATAATTAGTCCTTTAAGTTTCCTCTTACCACTCATTCTTATACCAAGCAAGGCATTGTCCTCCTTCCCCTCCTTGCTGGCCTAGGGATAGCCGCAGCCCTAGACACTGGAATAGGATGAATAGTAACCTATCTCTCCCACTATCAACTCCTATCCAAATACCTTGCAGATAGCTAGGATAATGCCAAAAGTATTGTAGTGGTAAAAGACCAAATAAATTCCTTAGCAGCAGTTATCCTTCAAAATAGAAGAGGCCTTGACCTGATGTGAGGATCACAGTAGAAAAAAAGGGGGACTTTGTCTATTCCTTGGGGGAAAATGTTGATTTTATGCCAACCAATCTGACATAGTAAGAGACGGAGCCAAGAAATTAATTGATAAAGCCTCCTTAATTAGAAAATGAGCAGCTGAATCGTGGCTACAACTTTCTTCATGGATAACCTTTATCCTGCCTTTCATAATGCCTTTCATACTACTACCATTTCTAGCCATCAGACCTTATGCTTTTAAACTCTTCACACAATTCCTCCAAAAAAATACTCAAAGCACAACTCAAACACAAATTAACCATCTTCTTCTTCTCCAAAGATACAGATATCAACCTTTAAATACCATGGAACAACCCTATTTAGACATTTACATTCCCCAGGGAGAGCACGGGCGGTGGCGGGGGATGTTGGGGAGTGGTGGTTGGGGAGTGCAAAAATGAATCATTAGCTTTCCCTTCTCAGCAGGAAGTAGACTCAACCAAGTAGACATCCTTCTTTCCTGACCCAAAGATCCCCATTATATAAAGAAAAAGGCAGGAATGACAGGCCAGCAGAGGACATTTGGCTCAGGCAGACTAGAAAGTCCTACACAAGAAAGTGGCCCTAGCCTCATTTTGTAAAACAGCCAGAAGTCACTCTATCCAGTGCAACAGGAGGCAGCTACACCAGAGGTGGGGGACATCAGACAACAAGGACAACAATGGTTTCTTACAGCCTATAGCCTCAGTGGCCAGCACTCATCAATCTGAAGGACAACAAACTCCATCTAATCCTACTAGAACACTTACCTCCCCCAGCCTCCTCTCCTTGCCATTTTTGCACATAAAATTTAACCCAAGGACATTGGAGACTGAGTCCTAACCTTCCTCGTTTGCGGTTCCTTCCCCATTCCCTCTAATAAACTCCCCTTTTGCTTATTGTGTCCCCCAACATCCTCAAGGGACTCCAATCTGACACCTCCCTTTTTCAATGTTTTGTTTTATTTTTTTATTTCAGAGAGAGGAAGGAAAGGGAGACATAGAAACATCAATAAGAGAGAAACATCCATCCTTAAGCTACCCCCTGCATGGCCCCTACGAGGGACATGTGGCAACTTGGATAAGTACCCTGACCAGGAAACAATACTGTGCATGGGCCCACTCTCAACCAACTGAGCCACACCAGCTGGGCACTCCCTATTCTCTTGCCATCCTTTTAGCTCATTCCAGGAAAGCAAGTGACCTCATCTAACTAACCTTTTACCCAGTAAAGCTGGGCCCTGGAGTTCCCAACTGTCATGTTTTGACAGCAGGCCCATCACTACAGGTGTTGGCTAGGACAGAGGTGTCAGAATCCTTTATCTTTATTTCTTGTGTGTATTCATGTGCACAGATACATGTCAGTACATGTGTTGAACAAAACCCAGGGGGCCAGATATAATATCCCTGTCTCACCACCTGATGCTCATCAAGCTGGAACGCACCACTTTCCTTTGCTGTGATTTGGTGGTCCATGTGGTGTGTATGAAAAGTCAGGTAGACATCTCAGCATGACTGTGTTTAAAGTGTGGGACATGCCTTAATTGGTTTGGCTCAGTGAATAGAGCATCAGCTTGTGGACTGAAGGGTCCCAGGTTTGATTCCGGTCAAGGTCATGTACTTTGGTTGTGGGCACATCCCCCGTAGGGGGTCTGCAGGAGGCAGCTGATTGATGTTTCTCTCTCATTGATGTTTCTAACTCTCAGACTCTCTATACCTCTCCCTTCCTCCCTGTAAAAATTCAATAAAATATATTAAAAAAAGTAAAGTGTGGGGGACAGGAGAACACACTGAATGAGGGGAAATAACAAATCCAGGGGACTCATCCATCACAATCAGAGCTGTTGGTCCAACCTCAGGGAGAGGCAGGGCTGCAACCAGTATAAAGAGAGGCCCTTAAGAGTGAAACGGACTTCCCAAAGAGAGCTAGGCCCAGGAGACCATCAGTCACAAAAGGTGCAGCCTCAGAGGCTGGAGAGAAGCCAAAACAACCATGCCACAGAAACCCAGGGAAGAAAGAATCTCCAGATCAAGGAAGTGGACCCTGGTATCAAAAGCCACAGTGACCGCTGGCCAGGGGGCTCCATTGGTTGGAGTCATCTGTATACCACCAGGTTCGATTTCTGGTCAGGGCAGATTCAGGAAGCAGCCAGTCCATGTTTCTCTCTCACATCAATGTTTCTCCCTCTCTTTTCTCTCAATATAAAAAAAAAATCAGTAAGAACATATCCTCAGGAGATCCAAGATGGCTGCAGATTGGACGGCAGACTTCAAGATATGTGTAAGTGAGAGAACGAAAGTAAAGTGTGTGGATGTGCTTGGAGTGTCTGTATTTGTGAGTTAGAGACAGCTATATTCCAAGGGACTGTAGGGGATGGGCAGACTAGGATTGCCTGGCCGGGCAGCCTCTACTGATGCTGAAATCTCTCCCAGAGAGCCTGGCTCTGCTGCAGAGACTGCACCATCTTGAAGGGGAGACCAGCTGTGATCAGAAGCCCAGTCTTACCTTCAACCGGGGAGACCTCAGATACCTCCCAGGACCTTAAACCACAATGCCCAGAGACCAGCTGCCTCAGCTACAAACCCACAAACACTGGGACTCCAGCCTTTCTGACTGTGGACTCCTAAAGAGTCTGTTCAGGGATCCTGAAAATATGGACAGGCTCTAAGTCTTCTCACAGAGCAGATAGAAGAAACAGTTGAATTGAACAACACCCACTGGGAACTGGTGAATTAAACACAGCTGGTGAGGCAATCCATGGATGGATAGGTTAGATATCACCTAGAGAAAGCTTAACTAATTCCAATCACCAACTCAGGCCTATCTACTCTCTATTCTTTTTTGAAATAGTAAATGAATACATAGATAGATAGGTTAAAGAAGGGGGAAATTTATACACACACACACACACACACACACACACACACACACACACACACACTAGGGGCCCATGCATGAATTCGTGTACCTTGAAATGAACTGTGGGCTGCAAGGCTGTGGTGGGCACAGGAGCAGGTCTCAGCCCATCCTTGCCATCCTTCCCCACCCTGCCCTTTAACCCATGGCTCCCAGTCCCCTGTCTACCTGCAGCCCTGCTCCCAATGCAGCTGCTCCCATGCACTGAAGGCTCCATTCCTGCTTGCACCCACTGATGGCGTGGAGCGACTGGGGCCAGTACCAGCAGAGGGTGCAAGCAGGCCCAGTCCCCTCAGGGGAAATCTGGGCTGGCAGCCACCACTGATACCCACTGATGGCACTGAAAATCAGGGCCAGTGTCAGGAGCCAGCAGTGGGTGTGAATGGCAGCTACTCCAATAAAACAAAAACTAATTAAAAAAATGAAAAAAACAAACACCTAGAGATGAATACAAACTATAAATACAGTGCCAGTAGCAAGTATAATCATTGGGCGGGTCCATGGTGAGTGGAAGCAAATAATTGTTAGTAACCACCAGAGGTTTGCTACGATGAAAGCAACCGGTGCACCACCTTGGTCTGGCACCTCCGCTCACCGGCTCCACCATCCTACTGTGGCCAACACTTGCCATGTTCTGTGCTCTACAATCTGCTGCCAATGCCTGTCATGTTCCACATGTGCCCCCTCGTGGTCAGTGGCACATCATAGCGACCAGTTGTTCAGTTGTTTGGCTGTTCTACCGTTCAGTCTATTTGCATATTAGGGTTTTATATATATAGATATATATGTAAATTTTATTTTATACTAGAGGCCCGGTGCACGAAATTCGTGCACGGAGGGGGGTTGTCCCTCAGCCCAGTCTGTACACTCTCCAATCTGGGACCCCTCTCACAATCCAGGACTGCTGGCTCCCAAATGCTTGCCTGCCTGCCTTCCTGATTGCCCCTAACCGCTTCTGCCTGCCAGCCTGATCACCCCCTAACCACTCTGCTGCCAGCCTGTTTGCCCCCAACTTCCCTCCTCTGCCGGCCTGGTCACCCCTAACTGCCCTCTCCTGCAGGGTTGATCACCTCCAACTGCCCTCCCTTGCAGGCTTGGTCCCTCTTAACTGCCCTCCCTTGCAGGCCAGGTGCCTCCCAACTGCCCTCTCCTGCTGGCCATCTTGTGGTGGCCATCTTGTGTCCACATGGGGACAGGATCTTTGACCACATAGGGGCAGCTATATTGTGTGTTGCAGTGATGATCAATCTGCATATTACTTTTTTATTAGATAGGATAAAGGCCTGGTACAGGGGTGGGGGTCAGCTGGTTTGCCCTGAAGGGCATCCTGGATCAGGTGGGGATTCCCTTGGGGTGTGGGGCGGCCTGAGGGAGGGGCCTGTGGTGGTTTGCAGGCCGGCCACGCCCCCTGGCAACCCAAGCAGAGGCCCTGGTATCTGGAATTTATTTTCCTTCTACAATTGAAACTTTGTTGCCTGGAGTGGAGCCAAGCCTGGGGCTCCCTCTGAGGTGGCAGCCATTTGTGTTGGGGTTATAATTGAAACTTTGTTGCCTTAAGCGGGTCGACCCAGCCAGGGTGTGCGGAAAGCTTTTCTTCCTCTGTTGCCGGCGGCAACCCTGGCCTGCTATCTCAAGCTCCATTCTGCTGCCATTTGTTTGAATTTGTTTACCTTCTATAATTGAAACTTTGTAGCTTGCGTGGAGGCTTAGGCCTGGCCAGGGCAGGCAGAAAGCTTGGCTTCCTCTGTTACCTAGGAAATCTTACTCTCTGTGGCTGTAGTCATCTTGGTTTGGGTTAATTTGCATACTCACTCTGATTGGATGGTGGGCGTGGCTTGTGGTTGTGTCAGAGGTATTTTGCATATTTGTCTATTATTAGGTAGGATATATTTTAATATATACTAGAGGCCTGGTGCACAATATTCAAGCACTGGGAGGTGTCCCTCAGCCCAGTCTGCACCCTCTCCAATCTGGGACACTTCAGTGGATGTCCGACTTCCGGTTGAGGCTCAATCCCACAGGGACATCCCTCTCACAATCCAGGAATGCTGGTTCCCAACCACTTGCCTGCCTGCCTAATTGCCCCTAACCACTCCTGCCTGCCATCCTGATCACCCTCTAATGACTCCCCTGCCAGCCTAATTGATGCCTAACTGTTCCCGAGCTGGCCCAATGGCCCCCAAATCCCCTCCCCTGCCAGCCTGGTCTCCCCCAACTGCCCTCCCCTGCTAGCCTGGTCACACCCAACTGCCTTCCCTGGCTGGCCTGGTTGCCCTTACTGCCCTCCCCTGCTGGCCTGATCACCCACAACTGCCCTACCCTGCCAGACGTCTTGTGGTGGCCATCTTGTAACCACATGGGGGCGGCCATCTTGTGCGAGGGTGTGATGGTCAATTTGCATATTAGCTCTTTATTATATAGGACGCATTTTTTCCTTTTTTTGTATTACGATTTTTACTTTTCTTCTTATATGCTCATTCTCTTTCTACCGCCTCTATACTGATTGTGGCTATGTCCCCATTCATTCAATTCCTTGATCTTACCTTCTGGAAATAAGCTCTGACTCCTCAGATTCATCTGTGTGTTTGTTGTTTGGATATTTTTTGTTGCATTTTTTGGATTAGTTGTTATTTATAGTTTGTATTCATCTCTGGGTATTTGTTGTTTTCATTATTTTATTAGTTTTTGTTTTATTGGAGTTTTCTCACCATATACATATATTTCCCCCTACTTTTTTTCTTATATTTCTTTTCTCCCTTTCTCAATATCATTTTTACACTCTTTCTATTCCTTAATTTTATTTCCTCAGGCAGTCACCATTATTTGGGGGTATTAGTATCATAAATATATTTATGCTTTATGCCCTGTGCGTTGTATCTTGTGTTGTATTTGGTGCCTTTAGATCAATGCAGGTGAGAGAGAGCTACATAACCAGACACCCTGAGAGGAGTGATCATGGGGAGACAAAGAAACAGCCTGCATATGAAAGAAAAGGAGGAATCACCAGAAAAAGAAGTAAACAAAATGGAGGCTAGCAATATTACAGAGAAAAAAAATCAGTGCAATGGTCATAAGGTCACTGAAAATGATGGAAGACAACTTCTACAATATGTGTAAGAACCAAGAGTAAATGAAGAAGAACCAAGAAGAAATGAAAAAAGACATAGCTAGAATAAAGAGCTCAATAGAAATCACCAACAGTAGACTAGAAAAAGTAGAGGACCACATCCATGAGCTAGAAAACAAGTTAGGAAAAAATATTCAAGCAGAGCAGCATGTAGAAAAAAAATAAACTTGTAAAAAAGGAGGAGAGCCTAAGGGAACTTTGGGGTAACATGAAATGAAATAACATCTGCATAATAATGCTACCAGAAGGAGAGGAAACTGAGCAAGGAATAGAAAACCTGTTTGAAGAAATGACAGGAAACTTCCCTGATATCAGGAAGAAAAACTCAGACAAGTCAAAGAAGCTCACAGAATCCCAAACAAGATGAACCCAAAAGACCAACACCAAGACACATTATAATTAAATTGGCAAATGCCAACAACAAAGTAAGAATCTTAAAGGCTGCCAGAGAAAGGCAGTAAGTTACCTACAAGGGATATCACATCAGACTATCAACTGATTTCTCAACAGAAACACATCAGGCCAGAAGGAATAGAATGTAATATAAAAAGTCATGTAAATCAAGGATCTGAATCCTAGAATTCTATACCCAGCGAGGCTATCAATCAAAATTGAGGGAGAAATCAGGAACTTCAGAGACAAAAGAGGACTAGGGGAGTTTATTACCACTAAACCAGCAATGCAAGAAATTCTAAAGAGTCTACTGTAAAAAGAAAAATTAGAAAGGGAATAAGGAACACAGGCATAAAGAATAAAAATTGGAAGAAACTAGTACCTATCAATAATAACTTTAAATATAAAAACATTAAATGCTCCAATCAAAAGACATAGGGTAGCTTAGAGGATAAGAATATATGACCCATATATCTGCTGTCTACAGAAACCCACCTCAGAACAAAGGACTCACACAGACTGATGGTGAAGGGATGGAAAAAAGGTTTTTTAGGCAAATGGAAATGAAAAAAAAAAAAACTGGGGTAGCAATACTTATATCTGACAAATTAGATCTCAAAGTGAAGGCCATAACAAGAGATAAGAAAGGCCACTTCATAATACTAAAGGGAGCAATTCAACAAGAAGATATAACTCTGGTAAACATATATGCACCCAATACATTAGCACACAAATACATTAAAAAATACTTCTGAAGGCTATCAAGGGAGAGATTGACAGCAATACAGTCATAGTAGGGGACTTTAATACCCCACTATCACCAATGGACAAATCCTCTAAACAAAAAATCAGCAAAGAAACATCAATCCTACATTACTCACTAGATCAGAGGGAATTAATTGACATCTTCAGAACATTTCACCCCAAAGCCACAGAATATACATTCTTCTCAAGTGCACATGGGTCATTTTCAAAGACAGACCACATATTGGGACACAGACAAAGTATTTTCAAATTCAAGAAGATATAAATCATATGAAGCACCTTCTCAGATCACAATGGCATAAAACTATAAATCAACTACAATAAGCACAATAAAAAAATCAAACACCTGGAGGCTAACTAACATTCTATTAAAACATGATTGGGTTACCAAAGAGATCAAAGAAGAAATAAAATAAATCATGAAAACAAATGACAATAAAAACACAACAATCCAAAATTTGTGGGGCAGAGTGAAAGCAGTCTTGAGAGGGAAGTTCATAACTCTACAGGGCTATCACAAAAAAAAACAAGAAAATAGCATAATCCCATCTAATAAAAGAGTAATATGCAAATTGACCATACCTCCGCTACACCCACAAACCACGCCCACCAGCCAACTGGAGCAAGTATGCAAATTAACCCAACCAAGATGGCTGCGGCCACAGAGCAAGAAGGAGGCTTAGGTTTCCCTGGCAATGAAGGAAGCCAAGCTTCCCGCACACCCTGGCTGCCACTCAAGGCTATAAAAGTTTCAATTTTAGAAGATAAATAAATCCCAACAAAAATGGTTACAGCCACGGAGTGAGCAATAGGCTTGGGTTTCCCCGGCAATGGAGGAAGCCAAGCTTTCCGCCTGTGCTAGCCTGCCCTGGCCTCCGCTCAAAGGCTACAAAATTTTAATTATTGAAGATAAATAAATCCCAGATACCAGGGCCTCCGCTTGGGTCACTGGGGGGCGTGGACAGCCTGCAAACCACCACAGGCCCCTCACCCAGGCCTCCCCACACCACAAGCAAACCCCCACCCTGATCCGGGACACCCTTCAGGGCAAACCCGCCAGTCCCCACCTGTTCAGCAGGCCTCTATCCTATCTAATAAAAGAGTAATATGCAGATTGACCATCACTCCCACACACAAGATGGCTGCCACAAGATGGCCAGCAGGGCAGGGAATTTGGGAGGGACCAGGCATGTAAGGGAGGGCAGTTGCGGGCAATCAGGTCAGCAGGAGAGGGAAGTTGGGAGGGACCAAACCTGCAAGGGAGGACAGCTGGGGCAATCAAGCCTGCAGGGAGGGCAGTTAGGGGTGACCAGGCTGGCAGAGGAGGAAAGTTGGGGGCAACTGGGCCTGAAGGGGAGGGCAGTTGGGGGGTCCCAGGCCTACAGGGTAGAGCAGTTGGTGGGGACCAGGCTTGTAGGGGAGGGCAGTTAGGGGTGACCAGGCCTGCAGGGGAGTACAGTTAGGGGTGACCAGGCCTGCAGGGGAGGGCAGTTAGGGGTGAGCAGGCCTGCAGGGGAGGGCAGTTAGGGATGGCAGTTAGGGACAATCAGGCTGCCAGAGGAGCAGTTTGGCATCAATCAGGCTGGTAGGAGAGTGGTTAGGGGGTGATCAGGCTGGCAGGCAGAAGCAGTTAAGGGCAATCAGGAAAGCAGGCAGGCGAGCAGTTGTGAGCCAGCAGTCCTGGATTGTGAGAGGAATGTCCGACTGCCCGGTTAGGCCTGATCCCAGCAGGATCGGGCTTAAATGGGCAGTCAGCCATCCCTCGAGGGATCCCAGATTGGAGAGGGCCAGGCTGGGCTGAGGGACACCCCCTCCTCCCATGCACGAATTTCGTGCACCGGACCTCTAGTAAATTATATAACACTACAACTCAAAGCATTAGAAAATGAGCAATAAGAAAACCCTGGTGTAAGCAGAAGGAAGGAAATAATAGAGATCAGAATGCAGATAAATGACATAGAGACCAAAATAAATAAATAAATAAAATATCTACAAAACCAAGAGCTGGTTCTTTGAAAGGATAAACAAGATTGATGAACCTCTACTCAGGCTCACCAAGAGGCAGAGAGAAAGGACCCAAATAAACAAAATCAGAAATGAAAGCGGTTAAGTAACAACTGATCCTATAGAAATACAAATGATTATGAAAAAATACCATGAAAAACTCTATTTCAACAACATGGACAACATAGATGAAAGGGACATAGTCTTAGAAAACTACATGCTCCCAAATCTCAATCAAGAAGAATAAAAAAGACCTGAATAGGCCAATAACTACTGAAGAAATTGAAGCAGCAATCAAAAATCTTCCAGCAAACAAGCCCTGTTCTGGATGGCTTTACAGGGGAGTTCTACCAAGCATTCAAAGAAGAACTAAAACCTATCCTCCTCAGACTATTCAAAATATTCAAGAAAAAGGCAAAATTCCAAGTTCTTTCTATGAAGCCAGCATTACCCTAATCCTCAAACCAGATAAAGACACCAAAAAAAAAAAAAAAAGAAAACAAACTAAAGACCAATATCATTGATTAACATAGATGCTAAAATCCTCAACAAAATTCTAGCAAATAAAATTCAGCGTTGCATTAGAAAGATCATATATCACAACCAAGTGGATTTTATTTTGGGGATGCAAGGATGGAACACTATCTGTAAATCAATAAATGTGATACATCACATAAACCAACTGAGAGACAAAAATCACATTATCACATCAATTGATGTGGAAAAAAGGTTTTGACAAAATTCAACACTCTTTCTTGATAAAAAAAAAAAAGCCTCAGCAAAGTGGGAATAGAGGGTCATATCTCAACATACTAAAAGCCAGATATGACAAACCCACAGCCAACATTATATTCAATGGGCAAAATCTGAACTCATTTTCCCTAAGAATAGGAATAAGACAGGGATTCCCACTATCACCACTCCTATTCGATATAGTAGTGGAAGTGGTAGCCATAGGGATCATACAAGAAGAAGAAATAAAAGGCATCCAAATTGGAAAAGAACAAGTAAATCCATCCTTATTCGCAGATAACATGATACTATACAAAGAAAACCCCAAAGACTCCGTCAAAAAAACTACTAGATTTAATAAATGAATTTGGCAATATAACAGGATAAAAAATTAACACCCAGAAATCTATGGCCTTTTTATACACCAATAATGAACTCACAGAATGAGAAGTGAAAAAAAAATCCCATTTACCATTGCACCAAAAAATTAAGATACCTAAGAATAAACTAAAGAGGTAAAAGACCTGTACTCAGGACATTGAAACTACAGGACATTGAAAAAAAAGAGATAGAGGAAGATATAAACAAATAGAAGAACATACCATGTTCATGGGTTGGTAATACCAACATCATTAAAAAGTCCACACTACCCAAAGCAATCTACAGATTCAATGAAATCCCCATTAAAATACCAAGGGCCTATATCAAAGATCTAGAACAAATTCTCTAAAAATTCACTTGGAATAAAAAAGACCCTGAATAGCCACTGCAATGTTGAGAAAGGAGAACAAAGTTGGAGGGATGGCAATACCAGATATCAAGCTATATTATAAAACCACAGTTCTCAAAACTATCTGGTACTCACAAAAGAAGAGACATATAAACAAATGGAACAGAACAGAAAACCCAGAAATTGACCCAAGCCATTAAGCTCAATTAATATTTGACAAAGGAGGGAAGATCATACAATGGAGTCAAGACAGTCTCTAAAATATGGTGCTGAGAAATTTGGTTAAATACATGCAAAAAAATGAAACTAGATTACCAACTTACACCTTACCCCAACACAAACTCAAAATGACTAAAGGACTTAAATGTAAGATGGGAAACCATAAAAATCCTACAAGTCTCCATAGGCAGCAAAATAGCAGACATACATCATAGCAGTAACTTTACTGACACAGATCTTAGGGCAATGGAGACTAAGGAGAAATTAAACAAATGGGACTACATCAAAATAAAAAAGCTTCTGCACAGCAAAAGAAACCATCAACAAAACAACAAGAAAGCCACACTTCATGGGAGAACATATTTGCCAATGATATTTCCGATAAGGGTTTAATCTCCAAAATTTACAGAGAACCCATACAACTTAACAAAAGGAAGATAAATGATCCAATCAAAAAATGGGCCAAGGACCTAAGTACACACTTTCAAAAGAGGACATACAGAAGGCTTAGAGATATATGAAAACATGCTCAAAGTCACTAATCATCCAAGAGATTAAAATCAAAACAACAATGAGGTACCCTCTCACACCTGTCAGAATGCCTATCAACAACAAATCAACAAACGACAAGTCTTGGAAAGGATGTGGAGAAAAAGGAACACTCCTTGGTGGGAATGCATACTGGTGCAGCCACTGTGGAAGACAGTATGGAGTTTCCTCAAAAAGTAAAAAATGGAACTCCCATTTAGCCAGTAATCCCACTTCTAGGATTATATCCCAAGAAACCAGAAACACCAATCAGAAAGGATATATGCACCCCTATGTTCATAGCAGCACAATTCACCATAGCTAAGATTTGGAAACAGCCTGAGTGCCCATCAGTAGATGAGTGGATTAAAAAATGTGGTACATCTACACAATGGAATATTATGGCAGTATAAAAAAAGAAGGAATTTTTATCATTTGCAGCAGCATGATGGAACTGGAAAGCATTATGCTCAGTGAAATAACCCAGTTGGATAAAGATAAATATCACATGATCTTACTCATATGTGGTATATAATGATCAACATAATTTGATGAAGAAGAATAGATGTAGAGACAAATGGTATGAGAAGAAGGGTTAGAGAGCAATCAAAGGACTTGTATGCATGCATATTAGCATAACCAGTGGACACAGACACTGGGGTGGTGGGGGCTCTCCCGGAGTGGAAATGGCTGGGGGTGTTAATTGGGATAAAACTTTAGACAATAATAATAAAAAAGAAATTTAAAACCACATATCCTCAGGTGAGGATTAAAAAACAAAACAAAACAAAAAAACAAACCTTAAAAAATAAATGATAAAGTTGGGTGGGATAAGTCACCACAGTGGTACAGGGAATGAGACATCAGGGTGGTCGAATAGACGTGGCTTCTCTCAGCCATGGTCACTCACCACAAGGAGGACTTCCCTGGTGGACTGTGATACAGGCTATACAGTATCTATAATGGGTGGGCACTCCTGGGCCCCGCAGCTCAGGTGTGGCTAAGTTGGTTGAGCATGGGCCCATTCACAGGATCAATTCCCAGTCATAGCACATGTCCAAGTTGCCTCTGCCAGTTGGAGAATACCCCCCTCCTATTCCCCAACCCTGGTGGGCTGTGTGTCACTGCAGAAAGTAAGAAAAGAAGAAGAAAGAGAGAAAGAGAGAAAGAGAGGGAGGGAGAAAGGGAGGGAGGGAGGGAGGAAGGGAGGGAGGGAGGAAGGGAGGGAGGGAGGAAGGGAGGGAGGGAGGAAGGGAGGGAGGGAGAGAGAGAGAGAGAGAGAGAGAGAGAGAGAGAGAGAGAGAGAGAGAGAGAGAGAGAGAGAGAGAGAGAGAGAGAGAGAGAGAGAGAGGGAGGGAGGGAGGGAGGGAGGGAGGGGAAGAGAGAGAGAGAGGGAGAGAGAGAGAGAGAGAGAGAGAGAGAGAGAGAGAGAGAGAGGGAGGGAGGGAGGGAGGGGGAGAGAGAGAGAGAGGGAGAGAGAGAGAGAGAGAGAGAGAGAGAGAGAGAGAGAGAGAGAGAGAGAGAGAGAGAGAGAGAGAGAGAGAGAGAGAGAGAGAGAGAAAGGAAGGGAGGAAGGGAGGAATCGCAGTGCATAAGATCTGTGAACCATGGGTGAGAAGTGTCAGGGTCTGTCCTCCAGCAGAAAAATAATGTCATCAAACATGGCTTATCTGACATCAGGCCCAAGCTCACATCATGCAAGACAGCTGCAAAGGACTGCTCTACATGGCCTTGACCTTAGCTACTCACCCACCCTCTGTAGGCCCCACCTGCAGTGAACTCCAGGGCCTCTTGATGATGCAGCTACCCAAGCCTGCTGCCTCCTTTCCTGGTGCAGTTCCCAGAGGCAGGCGAGGGCACAGTGGACACCCTGGGACATCCTCATTCTGCACTCCCATTTGGGATCATTCTCTATGAGGACCCTCAGGCCAGCAGAGAAGTGGTACAGGACCTGGGCCAGGTGCTCAGTGTTCAATGCACTCACACCAGCTTCCTCCATCCTTGTATCCACCAATGAGATCCGGTTCTAGCCTTTTGAATTTCAGGCCTTGCCCTGCCTCTTAGGTCATCCCAAAGCCTCTGGCATCTCCATCCTCAGCATCCTGGGGTATTTTGAAGGGTAGGCATTCCACATGGGTCTGCAATAGGTGGGCAACATCAGCCTCCACCATGTTCTCCACTGCCGTCATGAGGTATAGCTGCACCAGAACTCTGTCATGGAGGGCAGGTCTCCACCAACCTTCTCCTGGACCAGCTGGCTAAGAATGTGGTGCAGGTAATGGACCTTGAATGTGGCAATGATGCCCTGATTTATGGGCTGGATCAGTGCCAATGTGTTCTTGAGCAGGAACTCAACATGCACGCGTGTACTGCACCAGCACGGCCAGGTTCAGTGAGCCTGAGGAAGGTCGGTGAAGGATTAACCTTTTGCACTCGGATGTCGAGGGTGACTCGACACGGTTAGCATTAGAATAAAGGAATCGAGAAAAAAGCAAGTGAGTGCAAAGGGTTAAAGAAGACAGAAAAGATAATACAGCTGGGGCTAGAGCAGACCACTGTGCCTGGATAAGGAAACAGTGACCCAGCCTACCAGCTGAAGCTTTATTTTTAAAAAAATATATTTTATTGATTTTTACAGAGAGGAAGGGAGTGGGATAGAGAGTTAGAAACATCGATGGGAGAGAAACATTGATCAGCTGCCTCCTGCACACCTCCTATTGAGGATGTGCACACAACCAAGGTATATGCCCTTGATCAGAATCGAACCTGGGACCTTTCAGTCCACAGGCCAATGCTCTATCCACTGAGCCAAACCGGTTAGGGCCGAAGCTTTATTTTATAGTCAGTGCACACAAATTAAAACAAGGGAAGTGGATAGCTGCTCCCTACACATGCAGGCTGAGACACTACCCAGGTGGGCAGGGTCACAGGCACGCCATCCAGGAGCATCAGGGCATGATTTGGGAGGTGGTGGCTGGTGCAATAGCTCTCTATAGTAAGGGAGAAACAGCCAGTAAACCACTCCAGGACGATGCTGGATGTCAGCCAGTCTCTGTGATTGGAACCCCAGAAAACAGACAGGCAGGCTGGCTTTGGAGCAGGTTCTCTGAGAGGTACACCAGCAGGGGCTTTAGCTTGAAGTCACCAGCTGTGTTGCCATCCAGCAGCAGGGTCAGTCAGTCCTTAGGGGCCTTGGGCCCCTCAGCTTGGCTGTCCCCTCCAGCTCCAGCAGCCACTTCTAGAAAAGGCCTGTGCCATACACATTGAAGACTTGGCACTGAGGGGTAGCAGGCAGTGGCCTGGGCATCAGCCACAGCTGGGTCATCCATCAGCAGCACATTGGCATGCCTTGAAACAGGCAAACCAGCGATTGCTGGCGCCAAAGGGCTCAGCCTGGGCTCCACAGCCCTGCGCGTGCTGCAGCTGTGCAGAGTCCTGTGCCTTGTCCTGGATGAGCTGCATGCTCACAGGCAGGTTCCACTGTTTCTGCTCCTCAATCCACAAACTCAGCAGGCATTTCATATGACCCATCACCACACCCATGCAGCCGGTCAGCTGCTGGGCACTGATGGGCATAGATGCCTGAGAAGTGGCTCAGATCTTGTCTTTGTTGACATGGATGGAGGTGACTGTGGAGGTGACCAGACCAGAGCCTGGGTGATCTGCATCAGCTTCTCACTCTCTTCAGCTCTCTGAAATACCTCCAATTTCATGTGCAGGGTGATGCACTTCCAGTCCCACTTAGTACTGTGGCAGAGGCCAATCATCCAGGGGGGTGCCTTCCCCAATACCTGAAGGTAGGGGTTGTCTTCATTCCACGTCCTTGCGCCATGCACTTTACGAGCTCTATACTCCTTGCCCCTCCATAGTAGCTACCAATGTGCCCACAATGGTGGCCTCTTGACCTCTGTAAGAGGGAGACATATAGGCATTAATATCTGAGGACATGGGAGTCCCAACCACTGCCCAGCTTTCCCATGCACTGACACGGAGCACAGAACCCTGCTCAGAGGCTTGCCAGGCCCTTCCCTCCCCACTGCTAAAAGCACTGCACACTCATAGAAGAGCATGCCACTTAGGTTTCGCTCATGAGATCAAAACACAGGTGAGACTTCACTCTCTTCCCCTTCCCTTACCTCCCAAACCTCCTATAACCACAAGGGGAAGCCAGGAGCATCTAGACAACCATCACCCACCCCCCAGAAACTGATGAGCAGATGAGCAACCCAGCTCTATGCTTCTCGCTGAGAAGTCAGTCCTCAGTGTGGGAGGCGGAACAAGGACATCTCCCAAAAACATCCACATCTGAATCCCAGGAACCTATGAATAAATAAACTTGCATAGCAAGAGAGAATATGGGTATGATTAAGTTTATCCTGAGTTGGGAGATTATCCTTCATTATCAGAATGGGCCCTCAATGTAATCACAGAGGTCCTGGTAAGAGGAGGCAGAAGGTTTCCCTTAGAAAGTAGGGGTGAGTACTGAACTCTTGAGCCCCAGGAGCCAGCCCTATCAAAAGCTTGATTTTAGCCCAGAGAGAAAACACTTCACATTTCTGACTTCTGGTACTCTAAGATGATAAATTTAGCACTAACTTTGTAGTGCTATGCAATAGCAATCATAGGAAACTTACAGGGAAGGAGAACTCCCTAATATCTCCACCACTGGGGATAGAGGAGAAAGAAGATTTCCTACATAGCAGCCAGAATGTGTCAGTAAGAACTAAGTCAGATCTAGCCACTCTGCTCAGAGTATTTTCTGCCTCATACCTCTCCCTGAGGAAAAGCCACAGGCCTCACCAGTTTCCTTGAGGGCATCAAAGCCTCCTCTTCTCCTTAGCTAAATCTTGACTCTGGTCTTTGCTCCCGTGGTTCCTTGATCCAGAGTGGAGGTGTGGGGAAGCATGAGACTTGGTTGTACAGCTTGTAAGGAGGATATTCCAAGAAAAGTAAAGTGGGTTGAAGGCTGCCTGCCCTGTTTGTCGGAATTCCCACTAAGGGGAGACTTAGGGGAGTATCGCAGGTGGTGCCCCTAATTATTCCTTGCCCTTTCCAAACAAGTATGTGCATGTGCAGACCCCTGGGTGTTTATGGAATTCTTATGCTTAATTTCCAGATGCCCTTGCCTAGAGGACAATGAAAATACATGTGTCCTCACATGACGACTCACCCTACTGATTGTATCTGAAAGATAAACTTTATCTCAAACTGTAATAAAAGCCTAGTGAGGCAAGAAATTGGGGCTGCTTGGTTCCTTGAGCCAGGCAACCCCTTAGTCCTCTCTTTCACAGTGAAACTGTTGGAGTAATATGCTCATCCATCATTCAGGGTCTTCAGGCCAGCCCTGGCTAGTAGGTTCCCCATGTGAGGACCAAGTCATAGCTGAACCCTCAAAAACAAAGAGGAAGTTAAGGAAAGTAACTGCACAGTAAGTCATTGGAGCCCGCTTGGCATTTACAAGTTCAAGGGAATTGTTTTCCATCTAAGATTTCACTTAGGACAGAAACTGTCCTCCGAGTAACAGATGTCTTTGTTACTTAAAAAGTTATTTAAAGCAAACGGTGCCTATAATTTATAATCCATGGTTCCCTAATGATGGAACATTAGATGTTGATCTCTTGGGACAAGTAGGTAGGAATTTAAAGATAAATCAGGCACAGGGAAAACAAGTGCCTTTGTCATCTTTAACTGTGTGGGCTCTTGTTCAAGCTGCACTATTCCCCCTTTATATTGAGGATCAAAAGCCTGAAGAATGCCAGGAGGATTTACCTCTGCCCCCTTATCCTGAAGTAGAGTCTGTAAAGGCTATAATACCTAAGGCCGCTGGTCCCCCTCCTCCTGTATGGGATGGCTCATCAACTAGAGAATATGGGCTAACAGTCCATTTACAAAAGGACTCCTTGATGTTTTGTCTAAAAATTACCATATGGCACCTTGGGACTGGCAGATTTTGGCTAAAACAACTCTGTATGACAGCCAATATTTGCTATTGAGAGGAGAATATGATGAGATCTTTGAACAACAGGCTGTTTGAGGGTGTTCCCTGGCCACCCCACCTGTGAGACCCTGGGCAGCACTCTAGCTGTAAGTCCTGGGCACTGTAAGACATCTTCTGAAAGATCTATGAAAAGAACTGATTTATTAAGTCTTGTCTGTGTGTTATGTGTGCCTGTAAATATTGTATATATGAGTGTCTGTTGACTGTTGTTTTATGTGTCTTGGTTGTTTGTTTTTACTTGTTTAAGGATGAGGCATATTTCACTTTGCTAGGGGCCCAGCTGCTTGTAGCAGGCTGAACACATGGCAGGGATTGCAGGAACTTCCCAGCAGCTGTCAAGAATTCTTAATCTTGGGGATCCTTCCTGCTCTCCTTCTAAAGTCATCAGCCACTAGAAACTCTTAATGGAAGGTCTTGTCTGCCTGGGATGTAACTTGGTTACTGATTGGTGTTTTTTGTTTGCTTCCTTATCTTTGGGGGACACTTAACCATTTTATGAACATAGAGAATCCTCTGTCTCTGCTGTTTGCACTTTGCACCACTCAGAATCCATGTGCTGTGGCTGGGTTAGGGTAAGATAAGATTCTAAGGCTAATGTCTCACTCCACCCATTTATGAGTACTCATCTATTTACTGTAGGGTTTTTCTCTTTGATCTCTTCTTATATGTAAGACTAGAGGCCCAGTGCTTGAATTCATGCAACAGTGGGTCCCTGGGTCTGGCCTGTGGGATCAGGCTAAACCAGTTCTTTGTCATCCCCCAAGGTGTCCTGGATTGCGAGAGGGCACAGGCCAGGCCTAGGGACCCCACCAGTGTACCATCAGGGCAGGGAGGGACTGTGGGAGATGTCTGGCCCATATCCCTCAGTCCTGCTCAGCCAGGCCCCAGCAGCAAGCTAATCTACTGGTTGCATCTACCCCCTGGTAGTGAGTGCATACCAAGCAGTTGAGCAACCTTAGCATATCATTAGCATATTACACTTTGATTGGTTGAATGAACAACCAGATGACCAGACACTTAAAATATTAGGCTTTTATTATATAGGACATTATGTTGTTAGTCTACTCAGAAAGAAAACAATATATATATGTGTGAAATAATCATTTAAATCCCCCAAGTCTTTTTCCCAGGATGAGTAGACCTGGAGAAGTGCCCTCCATCAGGCTGCATAAATAGCAGTGTGCATAAATAGCAGTTCATCCATCATTCAGGGTCTGTCTGCTGGTCAGCCCCAGCACTGGGGCTCTTCCCTCTCATCTGTATAGCTTGTTGCCTCTCCTTCTGCAGATCTCTGTTCAAATGTAACCTCCCCAGCTATGCTTTATTGTGCCTCTGTCATTCACTGCCTATGAACTGTACCTGTCTGCAGAGCTCTCTGCTGTCTCTGTGGGCCCAGGAATAGTGCCTGGCACTTGGCAGGCACCCAGTAGTTGCTTACTGATTAAATGATTAAATGAAGTATATTGGTGGAACTGAGATGGCAAGCCCTCTCTCTGCTTGCACCATCATAACCTCACCTCAGCTTCTGTAATCTTGCTTGCTTCTTCTGCTTCTGCTTCAGCAGGATCCTCTGCAGGTCAAGCTTCTGCTGTCTAAGGTTGTGGCACCCACCCCTCCTCCCCAAACTGCAACAATCACCCGAAGCGTAACTTGTAATGCAGAAAGAATATCTAGAATGTGTATGTATGCCATATATGGGAGACAAAGAACCTAGGGATGTATATAAGGCAAAGCCCTGCCTCATTTGGTGCTCAGCCAGGAGAGGTCTCTGCAAATGAACAGTCCTTTTCTGAACCTCTGAGTGTATTTCATTTGTCGCTTCCTGCCAGTGATTTCTGCCATAACATTTGATTTCCTGACAATAATGCCAACAGCTTCCCTGGCCCTTTGAGCCACTGTTGTCAGAAGCCAGTGGAAGGGGCTGGTAATTGCAGGAACCTGCAAAGGAAAGGGAGGCGTGATGCTGGTAATTTCACTGAACCCAACCCTCACTGGTCCCAACTGCAGCGGGCCACCACTGTGCTCAAAAGGACTCCAGGAGGACAGAAAAGCCTGCCAGGACTTCAGATAGGTAAGTGTGCCTGGGGACCCAGGACCAGTTCAGGCCCGGCTTTAAGGTAGAAGGGGAGCTTGATCACCTCCAGGGGGAACTCCTGAGTTGGATCTGGAATGCTGTCTGAATCTGTGTGTGTGTGTGTGTGTGTGTGTGTGTGTGTGTGTGTGTGAAAGGCTGTCTGCTGGTAACTGTGCTTGCATGGTGACACCTGATCCTCACATTGGTTTGGGAAAAGAAATGTGGCCCTCACCTTCATCCCTGCGAAGAAACCGAGGCTGGGGCCCTTGGGGAGGGAGGAGCAGATGGGGTCTCTTCTGGTGGGCCGTGGTCCCTACCCCCGCAGGTCAGATCTCTGGGAAAGCTGCAGCCATCCCAGGTGGATGCCAGAGTCCATGCCCTCATCAATGGGTGCCAGGGTTCAGCTATCCCACTGCCACAGAAGTACCCTAGAGACGGAGGGCCCAGCCCCTTTCCCCTCTCGTCTGGTAGGATGGGGAGAGGGCACACAGCCGTCTAGCACAGTGCTGTCCTGTTCTTTCCCTGTCCTGGCCTCTGCTTCTTTATCCTGGCCTCTAGCCCTGTTTTGGTCCCTTTATCGACCCAGAGGAGGGCAGAGTGGGTCAGTCCCAAAGATGAGTGCCAGTGATTAAATAAAAAGCCCAAAGCTTTTGAAGGCCTGCTCTTGCACAAGGAATGGCCTGGCCCCATGGGAGAAATGGTGGGCAGGGTGGGTCGGGGTGGGGCTGAACCCCTTCAGGGGAGTCAGAGGGAGACGGGGTCAGTGCTGCAGGACCCCGAGCCTTTGACAGCTCCAGGGGTGACTAGAGGACCCCTATGTCCCCAGACCCCTGCATCTCATACTCCTCCCCATCACCTCCTTGAGGTCCTGGTGGAAAACCTCAAGCCCGCTCCATGCCAGCGGCCATCCCCCACCCCTCCCCACAGGTAACCAGAGGCTGCACCCTCCCTCCTTACCTCCTCCCTTGCTACAGTCCTTGCAGCCCCAAAACTCCTGGCCTTCCCCCAAGTCTCCTGTCCCATACACCTCCTGGTTCCCAGTCCCATGGCCTTGGCCCAGCCTGAGTCACCAGAAAACTGGGCTCTGAATCAGGGTCAGGGATGCAGCACTTGGGCCCTAGCTTGCGGATAGGGCCCAGCCACTGAGACACAGAGCCGCCAGAACTGATACTGGGGCAGTAGGAGTCCTGGTCAGGACTCCATAGGAGAGAAACAGGGCAAGACAGAAACCTGGATCAAAGGTGGCCAGAGACAGAGTTGCAACTAATTAGTTAAAACCAGAGACTGAGGCAAGGAGAGGCTTAGAGAACAAAACAAGGAGAGGGACAGAGATGGATTTGGAGGTAGAGATGGACATGGGCTGAATTAAAGACAGAGACAGGGCCGAGATAAAAGTTAGGGGAGGCAAAATCAAAAATAGGTCCACAAAATAGACTAGGGTCAAGGTGAGACTGAAGACCTGAGCCACGGGCATGGACAGGGAAAGGAAGGCTTGAGGAAAGCAGGGGAAAGGGGGATGCCATTTCACACAGCTGTGCCGCCTGCAGGGTGGATGCTGACTTGTCCACATGCACTGTGTGTGAACATACTGCAGGAGCGTAGAGGGAAAGTAAGAGCCTGGAGTACCCCTGGGCCCTGGGCCCTGGGCCCTCATCTCTCTGGACCAATTCTCCACACCATCTCCACACTGCCTGGACCAGGATCCCACATGCTGGGACTAGTTAAGTCTCCCTTGACGTCCCCACAGTCCAGGATGTAGTATATAGGATAGTCATTGGAAGCCCTGGCCATCTGGACCCGTTTCCTTACATAGACCAATCGTTGGACATAGGTCAGATCAAAACTTTCCTCGGTCCGATTCTGCATTACTGGTCAAAGACAGTGTAAGGTCTCGTGGCACAAAGTGAAAGAAAGACTTCATTAAAAGTACAGTGGCCTCTCATATTGCAAGGGGATTCTGAGGAAGCCAGCCCTCCCCCATCACCAGAGACATCTGAGCCTACAGGAAGATGTTTTAGGTCAGCAGACCAAGGACCAAGACCCCCAGCAGCAATGCAGATGCCACTGCAGGAGATGAAGAGTCCCCCGAAAGTAGATTCTGATGGGACCCCACAAGAGGGGGGAATCAGTCTTTAACTATCAGCCATTCTCCACCACTGACCTCCTCAACTGGAACATCACATGCTTCCATATTCTGAAAAACCCCAGGCAATGATAGAGCTCCTGGAATCCATATTTCAGACTCAGAGCCCCAACTGGGTCAAACAGTTCCTCCTTACTTTGTTTAACACAGAAGAATGCCAGAAAATTGTTACTGAGGCCAGGAAATGGCTCCAATCTTAGGCACCAGCTGAACATTTAGATGCAGAGGCCTATGCACAGGAAGCCCTGCCCAATGAGGAGCCACACTGGGACCCAAATACAGAGAAAGAAAAAAATCCCCTAGAAAGATACCGACTCACCTTCCTCCAAGGAATAAGGGCAGGAGCCAAGAAGCCTACAAACCTGGCAAAGACCTCTGAGGTCTTACAGAAACCAGATGAGTGTCCGGCTGACTTCTATGAAAGATTCTGAGAGGGCTATAGAGTCCACTCCATTTGACCCAGAGACCCCTGAGAACCAATGCATGGCCAATGCTTCCCTTCTAGGACAGGCTCAAACTAATATCTGACAAACGCTTCAGCTATTAGAGGGATCTCTTGGAAAGAATGTACTGAATTGCTGGAAATCGCCCACAATCCCCCCTTTGTAAACTGGGACCACACAGCCAGGAAGAAAGCAAATCAAAGAATGTGAAGCACAAGGTGGCCCTCCTGGCTGCTGACTTGAGCCATCCAACCCCACCGGGTGACACAGGGGCTGAACACTCTGAGGTGACACAAAGGGTAGCACCCCTATCAGAAGTCACCATTGTGAGGACTACTGGGACCACAAGCAGTAGACCATTCTGTGGCCCCAACAATGCCGGCTGTGGGCCACAGGTGGTGCATGAGATCCTGTATAAACCACTGCAAAATCCTGACATCATTCTGTACATGGATGACAGTAGTTTCATGGAAATGGCAAAAGATATGCTGGGTAAGCTATAGTTTTGGATTACAAAACGTTGGAGGCCAGGGCCCTTCCTCCAAAGAGCAGAACTCTGGGCCCTGATGAGGACATTAGAGCTTAGCAAGACTAAGCGGGTTCACATATATACTGATTCGCACTATGCCTTTCCTCCCTACATATACATGGAGCTATATACAAGGAAAAAGGACTCTTTATGACAGAAGGGAAAGGAATCAAAAACCAAAATAAAATCCTGGAACTGTTAGAGATAGTCTAGGAACCAAAGGAGGTAGCAGTCATCCACTGCAAGGGACACCAAAAGGGAAAAGACTCAGTGTCAGAGGGGAAGTAGCAGGCAGACACTGCAGCTAAACAAGCCACAAGAGAACAGGCAACACCACCCCAAATCATACTGGCTCCAGAACAGCACACACCCCCAAAATACACAGCTCAGAAAAAGGAATAGACACAGCAAGATGAAGGAAATATGACTAAGAAGTATTGGTGGATACTTCCAGACCACAGGATCTGTGTGCCAGAAAACTAGCCCAGGGGTAAGTGCTCCTACAACATGAACTGACCCACCTGGAAAAAACAGCCCTAGAAGTCTTTTATTTATTTACTAGAGGGCCGGTGCATGAAATTCATTCATGGGGGGTGAATGTGTCCCTCAGCCAAGCCTGCACCCTCTCTATTCTGACATCCATTTCACAATCCAGGATTGCTGGCTCCCACCCACTCGCCTGCCTGCCTGCCTGCCTAATTGCCCCTAACCACTTGTGCCTGCCAGCCTGATCACCCCATAACCACTCCCCTGTCAGCCTGATTGATGCCTAACCGCTCCCCTGCCAGCCTGATTGCTCATAATTGCCCTCCCCTGCTGGCCTGGTCACCACTAACTGCCCTCTCCTGCCACCCTGGCCACCCCTAACTGCCCTCCTCTACTGACCTGGTCACCACTAACTGCCCTCCCTTGCCAGCCTGGTCGCCCCCAACTTCCCGCCCCTTCAGGCCTGGTCACCCCCAACTTCCCTCCCCTGCAGGCCTGGTTGCCCTCAACTGCCCTCTCCTGCTGGCCCTGTGGTGGCCATCTTGTGTCCACATGGGGGCGGCCATCTTTGACCACATGGGAGTGGCCATCTTGATAGAGTCACAGTCAATTTGCATATTACTCTTTATTAGATAGGATTTATTTATTTATTTATTTATTTATTTATTTATTTATTTATTTACTGTCTAAAGTTTTACATATGTCTCCTTTTTTCCCGATTGACCCCCCCAGCCATTCCCAATCTGGGCAAGCCCCACTGCCCCAGTGTCTGTGTCCATTGTTATGCTAATATGCATGCATACATGTCCTTTGATTGCTCTCTAACCTTCCTCCTCTACCATTTGTCTCTGGATCTATTCTTGTTTATCAAATTATGTTGATCATTATATCCCACATATGAGTGAGATCTTGTAACAGTTATCTTTCTCTGACAGGCTTACTTTGCTTAGCATAATGCTCTCCAGTTCCATTCATGCTGTTGCAAATGGTAAAAAGTTCCTTCTATTATACAGCAGTATAGTATTCCATTCTGTAGATGTACCACAGATTTTCAATCCACTCATCTGCTGATGGTCACTTAGGCTGTTTCCAAATCTTAGCTATGGTAAATGGTGCTGCTATGAACATAGGGGTGCATATATCCTTTCTGATTGGTATTTCTGGTTTCCTGGGATATAGACCTAGAGGTGGGATTACTGGGTCAAATGGGAATTCCATTTTTAACATTTTGAGGAAACTCCATACTGTTCTCCACAGTGGCTGCACCAGTCTTCATTCCCAACAGCAGTGCAAGAGGGTTCTTTTTTCTCCACATCCTCATCAACACTTCCTGTTTGTTGATTTGTTGATGATAGCCATTCTGACAAGTGTGAGAAGGTATCTCATTGTTATTTTGATTTGCAACTCTCAGATGATTAGTGACTTTGAGCATGTTTTCATATGTACCTGGACCTTCTGAATGTCCTCTTTCAAAAAGTGTCTATTTAGATTCTTTGCCCATTTTTTGATTGGGTCATTAATCTTCCTTTTGATAAATTTTATGAGTTCCCTATAAATGTTGGAGGTTAAACCCTTATCTGAAATATCATTGGCAAATATGTTCTCCCATGCAGTGGACTTTCTAGTTGTTATGTTGATGGTTTCTTTTGATTGGGGCATTTTATCCATTTACCTTTAAAGTTATTATTGACAATGAACAATATCCTTGTTCATTAAGGATATTGACCTGTAGTTCTCTTTTTTTGTAGTGCCTTTATCTGGTTTTGGGATTAGGGTAATGCTGGCTTGTTCCTCTTCTTAGGGGGAATGAGTTTAATTTTTGCCTTTTGAGTATGATGTTAGCTGTAGCATTTTCATATAAGGCTTGTATAATGTTGAGGTTTGATTCCTCTATCCCCACTTTGTTCAGAGTTTTTATCAAAAAAGGGTGTTGGATTTTGTCAAATATTTTCTGCATCAATTGATGATTATATGATTTTTGTCTCAGTGTGTTTATGTGATGTATCACAGTTATTGATTTGTGGATATTGTACCATCTTTGAATTCCTGGGATAAATCCCACTTGGTCATGGTATATGATCTTTCTAATGTAATGATGAATCCAATTTGCTAGAATTTTGTTGAGGATTTTAGCATCTATGTTCTTCAGAGATATTGGCCTGTAGATCTCTTTTTTGTGGTGTCTTTATCTGGTTTTGGGATTAGGGTAAGGTGACCAGATTTTAACAGTGGTAAAGCGGGACACCATTGACCGGGTTGGGGTGGGGGGAGGCAGGGGAGGGTTCTTTTCTTTTTTTAATATATCTTATTGATTTTTTACAGAGAGGAAGAGAGAGGGATAGAGAGTTAGAAACATTGATGAGAAACATCGATCAGCTGCCTCTTGCACACCCCCTACTGGGGATGTGCCCGCAACCAAGGTACATGCCCTTGACCGGAAAATCGAACCTGGGACCCTTGAGTCCACAGGCCGACGCTCTATCCACTGAGCCAAACCGGTTTTGGCCCGGGGGGGAGGGGGGTTCTTGATTAAAAATTTGGTCTATATTGTAATCACTTTTGGTTTTTTTAATAAAAGGAAATTCACTTCTTAGATTATTGTTGAATTTGCATCCTCTTTTCTTACTCATTATGTTAAAAATCTAAAAAAATAATTTAAAATTATATTATAAATTATTATATACATATTGCTTAAAAACACAGTAAGTAGGTACATAATTACATGAACATATTTTATTGTTAGTTTATAAATTAAATTAATTTGATTGTTATAAAGTAACTATATTTTAAAAATTATTTTAATCCTATATTTCTTTCTAAATAATAACAATACTAACTTGTATTATTTTTCCTCTGAATTTGCTGTAATGTAAGTCGTAAGTGTCACTTTCAAGGCCGGCGCTAGACATTTTGCCACCATATAAAATATAAATAAATACGAGTACTGTCTGCTAAATTCAAGAAAATTTATGTATTTATGAAATAAATAAATAAACTACTTACCTAAATTATCTGAAAAGCTTATTTGTAATGACATCACTTGTTTAACTAGCTTACTAGCATGCAGTACGATGTGTATCGTCTGAGAGACAGTTACAAAATGTTTTCATCGTTGCCAATCCCCAAAAATGCCATTGTTCATTAAGTCCAAATAATGGTGGTTGAATTCTAACAACTGATCAACAATGCAAACTTTTATAAGCAGTTCTTGATAATCAGTTCTCAACAATTATTTGTTATTATTAAAGTTTAACAGTATAAAATTAACAAAAATAATATAAAACTCATATCCTGGCTAAATAGCCACATGGTGGTCGAAAACCGTATATTCCCTTCCCATTCTCCCGCTGTTCCCTAGCTTGTCGTGCATTCTTTCCAAAAATCTGGACTTTTTTAAAACGCCACGGGACGTGGGACAAATTGTTAAAAATCGGGACTGTCCCGCCAAAAGCGGGAGGTCTGGTCACCTTAGATTAGGGTAATGCTGCCTTCATAGAAAGAGCCTGGAAGTGTGCCTTTGCCTTTTTCTTGAATATTTTGAATAGTCTGAGGAGGATAGGTTTTAGTTCTTCTTTGGATGCTTGGTAGAACTCCCCTGTGAAGTTATCCATACCAGTGCTTTTGTTTGATGCAAGATTTTTGATCACTGCTTCAATTTCTTTGGTAGGTATTGGCCTATTTAGGCTTTATATTCTTCCTGATTGAGTTTTGGGAGCTTGAATATTTCTAAGAATATGTTCATTTCATCTAGGTTGTCCATTTTGTTGGTATAGAGTTGTTCAAAGTATTTTTTCATAATTGTTTGTATTTCTGTGGGATCAATTGTTACTTCACCTTTTTCATTTCTGATTTTGATTATTTGGGTCATCTCTCTTTGCTTTTTGGTGAGCCTAGCTAGAGGTTCATCAATCTTGTTTATCCTTTCAAAAATCCAGCTTTTGGATTTGTTGATCTTTGTATTGTTTTATTTTTTGTCTCTATTTTGTTTTATTTCTGCTCTGATCTTTATTATTTTCTTCCTTCTGCTTACGCTGGGCTTTTCATGTTGCTATCTTTCTAATTCTTTGAGTTGTAGGGTTAGATACTTTATTACCCAGACCCGGGACCCAGCGGGGCTTCGTCTTCTTGATCCCAATTCCTATTGGTCAATTCCCTCTCAGCAATTCCTTCAGCCATTTTCTCAAAGCTCCAGGGCGGCTGCCATGGAATTTGTTGGGCGGTGGGCTCGGCGAAGCTCCGGTGCGCCTGGTGCGTGACGGCAGGCTGGTCCGAGGTTGTTGCGGCGGCACTCGGGTCTGCAGCGGCGACCAGTCACCGGGCGAGTGCTCCTGGATCCAGGACCCAGCGGGGCCTCATCTTCCCGATCCCAACTCTCATCGGTCAATTCCTTCTCAGCAATTCCTCCGGCCATTTTCTCAAAGCTCTGGGGCGGCTGCCGCGGAACTCACTGGGCAGCGGGCTCGGTGAAGCTCCAGTGCACCCGGTGCGCAGTGACGGGCTGGTCCGAAGTCGCTGCGTCGGCGCTCGGGTCTGCAGCGGCGGCCGGTCGCCGGGTGTGCACACCTGGCCACTTCCGGGATGCTGAGATTCTCGAAGGACTCGGAGGTCAGCAAGCGCGGGGTCTCCCACCCCATGTTTCCCAGGGGCTCGTCTGTTCGTGCTCGGCAGCGAGTGGAGCTGACCCCTCAGCTGGAGACCGCCGGGGGAACTGCGCCGAGCACGCTCCAGGCCGCCATCATGTCGCCAGAGCCATAGTTCTTAAAGTGTGATCTTATATGCAAAAGCTTCTGTTTGAGCCTGGGCGGGTCTGTGGAATGTGTGGGGTGGGTCTCAGAGTGGGGTGGGGCTCAGGGCGGGGCGGGTCTAAGGGCGGGGCGAGGTCTCAGGGCGTCACTAGGCTAGGGCGTGTCAAACAGCAATGGCTGCAAGTCTGCCTTTCCACATTTCCAAGTCCCCGCGTCCCATGCTCCAGTGCAGTAAACACTGATTGCTGGGCGCACCTCTGCAAAAAAGTCGCTCTCACTTTCCAACATGATGGCCGAGAGTCCAGCTTCTCCACGTAGGTGTCTGGGTCTCCCGCGCGTCCCCAGAAACTGGATTTCAGAGTGATGGGGAGCTTATCTCCCTTAGGGTTGGAAAAAAAGCCATGCGTCCCTTCCCCCACCACCAGCCAGACCCACGCGCCTCCGCACCTCAGCCCCTCCGCATTTGCTCTTTCCTCTTCCCTCTTAGCTATAAATCCACCATTCAGCCAGCTCTCCTGTGGTTCTGGGTGGCAGATGCTCTGTCCTCTAGTTGTATTTTTGAAATTGCTGTGCGTGGCGCAGTTCATTTGTTTAACTTTGCCGCCATCTTGGTTCGGTCTCCCAGAGCCATAGTTCTTAAAGTGTGATCTTTGGCTCACCGGCATCAGCATCATGCCGAGTCCCCCTCTCTTTTATTCTAGTTGTAGAGCATCCGCTCAGCCAGCCCTCCGGTGGTTCTGGATGGTGTCCATTCTGTTTTCTAGTTGTAGTTTCAAAATTGTTGTGGTAGGCAACAATCAGGCGTCCGCCCTATGCCGCCATCTTGGTCCTCCTGTCCCATAGATTTTAAATTATTGTGTATTCATTGTCTTTGTTGCCATGACGCACTTTTATTTTTTCTTTGATCTCTTTGGTAACCCAATAATTGTTGTCAACTACAAAAAAAAAACAATAAAAAAGCAAACACATGTGTTTCCTTTTTTATTGTTTTTTTTGTAGTTGATTTCAATTTTATGCCATTGTGATTTGAGAAGAAGCTTGATATGATTTCTCTCTTTTTGAATTTAAAGAAACTTTGCCTGTTTCCCAATATGTGGCCTATATTTGAAAATGACCCATGTGCACTTGAGAAGAATGTATATTCTGTGGCTTTGGGGTGAAATGTTCTGAAGATATTAATTACATCTGATCTCTTGAGTCATTTAGAATTGATGTTTCCTTGCTGATTTTTTGTTGAGAGGATTTTTCCAGAGGTGATTTGGGGTATTAAAGTCCCTATTATGAATGTACTGGAGGCCTGGTGCATGAAATTCATGCACAGGGGTGTGTGTGTCCCTCAGCCCAGCCTGCACCTCTCCAATCTGGGACCCCTCAGAGGATGTTGGAGAGCCGGTTTCGGCCCAATGGTGGAACAACCGGTTGCTATGATGTGCACTGACCACCAGGGGCAGATGCTCAACTCAGGAGCTGCCCCCTGGTGGTCAGTGAACAGGGGCAGCACCGCTCAGCTAGAATCCGGTCTCACAGCTGGTGAGCACAGCAGCAATGGCAGGAGCCTCTCCCATCTCTGCAGCCGTGCTAAGGATGTCCAACTGACAGCTTAGGCCTGCTCCCTGCAAGAGGGTGCAGGCCAGGCTGAGGGACAGCACCCCCCCACCCCTGAGTGCAAGAATTTTGTGCACCAGACCTCTAGTGTGTGTGTGTGTGTGTGTGTGTGTGTGTGTATGTGTGTGTATATGTATATATATATATATATATATATATATATATATATATATGTGTATATGTATATATATATGTATATGTATATATATGTGTGTACATATGTACACATATATATGTATATGTATACATATATATGTGTATATATATATGTATATATGTATATACATATATACATACATATATATGTATATTATTTCCCCTGTTTTTAATCTCTTTATCTATGTATTTGTCTACTGTTGGAAAAGGAGAATAATAGAGAGTAGACAGGCCTGGTGATTGGAATTTATAAAGCTATTAGTAGAAGAGAACATGCGAGGAGAGGAAAAACAGAAGCAAAAAAAGGAAAAAACAGAAACCTAACTAACAATCAAACAAACAAACAAGAAGACAGAAAGAAAGAAAAAGGTAAAAAAAAAGGAGAACAATTTGGATAGTAAAGAAAGATAAGAGAGAAATGTTCATGGACTCAAAAAATCAGTGAGGAAACATAAATCCTAAAGGGTAGAGGAAATTAGATATATGAGTAAGATCAATTTTTAACAGGGAGTAAAGAGAAAGGATAGACAAAAACTAAAGCAGGAACAGGGTAAGAAAAACAGGATGAAAAGGGTGAAGAGTGAGGAAGAGAGTGTTGGCATAAAAGAAACATTTTAATAGAGCAAAATAATGCTAAATGAAAAATAAAAATAGAATGTAGAACACTAATCAAAAATAAAATAAAGAAAAAGAAAATATAGCTTTAACAAAGGTAAAATAATAGTAATAAAAATAATAATAAGTAAAAATATAATAATAAATAAAATCAAGTAAGAAAAAAATTTAGTTTCCTAAAAAAAATAAAGAGAAGTAGTGAAGGTTGTTCACTTCCTCTACTGTTCTGCTTGACACGTCTGTTTCTTGTCAGGTAGTCAGCACAGTATTGAAGTTCCCTGCGATCCAATATTCCTTTGTGTCATAGGCATGGACCTGTTTTCAAGCAGGCAGGATATCTCTACTCACTTTTGTTTTGGTTGTATTTACATACGAGTCAATTTATGACACAACCCCTGGGTGGCTATGTTTCTGTATTAATATTCGGGGCTAAAAGGCCCCTCTATCCAGTGTTTAGATTGTTCTTTCCCTGCTGCACTTAATACTCGGTTAGAGGGATGCACTGTCCCAGAGCTGGTTTCCTTCTTGTCTCTTCCCATTCTGTTCCCCAGTTTCCACAAAAACAACTTTCCCCTGCAGTCTCAGTGAGTGTTTTTAATTGGAGGATCCTATGTACTGGACTTTGTAAGAAAAAACAAGGAGTTAAAAAGTAAAAAAGACCAATGAGTCATGCAGACATGTATCTTTTTCCCCAGCACTGCACAGCCATTATAAAACTTCAGGCTGCCTTTCTAGGCCAAGCCCAGCTGTGGGATAATATCTAGTATCGCCTTCTATCAGCAGCCCTGTGGACCCCTTTCCACATCCAAGGGCTACTCTAACCCCAACGGTCATGGATTTTATGGGGCACAGTCTTCCTCTGAGACTCTAGTCCCTGCTGTGTGTGTTTCTCCCTGCAGCCTAGATCCCAGATCTCACTTTTCTCTAGGCAATATCTGACCTTTACATCCATGGATTGCCTCACCAGCTGTGTTTAATTCGCCAGTTCCGGGTGTATGTTGTTCAATTCAGCTGTTCCTTCTATCTGCTCTGTGAGAAGGTGCAAGGCCTGTCTGAATATTTGATGCAGCTTTGTCTGCTCCAGACAGATTTTTTTAGGCACCTGCAGTTTGGGAAGCTGGAGTCCCAGTGTTCGTGGGTTTGCAGCTGAGGTAGTTGGTCCCTAGGCATTGTGGTTGTAGGGTCCCAGGAGGTATCCGCTGTCTCCCAGTTAAAGGTAAGGCTGAGCTTCCAATCACAGCCTGTCTCCCCTTCAAGATGGTGCAGTCTCTGCACCAGAACCAGCCACTCCAGGACATATTTCAGCAATAGTAGAGGCTTCCCAGCCAGGGAAACCTAGTCCTCCAGTCCCCAACAGTCCTATGGAATATAGCTGTCCATCACTCACAGATACAGACACTCCCCTTACGTCTATGAATTCTCCTTTCACTTTCTCCTTCAATCGCTAATTCTTTCAGCCTGCTGCCCCATCAGCAGCCATCTTGGATCCGCTCTCCAAGTCATATTGAGTTGGTGATATATGATTGCTCAACGTCCGTCCCTCTGTGCCTCAGTCTCCCAATACTGAATCCTGTGTGTACAAAACAATGCCAGACAAGGCCCCATTGGGACTGCTGGAATCCAGCACTGTGGCCAAACACCTAACGAAGATCTAGAGGTGAACTTCACTGAAATAGGATCCAGCAGGGGAAGTAATTATCTCCTTGTATTTGTCTGTACTTTCTCAGGCTGGGTTGAGGCCTACCACATGCATACAGAGAAGGCAAGAGAAGTAACCAAGGCTCTAGTAAGAGAATCATCCTGAGATATGGGATCCATTAACTATGGGATCAGACAATGGCCTAGCCTTTGTGGCAGAAGTAGTACAGCAAGTATCTAAAACTCTAGGCATCCAATGGAATTTACACAGGCCAAATGGATCCAGAGCTCAGGAAGAGTAGAATGCATGGATTGGACTCTTAAGCAGGCTATGGCAAAGCTATGTCAGGAAACCAACCTGTCCTGGATTCTGGCTCTCCTGTAGGTATGTTTACCTTGCAGACAAAGATAGGGTTCTCCCCTTTTAAAATCCTATATGGGAGACCTCCCCGACTAATCAAACTCAAGGGGGACATAAAAGAGTTATGAAATTTAGAAATTCAGAAGCAACTACAAAGATTAGAAAAAAAGTCCTTAATATATATTTATGGGACACTGATAGAATACCCATTTTCCTGGGAATAACTGTACACCCCCACTGACCAGGGGATCAAGTCTGGGTAAAAGACAGGAAGAGAGAACCCCTCAAACCAACCTGGAAAGGGCCTATTTTGTCATACCAACTACTCCCACAGCCCTTAGAGTTGCAGGTCTGAACATCTGGATGCACCATACCGCAGTAAACACAGCCCAATCTGAGTGGTTGGATTGGACAGCCAATCTGAGTGGTTGGATTGTCCCCAGCCAGGACAATCCTCTGCAGACCACCCTAATGAAGACAGTAAAACCTGCTAATCAGTCTACACAAAAGCCTGAGGACTCAATGCATCAGTATACCCAACAGTCACCACCTGCTGGACTGATCCCAGTGCTGGACCCTGCATCCTTACTTACATTTCTCTGTCAGCAGCAATATTAACAGTTTTTCCTCTCACCCTCCTTGTTTATTGTTTTCCCCAACCAAAATAAGACTGTTTGTTTTACTGTCACTAATCTCTCTCACTGACACTTCCAGCCTTCCCCAATGTTCCTACCATGAAAGTGCCTATACAGGGCTTAGGAACCAGGGGAACTAGAGAGGAGAGGGCATGGTGGGCCTATATAGAGGGTATGTCAGAAAGCTGAATACTCCAAGCCAGAGCTTTGTCCGCTACACTTTAAGGTTAATGATGTTCTCTAAGTCTGCTAAAGGCAGCTTGAGAATCAAAAGTGGGGAATGAGATGGCAAGACCCCTTCCTGCTTGCACCACCATAACCATGCCTCAGCTTCTGTAATCTCACTTGTTTCTGCTCCAGCAAGGTCTGCTGCTGGTTAATCTTCTGCTGTCTGGGGTTGTGGTGCCCACTCCTCATCCCCAAACTGCAACAGATACCAAGAAGCTTAACATGTAATTAGCTGTAGAAAGAATGTCTAGAATGTGTATGTATGCCATATATGGGACACAAAGAACCTAGGGATGTATATAAGGCAAAGCCCACCTCATTTGGTGCTCAGCCTCTGGAGAGGTCTCTGCTGACCCAGCATCAGTGCAAATAAGCAGTCGTTTTGTGAACCTCTGAGTGTTTGGTTTGTTGCTTCCCAAACAGCCTGATTTCTGCCATAACAGGACAGGCTTCTCACCTTATCCTTTTAGCATTTTGAACCCAGTGAAAGTAGCACCTGATCAAAATAGTGATACTGTTTTTGAAGGAGTGCCATGTGAAAATTAGGGAGAAATGCCTAATGGGTCTTTATTTGTGGAGTGGCTGCACTGCTTTGGAGTGGCTGCACCTAGGACCTGTGTCTGCACTCCCTTGAAACAAGGTGGTACTGATAGGGGACTTACAACCTGATAGATAGAACACCTGAATTGACCTGAAAAATAAACATTATTTTAAGTTTTAAAACACAGAAATTTATGTGAGTAGGGGGGTATCTCATATGTGAAGAGAGGGTTAAGTTTTTCTTAAGTTTTCTTTTTCAAGGCCTGTGAGGAGGTGACTCAGCTGTGTATCCTGCAAGCAGAACTGATAAGCTTGGTCAGGCACTGCCACCAGGAGTCAAAACATTGTCAATCTCATCAATATCATCTCATCGCCTGATGACTAAAGACAATAGCTGAAGTATTTGGACCAGGGCTGCATTAGCTGAATTACCTTCACCCCAGCCCACTCCCCTTTAAAATCCTGTCCCCTGCACTTTGCTGTAAGGATTTGAATTCTTATAAGCACTCTGCCTTGGTTGGCTTGCCTTCTCAATAAATGCCTTATAGGATTCAACCCTAGCTTCCTTACTGGACACAGGGACAGGCAGTCAGAGCCCAACCAGGGGTTTCCTGTTAAAGGTATAGCCCACCGGGGCCCTGGAGCCAGGGAGGCAGGAACATGTGGGTGGGCATGAAAGGCTCCTTCCTGGAAGGAGGGCCCTAATTCTGGATGCTGGAATCCTGCTTAGTGTCCTACAGGGTTACACAGCTCTAACTTGGGTTTCTCTTTTCTAAGGAATGGAGAGCATTTGCATCCTATTAAGTTTTCCAACTTAGCATATGGACTCTCACCAAAGTAGTTTAAAACAGTTGCTTTGCTTAGGGAGTCAGACAGGACTCCCAGTCAGATTTTTGTTCTCTTTGTCGAGTTTTGGCTTAGTTTTCCTGACAAGTCTCCCTCCAACTCTTTCTGGCTCTCTTCTTGCTGTCACCTTCTCTTAGTCTTTGAAAATGCTCAATCCATCTTACTGTCCCTCTTATTTTTGTCTCCTCCCATCTTGCCTTTGTACTCCTCTATTCTTTTCTGGCCCTTGACTCTTGTGAATGCAAGGGGCCCATGCCAACCTGACAAGCTCAGGGAAGGCCTGCATAGCAGTCTTGCAAACTCAAGGACCTAAAGTAACTACAAAGGATGGTCTGAAATTAAACTTAAACTAAAAGCAGTTATGGTGGGTAGTCACCTCCTAGGCCAGTAACATCACTGACAAGGTCAACCTTTACCTTAACTGAGCCTATCTGTCTTTTTGCATCTGTGATAACATATCATTGAAATGTCTGGGTAACTTCCATTTTTCCGGATCCCTTGGGACACAACCTAACGTGCCTGGGCATCAGGACAGATGCCACAAATTCCTTCATTGTTATTATTATCACGTTAATTATTAACTGTTAATTATCCTGCACCCACCTAAGTATGTCTCATGTAACCCGCCTACATCCCTTCTTTTGATTGCAATATATAAAGATAGATGAGAAATCCCCATTCTATGGAGCATTTTTTCAATCCATTGAGATACTGCTTCCTGGCAATTGTCCACAGTTTGGCTCAAATAAACTCACTAAAATTCTTCACAGGTTTGAATATTTTTACATTAACAATCCCCATGTCTGTACTTCCATTACCTGTTAATCTATTCCCCTCTCCCCCTTTCTCTCCTTTCACCTCCACCCCTTACTGATCTCCCTCCCTATTGCTAACTATTCTGGAACATATTTCTATCAGGGTATGAACCCTGACCCTCTGGCTTTTTATCACATTCTCTAGGTCTGAGAGAGTAGAGATCTTTCTCTGCTGTCTTCTTCTGTCTGTTCACAACTGGCAAACTCTGGGTCTCTTCCTGCCCCCAAGTCAGTCACTCCTCTCTCTCCACTCTCTTCCCCCCACCCTCCTCATCCGGTCCCCTCCCCATGCCCTCATCCCATTTCTGAAACCCCAAGGCTGGCGGGATCCCAAATTATTCTGGAGACCAGAGTTGCCCACAGGTTACCAAGGGCAGGCAGGGTCAGCTACCGCCCACCAACACAAACTACTGTCCTCTCAATGTGCATGTGCAGGGAGGGCCAGGCATGGGCCCCAGCCTCTCCATTCCAGGCAGGCTTGGGGGAGGGGCACCTCCCCAAAGCTCCACAGGGGTTGCCATGGAAACTGTAGCTGACCTCAATTTAGCAAGGCCATGATTAGTACAGGACCTTAGAGAACTGAGAGAGAGGGCTTGGGAGGCATGTGTGGTTGCAAAGGCAGCTCTGTTGTCAGTTGCCCCCTGAGAAGTTTGCCCATGTCTCCAGGGGCACCATGCCTGTGTTAGAGGCGGGCAGCTTAGGAAGAAGCGGCCTGGAGTATGACCTGATCTTTGGGAACAAAGCTACCTGGGGAAACAGGATGGAAACAGGGGCGAGGGTTGGAGAAGGGCCAGGAAGCGATCAGACTGCAAGTGCACATGCCCAGGAGAGCAGACGTGGCCAATGGCCTAAATGATTTGACTAACGAAAGTGTAAAGATACAGTAATTAATTTCCAGGTGGGTCAGGGGAGTTAAACCCCGTGGACCCAGGTACAAGGTCAATGCACTGCAGGGGCTGCTGTGTGGTGGGCTTCGCAAATACCATGTGCAGATAAGGTGCACCCAGCAGTTCTCAGCAAGGGGCGGTGAGGGTCTTGTTTCCCAAGTCATTCTCAATGCCACCTGCCTGTGCTGAGAGAGGCTCTGAGGTTGCCCAGGCTCAGTGGGAGGGTGGTGATCTGGGGGAGGTACATCCCTGACCTCATGTCTCTTTCTCAGGGCAGCTGAGTCCATGCAGAGAGACTGGGGGAGACTCTGCTTCAGCTCTGAATTGGTTCCCAGACCCCTACGCCCTCTCTACCTTCCCTTGTCCACCACTACAGACCTGGAAGACACAGGCACTGAAAGTTATTCATCAAGACTTGCGTTCCAAACTACCTGGTGCCTGAAGCTACCTGTGTGACTCAACTTTGAATGACAAACTAATGGCTGGGGTCACCCTCCCATTTTATAGATTGCAAATAGGCACAGAGAAGTTGAGAATCTTGCCTTAAGTCACACAGTTGGTGAGGTCAGAGCTGAGACTCAAACCCTTGTGGACTGATCTGGAGTCCACATGCTATGCACCATAAGATGCTGACCCTAAAGAACCAACAAGGAGAGAGTGAGGGAGACCAGGTAGATGCACTCCCAGACTATCACATGCAGCAGACACACACACATATGCATACACTTCCTCATTGGTTTTCACCTCTTAAACTAGAGAGGGCTGAGGAAACCAGGAGAGGAGCTAAGAGAAGCCAAGGGTAAGAGGGGAGAGCCTATTAGGATAAAAATTCCCACTTCCCAGGAATCCAAGGAATTCTCTTTCCTGGTGAGTCTGTCTCATAACCTTCTCGCAGGACAGGAACCTAATTGACTCCAGGTTTGTGCCTTTCCAGGGGTTGAGTTTTTGTAGCAGAAAGTACAAAAATCTCTGTGACCTTCCGGGAATTCTGTTTTCAGTGATAAGGAATGAGGTATATAGGATTCAGATTTGTATCAAAACAAATTTTATTAGAATGAGGCCAAAGAAAAAAGGGATGAGATTGGTTTAGAAATGCCCTCAGCACTTAAGAAATTGATTGTCGATTTCAGCTCTTGTCATGAAAGTGAAGGATTTGTTTAACCAGAAACTTCTGTACTAATTACACCTTTGGGGGTGGATAAGAGGCCAGCAGATTTCCTCTAAAGTCCCCTCAGTGCTGGAGTATGAAGTATATGGTGACTAGATTGGTCCTACGGCTGTTGAGATATGATTTAGGGCTAATGACTCATTCACCCTCCATGCAAGCATAGGACTTCTCCCCTGAGTGTGTCCTCTGATGTGTGATGAGATGTGGCTTCTGTGTAAAGCCTTGCCCACACTCCCTGCAAACATAGGGTTTCTCCCCTGAGTGTGTCCTCTGGTGTCTAATGAGACCTGAATTCTGTGTAAAGGCTTGCCCACATACCCTGCAAACATAGGGTTTCTCACCTGAGTGTGTCCTCTGATGTCTTATGAGACCTGACTTATCTGTAAAACCTCGGCCACATTCCCTGCAAATATAAGGCTTTTCCCCTGAGTGTGTCCTCTGGTGTCTGATGAGATCTGACTTCTGTGTAAAGCCTCGATCACACTCCGTGCAAACGTAAGGCTTCTCTCCTGAGTGTGTCCTCTGGTGTTTGATGAGATCTGACTTTTGTGTAAAGCCTCGCTCACATTCACTGCAAATACAAGGCTTCTCCCCTGAGTGTGTCCTTTGGTGTCTGATGAAATGTGACTTCTGTGTAAAGCCTTGCCCACACTCTGTGCAAACATAGGGCTTCTCCCCTGAGTGTGTTCTCTGGTGTCTGGTGAGATGTGACTTCTGTGTAAAGCCTTGCTCACACTCGCTGCAAACAAAGGGCTTTCCCCCTGAGTGTGTCCTCTGGTGTATGTCAATATATGACTCATCATCCACGCCTTGCCCACACACTCCAGACTTGATGGTTACAATTTTTGACATTCCTGCTCCCACAAATAATTTGCCTGTGTTGTTTGGATTCACATTATGGCCTCTACTAGGTTCTTCCTCCATTATTCTCTCACACTCACTAGAGCTCCCCATTTGTCCTCCTGGAGGTTTGGAAAAAGTCTGTGAAATTCTCCTCTGCCTGATCCTTTTAGGCAAAGGTTTGGACCTTTTTTGGACCTCTTGACCTTCAGCTTTGTCATTCCAGCCATGTGTACCAGTATGCCCCTGCTGCTGATCCTGATCCTCTGGGCCAGGCTCCTCTGACTGGAGGTGTTTTCTTGCGGATGTTCCTGGCAGAATCTCAGAGGGGTGATTGCGTTTCAGATGTTGGCCAAGAAATGTCTGACTGGAGAAGGCCATAGAGCAGGAGGGGCATGGATAGATCTCTGGCTTTGGGTCTGCTGAAGGAGAAAGGTTTGGTCAGGGCAGGTGTTGATAAGGCTGCCTGTGCCGTACACTTTGTCTTCTGGTAAGACCTGACCCACAAATCATTCTTATTGTGTTGACAATGCAAGCTTTGTCTCCCACTAAGTGTTCCTTCACAGTCTATTTTTCTTTTTCTTCTTATGCACTACATCTTCTTCAGAAATCCAGAAAGCCTATATCAAGGATTTTCTACATATTGTCAGAGTAGGCACTTTCAAGGAGCAATAGAGGCCATTTCACATCTTGTATGGATGAAACTACAGTGACCTTTACTTATACATGTATTTTCCAAGTCATGCTGAAGAGAAAACTACTGGGCCAGCCAGTATATTCAGTGCTTGAGCATCAACTCATGCTCTAGGAGGTCACAGGTTCTATTCCTGGTAAGGGCACATACCCAGATTGCTGGCTCAATCCCCAGCAGGGGGCATGCAGGGGCAGCTGATTGATGTTGATTTTTTATCTCTCTCTCCCTCTCCCTTTATCTCTCTACAATCAATAAAACCATTAAAAGAGAGAGACAGACAGAGAGAGAAAGAAATCATAGGACCCAATTAGAAATAGCTTCTTGCCCTAGCCGGTTTTGCTCAGTGGATAGAGCGTCGGCCTGTGGAATAAAGGGTCCCAGGTTCAATTCTGGCCAAGGGCACATGCCTGGGTTCTGGCAAGATCCCCAGTAGGGGGCCTGCAGGAGGCAGCTGATCAATGATTCTTTCTCATCATTGATGTTTCTATCTCTCTCTCCCTCTTCCTTCCTCTCTGAAATCAATAAAATATATATATTTTTAAAATAGCTTCTCTCTCAATTTATCACATATCATAAAATGAAAACATGTCCTTCCGCAAGCCTTATATCAAGTATTTCTAGTTGATTTTATTCAGTGTTAGCCCATTTCAAATACAATAGGAAATACTGTTTCAAAATGTTTCACTAACCATGATTCTTCTTACATTCCTGACTCTCATCCTTCTCTATCCAACTGCCATCCTCTCTCATTTGAACATAAAGTAATATCAGAGGTGATTCCCTAGTGAAGTTTATTTCCCCAAAAAATGTGTTTTAAATATATATATTTAAATATATTTTTATTGATTTCAGAGAGAAAGGGAGAGGGAAAGAGAGATAGAAACATCAATGATGAGAGAGAATCATTGATTGGCTGCCTCCTGCATGCCCCCCACTGGGAGTCAAGCCCACAACCCGGGCATGTGCCCTTGACCAGAATCGAACCTGGGATCCTTCAGTCTGCAGGCTGACACTCTATCCACTAATCCAAGCCAGCTAGGGCATTAAATATATTTTTATTGACTTTAGAGGAAGGGAGAGGGAGAGAGAGACAGAAATGTCAATGATGAGAAAAAATCATTGACTGACTGCATCCTGCATGTGCCATACTGGGGACTGATTCCCCAGGCCTGGCATGTGCCTTGACTGGGAATCAAACAATGACCTTCTGGTTCATAGGTTGATGCTCAACCTCTGAGCATTAAAATTAACAGAGCATAATTATAGAACAGAGAACATGCTACTCTGCAGGTGAAAACTTCTCAGTTGTCCCATCTCACTCAGGAAAGTCCCCAGTACCTCAGCTTGGATCATAGGCACTGTTTTTTCCAGGTTGCTAGGCATCTAACAACCTCTGTTCATGTCCTCTGTACCAAGACTGAGATCTGAGTGGCCCTCAGCCAGCTCAATGCCCCACCTCTTTCCCTCCCTGCACTAGCTGTTTCCTCTCCCCAGACCCTGTACACACAGGTATTTTTGTAAATAATACATCCTGAGAGAGCCCTTCCCTGACCATCTGACTCACTGAACCCTTCCCTCACACTCATCCCTAGGGACTTATCCTGGATCAGTCTTCTTCAAATCACTAATCACTGTGTAATTTTATGCACATGCATGCATGTATGCCTGGGTTTTCCTCCTTCACCCACCAGCTGCTCAAGAGCAGTGATTCTGATCATCCTATTAATCTGTATTACAACTCCTAGAACCCTGTGTGGCACAGAGTAGGAACTCACATGACAAGTCACCAAAATAATGAATGAATGCATGTTTACACATTTCACTTAGAAATATGGAGCAAGTTAAGAATAAAGAGCTAGAAGGGTCAGAAAAAAATGCATTGCTGAGAGAGATGGAAAGTGCTTGAAAACTTGTTCTTTTGCCTCTAGCCTTTCAGCACTACATGATGTTGTGTATTTTGTGCATGAAGCATTTAAAAAAATAAAACAATAATCAGTGTAGCTCAGTTGGTTTAGCATAGTACTAAGAGGTAACTAGCCACTTTGATTCCTGGTTAGGGCACATTCCTTGGTTGTAGGCTTGATCCCCTGCAGGGGCATGCAGGAGGCAGAAGATTGATGTTTCTCTCTCTCCTTCTCCCTTCATCTGTCTCTAAAATCAATAATACAAAAAATAATAATAAATGGAATCAATAAATACATACTTTTAAAAGTTAGAACAAAAATTTAAAATATTAATTTTTCCCTAAGAATAAAATACGTATGTAATGAATCACTAATTTATGAAGCATCTGATTTGAAACTGTACTGACTTTAGAGTGGATTTGACTCCACTACTTAAGAGTTGGACCATGAAAATTTCTAAGAATTATTTCTTTCCTTGTTGAGGAAAAGTGGTGCCTACCTCTCCCAACTGCAAAATCTTTTTTCCACTTGCTGCCCCACTTGATGCCCAGCACCTGGCCATATTCTTCCCCATACCAGACCAGCAGCTCACAGCCCGCTTTAATGACCCGGCAGGTTCGGTAGAAAATCTGCCTGTGATATTGAAAGGCCACCAGGTTTTGCTCTTCATCATTCCGGGCACAGTTCACATACCTGGGATGGAGGCAGGTGAAAGGAAAGAAAACCACAGTGATGAGTTCTTACTACCTGTCATATCCATGTCCAGCTCCTCACTGATGCTCAAGGCCCTCAGCTCTGATGTCACCCACTCCTCCAAATGCTCCTGGAGAAGCTTCTGTTCAATGTCTGAGCCTGTGTCACAGGTCATGTGAATTTCTGTTACCAAGTCCTGCTTACTTGGAGTGCTCACCTTGTCTAATACCATTTCCAAAGCCTGATCCCAAACTTCACCATAAAACCCGGTGACCTCTAGCTTCTTTAAGCTCTAAAGCAGGTTCTGTGCTATACCACAGCACTTGGTGCTTGATCTAGGATTCTGCTTCTGGATTGGCTCACATCATTCAATACTCAGTCCAAGTCTATCTTCTCTTGAGAGGCTTTTCTCAAATCTCTCCACACCTTATTTAAGACATCATTCACTTGTCTCTCCCAGTTTCCCACAGAGATCTCTTGGTCTTAGCAAAATAACACAGAACAATAGTAGTTTATTCGTAATCTGTATCCCCTGATGAAAGAGAGCCCCTCACAAAGGGGCCCATGACCACTAGTACTCTAGGGTCTTCAGAACCCTGTTCTAGTTAGAACTGAGGCTGGGACGATTTGGTTCACTCACAGTTTTAGATATCCTTGGTTTAAGGCTACCCAGGCCCTGTGCACTTCTTGAAAAATAGAAAAATTATAGTTAGATATTTATGAAATCATTGTTTTCATGTCTGTCTGCAATAAGCCCTTCATAAGGACATGGGCTGTGTGATCTAAGTAATGAATTCCTTTGTCTAAATTGGAACATATTAAATGTTTAATTAATGTTTACTAGATAAAGTATAATCAGGGTCCTCAAGGTTTTCCCAGTGTCCAAATTGGAGATTTGTATTTGAGGACATATGCTATACTCTTACCTCCTTTTTTTCTAAATGTCTCTTGATGTGAAAGATCACTGTATGGTGAAAAAAGAGGAACAGAGGACTGAGGAGTCCACTGTGGGAGGCAGGATGGGAAGGAAAGATATATGTGCTTGTGAGGCATGAGTGTCCTCTCTGGCACCCAGAAGCCTATTGACCTTACCTCATCCAGTTGGCCTGAGATGTATCCTTTCCGTCGACATACTCATAGCACTTTCTCCCTTTGGTGATCTACATTTCAGGAAAAGAAGTTAAAGGCATTTTCTTTTTTTTTGGCTGTGGATGTAGCAGAAGAATTATTTTACTCTACTTCCTTCAAATCTCTTTCAGCCTACATGGGGATTCAGCTGCCAATGGTGATCACAGGATATTTTTCTTACTCATCATCTACAGGTCTGAGTCGATTTGTCCACTAAGAGCAGGAGCCCTACAAGGGAGGAGTCTATACCACTTTGCTCCCATTTACCTATGATACTTTGCTCCCACTTACCTATGATCCTTCATGCAAAGGCTGCTCAGTGCACAGAGATAACCATATTATTCCCATCCATTTCCTAATATGTAGAAGGTGGGGGCCCACCAAGCCACAGCAGGGACATGGGAAGCCAGATACAGGGGAAGAGGTAAACTTCTCACCAGCCAGGAGTATCCATTGCTGGCTGTGTCTTTATCTTCTGTGATCTGGCCCTCATAAGGGCCAAAATGCAGGCCCACTGGCAGATCACATTCCTCATTCCACACTCCAAGCCCAGCCGCAGGGATGCCTGATGGTCTGATTCTCAACCCAGGGGGCAGAGTGAGGGCTGAACGGTTGGCATGCCCCTTGTCCACTGCACTGTCTTTTACAAATGTAGGGAGCCCATGCACAGCACAGCTGTCTATGAAGTAGTTCTGACATTTCTCACAATCTGGAGGCAAGAGCAACAAGATTAAGGAAGGTGCAGTGTATGTTGCTAGAAATAAAGAGCTTCCAAAAGAGCCCAGTCCCTCACATCATTGAACCTCAAAGAAAGAAAATGATTTGGGGACCAACGACCAGATGAAATTATTGCATCAAGACAAAACATTCCCCTTGGTGAGGTTCAACTTACAGAGGTAGTCATCTTCCTGTGGCTCGCTGACCTCTTGGTACACATGGCCCTTTCTTTCTCGTAGGCTATACACCTTCACTTCCATCTCCTCTCCCCTGAGTTCTACATTGGTAAAGAGCAGTTTAACAAGGGTTTTGGGATCTCTCTTCTCAGAAAACATACAATCTTCTCCCATCAAATTATCACTAACAAATAAACTCTGGTATATTCCTCCATTTTATGAGACTAGGATTCCACAGTGACATCCAATGGCCAATTCAATTTTAGTTTCTAGATTTTCCCCTTATCAGGTTCAACTTCTCAACAGTTACTCATTCATAAAATATGCATTGAGGGCACATTATGTGTTAGGCATTGAGTAAAGACATGGGCATATAACAACAAGAATGTACTGTTGCTGTTATCACAAATTGATTTATTTGACAAGTTGCACGTGTCATTTGTTTTAAATTTAATTTAATGCTTTCAAACAATATGCAAGCAGAGTATCTTTCTGTTCACTTTACACATTAACATTCAGGAACTCAAAGGGGTTGTTATATTTGCTCTGAGTTCCAGTGCTAACTCTATTCTCACCTTAGTCCAACTTTAATCCAGGCCTGCACAAAGTCCACCCCACATATCTAGGTCATACTAAGCAGCCTTTCTAGAGGACTTAGTAGAACTGAAATCTCCACATTATTTTCTATTACCCAATTTTGGTCTAAAGTGCTGTCCAGAGTTACTTGCTTCTCCATGAGTGGACACTGGTTTCTGGGTCTTCTCTGAGCCACTTGTCAGCAAATTTTCTGTTCCTGCCAATTCCTTCAAAATAGATTCATTACTTAATGGCATTCTGGATGTTGCCTTTGATGTGAAAGTTACATATTAAAAAATAACATGCATTTATTTAATCCTTTGGAACTTATGATATATTTTCACATGCATGGCTTTATTAATAGCTCAACAGTTCTTGAAAATTTCTGGGAAGTATAAATATTAGACAGAAAAGAACAGGCCACTATGGGTAGTAAATCCATACTTTAGGGCTCTTTCCTTTCTAGCACAGTGAGAGTGAGGGATATTGGGAAGAAATAAAGAAATAGTTGGCAGAATCCTGGTTAGTTTGGCTCAGTTGGTTGAGCATTGCCCCATGTACCAAAGGGTCGCTGGTTCAATTCCCGGTCAGGGCACATGGCTGGTTTACACGTTCCATCTCCAATTGGGGCTCATGAAGGAGGCAAATGATCAATGTTTTCATCACTCATTGATATTTCTGTCCCTCACCCTCTCTCTCTAAAATCAATAAAAATATATTTATGAAATAGGAGTTTGTTTCCCTGCAGCAGACACAACCCCAGACTCCTCAGCAAAAGTCAAAGTGGAACCTGTGGGAACAGCTTCATGAGGGAAAGAAGTATAGCTCAGAACAGAGTCAACCAAGTTGTGAGACTCAAGGCAGATCCAACCTTTGAGCCATGGAGTCCCGGACCACAGTACAGCTGGTACGAAGATATTGGGCTTGTACCTCACTGGCAAGTTGGAGGGGAGATGTCTCCCACAAATGAGACGTTAACAATAAAGTCCCAATTACAACAGCCCAAACAGTGCATGCAAGGGGCATTCCTAGAGCATCCAGCACAGTTGAAAAAAGAGACTACACCACTGCACCTCTCAAGACACTTTCTACATAAGGCAGCCTCACAAAGACTTGGAGGCAGAGCAGTTATATTTAATATATAGAAGCAAATACAAAGATACAACTAAAATGTGGAGAAAGAGACAACCCAAAATGAGAGAAAAGAAGGAATCTCAGAAAAATAAATGAGATGGAGCCATACAGCCTATCAAACACAGAGTTTAAATCAATGTTTATAAAAATGCTTAAATAACTTAGAGCAAATTAAAACAGCATGAAAATGAAATGAAGGCCAGTAATAAGAACCAGACAGAAATAAAGAATAATATATCTGTTATGAAGGACAGACTAGGAGGGATTAAAGATAGATTTAATGAAGCAGAGGATTGAATTATCGATTTGGAAGAAAAGGTAGAAATAAATACCCAATTAGAGCAATAAATAGAAGTAAGAATTGAAAAGCAGATAGATAGCTTAAGAGAGTCCCAGGACAACATGAAACCACATCTGCATTGCAGGAATACCAGAAGGGGCAGCAAATAGCAAGGAACAGATAACGTGTTTAAAGAAATGACAGAAAAAATCCCCAACCTAAAGGTGAAGGAAAGTATCATATAGGTTCAGGAGGCACAGAGAGTCTCATTCAAGATGAATTCAAAGAGACCCACACCCAGACACTTCATAATCAAAATGGAAAATTATAGAAACAAATAAATCTTAAACGCAGCAAGAGAGAAAGAGAAAATTAGATACAAAAGAATTGCCATTAGAATGTCAACTGACTTTCAAGAAAAACACTTCAGGACAGAAGGCAGTGGCATGAAAAGCAAGGACCTAAATCCAAGACTAATGTATCCAGTGAGGTTATCAATTAAAATTGAAGGTTAGGAGAAATTTGATGACAGCATAGGTAAATGCCAGTACTCACCACATCCCAGAATCACATCAAAATTACAACTAAAATACAGAAAAATCATCATCCAGAACCACCTGAAAGCTGGCTGAATAGAAGTCCCACAACTATATAACTAAAGAAGAAAGCATATTGAGGCTGGTAAGGGGGTGGAAGGGCAGAATGAGCTGGACAGGGACCCACATGTACCACTTTTTTTAATGGGGAGGCAGATCATCCCTGTGAGGCCCCCAGTGTGGAACAAGGGGTACAAGCCACACACCAGATCCCCAACCCAGGCTCCTGCAGCTGGGAAAAGATGTCACTGTAACCACAGGCTGTCACACACTGCAAGGACTGTGGCTGAGTGACATGGAGGTTGCTGGAGCCCATCTGTTCCTTTCAAAAGGCCAGCTCATGAAGTGAACTTAAAAGGCCTCACTTCCTCTGAGCTCCAGTGCCATGACAAGGCTCTGGGGGATCCAGGAGCAACTGGATTTTCTGGCATCATGGCAGGAACTCAGGGGCAGCGTTCTCCCAGAGAGAGGTGCTCCCAGGGGTCATCGTTCCTATGCTGGGACCTCCCCATCACAGGGCTGACTGACAACCATATCTAAGATCCCATCAACCTGAATCACAGTGTTTTTTCTGCTCTATTGATTCACTGTGACCCTGTGGCATCCAATTTGGCACTCCACTTAACTTGTGAGCAATGTTTTTTACATATGAATCGCCTGTCTTTCTGCAGCTTCAGACCTTGTTAAAATCTCTTAAACAAGGTGCAGCTGAGTCAAGGAGCCCCAAACCTGTCAATAAAAGTTCCAAGACCCAGCACTAGCACCAGCCTGCCTTGCTTCACAACTGAACCTCACCTGCGCACTTCCAAACTCGATACAGATAGGAGGAATCTGCAGATCTCTCTGTAAGCTCCTGCTGGGTGGCTGCAGGCAGTGACATACTTTGCACCTCCCCTAGAGACCCAAGAGCCAGTGTACCCAGTGGTCAGCATCAGACTATACCACATTACAACTGTACATATCCACAAGGGACACATTCAAGGGACCAACTTAGCACCAATGCCCCAGTGAATCAAGTCCTGCTCCATAGGTGTGTTTCCTGCACAGAAGCTCTCTGACTATAGTCACAGCCAATTGGACTAGAGGTCACTTCCTCCCAGTGACACCAAAAGCAATAAAGTCTCAACTGCAACAGAACTATGCAGACAACCCACCAAGGGGCCCACTTGACTGGGGATTATGAGCCACTGGGCCCTATAAAACACCTACTACACAAGGTCGCTTTACCAACTCTAGGAGATATAGCAGCTCTACTCAATACATAGAAACAAACCAGGGGAAGTAGCCAAAATGCAGAGTCAAATAAATAGGTCACAAAGGAAAGAAATGGAAGAAAGCAAACTATGGGATATAGAGTTCAAAACCATGGTTATAAGATTACTCAGGAATCTTCTTGAGACATTCAAGGGACTAATGAGACTTTCAAGGATCTTAATGAGAATTCAAAAAAGAAAAGATAAATTAAGAATAATATACAGGGATGAAACAGTAGAGCATTACAAATAGCAAATCAAGACTTTAGGATATGAGGAAGCAAAAACACCCAATCAGAAGAGAGAAACACACACACACACACACACACACACACACACACACACACACACACACAAAATATGAAGACAGTGTAAGATGCCTCTGGGACAACTTCAAGCATACAAAAATTTGTATTTTGGGAAAGCCAGAATAAGAGAGTGATCAAGATATTGAAAACATATTTGAAAAAATAATTACAAGTATAGGAAGCACAGAGATTCCCAAACAAGAGAAACCCAAAGAGGACCATACCAAGACACATAATAATTAAAATGCAAAGGGATAAAAACAAAGAGAGAATCTTAAAAGCAGCAATAAAAAAGCAATTAGTTATCTACAAGGGAGCACCCATAGGACTGTCAACTGATTTCTCAACAGAAACTATGCAGGCCAGAAGGGAGTGGCAAGAAATATCCAAAGTGATGAAGAGCAAGGACCTACAACCAAGATTACTTCAGCCAGCAAAGCTATCCTATCTAATAAAACAGTAATATGCAAATCATCACTCCGCTACACTCACAAGCCACGCCCACCAGCCACGCCCACCAACCAATCAGAAAGCGAATATGCAAATATACCTAACCAAGATGGCTGCAGCCTCGGAGAGCTGCGGTTGTTGGAACTGGGATATTGGAGCCGAAGATCAGAGGGGAATATCGGAGCCAGTGGGGGTCCCCCACAGGTGATCAGAGACAGCTGGGGTCCCCTGCAGGCAATCAGAGCCAGGTGGGGGTCCCTGCCCAGGGCCCAAGCCTCAGCCAGAGGCTTGCGGCATTGACTAGGGGCGGAGCTGGGCCATTGGAACCAGCTGGGATCCCCTGCCCAGGGCCTGAGCCTCAAACAGAGGCTTGCGGCATTGGCTGGCAGCGGAGCAGGGCGATCAGAGCCAGCTGGGGGTCCTGCCCAGAGCCCAAGCCTTGGCCAGAGGCTTGCAGCCTTGACAGTTGGGGCGGAGCCTGGCGATCAGAGCCTGGTGATCAGAGCCAGCTGGGGTCCCCTGAGGGTGATTAGAGCCAGCTTGGGGTCCCTGCCCAGAGCCCAAGCCTTGGCCAGAGGATTGCAGCCTTGGCCTTGGATGGAGCCGGGCGATAGAGCCAGCTAGGGGTCCCTGAGGGTGATCGGAGCCAGCTGGGGGTCCCTGCAGGCGATTGGAGCCAGCTGGGGGTCCCTGCCCAGGGCCCACGCCTCAGCCAGAGGCTTGAAGCCTTGGCTGGGGGTGGAGCTGGGCGATTGAGCCAGCTAGAGTCCCCTGCGGGTGATCAGAGCCAGCTGGGGGTCCCTGCCCAGAGCCCAAGCCTCTGCCAGAGGCTTGCGGCCTTGGCCATGTGTGGAGTCAGGCGATTGCACCAGCTGTGGGCCCTGCCCAGGGCCCGAGCCTCAAACAGTGGCTGGGGGTAGAGCAGGGCGATCGGAGCCAGCTTGAGGCCTTTGTCAGGGGTGGAGCCTGGCAATCGAGCCAGCTGGGGGTCCCATGCTAAGGGCTGGAGGCTTTAGGCCTTGGCAGGGGTGGAGCCAGAGATCACAGGAGATAGGTGTGAACTACAGAGGAAATACCTTTTTTGACCTCTCATTGGCTAAGCTCCCTGTATGCCACTGGTAATATTCTTAGTAACTTGGGTATAAGAATCCAAAAAGGTGATCTAGGGCTTTTCCACCACACTCCTGGGGAAAAAAAATGAAGGTCTGCTGCTGAAGAAATGTCATAACCTGCCCTACACAGTTTGGCTCAGTGGATAATGCCTAGGTTTGCCAACTGCAGAGTCCAGGTTAGATTCTGATCAAGGGCATGTACCTAAGTTGCAGGCTCCTCCCTGGCTGGGGCCCAGGTCAGGGCTCATGAAGGAGGCAAGCAATCTAAGTATTCCTCTCACTTTGATGTTTCTCTCTGTCTTTCCCTTTCTCTTTCACATTCTCTAAAAGTCAATGGAAACATATACTCAGGTGAGGATAAAAAAAAAAGAAAGAAAGAAAGGTCATATTCTATAAAAGACACATCTTGAAAATGCCTAAAGAAAGTTGTCATTTTTTCTTGGTGAAGGGACTAGAGTCCGTGTTGATGAAAACACCTTGGTGGCTGCCGTGACTTGCAGTGGCTCCAGCAGTGGGGTGATGGGGCTGGTGCCTTTCCCTAATCAGCCTGGTTGTCCCTCACAAAGGGAGGCCAGACTGCGGCTTAGGCCCACTCTTTATGGGGAGCGGGCCTAAGCCGTCAGTAGGACATCCCCTGAGGGCTCCCAGTATGTGAGAGGGGACAGGCTGGGCTGAGGAGACTCCCCCCCGCCCCCAGTGCACGAATTTCGTGCACCGGGCCCCTAGTCACTTATAAAGAATTAAATTTAAAAAAACCCCAGCAAACCAAAGTTCTGGACCAAATGGGTTTGCAGATTAATTTTAACAAATATTCAAAGAAGAACTAACACCTATCTTCCTCAAGTGATGCCAAAAATAAAAGATGAAGAAGTGCATCCAAGCTCTTTTTATGAAACCAGCATTATTCTACTTCCAAAATCAGATAAAGACACTAAAACAAAAGGAAATTATAGGCTAATGTTCCTGATAAACATAGATACTAAAATCCTCTACAAAATTTTAGCAAATCTCATCCAGCAATATATTAAAATGATCACACATCATGATTAAGTGGGACTTATTCTGTGGATGCAAAGCTGGGACAATTTTTGTAAATCAATAAATGTGATACATCACATAAACAAAATGAAAGCTAAAAATCACATGATCATATCAATAGATGCAGAAAAATCATTTGACAAAATCCAGCACCCTTTATGATAAAAAAAAATCTAAGTAAGGTGGGAATAGAGGGGTTACAGCACAACACAATAAATACCATAAAGAACAAACCTATAGCAAACATCATACTAAATGGGCAAAATTAAAAAGTGTTTCTCCTAAGAATAGAAACAAGACAGGGATATCCACTTTCAACACTCTTATTCAATATAGACTGGAAGTCCCAGCCACAGCAATCAGACAAGAAAAAGATATAAAGGGTATCCAAACTGGAAAGGAGAAGTAAAGCTCTCATTATTTCATGATGGCATGAAACTGTACATAGAAAACCCTAAAGCTTCTACCAGGAAATTGCTAGATTTAATAAATAAATTTGGCAGGTTGTAGAATACAAAATTAATATCCAAAAATTGATGGCATTTTTATACACCAATAATGAATTCTCACAAAAAGAAACTAAAAAAGCAATCCCATTTACCCTTATCACAACAACAAAAATTATAATACCTAGGAATCAACTTAACTAAGGAGTTAAAAGACCATTCTTGGAAAATGATAGGGCATTGCAAAAATAAACAAATAAATAAAGGAAGATACAAATGGAAGCATATACCATCTCAATAGACTGGAAGAATTAGCATGATAAAAATGTCTATACTATCCAAGCAATCTACAGATTCAACTCAATCCCTATTAAAATACCAATGGCATACTTCACAGAGTTAGAATAAATACTCCAAAAATATATTAAAGACCCCAAATAGCTGCAGCAATGTTGAATAAGAAGAATGAAGTAGGATGGATCACAATGCCAGACATTAACTTATACTATAAAGCTACTGTAATCAAGAGAGCCTGGTACTGGCACAAGAACAGGCATGTAGACTCAAAGGATCAGAACAGAGACTCCAGAAATTGACACACACCATGACAGTCAATTAATATTTGACAAAGGAGTCAAGAACACACAATGGGGTCAAGGCAGTCTCTTCAACAACTAGTGCTGGGAAAACTGGGGAGATACATATGAAAAATGAAACTAGACCATCAAATTATACCATACACAAGAATAAATTCAAGGTGGATAAAACACTTAAATGTAAGGCATGAAAACAAAAAATCATAGAAGAAAAGATAGGCACTAGAATCTCAGACATCTCACGTTGCAATATGTTTACAGATACATCTCTGAGGGAAAAGGAAACTAAGAAGAAAATAAATAAATTGAACTACATCAAAATAAAAAGCTTCTGCACATCAAAAGGAACCACCATCAACTTGAAAAGGGAACCCACTGAATGGTAGAACATATTTATCAATGATATATCTGGCAAGGGGTTAATGTCCAAAATATATAAAGTACTAATACAACTCAACAAATGGAAGAGAAAGAGTCCAATTAAAGAATGGGCAGAGGACCTGAAAAAACATTTCTCCAAGAACATATACAAATGGCTAAGAGACACATGGAAAACATGTTAAAAGTCACTAATCATCAGAGAAATGAAAAATAAATCACAATGAGATATCATCTCACACCTTGTCAGAATCCTATATAATAAAAGCTTAATATGCTAAGTCATCCAGTTGTCTTGTCAACCAACCAAAGTGTAACATTCTAGTGATGTGCTAAGGCCTTTCAACTGCACACTATGAAATGCACTGATCACCAGGGGGCAGACAGTTGACCAGTCAACCAGTCACTATGACATGCACTGAACACCAGGGGGAAGACACTCCAACCATTAGGTTAGCTTGCTGCTGGGGTCTGGCAGATTGGGACTGAGGAAGACAGGCCGGATATGCCCTGGAGCCCTCCCTTGGTCCCTCCCCTGTTGGCCAACCTCCCGTGTTTCTCCCCAGGACCAATCAATTGTGCACTGGTGAGGTCCCTCCACCTTGCCTGCACCCTCTCACAATCCGGGACCCCTCAGGGGATATCAGAGAGCAGGTTTCAGCCTAATCCTCCAGGCAAGCCAGGCCGAGGGACCCTACTGGTACACAAATTCATACACCAAGCCTCAAATGGCTATCACAAAAAAGTTAACAAACAATAACTGCTGGCAAGGTGTGGAGAAAAGGGAACACTAGTTTACTGCTTCTGGAAATGTGGATTGCTACAGCCACTATGGAAAATAGTGTAGAATTTCCTCAAAAAAATTAAAAATGGAACTTCCGTTTGACCCAGAAATCCCACTTCTGGGAATATATCCTAAAAACCCCAAAACAAAAATCCGAAAGGATATATTTATCCCTATGTTCATATCCATGTTATTTACAACAGCTAATATTTGGAAACAGCACAAGTGCCCATCAATAGATAAATGGATAAAAAAGCTGTGGGACAATTACACAGCAAAACACTATACAGCTGTAAAAAGAGAGGGATCTCTTACCCTTTGTGACAGCATAGATGGTTCAGGAAAATAGTATGCTAAGTGAAATAAGCCAATCTTAGAAAGAAATATCACATGATCTCACTTATTTGTAAAATCTAATGAACAAAATGAATTGACAAACAAAGTAAGACTCAAAGTAGGGAGGCATGGAACAGACTGACTTACCATGATGTGCGGTTGGGGGTAAAGAAGAAATAAACCAAAGAACCTATTCTATATAGTTTATATGTGATTTAATGTGAACCAAAGAACCTATTCTATATAATTTATATGTGATTTAATGTGAATTTATATGTGACCGGCAGAACAGCAGAACTACCAGTTGCTATGACATGCACTGACCACTAGGGGTCAAATGCTCAATGCAGGAGCTGCCCCCTGGTGGTCAGTGTGTTCCCACAGGGCAAGTGCTCCTCAAACAGAAGCTGGGCTTGCCAGTGGACTCACAGCTGATGAGTGCAGCAGTGATGGCGGGAACCTCTCCCGCCTCCCTGTCGGTACTAAAGAGGGATGTCCACCAAGGGGTTCTGAACTGTGAGAGGGTGCAGGACGGACTGAGGGACTGCTCCCTCCCCAGTGCATGAATGTTGTACACCAGTCCTCTAGTATACTTATATGCATAGACCATGGACACGGGCAATAGGGTAGTGAAGAACTGGGGAAATGGGGAGTACTGGGAGGATGGAAGCTAATTGGGAGAAATGGAGATATCTGGAATACTACCAAATTTATAAAAAATAAGTGTGAAAATTAATAGAGTTTGTGAAACAATGTTTTCTTTAGATTTCAGATATGCTACCTGTAGCAGCAGATATTCTATTGTAGATTAGAGTAGTACACTGTGTTGTCAATCCTATATAATAAGGAGGGAATATGCTAATTGACTGCCACACCCTCAAAGATGGCAGTGCCCACAGCCACAAGATGGCAGCGCTCAGTCCCCTCAGCCCTGCCAGGGCAGCAGGCAGGTGGCATGGCCTGGCCCACCCCCAGGTGGGTCCAGCCTCTCTGTGTGCCCTCCAGAGTCCCCCAGTCTCTTCAGTCCCCCAGCTGTCCAGAGCCGGCCCAAGGCACAGGTAAGCCTCAGATGGTGGCTGCCCAGCAGACACCCGAGGCACAAGCAAGCCTCAGATGATGGCTGCCCAGCTGCCCAGTTGTCCAGAGCTACCTGAGGCTCAGGTAACCAGGGCCGGCCGAGGCTTGCACTGCTGGCAGTGGCAGCAGCAGTGGTGTGATGGGGGCATCGCCTTTCCCTGATCGCTGGGTCACCTCCCACCCCTGCGGGCTCCCGGACTACGAGAGGGGGCAGGCTGGGCTGAGGGACCCCCCTCCAGTGCATAAATTGTCATGCACTAGGCCTCTAGTGGTTTTATAAAGTTACATTTAGGAAACAATAGAGTATGCAATTATTGTTTTCTACTAACTAATAAACTAGCAAATTAACTTTAAAGTCATGTGCCCATTAGTAAGGTAGGGGGGGAAATAAAAAAATAGTTGGCAGAAACATATCTGGACAATAAAATTTTGCTAAAATTTTCAAATTGCTATATTCTGGAGAGAATATTTGTAATTTGATTAGCTGGCACCCACTAATTCTGTTTGAATAAGGTTTTTCTACTAGCTAGTTCTCTTCTATTTCCTGACCTACGTCATGCGAATTCTTAAAGTTATAATAAACTTGAAATATAATGTTCACTAAAGCATTTCATGAACTACTTAATACAGTATGAATGTGAGATTATAGTCCTGCTATTAGTAACCTTAATCTATCTCCACAATGAAAATCACATATAAATTAATAGTATCTTCATTTTTCATTGACTCACTTCTAGTTCAATGTATAAATATGAAGCCACTCATTCAGCATACATTCAGGGGACCTTCAGGGAACCTGGATTCAGTCTGGGGCTTCTGAGAAAATTGGGTATGAATCAGCCTTTCAAAGAGCTCACAATGCAGAAGTAGGCAGGCTGAACAAATGATTCCAAACAATACAAGTCAGCTTAGAGAAAAAAGTCTTACTTCTCACAGGAATGGACATTTGAAATCAGTTCCAGATGGATACATTTCTATTGAATAGTGTGTAATCTCTATGAAGTCCTTAAGTCACTTTAATTTATTGTTTAAATAATCAAATCTGAAGCTCCTCAGGGATGGGGAATGCTTTGTTTTGTTAGAGTGGGAGGCTCTGATGTTGGGGATTTTATATCCTTCTTCATCCGGGACCATCCACTGTACAAACTGCCTATACCTTAGCGAGCTTCCGTGAGTCAGAAGGTTTTAGTGCATCTCTCACTGCAGCGTAGCAGAAAAGAGCTGCATTAGGAATCATCAGTCAGTGACTGGTGTAATGATATATGGATAAGACAGGGTAAACTTCATAAAACTATCCAAGTTTTAATGAGCTTGTAAGTGATTTAGAGAAGAAGCTATGGATTAAACTGACCTAGCACTGATACTGTGATCTCAGACATATAATCAAACATGTATATATGTCTGAAACCTCAGTTTCCACATCAGAAATGGTGATAGTTATATTTCCTACCTCATAGGGCATGGTAAGGTATAAATGAGTTTATTCACATAGAATTCTTAAAGTCTGAAACATTGTGAAAATAAAACAAGTGGTAACTACTACTGTTGTGGTTGTTATTAACTATTAAGATAATATCAGACATTGTGTTCAACAGATCAGAAAGGAAGGCAGCAGTTCCTAGGATGCACCCTGAATTTTCCTCCTCTTACCTGCATTTGAATCTAGGAAGAAGATTTTCAACAGGATTTTGGAAATACTCACCTTCTGATGTTTACTCTGTTCCACTCTGAAGGCCACCCAAGAAGGTTTAACTAAAAGATAATGAGGAATCAGCTTTGGTTGGTAATTGTTTCAAAAATCCAGAGATTCTTATTAGGAAAACAGAATTCTGAATCAGAGAGTAATCCAAGGACAGTCCAAGGATAATGGAAAAATTTTGCTGAGGTTCTATTAGGTCTATGCATTCATAAGGAGCATCAACTAATTTTCTTAAAATGTTAGAAAATTGATAATGAGCCATCTGTACTACACCCTCTGTTCAATACATATATATATATACATATATATGCATATATATACACACATTGATGTTTCTCTCTCCCTCTCCCTCTCTCTCTCTCTAAAAAAAATTAATAAAAATGACTTTATGTGAATAGCCCCTGACTATAACACACTGTTCTGTACTTTGTTTGCTGACCAAGCAAACACTGTTCCCTTGCTAACTTCTGAGATGCAGTCCCACTTAATCCAGGTCCATTTCAGGGTACTTCTGCATCCTCCACCCCCTCACCTTGCTGCCTCGGAGTCCACTCTTCATCAGAGTCCTCTGTGTCCTCCACCTGGGCTTTGGTGGTCCTCCTGCGGTGGCTCATGAAAGCAGGTCGAGGGGCTCTGAGACCTGGAAAGAAAGAAAATATTTGTCCTGAAAGTGAAGAGCTTGAAGGAGGAACAAACACCACAGAGCCAGTGCAATGGGATGGGATGAGACGGAAAAGTCTAGAACAAGGCGCTGGGAGATCTCCATGGGCAGCACCAGCCCTGCAATGATGCAAAGCATCAAAATCACCCCAGATTGGTGCTCTGAGAGGCGAAGCGTAGGGTCTGCTTGTCTGAGGGGCCCTGAAGGGCGAGGCTGGATTTCTCAGGGTCCCTGAGGAGCGGAGCCAGCAGGTCTGAGGGGCCTTGAGGGGCGAGGCCGGGTGGTCCTAGGGTGAGGTCAGAGGCGCCATGACAGTTAGTGGGGGAGGGGCACTGCCGGTGACAGATCCGGGTTTCGGGAATTCCACTTGTAATTCTGGAACAATATAGGAGGGAGGAGGTGCAGTCTCTAAAGGGTAGAGACCTCACTCGCAGACTGGGGGCCTTCTGGATGGGATCTGGGGACTTACTGGCCGAGAAAATTTAGGGTGCGCAAGTGAGAGGATTTGGGACTTCTGAGGGTGAGGAGACTTGAGGTCTCTCCTTAAGGGGCTTCAGGTTTCTGGACATTGAGTTCCCAGGATGGGGGCACATAGGGTCTCCGAGTTGAGGAAAATTTGGTATTTCTGGGCATGTCCTGGGCTGAGGAAAATGGAGGTCTTGGGGGTGTGCTGGGGTCTAATCATTGGAGGATTTAGTGTTTATCCGGGCGAGGACACTTGAGATCCTCCCGGTTAGCGGACTTGGGGTCCCTCGAGGCTGAGAGAATTGGGTGCCTCTCAGGAAGAGGGCATTCAGGGTCTCTTACCCTGGAATTTGAAGGCCTCGGGCTAAGGGGTTCACACTGCACGTTCCCGTTTTTCTCTCAGCTGTGAGGCCCGGCTGCTTACCCTGGGAAAGGGCCCTCTGAGCCGGCGCACTTTCTTCCCTCAGGAGGTGTGAGGCCACTGGGGTAGGGGAGGTTTGGGAAGGCGAGGTTCCTGCCAATAGAAAAGGTCAGGCGTCAGCCACCAATCAGTGTTGGGGTCACAGGGCCTGTCCGCCAATGGGCGGTTAGAAGAAGCGGAAAGAGCGAGGCACAGGGTGGAGCCTTCCTGTCAGTCTAGGGCAGAATCTTGGTATCTGGTTCCGCCCTGAACTTCCCCACACCTCGGTGATTGGCTGCTCCATGTTCTGAGAGTGGCTGTCAAGCAGCCTTCAGCAATGTCTCGGAGCTGACAGGTTTCCATGGCTTGCTTTCCAGCTGCTTTAGTGAGGAAGCTGAACCGCAGAGGCTGGAGCCCCAGCTCAGGCAGGTCTTTAGGGTGGACGTGGCCTTCCTGCCGCCTGAGTCTCTGTTCCACCTGATTGGACTTAGGATCCCGGACTTTCTTATAGACCCATTTGTGCCCTTCCTTAGCAAGAACTATATAACCCATAGCATGTGGTGAATACTGCATTACATTTGGGAGGAAACTGTAAATCGGTAATTCTGACTAGATAGGTCATAGACACAAAATAAGTTCCATGGGGTTCAAAGATTCAAACAGAAGAAAGGAAATTATAAGTATAGTAGGAAAGTTACTGGGAGGATTTTAAATCTAAAGTAGAGATAGAAGAGAGACAGGTAGTTAGGGCAGGACCATGGGAGAGAAAGAACATAGGGAAGTCCAGGAATAACAGGATACAGCTTGCTGACTAGTTGCTAAGGCAACCCAGTTGGGTGAAATCCAAGCTAGGTGGGAATTGCTGGGGCAACCCAACTGGACAGGGAAGAACCAACACTCTATAGAGAGCTTCTTCTACATTGTATTTACATATATAGATATATACTAGAGGACTGGTGCACAAAAGTTCATGTACTCAGGGTGATCCCTCACCCTGGCCTGTGCCCTCTCCCAATCTGGGACCCTTGGGGGGATGTCTGAGAGCCATTTCTGCCCATCCCTCAGGTCAGGCCTAGGGACCCCACTGGTGCACAAATTCGTGCCCAGGAGATATATATCTCTGGACAGTGAGTGAGCTTCCTCTACCCCTGGACAGAGCGTTTCCATGGAAGATCCAATCAGAAGTCAGCGGGGCATATATCTATACCAGAGAGCTACCCACAACCCACCTGTGCCCCTCCCATCTAGAGGGAGTCTGTCTATCTCTCAATACACTTCGCTTTTGCTTACCTCTTTGTCCCTGAGACAATGAACTTGGACCTGAACGCAGCACTTTGGTTTTAAAAGAAGTGACATTATGAGTAATAGTTATGTTTAAGTAATGCAGGTCTAAAATGAATTCAGAAATAAGAAAGATAGATAAAAGCAAACCAAATCATACAAACAAAACAAAACAAAAGTACAAGTATTTTGCATAAAAATAAGACATCATCTTTAAAGATGGGAATCCACAGAGAAGGGTCAGTTTAATGGCTAATTTCACTTGTCACTGCCAAGATAAAATAGGAAGACTGTTTCTGGCCCTCACCTAGTTTTGACTACAAAAACATAACAATTTCCATGTATTAGAAATAAGCCAAGTAATTGGAATTATGAAAACTGTGAAATTTAATAAGGGGAAACCCCACTAAAAGTGGAGTTGGAGAGTCAGAAGGGGCACTTCACATAGCACAGACCAGGGTCAAGTGCAGAGAAAATAAGCTACTGGGAGGATTTCAAGCTACTGGTGGCAGTTGTTGCTCAGTGGTTAGAGTTTTGGCTCATGCCAAAGGGTGGCAGTTTCGATTCCCCGTCAATGGCACAGACCTGGGTTATGGGTTTGCAATGGGTTCAGGTTGGGATGCCTGTGGGAGACAACCAATCAATTTTTTTCCCTCTCTGGGATGTTTCTCTCATGCTCTCTCCGTCCCTTTCTCCCTCCCTCCCTTCCACTCCCTCTCTGAAAAGCAGTGGGGTGTGTGTCGGGGGGGTGAATATCCTCTCCTGAGAGTAAACAAAAGAAATGTACAGTGTGTCTCCCAGGAGAATTGGGTTCCCCAGCAACTCAGCCATTGAGAAACCATAATCACCCTGAAATGACCTTTTTCTCCAGTGGACTTTCCTTCCAACTGACCGCTCCCAAATTCCTCCTTTCTTCCTTTAAAGTAAGGTCCCTTTCCTTTACTTGTGGAACTTGCCTATGACTTTTGCTATGGCGTCCTTGTGCTGAATTGCAATTTTGTACTGTTTCTGAGTAAACCCATTATTTGTTGGTAAAATAACTTCAGAAAACTTTTAAAAATTGTATCTGTTATTATAAAAAGGTTATTGTTGGGTGGCTTATATAAGAGTCCAGAGAAGATTTACAGAATTTCTGGGGCTGATGAGCAAGCCTGTGCAGGGCCCCTGTTCTGAGGAAAGGGTGCATCTTTGCAACCTCTCTGGTGATCATTTTGAGAATAGCCACCTAGAAGTAACATTTTCAAATTGTCTGACTCAGATATTTCACTTTTCAAAATTTTCCCTCAGTGGCCTTGGCAGGGTAGCTCAGTTGGTGAGAGGGTCATCTTAACATGCCACAGTATCAGTGAATGAATAAAGTGGAACAACAAATCATTGTTTCTCTCTTTTCATCTCCTCTCTCTCTCAAATCAGTAAAAATAATTAAAAAAGAAACTTAGAAAAAAATTCTCCTAGTAATGTTTTCCTGTGTGTAAAATTAGGAATGTATAATATATTGCACCAACATTTTTATAATAATAGATACGATTTTTAAAAGTTTTCTGCAGAAGATAATTTCTTAAATTATGGTTTGCTCATACTTTTGGATATTATACAACTTTAAAAACAAGTGAGGATATATAAAAATTGATAAAGGAAATGGAACTTAGGTAGTTCTAATGGGTTTAACAGAAAATAATTCTAAGTACTGCTGTAATGTGAGAAAAGTATGCAAAAGAAATTGTGTTAAAAACCATGCACAAGACATATGTTGAAAGAATATAGGAACTAGTTGCTGGCATCAACTCTGGGCAAGGTGTCAGGGAATATTTGCTTTTTTTTTTTTTTTTTTTTGGTGTCATTGGAATATTGTATCATTTTTCTATTTATTTAAAAAACACTGTCCATAAATATTTCCTGTAGATAACTTAAATACTCAAAAGAATGAATGAATAAGTAGTTGGCCCCACTGGTGTGGCTCAGTGGTTGAGTGTCAACCTAAGAACTAGAAGGTCACAGTTTCTTGGTCAGGGCGCATGCTAGGGTTGGGAGCTCCATCCCCAGTATGGGGCATGCATGAGGCAGCTGATCAATTATTCTCTCTCTTCATTGATCTTTCTATCTCCCTCTCCCTCTCCCTTCCTCTCTGAAATCAATAAAAATATATTTTAAAAATAATTAATTAATTAACTAATTAATTAATTAATTAGACTAGCCCTGGCTGGGTGGCTCAGTTGGTTTGAACATTATCTAGTACTCCAAAAGGTTGAAGATTTTATTCCAGGTCAGGGCATATACCTAGTTTGTGGGCTCAATATGTCACTGTTTCTCTCTCACATCAATATTTCTTGTTCTCTCTCCCTCCCCTGGTAATAAATAAATAAATTGGTAAACATATCCTCAGGAGAGGATAAAAAAATAAAAGCATAAAATAATGAGTGGACAGATCCTCAAATGAAAAGGACCTATATTTTATGACTGTATTAAAAGACTCAATGAGATGTTAACTACAAACAAAATCCCAACTCAATTGTAAAGTTATAAAGTACCAAGAAGTTTACAAATAAAATAAAAATATACACATATCTACACTAATAAAAGAGAAATATGCAAATTGACATATCTTTGCAACACCCACCAGTCAATCAGGAGTGAGTATGCAAATTAACCCACCAAAAATGGTGGGTTAATTTACATACACAGGCACTGAGCGAAGACTGAAGACTGAAGACTGAAGCAACTTGGCTTCTCCTCTACGGCTGAAGCAGAGAAGCCTTGAGGCTTGGCTTTTCTGCTGCAGCTTGAGTGAAGGCCTGGGTCCCGGGTGCCAGAGGAAAACTGGTGCCGGCAGCCAGGGGAAGGAAGGCCTATTGCATGAATTTTCATACAATGGGCCTCTATAATAAATATATAAATATAAGAAAAATGACATGGTTATATAAGCATTAAAGAAATCTTAGAACAATGACAATTATTTTAAGAAGTGGAGTATTTGTGCACGTTGAATCTAATTTGCTGCTTATGTTGTTTTTGTATTCTTACAGATATTTTCTGGTCTTTTGGTTCTGAAAGAGGTATGCTTTATCCCTCATTGAGAGAGGTGTGCTCTATTTCCTAATATGGAAGTGAATTTGTGTGCTTTTTCTCATAGTTCTGTTCTGTGTAATTTGAATTTGTGTTATTATGTATGGTAAGTGCCTGTGTATTTGTATATTCTTGACAAAATTGAAATTATTGATATGAAGTATTCTTTATTTTTGTGAATGCTCCCTGCCTTTAGATCTATTGTATGTTATTATACAAATTCAATTTGGGTTATATTTGTGTAATATATCTTTTTAAATTCTTCTACATTTAATCAAGTTTTACCCTTATATTTTAGATAGCTCTAAGGGTTGTATATTCATGGTTATTAAAATCCATAAGGGATATATTTTGGTGGAGGGTGAGATGTAGGAGTCCAATATATTTTACATTAGTTTTTCTAACACCATTGATTATACCATGCATATTCTTTTCTGTAATCTGAGAAGACACCTTTATCATAAAATATTTACATACAGATTTGTGTCTATTACTGGACCTTCTATTCGGTTTCAGCAGTCTGTCTATTTATAAGGTCTTGCCCTACTGTTTTAATTATTGTAACTTTGAGACAATACCTTTTTTGGAAACAATTGATGATGAAAATAGTTTTTTAAATTTATTTTTTATTGATTTAGGTATTACATATGTGTACTTATCTTCCCATTGCCCCTCACAGTCCAACTTATGCCCTCATCCCCCTTTTGTCTGTGTCCATTGGTTATGCTTATATGCATGCAAAAAAGTCCTTTGGTTGATCTCTTCCCCTCACCCTCACCCTCCTCTACCTTCCCTCTGAGATTTGTCGGTCTGATCAATGCTTCTCTGTCTCTGGACCTATTTTTGTTCATCAGTTTATGTTGTTCATTATAATCTGCAATGAGTGAAATCATGTGATACGTATCTTTCTCTGATTGGCTTATTGTGCTTAGCATTTGCTCTCCAGGTCCATCCATGCTGTTGCAAATGGTAAGAATTCCTTCTTTTTTACCACAGAATAGTATTCCAGTGTGCAGATGTACCACAGTTTTTTAATCCACTCATCTGCTGATGGGCACTTAGGCTGTTTCCAAATCTTAGCTATGGTGAATTGTGCTGCTATGAACATAGGGGTGCATATATCCTTTCTGGTTGGTGTTTCTAGTTTCTTGGGATATAATCCTAGAATTGGGATCCCTGGGTCAAATAGGAATTCCATTTTTAGTTTTTTGAGGAAATTCCATGCTGTTCCCCACAGGCTGAACCAGTCTGTATTTCCACCAGCAGTGCATGAGGGTTCCTTTTTCTCCTCATCCTCACCAGCACTCGTCCTTTGTTGTTTGTTGATGATAGCCATTCTCATAAGTGTGAGATGGTATCTCATGGTCATTTTGATTTGCATCTCTCTGATGATTAGTGACTTTGATCATGTTTTCATATGTCTCCTGGCCTTCCTTATGTCTTCTTTTGAAAAGTATCTATTTAGGTCTGTTGCCCATTTTTTGACTGGGTTGTTTATCTTCCTTTTGTTAAGTTGTATGAGTTCCTTGTAAATGTTGGAGATTAAACCCTTATCATAGATAAAATTTGCAAATATGTTCCTCATGCAGTGGGCTTTCTTGTTTCTTTGTTTATGCCTTCTTTTGCTGTGCAGAAGCTTTTTATTTTTATGTAGTCCCATTTGTTTATTTTCTCTTTAGTTTCCATTGCCCTAGGAGCTGTATCGGTGAAGATACAGCATATGTCTGAGATTTTGCTGGCTGTAGATTCCTCTAGTATTTTTATGTTTTCCTGTCTTACATTTAAGTCTTTTATCCATTTTGAGTTTATTTTTGTGTATGGTGTAAGTTGGTGGGTCTAGTTTCATTTTTTTTGCATGTATTTGTCCAATTTTTCCAACACCACTTATTGAAGAGGCTGTCTTTACTCCATTGTATGTTCTTGCATCCTTTATCAAATATTAATTGAGCATAGTGGTTTGGGTCAATTTCTGCATTCTCTCTATTCCATTGATCTATATGTCTGTTCTTGTGCCAGTACCAGGCAGTTTTGAGAACAGTGGCTCACTTTGTTCTTGATATTACAAAGATATCAAGCTTTGTAATACAGCTTGATAACTGGTATTAAGATCCCACCTACTGTTTTCTTCTTCCTCAGGATTGCTGAAGCTATTTGGGGTCTGTTTTTATTCCAGATGAATTTTGGGGGAGTTCATTCTAAGTCTGTGAAATATGCCATTGGTATTTTAATGGGGAGTGCATTGAATCTATAGATTGCTTTGGGTAGAATGGACATTTTAATGATGTTGTTTCTACCAATCTAGCAAATATGGTAGTTCTTCCATCTGTTTGTGTCTTCCTCTATCTTTTTACAGTGTCTTGTAGTTTTCTGAGTATAGGTCTTTTAATTCCTTATTTAAGTTTATTCCTAGGTATCTTAATTTTTTTTGTGTGAGATGGTAAATGGGATTGCTTTTTTTTTTTTTTTGTCTCTCTATAAGTTCACTTGTGGTGTATAGAAATGTCATAGATTTCTTGGCATTAATTTTGTATCCTGCTACATTGCCTAATTCCTTTATTAAGTCTAATAATTTTTCATGGAGTCTTTAGGTTTTTCTATGTACAGTATCATGTCATAAGGGCAGTTGTACTTCTTTTCTAATTTGGATGTCTTTTATTTCTTCTTCTTGTCTGATTGCAATGGCTAGTACTTCCAGTACTATGTAAAAGAGGAGTGGTGAGAGTGGGCATCCCTGCCTTGTTCCTGTTCTTAAGGGAAATTATTTTAGTTTTTTCCCATTGAGTATGATGTTGGCTGTGGGTTTGTCATATATGGCTTTATTATGTTGAGGTACGATCCTTTCATTTCCACCTTGCTGAGAGTTTTTATAGAGAAAGGGTGTTGGATTTTGTCAGACACTTTTTCTGCATCAACTGATATGACTATATGATTTTTATCTCTCAGTTTGTTTTTGTGATGTATCACATTTATTGATTTATGGATATTGTACCATCCTTGCATCCCTGGGATAAAGAAAGATCATACACTACTTTATCATTGTGTATTATCTTTCTGATGTAATGCTGAATTGCATTTGCTAGAATTTTGTTGAGGATTTTGCCATCTATATTCATGAGGGATATTGTCCTGTAATTCTCTTTCATTGTGTTGTCTTTATCTGATTTTGGTACTACGTTAATGCTAGCTTCATAGAATGAGCTGGGAAGTGTTCCTTCCTCTTGAATTTTTTGGAATAATATGAGGAGGATATGTTTTATCCTTGAATGTTTGGTAGAACTCCCCTGTGAAGCTATCTGGCCCCGGGCTTTTTTTTTTTTTTTTTTTTGCTGGATGCTTTTTGATGATTGCTTCAATATTTTTTTCCATAATTATTAGCCTATTGAGATTTTTAGATTCTTCCTGCTTGATTTTTGGAAGGTTGTATTTTTCTAGTAATATGTCCATTTCTTCCAGGTTGTCTAGTTTGTAGGAATAGAATGGTTACCAGCCCAGCAGGGAGATTAGTGAGGGGTGACCCAACAACTGAACAAGCAGGCTTTGTGGGGAAACCAGGCCAGCAGGGGGGTTAGTGAGGGACGATCAAACAACTGAACAGCAGTATGTGTGGGGTGACCAAGTCAGCAGGGGGTTAGTGATGGATGACCAAATGACTGAACACTAGCTGCATGGGGTGACCAGGGCAGTAGGGGGTTAGTGAGAGATGACCTAATAACAAATAGCAGGCTGCGTGGGGTGACCAGACTGGTGTGGGGGGGGGCAGTTAGGGGTGACCTGGCCTACAGAGTGGGGCAGTTGGGAGCAACCAGGCTGGCATGGGGGCAGTTAGGGGTGACCATCCATGCAGGCAGGTGAGCTATTAGGGGCCAGCAGTCCAAGATTGTGAGAGGGATGTCCGATTGCTGGTTAGGTCCGATTCTTGGGATTAGGCCTAAACCAGCAGTCAGACATCCCCTGGGGGGTCCCAGATTGGAGAGAGTGCAGGCTGGGCACCCCCTCCATGCACACATTTCATGCATCGGGCCTCTAGTTTCTAATATTGAGGTCTGAGAAGATGCTTGATATGATTTCAATCTTCTTGAATTTGGAGAGACTTTGGTTATGACTCAACATGTGGTCTATCTTTGAAAATGTCCCATATGCACTTGAGAAGAATATATATTCAATGTCTTTGGGGTGAAATGTTCTGAAGATGTCAATTAATTCCATCTGGTCTAGTGAGTCATTTAGGATTGTTGTTTCTTTGCTGACTTTTTCTCTAGAGGATTTATGCAGTGATGTCAGTAGTGTATTAAAGTCCCCAACTATGATTGTATTGTTGTCATCTCTCCCTTGTTATCTTCCAGGAGATGTTTGTTTGTTTGTTTGTTTGGTTGGTTGTTTTTTTTTTAATTTATATTTGGGTGCTCCTGCTTTGGGTGCATATATGTTTATCAGGGTTATAGTCTCTTGCAGTATCGATCCCTTTATCATTATAAAGTGGCCTTCCTTATCTCTTGTTATGTCCTTCACTTTGAGACCTATTTTGTCAGATATAAGTATTGCTACCCTAGCTTTTTTTTATTTTCATTTCCATTTTCCTGAAATATATTTTTCTATCCCTTCACTTTCAGTCTGTGTGAGTCCCTTGTCCTGAGGTGGGTCTTTTGTAGACAGAATATATGTGGGTCATGTTTTGTTATCCATTCAGCTAGTTGATGTCTTTTGACTGGAACATTTAGTCCATTTATGTTTAAAGTTATTATTGATAGTTACTTGTTTGTAGCCATTTTTATTTTTTGTGCCTTAATTAAGTCTCACCTAACTAAATTAACTCTCAAAACTAAAGACCCTTTAAATACTCTCCTACCTCTAGCCCTTATGCACATCAGGACAATATCCCATGTACCCTCCTTCCTTAGTCCCTTTGAACTCATGTATGGAAGAACCTTCTTATTAGGAAACTTCTCTTCCAAAAAGATGCTTCTAGAAGACCAAGTTACCATTTTAAGTCTCATCCAACAATTACTGGGATTATGCTGATCAAGTCCTCCCTCCACCTTTTAAAGGAGACACTCCCACTACTCCTCTACAGTCAGGGGACTGAGTCCCCCTAAAGGAAATTCTTACATCCAATAGTTTACAACCCCATAGGCAAGGTTCTTATGAGGTACTCTTAACTGCCCCAAATGTAGCTAAACTATCAGGGCATCTCCCATGGTTCCACCTTTCCAGATTAAAACCCATCACCAGAACACCACAATCACATAATCTGGAGTCCCTAAGTAGCACAGCCACAGATTGGGCCCACCAGACTTTGCCTTACCCACATCTCAGAGGAAGAGGATGAATGAGTGAGCAATCATGTGCATGCTCCCTAGGTACCCACATAACCCTGACTTCCTTGAAAACCCATCTCCTCTCCCAGTACAAATCCTATAGGTCCTGGCTACTGCCCCTCTCTCTTTGCATCAGGATTCTCTCCTTTCTATGAGACTCCCTTCTCCAAGTGGACTTTGATTACCCATGGGATGAGATTTCCTTCTTTCTAGGTCCCAAACATACCCCTTTCCCCCACCTTGGGACAATCCTGGCCCTGGAAGTAGAAATCAGATCTCTTTATCATCCTAATCGAGCCCTGCTCTCATACACCCATAAAGAACTTTCTCACCTCTACTTATCTTGAATGAACTTAACCTTTACCATTCTCTCTTAAACCAGACCAATCCATCTTCTCTTCAGTGTATACCACCATACCAATACCAATCAAGAGATAGAACCAGGCAAAAAAAAATTACTCTAGCTTATGAAAAGGAAAAGGGAACTACATTTCTCAAAAAGGCAGACACCCTTGTAGGTAATTATCCTATAGCCCAGGTAAATCAAGCCTCCCTTCTTTTCTATACCTACATATCCCACTAACCACCCAAGCCCCTATATGTTTTACAAATTCAGGGCAATATATCAATAGGCCATCTTCTATCATCAGCTTGCAGCACCACAAGTTAACTTAGAACTACTGAATGGCCATTGGTCCCAATAGACGCCAATGGTTATTTCATACAACTGGACTGTTTTTCTTCTTATCCAACTATTCAAGCCTGAGGTTTCAACTACTCCTTTCCTTTCCTTCACTTTCCCCTTGGATAACAGCCTATTCTAGCATTCCCACCCACTTTCACTACAATAAAATCTCAACCACTACCAATTGTCACTCCTTATTGGCAGTGCCATGGTGACTACCCTCTCAGCTTGGAGTGTGGAACGTGGAAAAGGAACCTCATACCCTTTAGTCCGCCTCTTCTTACACCTTCCAGCTTGTCTCCATGATCATGGATTTTTCTTCTTCTCTGGGAACACACATACGTCTACCTCCCGATCACCTGGACAGCCACATGTACTCTCATCTATATCTCACCCAATGTAGGTGTAGCCCCCAATAATCAGTATTTACCAGTCCCCTAACCCATCATATCTGACACAAAAAGGTAGTACAGATAATCTATCTCCTTGTAATTCTCGGCATCACAGTAGGAATTTGGACCGGCATAGGGGACTTAACCACTGCTTTATCATACCTTGAAATCCTCTTTCAGGACCTACTAGAAAGCTCTGGATGCCCAACAAGGGGAAAAATTGGAAATACAGGAACCTCACATCTAAGGTAAACTATTCTCCATTTTCATATCACTAGTCAGGCAACTTAGACACCTTATCTTTTTCTCCCTAAAGATAACATCTAGGTCTCAGTTGTATTTCAGCAAGTGATACTGCCAGCCTCAGGACCAGCTTTTACCTCCCAAGTCACTCAACAGGACCATTTTTGAGCCTGCACCAACCAGTCTCTAGGGGAAATCATGTTGCTGCAACCCCTCATCCAGCCCACTACTATCAAAGTCCATTCCCCTATGATCTCGCTGTACCTCCTCAACAGGAAGTAAATATGACATTCTTCCATATTCCATAAAACAAAAAGGCTAAAATATTAGGTCTGATCAAATAATTGAATGGATATCCTCTCCCCTGGGAACTGACATTTAGGCCATTTTACAAAGGACATCCCACTTGCTTAGAACGATTCCACTTGCTAAGACCATTATCTCTCCCCTATAGAGTTTCCCAGAATCTGGACCTACACAGAGAATTCTCAACTCAGAAAAAGGCTGGCTAGACTTCTTTAAAATCATCAGACTCCCTACCTGGGCTGGTGTCATTTTGGTGCTCATCCCATTTGTTTTTCCAGATGACCTAATCCTATATAATAAAAGCCTAATATGCTAAGTGTCCAGCCCTCCATTCAACCAATAAAAATGTAATATGCTAATGATATGCTAAGGCAGCTCAATAGCTCACTGACCACCAGGGAGAAGAAACTCTAATTGGCAGGTTAGCTTGCTACTGGGGTCTGGCACGAGGACTGAGCAAGATGTGCTGGACATGCCCTGGAGCCCTCCCGCATCCCTCCCTGGCCCTCATCATGCACCAGTAGGGTCCCTAGGCCTGGCCTGTGCCCTCTCGCAATCCGGGACCCCTCAGGGGATTTCAGAGAGCTGGTTTCTGCCTGATTCTGCAGGGAAGGCCAAGGGATTCTACTGGTGCATGAATTCATGCACTGGGCCTCTAGTAAATGTATAATCTCTTTCCACTTTGAACTCACACATCCCTCCTTTGGGGTCCCTACGTCTGAGATATTGATGCCTATGTTTTTTTTTTTCCTAGGTTTTTTATGGCTTCATAACTTACATTGAAGTATTTTATCCACTTTGAGTTTATTTTTGTGTATGGTGTAGTTGGTGGTCTAGTTTCATTTTTTGGCATGTATCTGTCCAATTTTCCCAACACCATTTATTGAAGACACTATCTTGACTTATTGTATGCTCTTGTCTCCTTTGTCAAATATTAATTGAGTGTACTGGCTTGGGTCAAGTTCTGGGGTCTCTGTTATGTTCCTCTGCTCTTGTGCCATTACCAGGCTATTTTCATAACAATGGCTTTATAGTATAACTTGAAATTTGGTAATGTGATTTCTCCAACTTTGTACTTCTTTATTAAGATTGCTACAGTTATTCCATGTAAATTTTTGAAGTTTTTATTTCTGGATCTGTGAAATATGTTATTAGTATTTTAATGGAGATTGCATTGAATCTGTATATTGCCTTGCATAGTATGGACATTTTAATAATGTTAATTCGACCAATCCATGAACATGGTATATTCTTCCACTTCTTTATATCTTCCTCTATCTCTTTTTAAATGTCCTATAGATTTCTGAGTACAAATCTTTTACCTTATTGGTTAAGTTTATTCCTGTTTCTTAGTTATTTTGTTGCAATGATAAGTGGGATTTTTTGTTTATTTCCTTTCTAGTAATTCATATGGGTGTATAAAAAAGCAATCAGTTTTTGGGTGTTGATTTTGTATCTTGCTACATTGCTAAAATAATTTATTAAACTAATAGATTTTTGGTGGAGTCTTTGGAGTTCTCTGAATACAATATTATGTAATCTGCAAATAATGAGAGTTGTATTTCCTCCTTTAATATTGAATGTATTTTATTTCTCTTCTTGTCTGATCACTATGGCTAACACTTCCAATTACTATCCTATCTAATAAAAGAGTAATATGCAAATTAACCATCACTCCGCTACACCCACAAGCCATGCCCACCAGCCACGCCCACCAGCCAATCAGGACCAAATATGCAAAAAACCCCAACCAAGATGGCTGCGGACACAGAGAGCATGAGGGAGGCTTGGGTTTCCACAGCAATGGAGGAAGCCAAGCTTTCCGCCTGCCCTTGCCAGCCTAGGCCTCCACTCAAGGCTACAAAGTTTCAATGATAAAAGATACATAAATCCAAACAAAAATGGCAACAGCCACAGAGCTAGAAAGAGCAGGAGGCTAGGGTTGCCCCAGAAGATTGAGGAAGCCAAGCTTTCCGCACACACCGGCCATCCCAGGCATCCTCTTAAGACTACAAAGTTTCAATTATACAAGATACATAAATCCCAACAGAAATGGCTGCCACCACAGAGCAAGCAGGAGGCTTGGCTCCGCTCTAGGCTACAAAGTTTCAATTATAGAAGATAAATAAACCCCAGATACCACTTGGGTCACCAGGGGACGTGGCCAGACTGAAAACCACCACAGGCCCCTTGCCCGGGCCGCCCCATGCCCCAAGGGAACCCCCACCCTGATCTAGGACATCCTTCAGAGCAAACCAGCCAGCCCCCACCCATGCACCAAGCCTTTATCCTATCTAATAAAAGAGTAATATGCAGATTGAACATCACCCCAACACACAAGATGGCTGCCCCATGTAGACACAAGATGGCCACCACAAGATGGCCAGCAGGGGAGGACAGTTGGGAGGGACCAGGCCTGCAAGGGAGGGAAGTTGGGGGTTATCAAGCCTGCAGGGGAGGGCAGTTAGGGGTGACCAAACCGGCAGAGGAGGGAAGTTGGGGCAACCAAGCCTGCAGGGAAGGGCAGTTGGAGGGGACCCAGGCCTGCAGGGGAGAGCAGTTGGGGGGAACCAGGCCTGCAGGGGAGGGCAGTTAGGGGCAAATAGGCTGGCAGGGGAGCAGTTAGGCATCAATCAGGCTGGCAGGAGAGTAGTTAGGGGATGATCAGGCTGGCAGGCAGAAATGGTTAGGGGCAATCAGGCAGGCAGGCAGGCGAGCAGTTGGAAGCCAGCAGTCCTGGATTGTGAGAGGGATGTCCAACTGTCCGTTTATGCCTGATCTCACATCCCTCAATGGGTCTCAGATTGGAGAGCGTGCAGTCTGGGCTGAGGGACACCCCCGCCCCCATGCACGGATTTTGTGCACCGGGCCTCTAGTCTTGAATAAGAGGGGAGAAAGCGTACATTTCTGTTTTTCCTGTTCTTAGAGAAAATAGTTTTAATTTTTTCCATTGAGCATGATGTTGGCTGTAAGTTTGTCATATATGGCCTTTATCATGTTAAGATATATTCCTTCTTTTCCACTTTGCTGAGAGTGTTTATTAAACTGGGTATTGGATTTTGTCAAATGCTTTTCTCCATCTATTGATATTATCATGTGATTTTTAACTTTTAATTTTTTATGTTATTGTAGCAGACTTGCATCCCTGAAATAAATCCCACTTGGTCCATGTGTATAATATTTTAAATATATTGCTGAATCCAGTTTGCTAAACTTTTGTTGAGGATTTTAGTATATATGTTCACCAGGTATTCTCTTTCTTTGTAGTGTCTTGATCTAATTTTGGAATTAGTATAATGCTGGACTCACAGAAAGAGCTGGGAGTGTTCTTTCCTCTTGTATTTTTTGGAATAGTTTGAGGAGTATAAATGTTAGTTCTTCTTTTAATGTTTTGTAAAACTCCCCTGTGAAGCCATCAGGACATGAGCTTTTGTTTTCTGGGAGTTTTTTATTTTCATTTTTTATTTTTATTACTACTTCAATTTCATCTATTGTTAATGTTCTATTCAGGTTTTCTGATTTATCCTGATTCAGTTTAGGGAGATTTTATTAAATGTATCCATTTCCTTCACATTTTAAAATTGTTGGCATATAGTTGTTTAATAGTGTTTTCTTATAATCCTTTGTATCCATTTTCATTTCTCATTTATTTATTTGGGTTATCTCTCTTTGTTTCTCGATTAGTCTGGCTATCAGTTGATCAATTTTGTTTATCTTTTCAAAGAACCACCTCTTGATGTCATTGACTTTTATATTGTTTTTTTTTTTATTGAGTCTCTGTCATTTATTTCTGCTCTACTTTTATTATTTTCTTCCTTATACTTTTGGCTCTCTTATTGTTCTCTTTAGAAAGAGAACAATAGTTCTCTAAGTTCTTTAACTTGTAGGGATAAATAGTTTATTTTTATATTTATTGTTTTTTTATTTATTACTAGAGGCCCGGTGCATGAAATTCGTGCCAGGGGGGGCAGTGTCCCTCAGCCCAGCCTGCACCCTCTCCAATCTGGGACCCTCGAGGGATGTCCGACTGCCCGTTTAGGCCCGATCGGACATACCTCTCACAATCCAGGACTGCTGTCTCCCAACTGCTCACCTGTCTGCCTTCCTGATTGCCCCTAACCGCTTCTGCCTGCCAGCCTGATCATCCCCTAACCACACCCCTGCCATCCTGATTGATGCCTAACTGCTCCCCTGCCAGCCTGTTTGCCCCTAACTGCCCTCCCTTGCAGGCCAGGGTCCCCCCAACTGCTCTCCCTGGCAGGCCTGGGTCCCCTCCAACTGCCCTTCCCTACAGTCCCGGTCACCCCCAACTTCCCTCCTCTGCCAGCCTGGTCACCCCTAACTGCCCTCTCCTGCAGGCTTGATCACCCCCAACTTCCCTCCCTTGCAGGCCTGGTCCCTCTCAACTTCCCTCCCCTGCTGGCCATCTTGTGGTGGCCATCTTGTGTCCACATGAGGGCAGGATCTTTGACCACATTGGGGCAGCCATTTTTGTGTGTTGGAGTGATGGTCAATCTGCATATTACTCTTTTATTAGATAGGATAGAGGCCTGGTGCATGGGTGGGGGTCAACTGGTTTGCCCTGAAGGGTGTCCCAGATCAGGGTGGGGGTTCCCTTGGGGCATGGGGCGGTTTGGGTGAGGGGCCTGTGGTGGTTTTCAGGCAGGCCATGCCCCCTAGTGACCCAAGTGGAGGCCCTGGTATCTGGGGTTTCTTTATCTTCTATAATTGAAACTTTGTAGGCTGGAGCTGCCGCCATTTCTTTTGGAAATTATTTATCTTCTATAACTGAAATTTTGTAGCCTTAAGCAGAGACCTAGGCCAGCCAGGGCTGCAGAAACTTGGCTTCCTCCATTGCCAGGGGCAACCCTAGCCTCCTGCTCTCTGAAGCTCCATGGCTGTCACCATTTCTGTTGGAATTTATTTATCTTCTATAATTGAAACTTTGTACCCTTGAGTGGAGACCTGGGCCTGCCAGGGTGCATGGAAAGCCTGGCTTCCTCCATTACCAGGGAAACCCAAGCCTCCCTCCTGCTCTCTGTGGCTGCAGCCATCTTGGTTGGAGTTAATTTGCATACTCGCTGTGATTGGCTGGTGGGCAGGGCTTCTGGGTGTAGCAGAGTGATGGTTAATTTGCATATTACTCTTTTATTAGATAGGATTAGAGGTACGGTGCATGAAATTCGTGCACTGGCGGTGTCCCTCAGGCCAGCCTGTACCCTCTCCAATCTGGGACTCCTCAGGAGGTGTCCACAGGGATTGGGCCTAAACTGGCAGTCAGACATCCCTCTCACAATCCAGGACTGCTGGCTCCCAACCATTCACCTGCCTGCCTTATTGCCCCTAATTGCTTCTGCCTGCCAGCCTGATCAGCCCCTAACCACTCCTCTGCCAGCCTGATCAATGCCTAACTGCTTCCCTGTGGGCCCGATTACCCGCAACTGCCCTCCCCTGCTGGCCCGGTCACTGCTAACTGCCCTCCCCTGCTGGCCTGGTCCCCCAACTGCCCTCCCCTGCAGGCCTGGTTCCCCCCAATTGCACTCCCCTGCCGGCCATCTTGTGTTGGCCATCTTGTGATCACAGGGGGGCAGCCATCTTGTGAGCACATGGGGGCGGCAATCTTGTGCGAGGGCATGACGGTCAATTTTCATATTACCTCTTCATTATATAGAATATTACTTGGCATAGTGTGGCAGGATTCAACAAAATCCTTTGGACCTGGACCCTGTGCTAGGATACAACGAAGGGCCCAATGAACCTGACATTCTCTGCCCATAGGGTGAATCTGGGTGAGTTTTCTCTTGGATCCAGGAACTTCCCTTGTATTTTGGTAGAGGGTCTGATTTTATTTGAGCTATATTAAAATCCTCAAGTTGGAAATAATGTTAAGGGTTGACAGAAACCAGGCTAACTGAAGAGTGGAGGAAAAATGGGTGGCTGGTTTTGATTTTAGCTTTTCGATTGTTATTGCTTTCCAAGAGTCTGAGCAAATAAAAAATTAAACTCTATAAATGAGAGCTGAACTTATTCAGATCTGAAGATAAAAGGGCACATCCTCCCTATAGCCTATGTACTTAGGTGACTGTGAATATCTGTGGAAGTGTCAGATCTCATTCCTCATGACATGCAGGAGCCCAATCGGGAAGTCCCAACTCAACTTTAACTATTTGTTTCAATCTTTAATGTTGAAAATATTTCTATTTCCCCCCTTTTTCCTCATTGACTGCCTCAAGTCCACCTCTACCCCCCCACCCTGGCCCTCACCACCCCTTTGTCTGCACCCAGGGGTTATGCATATATACATACAATGTCTTTGACTGATTACCTCTGTGGGAACCATGTCAGGGTCGCTGGATGGTCAAGGCCAATGGGAGCACAGAGGCCTTGTTATCAATACACCAGGATGGCCAAAGGCTGCTCTGGGAATTAGCCTAATTGGAATGTTCAAGGATTCTGAGCCTGGGTATCTTAATCAGGCCAAGAAACCATAAACAGGTGCAAGGACACATGGTACACTGTGTCCTTCAGTAGCCAGTATCATTGATGTAACTATTGGCATGAAGCCTTATTTGTCTAAATAGTGTAAAAGTAGGTTGCTGACCAGATAGTAGGCTGCAGTATGGAGAGAGAGAATCTAGAATGGAGTGTGTGAAGAAGTCTGCTAGAGAGAGCAGCTGGGCAGGAGAGATAGGAGCAGCTGCTAAGCTCGAAAGCCCAGTTACTGCTATGATGTGAGGCAGTGAATCCAGGAGGCAGTGTCCTGCTGCTCAAATAATAGTTGTAGGTATAGATACTGACGCTGCTATGGGAAAGATATATGTTCTCCAGCCAATGTCTGTATGCTTGCCTGTATGGACTTTGCTGTGAGAACTGTTCTTATATGATGGCTATGTGGCCACTGGCTTCAGCAATAAAGACTCACTCTTACATACCTACAACTTCTCATGGCTTTTCTATCTAAGACCCAGCATCCTAGGAGATCCAGTGCTAGGTGTTTCAGAATTTACCAGGTGACGAGAAAACACACAATGGCTACTCAGAACATTCAGGAAAAAAACCACACCTTTATTTGCAGATATACTAGTGCAGTGCCTTGGGGGAATCAATTTTCCAAAGCCTGAGTGATGACTATATACCAAGCTTTTCTTTTATCTCCTTAGTATCAGTTAGAATGTGGAAGTAAGAGTACATCTAAAGGCCTGGCCTGGATGGCGCCAATGACTTCCCCTCTGGCTAAGCTGTTAAATTCTTGGTTTATGGCCCTTGTAAACTGGGAATATTTAGGAAAACATATTATTGCCTAAGGAAAGGACAGTGACTTAATTATAGACTAACAAGAATGTGCATCAGAATACTGGTTCCTGGCACAGATTCACATTGCTAGCCCCCAATTGTCTTATTTTCCCCTTCATAATCAGAAGGGCTTAGACCCAACACCTATTACTAGTTACTAGGGAGCAGAGGATAAAGGAGGAACTTGGACATAGTTCCCAACAGTTAGTACAGTAGGCAGGTTCAAGCAGGAACCAGCCCTGGCATAGTTGAGTGGGGAAATTGAGAAGAATACATGGATTCAGAACAACTCAGAATGCTGGAACTCATGGAGTGCTCTGGCCATGTTCTGAAAACCTCCAACCCTGCCACCCACCCCCACCTTACCTTTGAGATTCTACTCTTTGTTCCATGCTTCCAAGTCTCTGGATCCACTCCATTCATCAGTTTATTTTGTTAACTGGTGCATGAAATTTGTACACTGGGGGTGTCCCTCAGCCCAGCCTGTGCCCTCTCATAGTCTGGGAGTCCCACAATCAATCGCCCCAGAGACGTTGGTCCTGCCCACCCAGCCAGGCCACCGCAATGGATCACCCCTGCAGAGGGAGGACCCACCTACCTGTTACAGCCTGCTGCTTGGTGGACTTAGCCTCTCTCTTTGGGGTGATCATGCAGCCCACTGATTGATCAAATACTCCACCAGCAGGTGGCCTGGGACACCCTCTGCAAGTAATCATGGGGCAATGGTCTGGACCCCGACGAATTACATTGCACTGGCCTTGGCTGTCCTGGCACCAGTGTGTATCATAGCATGGTCGTCCAGACGGTTGTCTGGACTGTCATTCTGCTGTTTGGTCTTTCGGTTGATTTCCATATTACACTTTTATTATTAAACTAGGGGCCTGGTGCATGAAATTCGTGCACTGGGGAGGGGTCCCTCAGCCCAGCCTGCCCCCTGTCACAACTGGGAGCCATCAGGGGATGTCCTATGGATGGCTTAAACCCACTCCCCATTGGGAGCGGACCTAAGCTGCAGTCTGGCTTCCCTTTGCTTGAGGCGACTGGGCTGATCAGAGGAAGGCATCCGCCCCATCATCCCTCTGCTGCAGCCACTGACAGTCACCACAGCCGCCCAGGTATTTTCATCAACACAGACCCCACTCCCTTCACCATGAAAAAATGACAACTTTCTTTAAGCATTTTCAAGATGTGTCTTTCATAGAATATGACATCTCTTTATTTTTCTTTTTATCCTCCCCTAGGATATGTTTCCATTGATTTTTTCCCCCTTCCCTCTGATTTCAAGCTCAGCCCCTTCCTAAGCCAAAAGCCTCCTCCCCAGGTTTAGGCTTAGGAAGGGGTCCCCCCCACCTCCGATCTCAGGCTCTGCCCCTTCTTAAGCCTAAAGCCTCCGCCCCAGTCTTTAGGCTTGGGAAGGGGTTCCCCCCAGCACCTCCCCAAGCCTAAAGCCTCCACCCCAGGGTTTAGGCTTGGGAAGGGGTTCCCCCAGCACCTCCCCAATCTTAAAGCCTCCACCCCAGGCTTTAGGCTTGGGAAGGGGTCCCCCCTCCTCTGGCACCTCTGATCGTAGGCTTGGCCCCTTTCAAGGCTAAAGCCTCTGCCTCAGGTTTAGGCTTGGGAAGGAGTTCCCCCCACCCGGAACCTCTGATTTCAGGCTCAGCCCCTTCCCAAGCCTAAAGCCTTTGCCCCAGGTTTAGGCTTGGGAAGGGGTCGTCCCCCCCACTCCCTGCCCAGAACCTCCAATCACAGGCTCGGCCCCTTCCCAAGCCTAAAGCCTCCACCCCAGGCTTTAGGCTTGGGAAGGGGACCCCTGCCCCTCTGATGGCAGGCTCAGCCCCTTCCCAAGCCTAAAGCCTCTGCCTGATGGCCGGCTGGGAGTGACCTGGATGCTGAGGACGGTCCCTGAACCCAGGTATGTATGAAAATTAACCGCCATCTTGGTTGGGTTAATTTCCATACTCACCCTGATTGGCTGGTGGGCATGGCTTGGGCGTAGCAAAGGTGAGGTAAATTTGCATATTACTCTTCTATTAGTTAGGATACTACAGACCAAGTGTATGAAAATTCATGCACTGGAGGGGGGTTCCCTCAGCCTGGCCTGCCTCCTCTCACAGTCTAGGAGCCCTCAGGGGCAGGAGGTGACCCAGCGATCAGGGGAAGGTGACGCCCCCATCACACCTCTGTTGCTGCCATTCCTAGCAGTGCAAGCCTTGGCTGACCCTGGTTACCTGAGCCTCAGGCAGCCCTGGACAGCTGGGTAGCTGCAATCTGAGGCTTTCCTGTGCCTCGGGCATCATCTGAGCAGCTGGGGACTAAGGAGACTTAGGGACTCTGGAGGCAGGCATGCGGATCAGCCAGACCTCACTGGGGACGGGCTCAGCCGTGCCCTGTACCTGTGCTTGTCTGCCAGTGTTTGGGAATGGCAACCACTTTCCCTGTGTCACATTGAAAGTGATAAAGCTAGGAAAAGATGATCTAGAGGTAGAGGAGTGATGATTTCATAAGTATCAGATGGAGTAATTGAGCTAAGGGACAAAACATCCCATAATCAGTATAGCAAAGCACAAATAATCACAGTAGGAAAATGTCTGACTGATTTTCTGTAAAAAAATAGCTGGTAAGAACGTATCGGGAGGAGCCACCTTCTCCTGCAGGGGCCAATGAAGAAAGGTTGGTCTGAGCATGGTCTTGAATCACAGAAGGCATCAGTGAACAAACAAAAAACCCCCGGGGAATCCATGTATAGCTGTATTATGGCTGGACTCAGAAGATGCACCTGAAGCCAGATGAAAAGAATGGCATGCATGTCTGTGACATCGATAAACAAACATTCTCCATAAGACAGGGGGTACATGATACAGTAGGAACCTCCAGTGTCCCTCTCAGACCATATAGAGGAACTCCTCCATATTCTGAATAGCATGGTGTGCTTGCAGTGGAAAAGTTATGAAGTGCACAATCTACTGCTTTTTCTGGGGAAATGTGCATGCTGGTCTTTTGCAGCTTTGTTTGGTTCAGTGATTCCCCATTTTCAGTTCTTGTACAGTAGGTGTCAAAGTTCAGCCCTCTTCACTGTGTCAGTCTCCCTGATACTAGCAAGAGCCTCATCGCACTAGGCACTACCAGTGCTTTTAGGGTAGACATCTTGCTGGTATTTTCATAACATGAAACTTCAAACCTGCAACCTTCCTGGATGTCTCAGCCTTTGAGAGGCAAGACAAGCCAGGGAACAGTCTTAGAAATAGTCCACCAGCATCGCACAATGTTACAAAGCAGATAGGTGGTCTCTTGTGGGGTCTCCAAAATTTTATGATCTCCTAAGCATTATTCTAGTATTGGCAGTGGCAACTTACAGTAGTCTAAAAAGTCTGAAAAAAGGGTTAGCCTGCAGGAAAAGGGCGCTCATTCCTAAAATCCATGGCATCTGAATTCTATCATGAGGCTGTACACAAATGTCATAGACTGGTTTCATTTGAGAGTTCAATAAAATACATATATATATTATATATAAACTAGCGTTCCCGTTGCAGGAAGTTTCCTGCAATAGGGCTTCCTGCTGCACTCTACCCCACCCCACCTGCTCTCCTTCCTTCTCCCCCGCCCCACCCACTCTCATTCCTTCTCCCCCGACCCCTCCTCCACTCCTCCCTTCTCTGCCAGCCTGCCTGCTCTCCTTCCTTCTCCCCCGACCCCGCCTCCGCTCCTTCCTTCTCCGCCAGCCTGCCTGCTCTCTTCCTTCTCCCCCAACCCCGCCTCCGCTCCTCCCTTCTCCACCAGCCCACCCACTCTCCTTCCTTCTCAGCCAGCCCGCCTGCTTTCCTTCCTTCTCCCCCGACCTCGCCTCCACTCCTCCCTTCTCCGCCAGCCCACCTGCTCTCCTTCCTTCTCCCCTGACCCCGCCTGCTTTCCTCCCTTCTCCTCCGTCCCGCTTGCTTGCTTCTCTGCAGCTTTGCTCCCTTCTGCAACTCTTGGCTTCTTTCTACGCTGTCTTGATATGCAAATTAACTGCCATATTTGTTGGGGTAATTTGCATAATCATCCTGATTGGATGGTGGGCGTGGCTTGGGCGTAGCAAAGGTGCGGTCAATTTGCATATTTGTCTACTATTAGGTAGGAATTTTGTACATGTGCCATAGAGTTTCTATAATCAGGAATGGCAAGAAAATGGCTAAATGGTATGGGAAAGATTTTCTTTAGTGAAGCTCACCCCTCCAATGTACTTAAACATGTATGAAATGTTTATAAAGAGAATTCAAAAACTTACATGGGAAGTCCAAAAACTTGTTCTTTAACAGCAAGACAAGGAATGGCTTATTGTTTCCTTGAAAACTACAAGCCTCTTGACATTATACGTAAATCAATAGATGTGCTTGCAATCAAATAAATATTTTATTGTGGGCAACAGAATTTGCATTTCATATATGTGACAGTATTAGGCTGAAGGATATATTTTGCCCTATGGGGAAATAGGACAATGGTATGAACTGCTGGGGATTTTCACCTGGCCTTGGACTCTCTAACAGGTTATTCTGGGGCCCTGTGCTGGTTTGGATTCTTGGGAGACAGGCTCAGGTCTTTGGGGCTAGTCATCACCCTTTAGGTTTAGATGTGGCTCTTTGCTGCTGAGATTCAGCTCAGAGGCTCAAGATTAGTTTAGATTCTCAGGGTAGGACACATTCCCAGACTTGAAACAATCAGTAATTATACCATGAGGCATAATGATAACTTACACTATTGTTACTGTGTAACATAATGATAATTTACACTATTGTTAGCATTGGCAACTTGTGACAAATCAAAGGGTCTGAGCATAGAAAGGCATGTATGGAGCAGACACTCATTCTAAATCAACAATTGTTTCTGATATTCATCATGAGCCATTGCAGAGACCAGCCACTGCTGTGAACTGGTTTCATTTGAGTGGAGGCCAACTTTACACAGAGTTATGAAAACACTAGAGGCCTGGTGCACGAAATTCGTGCACAGGGGTGTGTGTCCCTCAGTCCAGCCTGCACCCTCTTCAATCTGGGACCCCTCGAGGGATGTCTGGGACCCCTCGAGGATCGGGCCTAAACGGGCAGTTGGACATCCCTCTCACAATCCAGGACTGCTGGCTCCCAACTGCTCGCCTGCCTGCCTGCCTGATTGCCCCTAAACACTTCTGCCTGCCAGCCTGATCACCCCCTAACCACTCCCCTGCCAGCCTGATCGATGCCTAACTGCTCCCCTGCCAGCCTGGTCACCCCTAACTGCCCTCCTCCCCTGCAGGCCTGGTCACCCCTAACTGCCCTCCCCTGTAGGCCTGGTCTCCCCCCAACTGCTCTCCCCTGCAGGCCTGGGTTCCCCCAACTGTCCTTCCCAGCAGGCCCAGTCGCCCCCAACTTCCCTCCTCTGTCAGCCTGGTCACCCCTAACTGCCCTCCCCTGCAGGCTTGATCGCCCCCAACTGCCCTCCCTTGTAGGCCTGGTCCCTCCCAACTGCCCTCTCCTGCTGGCCATCTTGTGGCGGCCATCTTGTGTCCACATGGGGGCAGTCATCTTTTACCACATGGGGGCAACCATCTTGTGTGTTGGAGTGATGGTCAATTTGCATATTACTCTTTTATTAGATAGGATATTGACAGATGTTCCATAGTGTTTCTATAACCAGGAAATGCTAAATAACTGCTAATTATCATGAAAAAGATGGTTTTAAAGAAACATTTCCAGAGTTCTCAAGTACCTATGCAAATATTATAAAGGGAATCCAAGACCCTAGATCAGAGATCTATGAGCTTTTTCTTTAACTGTCAGACAATCTGTGATTTATGGAATTTGTGGAAAGTCCAAATCTTTCCTCATAGTTTGTCAGCACTGATGAACTATAATAAAAGGTACATGTTGCTCTATGAGAATAAATTGTTATTTTTGTCCTGTATTAGGTTACAAGGCTTCCCTCAAACGTTATAAGATATAGTAATAGGGCCTATGATGCTGGGTCCCTGGGACAGAGTTGGGCCATTTATGCTTCAATACTTTGAAGAAAAAGATATAGATAGGGTTTCCCTCTTCACATGTAGAAATACCATGATTGATTAGGCATCACTGTAGTTCAGTGCCAGACAGATCATGCATTTCAGCTTTGATTGCTTTTTAGTATGCTGATCAGATCTACTGTGAGTTTAGTGATGTGAAAAGGCGCATTTGCCAGTGCCACCAAGATATCCAATGTCTTCCATCACATTTATAGTTTTCCCATTGGGAGCCTTCTTTTCCCCAAATTTTGTTTTCCAAGATGAGTCATGATGCAGGGCTACACATATGCCATTTTTCATCAATATGATTCTCAATGAATCTGTGACACTCAAAGGATGAGTAATACATCACATGGACACTACAAGGGTGAGCATTAGGATTCATATGACCAACCCATTATAAATCGCCCTAATCATTTGAACTGCTCCTTCTTTACTTAAAGCAGGAGCCAGGGGGCATTTTTGTCATATACTGTATATTGCATCACAATTGAATGCATTTGTCAGCCTGCATTACAATATTACTTAGCATCTGTTGCAGTGACCGAAACTTTAGACATAAATGTAGAATCTCTGTGTGGTTTCCCAAAATTAGTAGGCTCCCTATCATCCAAGTTTTTAATTATTTGAACATTGTCCCCAATAATTAATTATTTCCACACACATACCATATTTTTTTACATTTGCAAATACTGTACTCATGTATTTATTCAAAAACCATACACCTTATCAGATTCAATTTTCTCTCTTGCCTTCACTCCCCTCCTTGGATTTGCAGCTACTTAAGTGTCAACTGCCACAAGAAAGATAACTGCAGTTGACAAGGTTTTGTGTTTGCTCTACTATATATTTCCAGTCTTTGACAAATCCTGAATTATTCTACCTTTACATGAATATTGGTAACAGATATATCAAATTTTTCTCATTTATGGTTGGAATCATTGCAAAAATAAACCCATTAATGCTCTAAATCTCTTCCATTATAATCTGGAGTCTTGGATAATAACCAAGGAAACCATCCAGGTCTGCTTTTGTGGACCACCCAGAAATTTTTCAGAATATCTACATCATTACAAAAGACATGGGACAAGAAAAAAGGAAGCACATTGGATTGTTACAGCAGTTATCAAATGTATATCTACTGAAATTGTGGTCCACCATTGAAAATTTTTCTTGGGTGGTCTCTGGAATTAGAAATTGTTTTTCTTTAACTCTTAGTGCTTGATTTTCTTTACTTTTATTAGAAACTATTCCTCATTAACTGTCTGATGGCTAACACCCTATAGTACACCTGCTACTGTGCAGAATGAATGGAAGTTTTCTTGAACTTTACTGAACACATGATACATGACAAAACATTTCTTCATATTATATAAAAACAGAGAAAAAAGTCATTTATCTTTTCAAAGAGGAGGGGGTATGACAAAGATTCTTTAAAAATAATTTCATTATGAAATATGGCATTCTGAAGTGGTTAAAAATGTGTATAAAAGTTAATTATACAACATGATAATACAGTAGCTCATACTCCAGTATATGCTCATACCCCAAGACTAGTTTCCCTGTATTTGAACACTTTGCCACCTCATGCTTTTTCTCCTCATGAATTTTTGTGGGGTTAAGGCTGTCATGTTTCTCTCTGTTTTGTTTCAGGCATTTGCATTCCTCATGCGGGAGAATATACACAATGTCCCAATATATCTTCTTGATTAATGAAATCCCCCACTTTGAGGCTACACTGAGATAACCCCTAAAATACACAAATATGTTTGTATATTTTTGCTCATTGAATAAAATGAGTTCACACCCCTCTGCCCAATTTCCATTGTGCAGGAATTTCCAATCATGAGTCTTTCCTGTCTGTTCATTTGTCATACAATGTGAATAAGGAATTTGAACAGCCCCATAAACAGTCCATTTTGATTGTTTCCCTTACACACTGTGGTACTGAATATACAGAAAAAGTCTGCCCTGCTGAAGGTGAACACTGTCTCTTGACTGTGAATATCAGGAAAGGTTATCTTTAAGCCAAGCCATGCTTTTTCTTCCTCTCTCAAGATTTCCTGGATATGTGTCCAGGAGTCCACAGGTCTAGGCTAAGTGAATAATCCAGAGGATGGCATAGGCGCCCAAGGGAAATTTGTTAACTACTTATATATCGGCTTTGTCCTCCAGCCTTCTCACAGGTTTGATCATGTACTTGCCACTTTAATTTGACATTGTCTTCCTACAATACATGGCCTCTTATGACTCTTTGGGTGACATCCCAGTCAGGTCATAGTGGATACCTCAGGTTTCTTGGTATCAAAGTGGCCATGGTTAAGCGTTTCCTATTAGAAACCAAAGGAACCCTTTAGAATATATCTCAGACCATTTTGAGGATTAGTGACATGACCCTCATCTGAATTTTTCCTAGCATACATTGAACTGCATGGACATATAGAGGAAATGGAAGCCACCTGTGATGCCCAGATGGATCTCAGCCAGAGACAGAAACCTTTGACTTCCCACAGGTCTCTGGATAATCAGAATATGCATGTGGCTAGACCCCAAAATTAATTCATACCCCATCTAACTAAAAAGCAGTTAAACACTATTATCAATTTTTATAATGGCTATGTCCAGTTCATGCAATTTTTCAGATACCCAGCAGAAAGAAACATTTTCAGGAATCTTGATGTTCCCTGTTATGGTCTCCCTGCACTTTGTCAGTAAGTACAGTAAAGTGACAGGTGAGTGGGATGCTTAAATATCTATTTTCTATGAGGAGATGCTTGCCTGATGATTGAATCTCAATGTTTCAAATTTATAACAGAATTTTGTTTTCCAAAATTGGCTGAAAATAAGGCCAATATTTATTCATCAAAATAACCATAATTACTTTTGGATGATGTCAATTTCTTGGTTGAAACTCCTGAGCATCTGCACAGTGGTTAACATCTAGTCATCCTAAGGTTCCCCAAGAATGTCTCTCTGATGGGAAACTTGTAGACAGAAGGTTGCTGCCACCACCATGACACGAAATAACCTGATGCGAATGGAACCATATGTTATACTTTGCAGAAAATAAGGGTTCAGTAAATCAAGAAGTATAGATATCAGCTCTAGGGATGTATATCACAGCTTTCATGAAATACTAGTCCATGTGGATAGATTTGTGACCCTCACAAATCCCTCAGGGAGAGTAAAATACATGTTAGGCACAAGGCCCAGGAATATCCCTGCCCTTGTCTGCCTCTCTTTGGAATTTGCAAACAAGTTCTCCTGTAACAGGATGAAGGTTATAAAGGCAAGGACAAAGATGATCTAGAGATAAGATGAGCTGTGATTTTGCGGATTAGTAGAGGAAGTAATTGAACCAGGGGACAAAGCTTCCCATAATCAGTAGAACAAAACATGAATAATCCCAGTAGGAAAATGTCTGAGACACCGTCTATGAAAGAGTAGCTGGTGTGAAATTGTAGGAGTAGTGGAGGAAGACCCTCCCACCCATGAAGAACATCCCTGAACAAACTTCTCCTGCAGGGGACCATAAAGTATGTTTGACTCATCTAAGAAAAGCAATACAAAAGATCAATGAAACCAAGAGCTGGTTATTTGAAAGGATAAACAAGATTTATGACCCTCTAGCCACACTCACCAAGAAACAAAGAGAAAGGACACAAATAAAATCAGAAATGAAAGAGGTGAAGTAACAGCTGACCCCAAAGATATACAAAGGACTGTAAAAAAAAATACTATGAACAACTCTACTCCAACAAATTGGACAACCTCAACGAAATGGACATATTCCTAGAAAAATACAAGCTTCCAATACTCAATCAGGAAGAATAAAAAATCCTGAGTAGGCCAATAACTACTGATGAAATTGAAACAGTAATCTAAAAGCTTCCAGCAAACAAAAGCCCTGGACCAGATGGCTTCACAGGTGACTTTTACTGAACATTCAAAGAAAAACTAAAACAAATACTTCTCTATTTCAAAAAATTCAAGAGAAAGGCACACTTCCAGGCTCTTTCTATGAAGCCAGCATTACCCTAATCTCAAAACCAGATAAAGACACCAGAAAAAAGAGAATTGCAGTCCAATATCCCTGATGAACATAAATGCTAAAAGTTCTCAAGAAAATTCTAGCAAACAAGATCTAGTATTACATTAGAAAGATCATACACCATGACCAAGTGGTATTTATTCCAGGGATTCAAGGCTGATACAATCCTGCAAATCAATAAGCAGTATATATCACATAAACAAATGAGAGACAGAAATCTCATAATCATATCAATTGATGCAAAAAGGCATTTGACAAAGTTCAGCATCCTTTATTGATGAACATGCTCAGCAAAGTGGGAATACCTCAACATAATAAAAGCCTTATATTAAAACCCACAGCCAACATAATACACAATGGGCAAAAATTAAAACCATTTCCCTTAAGAACAGGAGCAAGACAGGGATGCCCGCTTTCACCACTCCTGTTCAACATAATACTGGAAATGCTAGCAACAGCAATCAGACAAGAAGAAGAAATAAATGACATCCAAATTGGAAAAGAAGAAGTAAAATTGGCATTATTCGCAGATGACATGATTCTGTGCATAGAATACCCTAAAGATTCCATCAAATATTATTAGACTTAATAAATGAATTCTGCAATGTAGTAGGATACAAAATTAACACCAACAAATCTATGGCATTTTTATACATCAATAGAGAACTTACAGAAAGAGATATTTTAAAAAATAATCCCATTTACCATTGCACACACACACACAAAAAATAAGATATCTAGGAAGACACTTAACTAAGGAGATAAAAGACCTATACGCAGAAAACTACAGGACATTGAAAAAAGAGATAGAGGAAGACATAAACAGTGGAAGAACATTCTGTGTTCATGGATTGGTAAAATCAACACCATTAAAATGTCTATACTTCCCAAAGCAATCTATAGACTCAATGCATTCCCCATTAAAATAACAACAGCATATTTCACAGACCAGGAACAAACTCTCCAAAAATTCATCTGGAATAAAAAATAAAATAAAATAAAATAAAAGACTCTGAATAGCTGCAGTAATCCTGAGAAAGAAGAACAAAGTAGAAGGAATCTCAATACCAGATATTAAGCTGTATTATAAAGCCACTGTTCTTAAAACTGCCTGGTACTGGCACAAGAACAGACATATAGACCAATGGAATATAATAGAGAACCCAAACATTGACCCAAATCACTGTGCCCAATAAATATTCAACAAAGGAGGCAAGAACATACAATGGAGTCAAGACAGTCTCTTCAGTAAATGTTGCTGAGAAATTTGGTCAGATACATGCAAAAAATAAAACTAGACCACCAACTTACACTGTACACAAAAATAAACTCAAAATGGATAAAGTACTTAAATGTAAGACAGGACTTAAACGTAAGGCAATAATGCTACGAAGCTAACCAGAAAAGATGAATACTAAAGTGCAGGGAGAGCTGGAAGCTGAGCTGCCCCGTTCATGAGGGCATCTTGGGAAAATTGATTAGAGCGAATAAATGGAGGAGCAAGAAATAACAAGATATACCTTAAAAAATGGAGATGTGGAACATATTTAGCCTGTGGGTTCTGCTGTCAGATTTAAACAACTTGTATTCAACTCTATTAAAAACAGATATTGTCAGGAAAACAAAAACAAAAAGAAAAGCAGATTTGGGGAATTGATGCCTCTCAATGAGAAAAATCTAAATGAGATGGGAAACATTGTATTCCTTGATGGCATGGGCAAGTAGGCATGATCCAGTTAATAAACTCATGATAGATCTGATCAGCATAATAAACAGCAGTCAAAGAAGACATGAATTAGTCTGATTGGTACTTAAATTCATAGGTTGCTAATCAAACATGGTGTCTCTACATATGAAGTGAGCAATCCTAAACCTTTTCCTTCAAAGTACTGAAGCAGAAATGGCCCAACTATGTACCAGAACCCCAGCATCCTAGGCCTATGACTATTTATTAGAGAGAACCAATGGTGCTTTGCCACCTAATACAAGGCAATTATAGGAAATTCACACTTCCATGTCCACAAATAAGGATTTGTTCTAATAGAGCAGCACATACTTCCTTACATATAATCTACAAATGCTGACAAAATATGAGGAAAGTCTTGGAGTTTTTGCAGTTGCCATAGGCTATTGACTCTCTGTTACAGAGAAAGCTCTCAGACCTTTGATCTAGGGCCTTAGATTCCTTTTATAATATTTGCATAGGTGTTTTAGAACTTTGTAAATGTTTTTCCCTAAAACCATATTTTCCATGCTAATCAGCCAATTTTAGCCATTCCTGATGATAGGGAAACTATGGAGCCCTGTAAATATGCTTTCATACTTCTGTGTAAAGTCGGTGTATGTTTAAACCAAACTATTCCAGAGCAGTGGCTTCTCTTCATAAAGCATCATGATGGAACTCAGAAGCAATGGGTAGGTTGAAATGAGTGTCTGTTCCATGCATGTCCATCTAGTGCTTTTGATTTAACACAATTTGCCAAGGACAACAAAATAACAATGGTGTAAATGATCAGTGTACATCATTGGTTAGTGACTTTAGCAAGCTTGGAAGTATATCTGCGCTGGGAATCTACCCTAATCTTAAAGCCTCTGCACTGGGCCTAAGCAAGGAGACTCATTTAAATCTGAAGAGTAAATAGCACCACAGGAGCCTCATTTAAATCTGAAGAGTAAATAGCACCACAAACCCTAGCTTGTCTCATAAGAGTTCAATTGAAAAATTGGGCCTACTCAATCTGGATCACAGGATAATTTCTTAGATAGTCAAAGCCAGGCCAAATTCCCAGCAGTCTGAACCATTGTCATATTTCTCTGAAGGGCAAAATATGCCGTTCAGCTGAATAAATGTCAATTATATCAAATTCACATTCTGATGTCCACAATTAAAAGTGTATTTTAATGCAAACATGTCTACTGCTTTACATATTGCCTATGACTTCTACTAAACAATGTGGAGAAGCTTGTAGTTTCAATGGCAACAATATGTCCTTCCTTTTCTTGCTGTAAAAAAACAAAAAAAGCTTACAGACTTCTCATCGAAGTCCTTGAATTCCCTTTAAAATTTTGTGTAGCTGTTTAAGTACTTTAGAGCAGTCTGTTTACAAAATAACACATTTCCAATACCAATTTGCCATTTATTGCCATTCCTGAGTATAGGAAAACTATGGAACATGTATAAATTATACATAATTCTGGGTATTTTTGTGGTGCAGTCCAATAAAACCAGTCTATAGCAGTGGCTCCTCTATTTAGAAGCTTGTGATAGACTCAGAATCCATGGGTCTAGGAATGAGTGACTGTTCCTTGCAGACTAGTCTGGTACTCAGACCCTAAAGATTGAGTGTAAGCTGCCACTGCCAACACAAGAATAATGCCTAGGAGAGCATAAATATAGAGAGACTCAACTGGAGACCAGTTGCAAAACTTTGCAATGTGCCTTACTTGTGGAAGACTTCTTAGACTGTCCCCTGACAGGTCTTACCTCAAAGGGCTGAGAAACTCAGGCATTTTTCTAGGTTAAAGGTGCAAAGTATGCAGGGACCAGCTTGATGAATACTCATAAAAGCTCTGCTGATGTCATAGTACAATGGAGCTCTTGTTAGTATCAGGGACACTGACAAAGTGAAGAGGGCTGAACCAGGACACCTGTATCAGAGTGGAAAAACTGGAATTGCTGAACCAAATAAAGCTACAAGAGACCAGCATGCACTGTTCCCCAGGAAAATCAATAGGGTGGCAGTTTCAACCCTTTGCTCACCATGCTATACAGAAGATGGAGAATCTACTACAATGATCTGAAAGGGACACCGGAGATTCATACGGTATCATGTGCTCTCTGACTGTCATATGGAGAATGCTAACCTACTGAATTGTCACAGACCATTCATGCTATCCTTTCCAGTTTGCCTCAGGAACATCTTCTGTATCCATACATAAAATCGCTACATATGGACTACGCTGGACTTGTTTGTTTGTTTGCTGTTTTCTTTCGTGATTCATTACAATGTTCAGACCAAACTACTTCATGGGCCCCTCCAAGAAAAGGTGGATTTTGGGACATTCTTCATGGTGCCTGGATATGCCTCAGCTCCTCCTTACACTTTCATGCCATCTGTTCTTTCACAGAATGTCCCAAAGGTGTTTTCCTACTGGTATTTTCATGGTTTGCTCTACTGATTATGGGAAGGTTTGTCCACTGGCTCAGTTACTTCTTTTTCTACTCCCCAAAATAATAGCCCATCTACCTCTAGATCATCTTTGAAGTGGACTTTTGCACTTTCACTGTGGCTCAGGGGGACTGATTGACTGATTCCCAAACATGCACAGACAAGTGCAGGGGAAGTCCTTGAGCCTGTGCCAAACATATATTTTACACTCCCTGAGGAATTTGTGAATGCATCCAGATAGGGTGGTTCTGCACAATGAAGCCAGTCACTTTGGTGATTGAATTACTGAGCACTTACTTTCTGGAAAGCATGGTGGCAGCCTCCTTCTCCCACAAGTTTCCATGTCAGAGAGAAATTCTGTTGGGAACCTTAGGATGACCTGGAAGTTAACCACAGTGCAGACACTCAGGAGTTTCAACCAAGGACTTGACATCACCCACAAGAACTGTGGTTCATTTGAGGATCAAATATTTTACTTCTTTAAGTCAAACTTGGCAAAGAAAGTTCTTCCCTAAAAATAAAGCAGTGAGATTTGATCACCAAGCAACATTCAAAATCACCTCCACCTAGAAAACCAGCATAAGTGTCCTCCTCCTCTATCAATTTAGTTTCCTTCTTGAGAAAATGCAGAGGACTTCAGGTGCCCTGACAAGGTTCTTTTTTTTCTGTGTTACTGACAATTACATGAACTGTACCCAGACTTTCTGAAATTACATCATCATTGTTTACTGCCTTGTAGATAGATGGGCATGAAGTAAACTTTTAGGCTTAGCTATATCTGTATCCTAATTACCCAGAGACCATCCACATAAACTGGGGCAATTCACTTACTTATTCATATTTTTTGTATGACAAGTGACCAGACATGTAAGAAACATGATTGGAAATTAACACACAATGAAATTTGGGCAGAGGTGTGTGAACTCAACTGATTCTACTCAATTGACAAAAATGTACAAATATGTTTGTTAGTATTTTAACAGGGGAGCCTCAAAGTGGGGGATTTAATTAACCAAGAAGATATGTTGGAATATGATATATATTCTCCTATGTGTTGATTGCAAAAGTTCAAACAAAATAAAGAGAAACATAATATCCATAATCCCAACACTAATCAATGCAGGTAACAAGAAGGAAAAAATCATGAGTGAGTATTAGGTGGCAAAAGTTTTCATATACAAGGCGACTAGACTGGAGTGGTGAGCATATCCTGAAGTATGCTATGTTTTATTATCATGTCATACAATTAAATTTAATTTTACTAAGTACTTGACGATGCAATTTTTTGATAATGAAATAATATTTTAAAGAATTTTTGTCCTTCCCCACATGTTTTAGAATAAAGAAATGTTTTTCTCTCTTTTTAAATGATATAAAGATATTTTTGTATATGTACCATGTTTTCAGTGAATATCAGGAGAAGCTTCTGTTCAGACTGGGCAGCAGCAGAAAATGTTTGCTTCAGATAGATAAAAAGGAATAGTTTCTATGAAAAGTAAAAAAAAAAATAAGTAAATAAAATCAAGCATTAAGTGTGAAACACCACTTTCTAATTCCAGAGTCCACTCCATAAAATATTTCCGTACTGGACAACAGCATCAGTAAATGGGGGGTTGAGGACTACTGTGGTATTCAATGAGCTTCTTCTTCTTTTTCTTTTTTTTTTTACTAGTTCCCATGTCTTTTGAGATGACATTGATCTTCTGAAAATGTGCTGCGTTGTCCACAACAACATACATGATTTCCTTGATTTTTATCCAAGACTCCAGATTCTGATCGAAAAGATTCAGGAGGTGAATAGATTCATTTTCTCAATGGCTCCAGCCAGAAGTGAGAAAAATTGGAAAGGTTTCTGATAGAGTTGTTACCCTTGTTGGAGGAAAGTAGAATAATTCTGGATTTTTAAAGGACTTAAAGTGTCTATGAGGAGACAAACAAGGTTATCAACTGTAGTGAACTCTTTTGTGGCAGTTGACACCTCAGGTAGATGTAAATCCAATGAAGACAGTGAAAGCAAGAGAAAAAATTGGAATCCTGAGAAGGTGTGCTGATCTTTGGAAGAAATATATGGGTATAGTACTTTATAAATGTAGAAAAGTATGGCATATGTTTGAAAATAATTAGTTGTTAGGGACAATGTTCAAGGATCATAAACTTGGGTGAGAGGTAATATATTGATTTTGGCCCACTGCACAGAGATTCTGCATTTATATCTACAGCATGGGTCACTAAAAAAGACATTAAAAATATTTTGAAATGTTTGACTAATTTATTTAATTATGGAGCAACTAGAGCTCCAATGCATGAAAATTCATGCAAGTGTAGGCCTTCTTTCCCCCAGCTGCTGGCACCAGCTTCTCTCCCACATCAGGGACCCATGCTTCACTCCAGCCACCACCACCAGGCACCCAAGACCCAGGCTTCGAATGAATCCGGAAGGATGTTTGGTCTAATTAGCATATTACCCTTTTATTATTATAGATAAATCTGACATGGAAATGTCCTCTGTCCTATCCTATCTAATAAAAGAGTAATATGCAAATTAACCATCAATCCTCTACACCCACCAGCCACACCCACCAGCCACGCCCACCAGCCAATCAGGAACGACTATGCAAATTAACCCAACCAAGATGGCTGCGGCCATAGAGAGAGCAGGAGGGAGGCTTGGGTTTCCCCGGTGATGGAGGAAGTCAAGCTTTCCACCTACCCTGGCTGGCCTAGGCCTCCACTCCAAGCTACAAAGTTTCAATTGTAGAAGATAAATAAATCCCAGATACCAGGGCCTCTGCTTGGGTCATGGGAGTGTGTGGCCAGCTTGCAAACCACCACAGGCCCCTCACCCAGACTGCCCCACACCCCAAGGGAATCCCTACCTGATCTGGGACACCCTTAAGGGCAAATCAGCTGGCCCCCACCCATGCACCAGGCCTCTATCTTATCTAATAAAAGAGTAATATGCAGATTGACCATCACTCCAACACACAAGATGGCTGCCCCCATGTGGTCAAATATCCTGCCTCCATGTGGACACAAGATGGTCACCACAAGATGGCCAGCAGGGGAGGACCGTTGGGAGGGACCAGGCCCGCAAGGGAGGGCAGTTGGGGGTGGCCAGGTCGGCAGAGAAGGGAAGTTGGGGGCAATCAGGCTGGCAGGGGAGTGGTTAGGGATAATCAGGCTGGCAGGCAGAAGTGGTTAGGGGCAATCAGAAGGCAGGCAGGGGAACAGTTGGGAGCCAGCAGTCCTGGATTATGAGAGGGATGTCTGACTGCTGGTTGGATTGGGCCTAAACCAGCAGTCAGACATCCCCCGAGTGGTCCCAGATTGGAGAGGGTGCAGGCTTGGCTGAGGGACAACCCCCACCCCCCATGCACAAATTTTGTGCACCGGGCCTTTAGTGTTTAATTAAAAAGGGGCAGTACAAAAAATTAGGGAGATTTTTAATTTAGAATGGATTGGTCATATGAGTCCTATTACCCACTCTTGGATTACCCATGTGACATATCTTTCACAGATTCATTGAGAATTATATTGATGATTGGGAATGGCATATGTAAAGTGCTGCCTGATGACTCATCCTGGAAAACCAGATTTTGGAAACAAAAGCTTCCCAATGGGAAGACTCTAAATATGATGGAAGACATGGAATACCTTGATGGCACAGGAAAATGGGTATTGTCCAATGACTAACCTCATGGCTGATCTTATCAGCATAATAAACAGCAATCAAAACAGAAATGAATGAGTCTCTCTGGCACTGAACTACAATGGTGGCTAAAGAATCATGGTGTTTCGACATATGAAGAGAGCAAACTCTGTATCTTTTACTTCAAACTATTGAAACAAAAATGGCCCAACCATTTCCCATGGCCCAAGCATCCTTGCGCCTATGACTATTAGAGAATCCCAGGAATGCCTTGTCACTAATGCAGGGCAATGATATGAAATTTATACTTCCAGGTCCACAAATAATGATTTATTCTAACAGAGCAACATGTAATTCTTTACATATCAAGTATGATTGCTTATAAACTGTGAGGAAAGACTTAGAGTGTCCCAGATGCTATAAGCCATTGACTGTCTGTGTTACAGAAAATTATTGCAGACCTCAGATTATCATGAGTCTTGGATTCTCTTTAAAACATTATCATATGTTTTAAATTTTAGAAATGTTTGTTTCCCCCAAACCATAATTTTCAGGCCAGTTAGCCATTCTTTAGCCCTTCCTTACTGTAGAGATACCATGGAACATCTGTCAACATGTTTTCATACTTAGTGTAAAGTTGGTGTATGCTCAAATTAAATCAGTCCTTGGCCATGGCTGCTCTCTGTAAAGGCTAATGATGGAACTCAGAAGAATGGGTGAGTTGGAATGAGTTTCTGTTCCATGCATGCCAGGCTAGTGCTCAGACACTTTTGATTTATCACAATTTGCCAAATGCCAACACAGTCCCAAGGGTTTAAATTAAAAGTGTTCATCATTGCATAATTAATGACATTTCAAACCCGACAGTGTATCCTACCCTGGGAATCTACCCTAAGCTTGGGCCTCTGAGCTGACCCTTAGCAACAAAGAGCCTAGTCTAAACCTAAAGAATTATTATTAGTCCCCAAGACTCAAGCCTGTTTCAAAGAGTCCAAGCCAAGAACTGGTAACATGCAGTCTGAATACCAGAATAATTTCTTAGGAAGTCGCAGCCAGGTAAAAATCCTAAGCAATCCAGACCACTGTCCTATTTATCTAGAGAAAAAAAAAATGCCTTTCAGCCTAATACATATCAATTATATTAAATTCACATTCTGGTGTCTACAAATAAAGTTTTATTTGAATTCAAGCATATCTATTGATTTACATATTGCCTATGATTACTGTCAAACAATCTGGAGAGCTTTGTAGTTTAAAGGGAAATAATGATCATTCTTTCTCTTGCTGGTAAAGAATAAGCTTATGGACATCCCATCTAAGTTCTTGAATATCCTTTATAAACTCAGCAGAGATGTTTAAGTGTTTGGAGAGATCTAATTCACTAAAACAAATGTTTTTCATACAAATTAGTCATTCTCTTGCCATTCCTGATTTTGGGAACATTATGGAACATGCATAAAAATTTATACATAATTCTGTGCATTATTGTTATGCATTCAAATGGACCAGTCTATGGAAGTTTCTGCTCTGTGTAGAGGCTCATGATATATTTCAGATGCCACAGGGTCTAGGAATGAATGCCAGTCTTTCTGTGCCACAATGAAGGTGATCTAGGCAGAAGAAAGATGACCTAGGAATAGATAAACTGTGATTCTGCAGAGTAGTAGAAGGAGTAATTGAGCCAAGGGACAAAGCTTTCCATAATCAGCGAAGTAAACTATGAATAATGCCAGTAGGAAAATGTCTGAGAGACTTTCTGTGAAAGAGCAGATAGTGTGAATGTGTCAGGAGAAGTGGAGGCACATACAGGCAGCCACGAAGAACGTCCCCAAATCCACCTTCTCTTGCAGGTGCCCATGAAGTATGTTTGATCTGAGCATGGTCATGAATCACAGAAAGAGATAGAGCAAACAAACAAACCATTTAGTCCATATATAGCCATTTTGGAAACAGAAGATGTTTCAAATCAAGCTGGAAAGGATGGCATTGATGGGCTACAATAATTCAGTAGGTAAGCAATCTAGATAAAATAATCAGGGAATCAATGATACAATCTGAATCTCCAGTGGCCCTCGCAGACATATAGAGGAAATCCTCCATCTTCTGCAAAGCACCAAGTGCTCACAGTGGAAAGGGTATGACGTCTACAACCCAAAGCTTTTCCTGAAGAAGTGTGTATGTTGGTCTCCTGTAGCTTTTTTTGGGTCAGTGATTCTCCAATTGCATTTCACGCACCACATGTGTCCCAGTACAACCTTCATCACTGTGTCAGTTCTCTGATACTAGCAAGAGCTATTCATCAGTTACTAGGCTGAATGAGTAATCCTGAGGATAGTATTGGGGCCCAGGGACTATTTGGCCACTACTTATATGTATCTATTTGTTCTCAAGCTTTCTCCAGGGTTTGATCATGTATTTACCACTGTAAATAGACACTGTCTTCATACCATATATGGCCTGTTATGACTCTGTGTGTGACATTCACAGCAAGTCACAATGGATAGCTTGGGTTGCTGGGTATCCAGCTGGCCAATGGACTAACACTTTGTCTTTAAAACAAAATTATATATATCTCATAATATTTTGAGGGGAGAGGGTGACATGACCCTCATCTGAATGTTTGCCTCATCTAGATTGAATTGCTTTGAGGTTTAGATGGAATGGAGCCAGATGGAGCTCACAGACTGAAACCTTTGACTTTCCACAGGTCTCTGGGTAATAAGGATACATATGTAGCTAGGTACCATCATTTAGTTCATGCCCATCTACCTACAAGACAGTGAACGATCATGATCAAGTTTGACAAGGTCTGAGTAGAGTTCTTCCAATGTTTCAGTAACACAGGAGAAAGGAATATTGTTGAGGGACTTGATGTTCTATTATGGTGCCTCTGTACTTTCTCAGTAAGGACACTACTGTGACAGAGGAGGAGTATGCTTACATGCTTGTTTTCTTGATGGAGATGATTTTTAATGTTGTGTGATGATGGAATCTCATTGTTCCCATTTTATAAAAGAACATTATTTCTCAAGTTTCACATAAAAGAAGGCCAATATTTGTTCCTGAAAATTACTGTAGTTACTTGTGATTGATGTCAAGTACTTGGTTAAAATCATAGCTTCTGCAATGTTGTTAACCTCTAGGTCATCCTAAGTTTCCTAACCAAATGTCTGTCTGACAGAGAATCTTTTAGGAAGAAGGCTGCTGCTATCACAATGAAATAATCAGATGCCAATGGATGTCTTACTCCCCAGAAAATAAGTGGTAAGTACTTGAAGCAGCATAGATACCAACTATGGTGAGGAAGCACCAGACCATTCTAATAAACTTGTGGCCTTGACAAATATCTCAGGAAGAGTAAAATATATGTTGGGCACAAAGCCCAGAAACATCCCCTGCTGTTGTCTGCCAGTGATGGGGAAACACAAACCAGTCTCACTGTGCCACAAGGAAGGTGGTAAAGGTCAGGACAAAGGTGATCTAGAAGTAGATGAGCTGTGAGTTTGGGGAATAGTAGAAGGTGTAATTGGGATGGGGAAAAGCTTGCAATAATCAGTAGAGCAAATCATGATCATCCCAGTATGAAAATGACTGAGAGAAACTTTCTGTGAAAGAGTAGATGATGTGAAAGTGTCAGAGGACCTGAGGCAGAATCTAGTACCCATGAAGAACATCTCCAAAATAATCTTCTGCAGTGTTCCATGAAGTATGTTTTGTCTGAGCATGTTCATGAATCACATTAAAGAGAAAACCAAGAAAGAAACAAATGAACAAAATTAGGGTAGATCATATGTAGCCATTTTATGTGTGGTCACAGAAGATGTTCCTGAAGCCACCTGGAAAAATGGTATGGATGGTCTCTGACAAGTAGGTAGGCATTCTACCTAAGACTATGAAGTGTCCCCTTCAGACCACATAAGTGGAACTACTCCCATCTTCTGCATATCATGATGTACTTGAAGAAAAATGAGTTGTAGGTGCACAACCTATTGCTATTGCAGAAATACGTGCATGCTGGTTTTCTGAAGCTTTGTTTGTTTGAGCTGCTGGGAATGCAGACTGGTGCATCCACTGTGGAAAACAGTATGGAGTTTCCACAAAAAATTAAAAATGGAACTCCCATTTGATCCAGTAATTCCACTTCTAGAAACATATCCCAAGACATCAAAAAGAATATATTCACCTCTATATTTATAACAGCACAATTTACAACAGCTAAGATTTGGAAACAGCCTAAGTGCCCATCATTAGATGAATAGATTAAAAAAAAACTGGTACATCTACAGAGTGGCATAATCAGCTGCTGTATAAAATAAAGAACTCTTTACATTTGCAAAAGCGTGTATGGGCCTGGAGAGTATTATGGTAAGCAAAATAAGCCAGTCAAAGAAAGATAACTATCACATGATGTCATTCATTTTTGAAATATAATGTACAACATAAATGATGAACATAGTTCCAGAGAGAAGCATCGAACAGACATTTCAACCTCTGAGGGAAGGCGGGGGAGGGTGGGCAGGGAATGGGATAAAAGGTAAACCAAAGAACTTCAACATATATAAGCATAAGCAATGAACAAAAAAAATAAGGATTTAAGAGGCCTGTGTTTGGTGGCAGGGTGGGAGAGGTCAATGGGTATATATGTAATTTCAACAATAAATAACTTTTCAAAAAGAATGGCTAATCAGCATGGAAAAGATCATTTTAGGGAAAAACATTTTGAAAGTTCTTAAGCACCTATGTAAATATTATAAGGGAATCTAATTCCCTAGATCAGAGGACTGCTAGGTTTTTCTGTAACAGTCAGTCCATGGCTTATAGCATCTGCAGATACTCCAAGTCTTACTTCAGTTTTTCAGCAGTCATGGATTATATGTAAAAAAGTATGTGTTGCTCTATTGTGGACATAGATGTCTGAATTTCATAAAATATATTATGTGATATAGCATCCATGGGACTTTCTAATAATAGTCACAGGGTCTAGGATTCTGGCTTCTGAGACAGATTTGGAGAAATCTGTTTCAATAGTTTGAAGAAAAATATATAGGTCCTGTTATATTTACATGTAGAAATAGCATAATTGATTAATGTGCAAAGTAGTACAGTGACAGACATTCATTTCTGCTTTGATTGTTCTTTATTTTGCTGATCAGAACCAGCATGAGTTTAGTGAATGGACAAAGCCCATTTACCAGGCCAAGGAAATATCCAATGTCTCCCATTCCATTTATATATTTCCCAATGGGAGGCTTCCTTTCCCAATATCTGTTTTCCCTAGGTAAGTCATCATGCAGTGCTTCACATATGTCATTTCTCATCATCAATATAATTCTCAATGAATTTGTGAAAGATATGTCCATGGACACTCCAAGAGTGGGCAATAGGATTCATATGACCAATCCACTCTAAATTATAAACCTCCATAGTCTTTGTAACTGCCACTTCTTCACTTAAAACAGGAGACAGGGGCCATTTCCATGTCACATTTTTTGCACCATAATTTGGAAGCATTTGACAGAAAACATTCCAACATACTTTTAGCATCTTTTGTAGTGACCCACCACATATATATATATGCTGGATCTCTGTGTGTTGGCCAAAATCAACATGTTTCCTCTCATCCATTTTTCTGATCTTTTGAACATTGTCTCCAACAATTAATTATCCACACATATACCATATTTTCTGTATTTGTAAAGCACTGGTCTCATGTAGTTCTTCAAAAAAACAGCATACCTTCTCAGGATTCACATTTTCTCTCTTGCCTTCACTGTCCTCATGTTTGCATCTGCTTAACATGTCAATTGCCAAAAGAGAGATCACTGCAGATGATAACCTTGTGTGTTTCCTCTAATATACATTTAAATATACATTATAATATATAATATAAGTCCTGAATTATTCTACTCTCCTTCAGTATTAAAAACCACTTTTATATGAACCTTTTCAATTTTTCTCAGTTCTAGTAGGAACCATTGAGAAAATAAATCTATTTAGGTCCTAAATCTCTTCAATCTGTATCTGTAATCTTGGATAAAAATCTAGGAATCCATTCTTGTCTGCTCTTGTGGGCCACTCAGAAAGTTTTCAGAATATCTACATCATCACAAATGATATCAGAACCAGTAAAAAGGAAGTCCATTTGATTCCTACAGCAGTTCTCAAGCCTCCATTTACTATCTGTGTTCTAGTACTGAAAATTTTCATTGAGTGGACTCTGAAATTACAAATTGTATTTTTTAAATTCTTCATGCTTAATTTTTCTTACTTTTCTTAAAACCTATTCCTCATTACCTGCATGATGGTAACATCCTATAGCACACCTGTTATTGCACATTCTGAACACATGGTATGTAAACAAAAATATCTTACTACATTTAAAAACAGAGAAAGAATGTCACATCTCTTCTAAAATAAGTGGGGGGATGACAAAGAATCTTTTAACATTATTTCATTATTAAATACTAGAGGCCAAGTGTATGAATTTGTGCATGGTAGGGTGCGGCTGGCCAGGCACCAACTGGGCAATGGGGGCTGGGCCTGTTGGAAGGAGATGGTGGGAGGTTGGCCGGCTTGATGCTTGATCAGGTCTGGGTCAGCTGTGGGGAGGGGCCAAGGGTGATTGTCCAGTGGGCCTTGCACCATATTGGGGTGGGGAGTCTGACTGGGGGGCCAGCCGAGCAGCAGGGCTGTGGGTGGTGGGCCGGCTGGCCCCGCCCCCAAATGGCGTTGGGGGCTAATCAGGGGCAGAGCTGGCTGTGGGGAAGGGATGCGGGCCAATTGGGGTGGTGGGCGGCCATTGGGGGCGGGGCTGTACTGGGGGAGGGGCTACAGGTGGTTGGTTGGCTGGCACTGCCCCTGATCAGGGTGGGGGGGCAATCAGGGGTGAGGCCAGCTTAGGGGAGGGGATGTGGGCCCATCGGGACGGTGGGGGCCCATCAGGGACAGGTCTATCCAGGGGTAGAGGCTGCAAGAGGTTGGCTGGCCAGCCCCACCCCCTAATAGGGGGGCAATCAGGGATAGGGCAAGCTGGGGGGAGGGGAATGCAGACCCAGCCAGGGAGAAGTGCCATGGGAGTGTTGGCTGGCCACCACACCCTTGATATGGGTGGAGGGGCTATCAGGGTGGGGCCAGCTGGGGGGAGGGGCCAAAGGAGGTTGGCCAGCCCCATCCCCCAATTGGGCCGGTTCACTGGCCACAGCGGGCATCATAGCAACCCAGGTCATTCAGGTTGTTTCTGCATTTTGTTGGTTCGGGGTTCCTGTCACTGGCTTTTTATATATATATAAACTAGAGGCCTGGTGCATGAAATTTATGCACTGGAGGGGGGTTCCTCAGCCCGGCCTGCCCCTTCTCACAGTCCAGGAGCCCTTAGTCCTTAGGGTCGCAGGCCTAAGCTACAGTCTGGCCTCCCTCTGTGGGAGGTGACTGGCCAGTCAGGGGAAGGTACTGCCCCAGCACTCTCTCTGTCTCTGCTGCTGTCTCTGGCCTCCCTCTGAGGAAGGCAACCCTCAATCAGGGGAAGGCAATGCCTCCATCATGCTTCTGCTGCTGCCACTGCTGTCCACAAGGCTGCCTGAGCCTCGGCCATCGCAGCCACTATAGCTTGCCTGAGCCTCACCAGGCCCTCATTGCCTGAGCCTTGGTCCTCACAGCAGCCAGCCCTGGGCAAGAGGCAGTGGCCATCAACCATGAGTTTCCCAGTGCTTAACCAATTGGGTGTGCTCATCTGGTGATGGGCAGACCGTGTCTTTCAGTGTTCTCTTGGCTGCAGGGGAGAGTGAAGGTCTCCTTCAGGCCCTGGGTCACTGGTTCTGGCTGCTAGAGGAACTTCCCTACATGGGTTGCCTGGACACCTGGATGCCTCCACCAATTCCTGATCCTGACCTGAGGGGTGTTGAGGGGCAATGGAGGTGGCCTGGGAGTTTGAGGAGCTGCCCTTCTCAGAACCACTGACCTGTAATGTTGGAGGCCAAGATGGGACATGGCTGAGCAGGGAGCTCTTAGCTGTGGAGCTCAGACTTTCCCTCACCTCACCTTCCTTCACTGATGGGCTGTCCCTTGTCTTCACTTGCCTTCACTGCTGGGCTCTCCCTTGCTCACCTGCCTTTGCTGCCAGTGTGGAGGTTTCCCAGGCTGGTCCTTGACAAGCAACAGCAGCCATCATGAATGCTTGCAGCCACCTCCACTGCCATGTGGGGAGTACAGTCCGCCCTCCACCAGGCCCGCCTCCCCCAACCCCATCCCTGCAGCCTCTTGCCTAGGGCTGGCACTGAGAAAGCGGCAGCCACCATTGTGTCCCCAATGCTGCAAGACCCCACCCCCATCCCAGACGCTGCAAGTTCCTGCCTACCTGTGCTGGTCATTACTGTGATAGCATCCCGGCCAATTTGCATATTGCCCTTTTATTAGTATAGATAGCGTCATCAGTGGTTAATTAAATTATATAAATTTCAATTGTGCAATACTACTGTATATACACACAATTCAAGTGTATTTGAACACTTTTGCCACCTTATCCTTACTCATGCTTTTCTATTTCTGGTAACCACCATGGATTTGTGTGGGTGTGAGGGGGTTATGTTTCTCCCTTTGTGTTATTTGGGGATTTTGTATTCCACATGTGAGAGAATCTACATAATGTGCGAACATATCTTCTTGATTAATGAAGTCCCCTGCTTTGAGGATCCTTTATGATAAACTTTAAAAGACACATAAATATCTTTATATATTTGTGACCATTGAGTGAAATCAGTTCACACACCTCTCCCTAAATTTCATTGTGAGAACATTTTTAATCATGTTTCTTTTTTTTTTAATTTAATAAGTCTTTATTGTTCAGATTATTACAGTTGTTCCTCTTTTTTGCCCCCCATAGCTCCCCTCCACCTGGTTCCCATCCCACACTCTTCCCTTACCTCCCCCACTACTGTCCTCATCCATAGGTGTACGATTTTTGTCCAGTCTCTTCCCGCATAAACTAGAGGCCTGGTGCATGAAATTTATGCACTGGAGGGGGGTTTTTGTCCAGTATCTTCCCGCACCCCCTACACCCCTTTCCCCCTGAGAGTTATCAGTCCACTCCATTTTTATGCCCCTGATTCTATTATATTCACCAGTTTATTCTGTACATCAGATTTTTAACTCACTTGACTTTTAGATTCACTTGTTGATAGATATGTATTTGTTGTTCATAATTTTTATCTTCACCTTTTTCTTCTTCTTCCTCTTCTTAAAGAATACCTTTCAGAATTTCATATAATACTGGTTTGGTGTTGATGAACTCCTTTAGCTTTTTCTTATCTGTGAAGCTCTTTAGCTGACCTTCAATTCTAAATGTCAGCTTGGCTGGGTAGAATACTCTTGGTTGTAGGTTCTTGCTGTTCATCACTTTGACTATTTCTTGCCACTCCCATCTGGCCTGCATAGTTCTGTTGAGAAATCAGCTGACAATCGTATGGGTGCTCCCTTGTAGGTAATTAACTGTTATTCTCTTGCTGCTTTTAATATTCTCTCTTTGTCTTTTGTTCTTGACATTTTAATTATGATGTGTCTTCGTGTGGTCCTCTTTGGATTCCTTTTGTTTGGGGTTCTGTGCACTTCCTGGACTTGTAAGTCTATTTCTTTCACCAGGTGGGGGAAATTTTCAATCATTATTTCTTCAAATAGGTTTTCAGTATCTTGCTCTCTCTCTTCTTCTGGCACCCCCATAATTCTGATGTTGGTACGCTTGAAATTATCCCAGAGGATTCTTACACTATCTTCAAATTTTGGGGTTCTTTTTTCTTTTAGCTTTTCCAGTTGAGTGATTTTTGCTTCTTTGTATTTCAAATCTTTGACTTGATTCTTGCATTGCTCTAGTTTGCTGTTGGGTGTCTGTATAATATTTTTTATTTCAGTCAGTGTATGTTTAATTTCTAGTTGGTCCTTTTCCACATCCTCGAGGGTCTCTCTCATATCCTTGAGTGTCTCACTAAGTTTATTGGCTTTGTCTAGGAAATTCTTGAAAAACCTTATAACCATGGTTTTGAACTCTATCTCCAGTTGTTTGTTTTCCTCCATTTCTTTCATTTGTGATCTGTTTCTTTGTCTCTGCATTTTCACTGCTTCCCTGAGTTGGTAGGGTATCTTTGTGTGTTAGTTGTCCTATAAGGGCCAGTGGCTCGGCCTCCCCAGTTACCTGAGGTGGACACTCTTGGTGCACCCCTTTGTGGACTGTGTGTACAGCCTTGTTGTAGTTAAGTCTTGATTGTTGTTGGTATCAGTGGGAGGAGTTGACCTACAGGCCAATTGGCTGTGAGTATCAGCTGTGTCTACGCCAGGAGACAGCCTTATTTGACTAGACTTGCAAAATTGCAAAAGCCTCTGTGCTCAGCTTGGATGGGGCGGAGTTTCAGGGTGGAGCCTACAGCCTTGGCTTCCTGTCAGCCCCGCCCTATGAGGTTCCTGGGTCTCAGTGTCCCTCAGTGTCCCTTGGTACTCTCTGCAAGCATCTCTAAGAGAAAGGCGCCCTCGAGTTTCACCTGCTGCCAGACAGTCTAGTCTCTCCCCCAAAGAATCTGGATTCCCAGATTCTCGCCCGGACCTGGGGTTCAGTGCAGTCAGAACTGGAGTTCAGCACAGTCCAGAGCTTTTGTCTCCTTCCCACCAGGGCAATCCAGTGGCACAGTCAACAGTCCACCCTCTGCGTGCATTCACATGCGTGCCTCCGGAGCTCTGCCTTTCGCTGCTCCCCTGAGTTTCTGCCTTACAGCCCAAATTCCCCCAGTATGAGCCTGGATCTGCAGGGTGTCTCCCGGAACTGGGGTTCAGAGCAGTTGGATCTGGGGTTCAGTGCAGTCCAGAGCTTTTGTCTCCTTCCTGCTAGGGCAATCCAGCAGCACAGTGAACAGTCCGTCCTCTGCGCGCATTTACGTGTGTGCCTCCGGAGCTCTGCCTTTTGCCGCTCCCCTGAGTTTCCGCCTTACAGCCCAGATTCCCCCCATATGAGCCTGGGTCCCCAGGGTCTCGTCCAGAACTGGGGTTCAGTACAGTCGGAACTGGGGTTCAGCATAGTCCGGAGATTTTATCTTCTTCCTGCTAGAGAACGCCAGCCAGGCACTCAGCCCCACCATCCTCTCCAGCTCCGTCCTCTCCACACACATGCCCGTGTTTCCGTACCTCAGGCTTTTACAGCTCCTCTGATTTTCCTTGTGGTTTTCTCTTTCCTTCTAGTTGTAGAATTTCCAGTCAGTCAGCTTTCCTGTGGTTCTGGATGATGTTCCTTTTGTCTTTTAGTTGTATTTTTGCAATTGTTGTGTGAAGCTGCAGTTTAGGTGTTTACCTATGCTGCCTCTTGGTTTCTCTTTAATCATGTTTCTTACCTATCTTTTCATGAGTCAAAAAGAAACCTGAATAAGGAACTGCCCCATACTCTGCCCATTTCCATTGTTCCCTTACCCTCTATGCTGAATGAATATCCATAAATGCTCTGCCATATTGCAGCTGAGTATTGAACCTTGGTCATCAATTTTATAAAAGACTAGAGGCCCTATGCACAAAGATTCATGCAAGAATAGGCCTTCCTTCCCCTGGCTGCCGAAACCGCCTTCGCGCTGGCTGGAACCACCTTTTCACTCCGGCCCGGAGCCACCTTTCTGCTCTGGCCTGGAGCTGCCTTCCCGCCTTCCCATGCTTCCCAGAGGCCCAGAGCTGCTGGGGTGGTGCAGAACGCCTGTGTTGTTGTCATGGTGACAACACAAGCATCCTTCCCCATCCTGGCCACTTGGCAACTGCATATGCAAATTAACCCACCATCTTTGTTGGGTTAATTTGCATACTCACTCCTGATTGGCTGGTGGGTGTCGCAAAGGTACCGTCAATTAGCATGTTACTCTTTTATTACTGTAGATTATCTTTAAGTCAATCCTTGTCTTTTCTTCCTCTCTCAAGAGTCCCTAGGGATCCCTCCATGAGTTCACAGGTCTAGACTCAGGAGTTAATCCAGAGGAGTTCTCAATAAGGACACCATAGTAACAGAAGAGGGTGATGCTTGCATGCTTGTTTTTGGGATGGAGATGATTTTGAATGTTGTATTGTGATCTAATCTCACTTCTCCAATTTTACAAAAGAACTTTCTCATCCAATTTTTATTCATTCATGATTGGGTGTAGTGGCTCATCTCGGTTCATAGTTGATTGTGGCCATTAAGAACTCCAAAGTTGTGACAGAGTGGTTTGGGCAGGAGCAGGCCAGTGGCATGATAGTGGTGTTTTGGTAGAGGTAGCCATGTGTGTGTCAGAGGGGAGGCATGGAAGTGAGGAGACTGAACTGGCCCATTGGTTTGTGAGTAGTGCAGAACTTTTAGTGTGACAGTGGAGTGTGTGTAGTGGCATATTTGGAGATATAAACGTTCTGTGTGGGGAGTGAGAACTCTGTGTTGTCGCCCTGAAATGTGGACCATGGAATGGTGGAATGCAATTATGGAATGTGTTCTGTGGAAGCCCTGTTTTATCACGATTGAGTGTGGACAGGGAGCACCCTAAAATGTCACAGTGGAGTGTTGGACAGATCAAAGTGAGCAATGGGATCCGATGGGTTTACCAATATGTGCCATGCTTGAGAGTTCCAATGGTTTCACAGGAGGGAGAGGGTGAGTGCCTTAGAATTTAACCTTTGAGTTTTGATGTCAGGAGAGTTGCGTTGTCATGTTGGAGCTTGTACAGAGGGAGCCTGCTGGGTTAGCAGAAATGCAGTTGTGCTCTCTAGTAGCCTTGGGGTGCCACAGAGCAGTTTGTCCTCTGAGGGCTCAGAGAGAAACAGTGAAGTATTGACAGTGGGTGATGTAAAGTGTTACAGTAAATTATTATCCATGGAATTTCTTGGCTATGACAGCAGATAAAGTGCAACTTGTCTTTTTGGTTGTTACTGTGGTGTTTAGGCATTTGGAATTGGTGTGTGCAATGGTGTTAAAGCACTTGACTTCTCTAGCATGTCATAATGGAATGTGGATAGTGGTGGCCCAGAAATTCACAATGCAATAGGGTCAGTGGAATGACAGAAGGTCTTGGAGAAGAGTGAGTTCATTGACAGGTCTGGGATATTATATTAGAGGAAGATGGTGACAAGACACCATTGGTCACAGTGGATTTAGGGCAGAATATCTCCCAGGTGTCAAAAAGGATTTACCAGTGGGGTTTCTTTTGGGTCACACTAAAGTGTTAGCAGTATTATCCCAGACAGTGCCACAGATGTGTTTGTGTTTTTGGACGTGTGAGGTGTGACAGTGCATAATGTGTTTTGAGATCCCATCAGACTGACAGTAGGATTTAAGTGGTGTTAAAACCAGTATGTCACTGTGTTTTGTGGAAGTTGGAACCCTGAAATGTTATATATGATGTGTAAATGGGCCTCTCCATAGTTTCACAGAGGACTGGGCCTGTGTTAGCTGTGAAGTTGAGACAAAGTACTGTGTACAGTGGGAGAATTCTTATGTCACAATGGTGTATCTGAACTGGGAGTTTCATATATGACACTGTGGACTTTTGACAAGGTAGAGTGTGGAATCACTGTGGCGTGCAGTCAGTCAAATACTTCAGATAGCAAGTGGGATTTTGGCAGATAAACCCAAGAGTGTAACTGTGGAGAGTTGCCCTTTTATGCCTGGAAGCCCTCTGTTGTCCCTATAAAGAGTAGGCAATTTGATCCTTTCTTGTTATGATGTGCATTGGGAGGGGTATGGTAGCCCAGTGAAATGTGGGTAGCGAGATTTGTCACATCTACCTCTAGATCACCTTGAGTGTAACACTGGAATGTAATTAGTGTGGTTAGTGCATTTAGGATAGTTTCACTCTTGTGTTGCACACAGGAGCATAGGCAGCTATATCTCTGCAGTGGGATGTCTGCTGTGTAAGTCCTGAAGATGTCCCAGAAGTGTTTGCCCAGTGCGACCTGTATGGTATCACAGTGTAAAGTCTGAATTAGAAGCCTCGCAGACTCACAGTGGAATGTGTGTTATAGGAGTCCTAATGTGTCATTTGGAAGACTAGGCAAAGACACTTCTGAGGTAAAATGGTAGAATGTAGAGCAGGTATCACAGGAATGTCACAGTAAATATTGGAATTGAGAGTTCTTGTATTCATAAAAGGATTCTGGGTTTGGCTGCTGCTGATCAGTGTTTATAGCCTTGGGTTCAGCACCAAAGCTACTTGTATTTTTATCTTCCGATAAATGATACCTTCTGACTCTGTGGTTGAAATCACAGCCAGGTCATTATGGATAGTTCAGGTTGCGTGATAATAAGATGGCCCATGTTTAAGCATATCATCATTGAAACCAATAAAACAGTTTTGAATATATCTCAGATCATTTTGAGGGGTGGTGATATGACTCTCATCTGTATATATGTCCCACCTAGGTTGAACCACCTTGAAGTACAGAGGGAATGGAAGCCACCTGAGATATCCCCATGCAACTAAGCCAGAGACTGAAGCCTTCAACTTTCTACAGCTCTCTGGGTAATCAGGATATCTATAGAGTTAGGCACCAACATTTAGTTCACATACATCTATCTATAAGGCAATGAACCATGATGTTCAAATTTGACAAGTCAAGGTCCAATTCATGCAATTTTTCAGTAACCCAGGAGAAAGGAACATTTTGGGGGTTTTTGATGTCCTCTGATATGGTCTTTCTGCACTTTCTTAGTAAGGACACTTAAGTGAAAGAGGAAGGGGATGCTTACATGCTTGTTTTCTTGGTGGAGAAGATTTTTGAATGTTGTGAACAAATATCACTACTCCAATTTTATTAAATAAATTTATTTTTAAAGTTTGACATGAATGAAGGCCAAGATTGGTTCCACAAAAGAACCATAGTTACTTGTTGGTGATATCAAGTTCTTGGTTGATACTTACAAGCATCTGCACTGTAGTTATCCACCTAAGGTTCCCAACAGATTGTCTTTCTGATAGAAAAACTTGTAGGAAGATAGATGCTACCACCACCATGACATGAAATCTCAAGATAACAAATTATAACAAATAAGAGATAACAAATGCCCAGTAATTCAAGCTCCATACATACTAGCTCTGGTGATGAAGAACCATCCCCTCTAGATACCTTTGTGGCCTTGAGAAATCCCTCAGAAAGAGTAAAATATATTTTGGGCACAAGGTCCAGGAACGGTCCCTGCTCTTGTCTGCCTGAGTTTTGGAAATGCAAACCAGTCCCACTATGCCACAGTGAATGTGGTAAAGGTCATGACAAGGTGATCTAGAGGTAGATGTGCTGTGATTTTTGGAGTAGTGGAAAGAGTAATTGAGCCATGGAACCAAGCCTCCCATAATCTGTAGAGCAAAGCATACATAATCCCAGTATTAAAATGTCTGAGAAACTTTATTTGAAAGAGTAGGTGGTATTAAAGTGTCAGGGAGAGCTGAGGCAGACACGGGCACCAATGAAGAAAGACCCCAAAACTACCTTCTATTGCAGTTGCCCATTAAGTATGTTATTAATCACAGAAAGAGAAACAGCAAACAACCAAAATAAAGGGTATTTCATATATAGTTGTTTTATGTATGTAAGTAGAAGACGTTCATAAAGAAACCTGGAAAGGATGGCATCAATTGTCTGTGACAATTCAGTAAGTCAGTATTTTCCATAAGATAATCAGGGATCACATGATACAGTGTGAACCTCCAGTGACCCTCTTAGACCCTATAGAGAGACTCTTCTATCTTCTGCATAGCATGGGGTACTTGAAATTGAAAGGACTTGCAAAACCTACTGCTTTTACTGGGGAAATTTGCATGGTGGTCATCTGTAGTTTTGTTTGGTTCACCATTTTCCCATGAACAGGTGTCCAAGTTCAGCACTCTTCACTTTGTCAGTCTTCCTAATATTAGCAAGATCTCCATTGCACTATGACACCAAGTGATGTTCTGAGTAAACTTGCTTCTTTAGCCTGGAAACAGCCTGGGTATCTCAGCCGCTGTATGGTAAGGCATGCCAGAGAATGGTATTAGAAATAGTCCATCGGTAAGGCACAACATTCCAAAGCTTTGCAGGGGGTCTATTGTCAAATCTCCTGAACTTGATGCTCTCCTAGGCATTATTATTGTATGGGCAGTGGCAAATTACAATGAGTCTAAAAAGACTTAGTACAAGACTGACCTTCAGGGAATAGGCACTCATTCCTAGATCACATGCCATCTAAGTTCTATCATGAGCCTCTACACAGAAAAGCAACTGCCATAAACTGATTTCATTTGAGTGTCCAACAAAAATACTTAGAATTGTGTATGAATTTTGTACATGTTTAATAGTGTTCCTATAATCAAGAATGGAAAGAGAATGGTGAATTGGTATGAAAAAGAAATGCTTTTAGTGAAGCAGACCACCCCAAAGCACTTAAATATCTCTGCGAAATTTGTCAAGCTAATTCAAGAACTTAAATGGGGAATCCACAAATGTTTTCTTTAATAGCAAGAGAAATAATAGCTTGTTGATTCTATTGAAACTAGAGGCCTTTCTATATTGTTTGACAGTAATCATAGACAAGATATAAAGCAATAGATGTGCTTGTATTGAAGTAAAACATTATATGTGGACACCAGCATGTGAATTTCATATAATTTATATTTATTAGGCTGAGAGGCATATGTTGCCTTTTGGAGAAGTAGAATAATGGTCTGGACTGCTGGGGATTCTGACTTGGGTCAGACTCTCTAAAAGATTATTCTGGGATCCAGATTGCGTGGACCCTGTTCTTGACTTTGACTCTCGCAAGATAGGCCCAGTTCTTGGGGTCTAGTCATTGCTATTCAGGTTTAGACTAGGCTCTTGTTGCTGAGGCTCAGTACAGAGGCCCAAGTTTAGGGCAGAGTACCAGGGTAGGACATACTCCCAGTCTTAAACAATCAGTAATTATACTATGATTCACACTGATCATTTACACTATTGTTATTATGTTGACGTTGGCAGTTTGTAATAAATAGAAAGGGTCTGAGAACTAGACTGTCATGCACAGAAAAGACGCTCATTCCAAACCACCCATTTAATCTAAATTCTATCATGAGCATTTACAGAGAACAGCCACTGAAATGGACTGGTTTCATTTAAGTGTACACCACCAATTTTACACAGAAGTATGAAAATATATTTAAAAAGGCTCCATAGTGTCCCTATAATCAGGGATGGCTAATTAGAATGGAAAATATTGTTTTTGGGTAATTATCATCTGCAAAGTTCTCAAAAACCTATGAAAATATTAAAAGGGATTTCAGGACCCTAGATCAGAGGTCTGTGAGCTTTTTCTCTAACAGTCAGACAGTCAATGGTTTATGGCATCTGCAGAAGTTCCAGGTTTTTCCTCATGGTTTATCAGTAGTCATACATGATATGTAAAGAAGTACATGTTTCTCTATTACCATAAATCTGTTGACATGGAAGTGTGCATTTCCTATAATTGCCCTATGTTAAGTGACAAGGCATCTCTGGGATTCTATAAGAAACTAGAGGCCTGGTGCATGAAATTCATGGATGGGGGTGTCTCTTGGCCCAGCCTGCACTCTCTCCAATCTGGGACATCCCTCTCACAATCCAGAACTGATGACTCCCAACAGTTTGCCTGCCTGCCTGCCTGATTGTCCCTAACCACTTTCTCCCTGCCAGCCTGACGAACACCTAACTGCTTCCCTGCCAGCCAGATTGCCCCTAACTGTCCTCCCCTGCTGGCCTGGTTACCCCTAACTTCCCTCCCCTGCAGGCCTGGTCACCCCCAACTGCCCTCCCCTGCTGGCCTGATTGTCCCTAAATGCCCTCCCCTGCTGGCCTGGTCACTCCTAACTTCCCTCCCCTGCCAGTCTGGTCACCCCTAACTGCCTTCCCCTGCTGGCCTTGTCACTCCTAACTTTCCTCCCCTGCCAGTCTGGTCAGTCCCAACTGCCCTATCCTGCAGGCCTGGTTGCCCCCAGCTACCCTCCCTTGCAGGCCTGATCACCCACAACTGCCCACCCCTGTCAGCCATCTTGTGGTGGTCATCTTGTTTCCACATGGGGCCAGCCATCTTTGACCACATGGGGGCGGTCATCTTGTGTGTTGGAGTGATGGTCAATTTGCATATTACCTCTTTATTATATAAGATACTTATAGGGCATAGATTGATGGGCCTCTGGAAAGGTATAGGGCTTTCTCTGTTCAGTTGTGACACTATAATTGATTCGCCATCACTGTAGTTCAGTGCCAGATAGGCTCATTAATTTCTACTTTGATTGTTCTTTGTTATGCTGATCAGATCTATCATGAATTTAACAATCAGACAATGCTCATTTGCCTATATCACCAAGGTGTGCAATGCCACCCATCACATTTAAACTGTTCTCAATGGAAGACTTCCATTCCCAATATCTGGTTTACCCAGATGACTCATCATGCAGCACTTCACATTTGCCATTTTTATTGATCATATAATTATCAATGAATATGTTAAAGATATGTCACATGGACACTTAAAGAGTTGGAAATATGTTTAATATGACCAATCCACTCTAAATTATGAATATCCCTACTCTTTTTAACTGCCCAATCTTTATTTAAAACAGGATATATGATATTTCTATGTCATATTTTGAACACTATAATTGGATGCAATTGTCCGCCAAACATTCCAATGTAATTTTAACATTTTTGTAGTGACTCACCTTGTTGATATAAGTGCAGAATCTCTTTTTGGTAGGCGAAAATCAATATGTTCCCTATCATCCATATTTAGAATCCTTTCAACATTGTCCCCAACAATTAATTTTTCACATATATGCCATATTTTTCTGCATTTCTAAAGTACTTTGTTCACATAATTCTTCCAAAAAGCAGCACACTTTCTCAGGATACACATGTTCTCTCTTGCCTTCACTGCCTTCCTTGGATTTTCATCTACTTATATGTCAACTGCCACAAGAGGGATTACTGCAGTTGATTACCTTATCTGTTTCCTCTTAGATATATACTAGGGACCCAGTGCACAAAATATGTGCATGGGTGGGGTCCCTAGGCCTGCCAAGCGATCAGGGCCTATTGGGCCATCTCACCCAGTCCCATTTGGGGCCAGGCCATCTGGAGCCTGCTGGCTGATGGTCAGGGCCAGTAGGTTGCTGGTCAGGCTGCCAGCTGGGGACTCCTGCTAGCTGCCAGATGGGGGCTGCTAGATGGGGGTAGGAACGGAGAGAGGTTGGTTGGCCATGGGAGGTTGGCTGTGGGAGCACACTTCCCCCTGGTGGTCAGTGTGTGTCATAGTGACTGGTCGACTGGCGTTCTGGTTATTTGGTTGTAATGGTCACTTACATTTTTATATGTATAGATTTCCAGTCCTTGGCAAATCCCAAATTATTCTACTGTCTTCCAATATTAGTAACAACATTATCATGAACCTTTCCAATTTTTCTAACGTTTTGTTGGAATAATTGAGAAAATAATTGTGTTCATGTCCTGAATCTCTTCAACCTGAATGTTGAATCTTGGATAAAAGTCAAGGAAAACACCTATCCCTGCATTTGTGGACCACCCAGAATATTTTTAGATCTACATCATCACAAAAGACATAAAAACTAGTAAAAAGGAAATCCATTGGGTTGAGTTTATTCTGGAATTAAAAATTGATTTTTTAACCCTTAATGCTTGAGCTTCTTCACCTTTCTTACAAATTATTTCTCATTAATTTTCAAGTGGCTAATACCCTAAAGTACACATGCTACTTCTCAGTCTTAACAGAAGCTTCTCCTGATCTTTACTGACCACATGACACATAAACAAAAATTGTTTCTATCATTTAAAAACAGTAAAAAAAGAATAGGCTCTGCTTTTCTAAAACAGAAGAGGCAATGACCAAGGTTTTTAAAAATATTCAATTCTTAAATGTGGCATCAAAAGTGTTTAATAAAATTATTCTATATAATAAAAGCCTAATATGCAAATTGTCCCCTCGACCAGGAATTCAAACACTCTCTATGATGTGTGCTGACCAACAGGGGGCAGCTCAGAACATGGTGGGTGGTGGTGAAGTGGCAGTGGAGGTGCTGCTGGCCCTAACGGTACCCAACAAAAGCAGGGCCTCAGTGGGATGGTGGAGCAGGTGAGCGGGCAGCACCAAGCCAAGGTGGGTGCGAACAGGGCCTGATCGCCCCGCCAATCACCCTACAGATGGTGACCAGTGTCCTTTAGAGAGAAAGGACAAATAGCAATATTAAAATATTCCTTCTAATTATATTCCTTTTGCTGTGCATGGATCCATGCACCTGACCACTACTATGAATTATAATGTACTATGAATAATACAACAGAGCATACTACTGTATATGCTAACCACCCAGGTCCAGTCTCTTTGTAGTTGAGCACTTTTGCCACTTTATCCTCATTTATGCATTTTCCACTCTGGTAATCACCATGGATTTGTGTTAAGGTGTTTATGGTGGTTATGCTTCTCTATGTGTTTTGTTTTTGAGGCTTTTGCATTCCATATGTGAGAGAATAAACAGAATGTGCAAACATGCATTCTTGATTAATGTAATCCCCCACTTTTAGGCTCCCTTATGATAAGCCTTTGAAAACACACAAATACCTATATATTTTTGCCCATTGAGTATAATCAGTTCACACATCTCTGCCAAAATTTTAGCATTAGAGAATTTCCAATCTTGTATCTTACCTATCTTTTTATTTTCCATATAAACAACATGCATAAAGAAGTTAATTGCCCCATACTCAACCAATTTGATGGTTTCCCTTATCCACTATGCACATGAACATCCATAAAGTCTCTGCCATGATGCAGCTAACCACTGTCACTTGAGCATCAATAACACAAGAGATTATCTTTAAGCCCAGCCATTTCTTTATTTTCCTATCAAGAGTTCCTAGGGAGTCGTCCATGAGACCACAGTTATAGACTGAAGGAGTAATCCAGAGGATAGCATTAAGGCTATCTGGCAATTAGGCCACAACTTTATAGTATATCTGCTTTGTTTTCCAGGGTTCTTCCTGGTTTGATCATTTACTTGCCAATCTAAATGAGGTTGTCTTCCTTTCATTCATGGCTTCTTATTACTCTGTCGGTGATATCACAGCAAGGTCATAATGGATAGCAAAGGTTGTTTATGAAGTGGCTAATGGTTATGCATTTCACCTTTGTAACCAAGGAAACCCTGTTGAATATATCCCAGGCCATTTTGAGGTGTGGTGACTAGACCCTCTTCTGAATGTTTGGCCCACCTAGGTTGAACTGCTTAGAGGGTATGGAAGCTATCTGTGATACCCAGATGGACCTCAGCCAGAGACTGAAACCTTAGACTTCCCCAGGTCTCTGGGTAATCAGGATAATCTGTAGCTAGGACCCAAAGTTTAACTCTTATAATTTATCTAGAAGGCAGTGAACCATGATAATCCTGTTTGAAACGTCTAGGTTCAGTTCATAAAATTTTTCAGCAACCCAGGAGAAAGGAACATTATTGGGGCTCCTGATGTCCTCTGATATGGTCCCCATACACTCTCTCATTAAGGGCTTTAATATGAGCATTAATGTGAGATGATTTTGAGTGTTGTATGGTGATGGAAACCGACTACTCCAATTTTATGAAAGAAATTTATATCCTAAGTTTGACTTAAAAGAAGTCCAGGTTTTGTTCCTCAAAAGACCATATTTACTTGTGGATGATGTTAAGCCTTTTGTTGAAACTTCTGAGAATCTAGACTGTGTTTAAACTCTAGCTCATCCTAAGGTTCCCAACAGAATATCTCTTTTAAAAGGAAACTTGAAGTAATAATGCTGCTGCCTGCATATCCTAAGGGCAAGTAAAATAGAAGTTGGACAAAAGGCCCAAGAAAATCCCCTTGTGTGCCAGTGTTTGGGAATTGCAAACCAGTCCCCCTGACCCACAATGAAAGCGGTAAAGGTCAGGACATAGGTGATCTAGAGGTAGATGAGCTGTGATTTTTATGACTAATAGAAGGATTAATTGAACACGTGGATAAAACTTCCCAAAATCAGTATAACAAACCACAAATTATGCCAGTAGGGAAATGTCTGAGATACCTTCTGTGAAAGAGTAAATGGTGTGAAAGAATTAGGAAGAGCTAAGGCCGACCCTGGAACCATTAAGGAACATCCCCAAAACTACCCTCTCCTGCAGGAGTCCATGAATACATTTGGTCTGAATGTTGTGATCATCACAGAAAGAGAAACAGGAAATAAACTGAGCAAACAAAACCAATATAGTCTATATATGGGCATTTTATGTGTGGGCACAGAAGATGTTCCTGAAGCAAGCTAGAATGAATGGCATGGATAGTCTGTGACAATTCAGTATGTAAACCTTCTCCATAAGACAGGGAGAATGTGATTCGGTATGAACCACCATTGTCCTTCTCAGACAATATAGAAGAACTCCTCCATCCTCTGCATAACATGGTGTGCTTTTCAGTGGAAAAGATAGGACATGAACAACCTACTGCTTTTCATGGGGAGATGAGCAAGGGGTCCCCTGCAGCATTGTTTGGTTCCAGGATTTCCCATTTGCAGTTCACGTACAAAAGGTGTCCCAGTTCAACCCTCTTCGCTGTATCAGTCTCTCTGATGCTAGCAAGAGTCCCACTGCAATGTGACACCACTAGTGCTTTTATGAGTAGACATCCTCCTGGTACTTGCAAAACTTGTCCCTTCAGCCTAGAAGTAGCCTGTGTGTCTCAGCCCCAAGACAAGACAGAAAACAGCCTTTGAAGTAGCCCACCAGTCTCATATGATATTTTAAAGCTGTGCAGGGGTCTCCTACTGAATATTCTGATTTTTATGCTCTCCTAGGTATTACTGGTGTGTTAGCAGTGGAAATTTACATGGAGTCTAAAAAGTCTGCATACAAGACTAGCCTGCAGGAAACAGGCAATCATTCCTAGACCTTTGGTTTCTGAGTTCTATCATGAGTTTCTATATAGACCAGTACATGGTACAGACTGGCTTAATTTGAGTGTACAATAATAATGTACAGAATTATTTATAAATTTTATACGTGTCCAATACTGCTCCTGTAATCAAGTGTGTCAAGAAAGATTGGAAAGATTGTCTTTATTGAAGCATACCTCTCCAAAGTCCTTAAACATCTGGACAAAGTATATAAACATAATTAAAGAACTTAGATGGGGGGTCTGCAAGCTTTTTCTTTAACAGTAAGAGAAGGAATGGCTTATTGTTTCCATTGAAACTGTAAGCCTGCCCACACTGTTTGACAGTAGTCAAAGACAATATGCAGAGCAATAGATGGGGCTTCATTCAAATAGAACTTTATATGTGGACACCATATAATTGACATGTATTAGGCCCAAAGGCATCCTTGTTTTTCAGAACAGTAGGACAATGATCTGATTGCTGGGTATTATGACCTTAATCAGTCTTTCAAAGAGATTATTCTTGGATCCAGACTGATGGGCCCTGTTCTTGGCTTGGATTCCCGGTCAACAGGCTGAGGTGTTGGGGGCTAATCATCGCTCTTCAGGTTTAGACTGGGCTCTTTGTTGCTGAGGCTCAGCTCATCACTAATATAGAATTATGCACACTGATAACTTACACCTTTGTTATTGTGTTGTCATTGGCAACTTTTGATAAGTTGAAAGGGTCTGAGCACTAGACTGGCATGCATGGAACAGTCACTCATTCTAATCCACACATTGCTTCTGAATTCCATCATGAACCTTTACAGAGAGCAGCCATTGCAGATAACTGGTTTCATTTCAGCATTTACCAAGTTTACACATAATTAGAAACCACATTTACAGATGCTCTGTTGTGTCCCTATAATCAGGAATGACTAAAGAATGGGTAATTAGCATGAAAAAGATTGTTTTAGGGAAACAAACGTTTCCAAGTTTCCAAACACCTGTGCAAAAATTACAAAGAGAATCCAGGACCCTACATAAGAAGTCTGGTAGCTTTTTCTCTATCAGACATAGAGTCAATAGCTTATTGCATCTCTGGAAACTCCAAGTATTTCTTCATAATTTCTTAGCAGTCTAACTATATTTATAGAAGTACATATTGTTCTATGAGAATAAGTGGTTATTTTTGAACATGGAAGTGTGAATTTCATATAATCGTCCTGTATTAGGTGAGAATGAACCCCTGGTACTCTCTAAGAAGTAGTCACAGGGCCTAAGATGATAGTCACCAGGGACACATTTGGGCCATTTCTGCTTCAATAGAATAAAGAAAAATGTATAGGGCTTGTCTCTTCACATATAGAAACACCATGATGGATTATCCACTACAGTAGTTCAGTGCAGGACAGACACATTCATTTCTTCTTTGATTTCTGTTTATTATGCTGATCAGCTCTACCATGAGTTTAGTGACTGAACAATGCCAATTTGCCAGTGCCAAAAAAGATAGCCAATTTCTCCCATCTCATTTAGATTATTCCCAATGGGAGGCTTCCTTCCCTAGATCTATATTTCCTTTATGAGTCCTCATGCAGTGCTTCACTTATGCAATTTTCAGTTATCAATGTATTTCTCAATGAATCTGTGAACATATATCACATGAACACCCCCAAAGTGTTCAGTAATACTCATATGATCAATTCACTCCAAATTATAAATTGTATCCCTAATCTTTTGAACCTCTCTTCATTATTTAAAATAGGAGACTTTTCCATATCATATTTATTGCACCATAATTGAATGTATTTGTCAGCCAAACATTCCAACTTTATTTTTGTTGTGATCCAACCTGTAGATATAAAAGGAAGAATCTCTGTGTGGTGGGCCAAAATCATTATGTTCCCCCTCATTCAAGTTTACTAGTATGACCCTTTGAATGTTGTCCCCAACAATTAATTATTTTCACATATATGCCATATTTTTCTGCATTTGTAAAGTACTGTACTCCATAATTCTTCCAAAGAGCTGCACACATTAGCAAGTTTCATATTTCTCCCTAGCCTCAATATCTTCTTAGATTTTCATCTACTTAAGTTGTAAACTGCCACAAGAGAAATCACTTCAGTTGATAACCTTGTGTGTTTCCTCTTATATATATTTCCAAACCTTGAAAAATCTCAAATTATTCTACTTTCATCAAATTTGGTAATGACTAACATGAACCTTTCCAATTTTTCTCAATTATGGTTGGAACCATTGAAAAGATAAAATTTATTCATATCCTGAATCTCTTCAATCAAAATCTGGTGTATGGGATAAAATCAAGGAAGTCATCCATGTCTGCTCTTTGGACCATCCACATAATTTTCAGAAGATCAATGTTATCACAAAAGACATTGGAACTACTATGAAAGGAGACAATTGGGTTGCCACAAAAGTCTTCCATCTTCCATTTACTAATGCTGTGATACAGTCCTGAAATTTTTTTCTTGAGTGGACTCTGGATTTAGATTTATTTTCTTTTAATGCTGATTTTCTTTCTTTTCTAATAAAATATTCCTTGTTAACTTTCTGATGGCTAGCACCCTATAGATTCCCATGATTTTAACTGTACAGATTGTATGTAAACAAAAATACCTATCATTGAAAAACATAGAAATAATCACTATCTTCCAACCCAGGAGGGAGAATGACAATTATTTTTTAAAAAATATTTCACTATTACATATTGCATCAAGTGTTTAATAAAATATATCAATTTTAATTGTACAAAATGATAATACAACGAAAGCATACTCCAGTATATACTCACCACCAAAGTGTATTCTCCTTGTATTTAAACACTTTTGCCACCTTATCCTCACTCATGACTTTTCACTTTTTGTAACCACAAGGGGTTTGTGTGAGAGTGAGGGGATTATGTTTATCTCTTTTTGTGTGTGTGTGTGTGTGTGTGTGTGTGTGTGTGTGTGTGTGTGTGTCTTTTGCATTCCACATGTGAGAGAATACGCATAATGTGCCACCATATCATCTGATTAAAGAAATACCTCACTTTGACACTCCCTATGATAAACCTTAAAAGACACAAATATGTATATTTTTGTTCATTGAGTAAAACCAATTTACCCACTTTTGTCCAATTTTCATTGTGAGAGATTTTGCAATCATGTTTCTTTCCTATCTGCTCATTTGCCTTACAAGCAACCTGAATAAGGAAGTGAACTGCCCCATCAGGCAATTTTGATGGTTTCCCTTACCCACTATGCTACATGAATATCTATAAAGGTGTGCTGTGCTGAAGTTGAGGAGTGTCTCTTGCTGGTCAATGTTGTGAAAGATTATTTTTAAGCCAAACCATGTCTTTCCTTCGTTCTCAAGAGTTCCTAGGGAAGATATCAAGGGAGAGATCGACATCAATACAATCATAGTAGGGGACTTCAATACACCACTGACACCAATGGATAAATCCTCTGGACAAAAAATCAGGAAAGAAACAGCAATTCTAAATGAAACATTAGGTCAGATGGACCTAACTGACATCTTCAGAGTATTTCACCCCAAAGCCATGGAATATACGTTCTGCTCAAGTGCACATGGGACATTATCAAACATAGACCATATATTGGGTAACAAGCAAACTCTCCCCAAATTCAAAAAGATTGAAATCATATCAAGCATTTTCTCAGACCACAATGGCATAATATTAGAAATAAACTACAATAAAAACATTCCAAAAAATTCAAACACTTGGAAACTGAATAGCATGCTACTTAACAATGATTGGGTTATCAATGAGATCAAAGAAGAAATTAAAAACATCCTGGAGACTAATGACAATAAAAACACAACATTGCAAATCCTATGGCACTCAATGAAAGCAGTCCTGAGAGGGAAATGTATAGCTCTACAGGCCTACCTCAAAAAAACAAGAAAAAATGATAATAGATCATCTAACTCAAAAAATTAGAAAGGGAGCAACAAGAAAAACCCACAGTGAGCAGAAAAAAGGAAATAATAAAGATCAGAGCAGAAATGAATGACATAGAGACCAAAAAAACAATACACAAGATCAACAAAACCAAGAGCTGGTTCTTTGAAAGGATAAACAAGATTGATGAACCTCTAGCCAGGCTCACCAAGAAGCAAAGAGAGAGGACCCAAATAAACAAAATCAGAAATGAAAGAGGTGAAATAACAACAGACCCCACAGAAATACAAATGATTATCAAAAAAATACTATGAACAACTCTACTCCAACAAACTAGACAACCTGGAGGAAATGGACTCATTCCTAGAAAAACACAACCTTCCAAAACTTACTCAGGAAGAGACTAAAAATCTCAATAGGCTGATAACTATGGAAGAAATTGAAGCAGTTATCAAAAAGCTTCCAGCAAACAAAAGCCCGGGGCCAGACGGCTTCACAGGGGAGTTTTATAAAACATTCAAGGAAGAGCTAAAACCTATCCTCCTCAGACTATTCCAGAAAATTCAAGAAGAAGGAACACTTCCAAGCTCCTTCTATGAAGCCAGCATCACCCTAATACCAAAACCAGATAAAGATAACACAATGAAAGAGAATTACAGGCCAATATCCCTCATGAACATAGATGCCAAAATCCTCAACAAAATTCTAACAAATCGAATCCAGCAATACATCAGAAAGATCATACACCACGACCAAGTAGGATTTATCCCTGGGATGCAAGGATGGTATAATATTTGCAAATCAATAAACGTGATACATCACATAAACAAATTGAGACATAAAAACCATATAGTCATACCAATTGATGCAGAAAAAGCATTTGACAAAATCCAACACCCTTTCTTGATAAAAACTCTCAACAAGGTGGGAATAGAAGGATCATACCTCAACATAATAAAAGCCATATATGACAAACCCACAGCCAACATCATACTCAATGGGCAAAAACTAAAACCATTTCCCCTAAGAACAGGAACAAGACAGGGATGCCCACTCTCACCACTCCTGTTCAACATAGTGTTGGAAATACTAGCGATTGCAATCAGACAAGAAGAAGAAATTAAAGGCATCCAAATTGGAAAAGAAGAAGTAAAACTGTCCTTATTTGGAGATGACATGATACTGTACTTAGAAAACCCTAAAGACTCCATCAAAAAATTACTAGACTTAATAAATGAATTTGACATAGTAGCAGGATACAAAATAAATGCTAAGAAATCTATAGCATTTCTATACACCAATAATGAACTTACAGAAAGAGGGACTAAAAAGGCAATCCCATTTACCATCACACCAAAAAAATTAAGATACCTAGGAATAAACTTAACTAAGGAGGTAAAAGACCTATATGCAGAAAACTACACAACACTGAAAAAAGAGATAGAGGAAGACATAAACAAATGGAAGAACATACCATGTTCATAGATTGGTAGAATCAACATCATCAAAATGTCCATACTACCCAAAGCAATCTATAATTTCAATGCACTTCCCATTAAAATACCAACGGCATACTTCACAGACCTAGAACGAACTTTCCAAAAATTCATCTGGAATAAAAAAAGACCCCGAATAGCCACAGCAATCCTGAGAAAGAAGAACAAAGTAGGTGGGATCTCCATACCAGATTTCAATCTGTATTACAAAGCCACTGTTCTCAAAACAGCCTGGTATTGGCACAAGAACAGACATATAGATCAATGGAATAGAATAGAGAACCCAGAAATCGATCCAAATCACTATGCTCAATTAATATTTGACAAAGGTGGCATGAACATAAAATGGAGTCAAAACAGTCTCTTCAACAAATGGTGTTGGGAAAATTCGACAGATACGTGCAAAAAAATGAAACTAGACCACCAACTTACACCATACACAAAAATAAACTCAAAATGGATCAAGGAATTAAACATAAGACAGGAAACCATAAAAATACTAGAGGGATCTACAGGCAGAAAAACCTCTGACATATGCCAAAAGAACTTCTTCACTGATACTGCTCCTAGGGCAATGGAAGCTAAAGAGAAAATAAACAAATGGGACTACATCAAAATAAAAAGCTTTTGCACAGCAAAGGAAATCATCAATAAAACAACAAGAAAACCACTACATGGGAGAACATATTTGCCAATGATGTCAACGATAAGGGTTTAATCTCCAACATTTACAGGGAACTCATGCAGCTTAACAAAAAGAAGATAAACAACCCAATCAAAAAATGGGCAACTGACCTAAATAGACACTTTTCAAAAGAAGACAGAAGGAAGGCCAAGAGACATATGAAAACCTGCTCTAAATCACTAATCATTAGAGAGATGCTAATCAAAACAATAATGCGGTACCTTCTTACACCTGTCAGAATGGCCATTATCAACAAGTCAACAAATGACAAGTGCTGGCGAGGATGTGGAGAAAAAGGAACCCTCGTGCACTGCTGGTGGGAATGCAGACTCGTGCAGCCACTGTGGAGAACAGTATGGAGTTTCCTGAAAAAACTAAAAATAGAACTCCCATTTGACCCAGTGATCCCACTTCTAGGAATACATCCCAAGAAACTGCAAACATCAATCAGAAAGGATTTATGCACCCCTATGTTCATAGCAGCACAATTCACCATAGCTAAGATTTGGAAACAGCCTAAGTGCCCATCAGCAGATGAGTGGATTAAAAAACTGTGGTACATCTACACAATGGAATACTATGCTGCGGTAAAAAAGAAGGAGCTCTTACCATTTGCAACAATATGGATGGAGATGGAGAATATTATGCTTAGTGAAATAAGCCAGGCAGAGAAAGATAAATATCACATGATCTCACTCATTTGTGAAATATAATGAACAACATAAACTGATGGGGGAAAAATAGATCCAGAAACAAAGAAACATCAATCAGAACATCAAACCTCAGGGAAGAAATTGTGAGGTAATCAGAAACCGAAGAATGCCTGAGAACGCCTTTCTAGCCATGCTAGCAATCATCAGATGTACGGTAATTTTACCTGGGACAAGAGGGTAAGTATTTTGGTCTTATGTTCCTGATCCTTCATGGGTAAGACCCCTTACATGGGCTGATCCCCTGACTAATGTAGTTACCAATAATACCAAACACCCTGGACAATCAGGAGGTCCATGGGTGGGGCAAGAAAGTATAAATACACAGGGGTCTCCACCCATCTTCCCTTTTGTATGACACGAAATCAAAATAATGCCCCTTTGTGTGTACAATTAAAGAGAGGTTTCTGGCTTGTGTGGACACCAAAGAAAGGGTGTCACTATTATCACTAGGTGCCCCCAGTAGAGGTGCAGAAAATGTAACTAAGACCTTGTCTATATAAAAAGAAATGGACAGCCAGTTTGAAAGGGAAGTCCCATGGACTAGAACAAAGAATATCCTTGCATGATATTATTCTACACTATCATTAAAATTTTTCCCAGATTTGGATCACCCCCAGTACTTGTAATAGTTCCTCGCACCCTTGGGGATAAAAAAAAGTCATCTGTTTGGTGCTTGGAGACAAACTTAACACATCTCTTGATACTTTAGAATTACTACAGCATAATATACAATTATCCCAAGCAAATGTACAAACTAATTCTTTGAATGTATGGCAGCAATTTAAAAAGGACATGTAAGGATTTAATCCTTTTCATTGTGTAGAGGGCCTCCTGGGAAGGCACCTGAGCATTCTATATTGGTCCCTCTTACCCTTTAGGCCAAGAGAGACCCACTTCTCACAATTCAATTGCTCACAGCTGTTGCATGAGCTCTCTGTTCATGTCGAGGTTGAAGTCTCATGATGACTGGTGCCATGGATCTGTCTCTCACCCAGTGGGGCAAACTGAGCCCTCCCTGGAGAAGAAACCCGGGTTCCAAAAGATATGTGATCAGTGCTGGGGCCCCGCCAGCAGGCGAGGGGATCCCATGGCAGGTGCTGGGCATGGAGGCCACGGGGGCATAGGCTACCAAGGAGACAAAACTGAACCTCACGTCACCCTGCTTGGCCCCAGAGGATGGCTGTTTAGCCAGAGACGGGTAAGATTCCTCAAGGAAGGAACAACCTAAGACAGGCACAGTCACAGAGGGCCCATCAGGAGAGAATTTGGGGATCAACAGAGGTGGGGCACAGACCCTCACCCCCCAACATTGCAGGGGACTGAACCCTAGCCCCTTCTGAGGGAGGTCTCCTGCCCCCATGGATGCTTCGTGCTTCCCATGCCCAGCTCAGATCAGGACCCAGGTGACCGACAGAGACTTGGCCAACAGCAGCTGCCCTCTCACTCCAACAAGAATTGTTTGAGTTGTCTTGTACCCATGGTGCGGGGAAGTGGGTTTACGATATCTAAATCCAGCCTACCACCAGGTATGCTCAGGACCTACTCAAGAAGGCAAATAATCCCTTCCACCAATATTTACAGGGTAAAATAAGATTGTTGTTAGAGTAATAAATTTGATAGTAAAACAGTAGTCAAGTTTTCAGGCAAATTTAAATTGGCTAGTTGAAACAAGCGAATATTCTAGAAAATTTAATTGTACTGGACAAAAAGGTGTTCCTAAAGTGTTAACTAAAATCTTTATTGGTACTTCATCTCATGATAAAATTGTGCACCATGTAATGAACCTAAAACAGTAATACTATAGAGCAAAAAATTAAAATTTAAAAGCCATCAAGACTACATTATAAAATTTTCAAAAGCCTCCTAACATTTAAATCAAAAAAGGAGGGGATAGTAGAGGAATATCATGTAAGGAAAAATATCCTGTAAGTAAATTACATCTAGAAAATTAATACTTTAGAAAATTAATTGTAAGGCTAAAAGCAAGACACCCATGAAAAACACACAAGGTGACAAAACAAGCCAGAGGAAAATCATTTGGGCAAAAAATGAAAAAGGATCCCCAGTCAAATTTCTAGAAAATATTCCTTTATTAACTTTTGGTCGAGAATATGTTTGTATATTTTCAGAAAACAACTCCGAGACCATGGGGATTCCAGCAACAGAGAGGAATCGACAGGACTACTCCAGCCATGAAGACAGAAGAGAAGCAGTCCAGAGACAGAAGACACTGATGTGGCCTTCCCATACTAGCAGTTAACAGCTGGGCATCACTGCAGGTTGCCCAGGACCAAACCGGACAGAGTCAGACCTGCATTACCACCATTTGTCCACCATCCAGAACTGAAATGTCATTGCTGACATGTACACATAAGGAACTGTTGGACATTGAAATTGGGTCTCAAAAGAACTGTTGACCCAGAAAGAAACTCACTACACACTGATTCATTTGCCTGTCACCATAACCATTATTGCTTGTCTCATTTTCGGTTCTTATAAGTGTATTTCTAATAGCACATGTTCTCACTCATCTAGGGGAAATAATGAACAACATAGACTGATGAACAAGAACAGACCCAGAAACAAGGAGGCATGGATCAGACTGTCGGGCCTCAGGGGGAGGGTAGGGAAGGGTGGGGGCAAAGGGGAGATATCAACCAAAGGACTTGTGTGCAAGCATATGAGCCTAACCAGCGGTTAAGGACAACAGGGGGGTGGGGGCATGTGTGGGGAGGGGTGAGGGATGGGAATGGGGGGATGAGGACAAATATGTGATACCTCAATCAATAAAGAAATTTAAAAAAAAAAGATTTCCTAGGGATCCATTCATGAGGTCTAGGCTAAATGAGTAATTCAGAGGATAGGATTGGGAGACAAGAGCAAGTTAGCCAATAGATATATATCTGCTTTGATCATGTACTTTCCACTTTAAATGGACATTGTCATCCTCCCATACGTGACTTCTCATACTCTTTCAGTGACATCAAAGCCAGGTCATAATGGATAGTTCAGGTTGCTCAGTAACAAGATGGCTCATGGTTAAGCATTTCCTCTTTGAGACCAAGGAAACCCCTTTGAACATATCTCAATCCATCTGGATGGGTTGTGACATGCCCGTCATCTGAATGTTTGCCCCACCTAGGTTGAATTGCCAGTGCTTTTTTTTTATTTTTATTTTCTAATTTTTTCTTTATTGATCAAGGTGTTACATATGTGTCCTTATCAGCCCATTGTCCACCCATCCTCCCACTCATGCCCTCACCCTCCTGTTGTCTGTGTCCATTGATTAGGTTTATATGCATGCACAAAAGCCCATTGTTGTTTAAAGTATTACATGAGTCTCCTTTTTCCCCCATTGACCTGTCCCTCCTACCCCCTCCCCCAATCACAACTCTTCACGCCTCTACTGTCTGTGTCCATTGGTTTTGCTCATATGCATGCATACAAATCCTTTTGTTGATCTCTTACCTCCTCTCCCCTGCCTTCCCTCATAGGTTGTACAGTCTGTTCCATGCCTAGTGTCCATCAGCATATGAGTGAATTAAAAAACTATGGTACATCTACACAATGTAATTCTATGCTGCTGTAAAAAAATAAGGAATTCTTACCATTTGCAACAGCATGGATGGAACTAGAGAGCATTTTGCTAAGCAAAATAAGCCAGTCAGAGAAATAAATATCACATGATCTCACTCATTTGTAGAATATAATGAATGACATAAACTGATGAACAAAAATAGAACCAGAGACACAGAAGCAACAAACAGACTGCCTGCACTTTTAAAAGGGAAAAAGGCCAGCTGTGATGTCCAGATTGACCTCAGCTATAGACTAAAACCTTTGATTTCCCAGATTTCTCTGGATAATCAGGATACCTATGTGGTTAGGCCCCAAAGTTTATTTCACCCCACCAGACTACAGGGCAGTGAACCATGATGATCAAATTTGACAATGTCTGTAATCAGTTAATGCCATTTTTCACTAACCCAGAAGAAAGGAACATGGTTGGGGCTCTGATATGGTCCCCTGCACATGCTCAGTAATGACACTAACGTGAGAGGAGGAGGATGCTTAAATGCTTGTTTTCTGGATGAAGATAATTTTGAATGTTGTGTGGTGATCTAATCTCAATACTCATTTTTCATGAAAGAGCTGTGTTTTCCAAATTTTACTTAAAAGAAGGTCAATATTTGTCCTCCAAAATAACCAGTTATTTGTTTGTGATGTCAAGTCCTTGGTTGAAATTCCTGAGCATATGCACAGTGCCTAACTTCTAGGTCATCTTAAGGTTCCCAAAAGAATATCTCTCTGACAGAAACTGGCCATAAAAAGGGTACTGCCACCACAATGACATGAACTAAACTGATACGAATGAAACTACATGTTATACTTTTCAGAGTATAAGCGCTCAGTAAATCAAGGAGCATAGATATCAGCTCTGGTGATACAGATCACAGCCATGAAGAACTAGTCCATGAGAATACATTTGTGGCCTTGTCAAATCACTTAGAGAGAGTAAAATATATGTTAGGCACACAGCTCAGTAACATCCCCTGCCCTTGTATGCCAGTGTTTGGGAATCGCAAACCTGTCTCGCTTTGCCACAAAGAAGGTAGTCAAGATAAGAACAAATATGATCTACAGTTGATGTATTTGTTCTGTGGAGAGATAGAAGGAATAATTGCACCATGAAACAAACCTTCCCATAATCAGCGGAACAAACCATTAATAATACGGGTAGGAAAATGTCTGATGGTGTGAAAATGTCAGGAAGAGCTGAGGCAGACCCTACCACCCATGAAGAATTTCCCCAAAATGACCTTCCCCTTAGGGGCCCATAAAGTACATTACATTGAGCACTGTCATGATTCACAGAAAAAGAAACAACAAACAAACATAAAAAGCAGAGTAGTTCATATATGCTATTTTATGTATGGACACATAAGATATTCCTTAAGCAAGCTGGGAAGGATGGCAAAGAATGGTTTGTAACAATTCAGTAGGTAAGCATCCTCCATAAGACAATCAGGGAGCAGGTGTTACAGTATGAATCCCCAGTGTCCCTCACAGACCACATAGAGGAACTCCTCCATCTTCTGCATGGTGTGCTTGCAGCAGAAAGCATAGGATATGCACAATGGACTGCTTTTTCTGGGGAAATGTGCATAGTGGTGTTCTGTAGGCTGGTTTGGTGCAGTGATTCCCCAATTGCAGTTATCATACAACAGGTGTTCCAGTTCAGCCCTCTTCACTGTGTCAGTCTCCCTGATATTAGCAAGTGCCCATTGCACCATGACAACAACAGTGCTATTTTGAATACACATCTACCAGGTACCTGCTTACCTTGCACCTTTAGCCTGGAAATAGCCTTGGTGTCTCCACCTCTGTAAGATAAGCATTGATTTACTGAGCACAATCCAGGGAACAGACTTGGAAGTATTCCACCAGCAAAACAAATTTCCAAATCCAGGCAGGGCTTCTCCTGCTGAGTCTCATGATTTTTGTGACCATGTAGTATTATTCTTCTGTTGACACTGCAAGTTACACAGAGTCTAAAGTGCCTGAAAGCATACCTGGCCTGCAGGGAACAGGCATACATTCCTTGATGCTGTGGATTCTGAGTCTATCATGAACCTCTACTCAGAGTAGCAACACACAGAGACTGGTTTCATTTGAGTATACAACATAAATACACAGTATTATGTATAAACAAGAGGCTCAGTGCACAAAATTCTTGCACTGGGGGTGGGGGTCCCTCAGCCCAGCCTGCATCCTCTCCAATCTGGGATCAGGCTTAAGCTGGCAGTCGGATATTCCTCTCACAATCCAGGTCTGCTGGCTCCTAACCACTCACCTGCCTGCCTGCCTGATTGTCCCTAACCACTTCTGCCTGCCGGCCTAATCGCCCCCTAACTGCTCCGCTGCCGTCTCAGTTGATGCCTAACTGCTCCCCTTCTGGCCCAATCACCCCCAACAGCCCTCCCCTGCCTGCCTGGTCTCCCCCAACTGTCCTCCACAGGGAGAGTCCGGGGTTCAGGTGAATGGGATTCCTGACTGGCATGCCACTCAGAACAAGCTGACCAACTGCCATTTCCACAAGGAATGGGGCTCCCTCCTCGCTCCTGTCAGAGTCCGGGGTATAGGGAAATGGGATTCCTGGTTGGCAGGCCACTGACAGCAAGTTGTCCAATGCTGATTCTGTGAGGGATGGGGCTCCCTCCACCCTCCTGTCAGGGTCCAGTTTGAAGGCCAGCCATGCCCCCATCTCATGAGACCCAGAGTTCCACCACAGCCCGGCCAGCCACGGCCCACAGCTTCCTCCCACTGCTGCTCAGCAGGTGGCCGGGGCCCACAGCTCCCTCCTGCCAGCTCCTGCTCCCTCGTTCCCTAGCATGCTGTTCAGCCATCCGTTCAGTCGTTTAGGTCATGATGACACCTCTCTTTTTACATATTAGGATTTTATACTTGTTCCATAGTGTTCTTATCATATGGAATGGCAAGAGAATGGCAAATTGGTATGTGAAAGATTTTTTTTTAGTGAAGCTGACCTCTCCAAGGTACTTAAACCTCTATGCAAAGTTTATATAGGGAATTCAAGAACTTAGATGGGATGTCTGCAAGCTTTTTAACAGTAAGAGAAGGAATAACTTACTGTTTTCATTGAAACCATAAGACTCTCCACAGTGTTTGACATTAGTCATAGACAATATGTAAAATAGATGCGCTTGCATTCAAATAAAGCTTTATTTGCATACACCAGAATGTAAATTTCATATAATTGACTTATATAAGGCTGAAAGGAATAACATGCACTTTGGAGAATTAGGACTGTGGTCTTGATTGCTGGATATTTTGATCTGCCTCAGACCCTCTAAGAGATTATTCTGGGATCTGGACTGAGTGGGCCCTATCCTTGGATTGGACTTCTTGGAGACAGGTTCAGGTTTTGGGGGCTGGTAATCCCTCTACAGGTTTAGACTAGGCACTTGTTGATGATGCTTAGCTCAGAGGCCCTGGCTTATGGTACATTCCAAGAGTAGAATACACTCCCAGGCTTGAAATGGTAGTTAATTATACAATGATGCACAATGATCATTTACAGCCTTGTTGTTTTGTTGTAATTGGAAACTTGTGATAAACCTCAAAGGCTGAGCACTAGACTAGAATAATTGGAACAGACACTCATGACAACCCACCTATTGCTTCTGAGTTACATCATGGACCTTTACAAAGAGCAGACAGGAACTGGTTTTATTTAAGCTTATACCAACTTTACAGAGAAGTGTGAAAACATATTTGCAGATGCTTCTTAGTGTTCCTATAATTAGGAAAGGATAAAGAATTGCTAAATATCATGGGAAAGATGGTTTTAGGAAAGTAAACATTTCTTGAGTTCTCTAAAACCTGCAAATATTATGAAGGGAATCCCAGACCCTAGATCAGAGGTCTGTGAGTCATCTAAGTGACAGTTCAACCATCAATGGCTTATGGCACCTATGGAAACACCATGTCTTTTCTCATAGTTTGTCAGCATCATAGAATATATGTAAAGAAGTACATGTCTTTGTATTAGAAGACATCCTTATTTAGTGACATGGAAGTGTGAAATTCATATAATCTATAATAATGAAAGTGTAATATGCTAATTAGACTGGGCAGCCAAACGACCTTCCAGATGTCCTTCCAGGTGAAACTGGGCTGCCGCTGCAGCTGCAAGGGCCAAGCCCCTTGCACAAATTTCATGCTTTGGGCCACTAGTTGTCTTATATTAGGTGACAAGGCATCCCTAGGACTCTCTAAGAAATATTCACAGGGCCTAGGATGCTGGGGTCCTGAGACACAGTTGGGACATTTCTTCTTTCATATTTTAAAGAAAAAGGTATAGGGTTGGCTCTCTTCACTTGTAGAAACACTGGGATTAATTAGCCACTGTTGTAGGTCTGTGCCAGATAGACTCATTCATTTCTGCTTTAATTGCTGTTTATTATTCTGATCAGGTCTACCATGATTTTAGTGGCCAGACAATGCCCATTGTACCACAGCCTGTCTCCCATCACATTTAGATTTTTTCCAATTGAGAGGATTCTATTCCCAGATCTTGTTAGCGTAGTTTCGTCCTTGTTTATCAAACAGGAGAATAGGCAGCCATATCTCTGCAGTATCACAGTGGAATGTTTGCTGTGTAAGCCCTGAAGGTGTCCCATAAGTGTTTGCCTAGTGTGACCTCTTAGGTATCACAGGGTAAAGTGTGTATTAGGAGCCCAGCAGACTCACAGTGAAATATGTGCCATGGGAGACCTAATGTGTCACATGGAAGACTGGGCAGTGATACACTGTGGTAAAATGGTAGAATGTGAAGCAGGTATCACAAGATGTCACAATAAATACTGGAAGTGAGCATTAATAGGTTCATATAAGGATTCTGGCTTTGGCTGTTGCCGGTCATAACCTAGGGTGTTGAGCTGAGCACCAAAGTTTCATGGTTTGATTCTTGGGCAATAGCATATATCACAGTTGAAGGTTTGGGGCCGTGAGGGTTGCACAACCAATCAATGTGTCTCTCTTACATCAAGGTCTCTCTCTCTCTCTCTCTCTCTCTCTCTCTCTCTCTCTCTCTCTCTCTCTCTCTCTCTCATTTCTCTCTCCCTTTTCTTTCCACAGACATTCCTCAGTGTCTTAAATGCAATAAATGTAATATCCTCAAGTGAGGATTAAGAGCAGTGAGAGATCCAGAGTTACATTAAAATATTATCCATGCAATTCCTGAGCTATAATAGCATAGAATGGACCTCTGGTCTTTTTGGTTGTTACTGTGGTGTGTGAGGAAATTTAGAATCCTTGCATGTCATGTTGATAAAGAAATTCACTTCCCTAGCAAGTCACAATGGAATGTGGGTATTGGTAGCCCAGCAATTCACAATGAATATGGGCAGTGCGGTATTATAAGATCTCCGAGAAGAATGAGTTCAGTGAGAGTCCTGGTACGAGAGTCCAATGATGAAGAGACACTGTGGGTCACAGTGGATTTAGGGTAGAATTTTCCCCATGGTGTCCCAGAGGATTGACTGGTGGGGTTTCTTTTCTGTCACATTGAAGTGTTAGCAATATGATCCCAGACAGTGCCACAGACATGTTTGTGTTTTTGGACCTATGAGGTGTGACAGTGCATAATAAGTACTGAGATCCCATCAGACTGGCAGTAGGGTGTAGTAAAGTGTGGGAAACCCTGTATGTCACATTGTTTTGTAGAAAGTTAGAAATAAACAATATCATCCATGATGTGAGAGTGGATCTCTCTGCGGTTTCACAGAAGCCTGAGGTCTGTGTGAGCTTTGGAGTTGTAAATAAACAACTCCAATATGTTCTGAGGGAGACCTGGGGTGTTACAGTGGTGTGAGCTGGTATATGATATGAGAAAATTTGGAAAAGTATCTATATGTCACCCAGTGGAATACCATGGGTGACACAGTGAAATGTTTGCAGATAATACCTGAAAGTGTAACTGTGGAGAGTAGGCCTTGTGAGCTCCAATGTGCTACAATGCATTGTTGTGCCGGAAGTTCTATGTTATTCCTTTAAAGAGTGGGCAATTGGATCCTTTGGTGTTATGGTGGAGTGTGTGCATTGGGAGGGTTGTGGTGTCCCAGGGCAATTTGGGTAGCAGGATTCCTGGCATGTCACACTGGAGTGTAAATAGTGAGATTGCTGCATAGTCAAATAGATTTGGGGTAGTTCCAGCCTTGTGTATCACATAGGAGTGTAAGCAGCTATACCTCTGCAATGTCATTCTGAGATTTCTGTTGTGAAAGCCCTGAAGGTGCCCCATTGTTTTTGCCCATTGTCAACTCTGGGATATTACAGTGTACCCCAGTGACACCTCTGGGGTACCACAGTGGAACACAGCAGACTCAAAGTGGAATGTATGCCATGAGAGACCTAATGCGTAACATGGAAGAATGGGCCATAACAGCCCAGAGGTAAAATTATAGAGTGTGGAGGTATCATGAGAGAATCACAGTAAATACCAAAAGTGAGATTTCATGGACTCATTAAAGGATTCCAGTGTTGGCTGCCACTGCTCAGTGGTTAGGGCCTTGGGCTGAGCAACAAAGTTTCACCTGTTTGCTCCTCAGGCAATGGCATGTACCGAGGTTGCAGGTTTACTCCCACTAGGTGGTTGGGACATGTGGGTTATACAAGCCGTCAATGTGCCTCTCTCACATCAAGGTTTATCTCTCCTTCAGTCTCTCTCTCTGTCTCAGGCTCTTTTTTTCTACAGCCGTTTCTCTGTGGTTGAAGTGAAATAGACGAAATATCCTCAAGTGAGGATGAAGAACTCAAAAAGGATACTGAACATAGGGAAAATTAAGTGAAACTAGTTGGAGTCCTGAAAGTGTCACAGGTGATTGTGGCAGTGTGAGTCTTTGGGCTTCCCTGGAAGTTCTGGACAGTGGTAAACTGCAATTTTCACTATATAGAGTGAGGTCTGAGTGCGTTGATACATTGTCAGTGTATAATGTGGGCTGCAGTATCCTATGGGATTGTTTGTGTCACTCCCTGGTGGCACATTGGAATGGGGGCAGTGGGAGTTCAGCAGTGTCATAGTGGTGTGTGGGCAGTGGCAGTCTTGATGATGTCACAGTGGTGCTTATTAGGTGAAAGAGCTGGAATTTAACATTGGGATGTCGGCTGTATAAGCACTGTGTTGCCTTTGGCATGATGAAAAGGTAACACCCTGGACTTTTAATGAGGTGTGTGGAGCATGAGACATGAAAGGGATCATAGTTAGTAAGAGTTCAGTGGGTTGAAAGGGCTCAAAATAATTGTCATGCATGTTACATCTGACAATTTCCCAATAATGAGAGAACAGCAAAATACCTCTGGTTTAAGTGTGTCTGTACATATCAGGATACTTGGTGTGTCCCATTGGAAAATGCACAGTGGGTACTTGTTGAGAAATGTGATTGAGAGAAGTGTGGGCAGTGGAAATCTTGGGTGACAAAGTGGAGGTAGGGATGACAAAATAACAGAAGTGTCTCAGTGGGCAGGGAGACCCCATCCAGGTAACAGTGGAGTGTGAACATTGTCAGATCTGAAGTGTTATATTGAAGTATTGGCCATCTATGTTGAAAATGCAAAGCTGATAGTTAATGGTGTTACAGTGTGGTAATTTGTAGGCATGGGGTTTCTAAATGGAATGCAGTTATTTGCATACTGGGGGTTCAAAAGAGTAAACAGGCACCAAAAATATTAAAGAAATTGAGAGACTTAAGGTTCCATATTATGGTATCTGCAAAAAGATTCATCTATCACAGCAGAGTTAGATGAGTGTGAGCACTAGGGTTGCAAGATTAGGCAGTGAGGATTCTTGGCTATTACATTTGAATGTAGATATTGGTACCCTGCAAGTTGTCATGATGTGTTTGCATGGTAGGACCCCTGTAATATTACAGTACAAGGGTGGTATTGGAAGGCCAGAAGTCTCACAGTGCTGTGTAACTGGGGGAGTTCTTGTGTGCCAGAGTGGTATTTGCTATTTGGCAGCAGTAGAATGTCATTCATGATTGGATGCAGTGGCTCATCTTGGGTCACACAGTTGATTGTGGCATTTGAGAGCTCTAAATAGAGGCAGAGTACTGTAATTTTCCATGAATAAGGTACTATTTTTTTCTAAAATCATTAGACTGAAAATTAAGGGTACTCTTATCCAGGCAAGTCAGCCTAGGAGGGAGCATACTGTTGTCAAACAGGCTTCCTCCAATCATGAGCCTTATTGTTACTGATGTCAGCTGATGCTGTAATTGGAGGTAGAGGTGGAGCTTGTTTAGTTGAAATAGGGCCCAGGTAGTTTTGAGCCCTTAAACCTGTCAAAAAAAATAAAAATAAAAATAAATGCTGGCAAGAGATTGTCTTACTCTGCATAATTCAAACTGAATGTAATCAGCAATATATGGAAATAGAGCTGCAGAGAGACAATTTGGACCACCTCTCACTGAGTGTATGACCAGACAGTGGAGAAAACAAGTACAACTCCCTTTAAGATACCAAAATAGAAGGCTTTAAGAGGAAAACCTGCAAAATTTTTAAAATATTGATTTCTTGATTTTGGGTTGGAAAAATGGGGGGTGTCTTATACACAGAAAAACATTGGGCAGGAGATGACCTGCAGTGTGACTAGAGTGCTGGTAGTGAGACCATGTGTGTGGCAGAAGGGAGGTATGTAAGTAAGAACCCTGAGCCCATTGGTTTGTGGGCAGTGTGGAACTTTAAGTGTGACAGTGGAGTTTGTTTTGTGAGGGCTCAGAGAGAAGCAGCAGAGTATGGAAAGTGGGAGATCAGGTGGTATATTTGGAGATGTAAGTATTGTGTGTGGGGAGTGAGAACCCTGTGTGGTCACACTGGAAGGTGAGCCACGGAATGCTGGAGTGCAATCATGGAATGTGTTCTTTGGAAGCCATGGTCTGTCATGATTGAGTGTGGACTGGGAGCACCCTAAAATGTCACAGTGGAGTGTTGGACAGAACAAAGTGAGTATTGGGTAGTGGGATATGATGGGTTCACAAATGTGTATCATGCTTGAGAGCTCCAAACGATTCACAGAGGAGTTGGGAGGGTGAGTGCCCTAGAGTTTAACATTTGAATGATGATGGAAGGACGCTTGAGGTGTCATATTACAGCATGTGCAGTGGGATCGTGGTGAGGAGGGAAAATTGGATTGTGGTCACTGTTAGCCTTGGGGTGTCACAGAGCAGTTTGTTTTGTGAGGGCTCAGAGAGAAGCGGTGGAGTATCCAAAGTGGGAGATCAGGTGTATAACAGTAGAACATTATCCATTAAAGTCTTGGGCTATGACTACAGATAATGGCTAGTCTATTTGGTTGTTACTGTGGTGTGTAGTCATTTGGGATCCTTGCATATTGTGGTAATAAAGGAATTCATTTCTGAAGCTAGTCACAATCGAATATGGGTAGCATAGCGGTAGTCCAGGAATTCACAATATAGTGTGGGCACTGGTATAGCAGGAGGTCTCAGAGAAGGGTGAGTTCATTGACATCCCTGGATTATTATATTAAAGTATGATGATAAAGAGACACCATTTGTCACAGTGGATTTATGGTAGAATATTCTCCATGGTGTCAAAGGGCATTTACCAGTTGGGTTTCTTTTGGGTCACACTAAAGTGTTGGCAGTATGATCCCAGACAGTGGCACAGATGTGTTTGTGTTTTTTGACTGTGACATGTGACAGTGCACAATGGGCATTGAGATCCTATCAGACTGATAATAGGGTGTAAAGGTGGGAGACCAAGAATGTCACATTGTTTTGCTATTCCTAGGGAATTGTGCATGCTGGTTTTCTGCAGCTTTGCTTGGTTCAGTGATTCCCCATTTGCAGATCTCTTACATCAAGGGTCCCAGGTCTTACCTCTTCATCCTGACACTTTCCTGACACTAGAAAGAGCCCCACTGCAACATGACACCACTGATTTTGGCAAGGGCAGAAATATAATATTGAGGACCAGCTAGCATTGTAGCAAATAGTAATCATACTCTGTTAATCATAATAGTTTGTTCTGATTAATGAAGGCACACTCTAACCTGGCTGGAATTGTAAGGCACCTTGGTGAACACCTGAAATGCAGCCCGTTTTCCCCATCAGGGAGATGCCTATTATCATGGAAGGATTCACAATCATGTTGCAGAAACCAGAGCTGACATTGATTTGAAGATCTCCAGCCCTTTGCATATCTCTAGCCCTTTGAGAAGCCCTAGCCTTTGCCTATCCAGCCTGCATTATCTGTAATCTGCCTATTTGGCATACCCTTTGCTAACTTCCCCTTGTTGTCTTTGTCCTTCTCCCCAATACAAGTAGCTGGCTTATGATGGAGGCAGAGCAGACTTTTGTGGATAACCTGCTGCTCTCCCATATTGCCAGCAATATTGGAATAAACTCTCATATATGGAACAACCCTGTCTCTGTTTAATTGGCTCAATTAGTGACAGACAGCACAGATGCATTGATTTTTCCATATACATATGACAACCAAGAAGGGATGTAAGGGAGGGACTCCTTTTGAGTATGGGGTATCCTGGTTGCTGCCTGGACTGGGGTTACCTGGAGCTGAAGCCCAGACTCTTATTTGCAGTGCTGTCTGGAATTGTTCTGGTTTGAGTTCCTGCTGAAACCTCAGCAATCCTCATCTTCTCATCTAAGACCTAAGTTTAATCAAGCGTTTTTGTCGGAAGAATTAAATGTGTTTGTATGCATGAGATGCCCATGCTGTCTCTAAAATGGCCTTCCTTGTAATACTCTTGCCTGGGAGAGCCTGATCAGCTCCAGTGGGCAGAGATATCTGGATGTCCTTAAACTGGTCTCTGAGCCCTTACTCTGATCCACTCTGGGACAAGAGATAGATGGTTATTTTCATGAAGGGCATTCTTAGGTTTCTGTGGCTGGACAGACAAGGAGCATTGTGTGAAGCTCTTGTAGGTAGGTTTTGCACACCTGTAATATTATATATGAGTGTCTTTGTTGATTGGTGCTTTGTTTAATTTGTTTAAGGATGAGACACCTCCCACTTTAGGTGGCCCAGCTGCTTGTGGCAGGCTGAACCTGTGGCAGGAATGCAGAAATTTCCCAGCAGTTGCCAGGAATTCTTAATCTTGATGACCTTCCCTGCTCTCCCTCTCAAGTAATCAGCCGTTCAAAACTTACCTAGTGAGAGTTTTGTGTGTCTGTAATGTAACTTTGATTACTGATGTACTTTGCTTGCTTTACATCTTTTTGGGGACTTAGTTGTCTGTTTGCCGTTTTATGAAACATAGGAAATCATCTGTTTCTGTGGTATGGGCTTTGTGCCAATAAGTACCAAAAGTCCTTTTGCTGTGGTAAGTTAGTGTGAGATAATATTTTAATGCTAATGTCTTTATCCATTCTTTTGAGAGCACTCATTTATTTTCTGTAGGGGTGTTTGTCCATTTGTTTCTGTTTTTATCACGTTAAGTGCCACATCAGTCACTGGTGACTCACACTATACTTTCCATTTGGACCTGCATATAGGTGAAATCAGATATCGCGGGCTAAACAGAAAGGAAGACAAAACAGGCTTGGCACTTAATGTGTTAAGATGTCTTCTTATATGCAAGATATCAGGAAGGAGAGAAAGTGGTGGCTGAATAGGTAGATGTGTCATGTACCTCATCCTGGAGCCAGACTGAAGAAGCAAATAAATCAAAGAACATCCACCTGGAATTAACAAGTTAGATACAGCTGAGGAAACAAGTTACAACAAGAAAGGGCAGAGGACACTTGAGGGATAATAGAAGCAGGGATCTAGACTTGAGAGCGACAATCAGCCAGTGGGCCTAGAGGGTGAGGAGGAAGCTGTGTTTCACCAAAGCCATGTTCTTTGGTGACAGGCATAGCATCTAACTGTGGAAAGGAAAGACACAGGTCTGGGCTGGTGACCAGGGAATATGGATCTAAGGGTGCACCATGAGAGGCAGCCTTAAAGGAAGCCTGAGTGGAGAGGTGCTGGGGGAAAGAAACCCACAGTTTTGTTGTTGTATTGGTTTTGTTGTGTCTTTGATTTTATTTGTTAAATCCAGAACATAGGATTTTTCAATTACAAACAGGAGGCTTTGGCATAGGTAGAGAGGTACAGACCTGGGATGTCTGAGGAGAGGCTGGGGAAGGAAGTAGGCAAGCAGATTGGCCAGAACTCTTGCATTGGGACATTCTCAAGCTTTCAAACCTAAGCAGCCATTTCACCTCTGAAGAGCTAGCCCCTGCCAGTAGTAGCCTAACGCAGGTAATAAAGACTGCCATACTCTGGCTGCATTTTGAGCTACATAAAGGAAGCAAAGACAGAGGCCACATTTACAGGTCTGAATCAGCCCAAAGTGCCCTCAATGACTTGTTTGAAAGTGGGGCCAGATTGCCCTGCTGTTCTGGGAACCAAACTGATAAAAAATCTGGTTTGCCAGCTAACCCTATTGCTCTCCATTCAAGGATCTCTGACCAACCAAGACCAGAATAATATTTTGGGTGGCTCATGGTAGAGTAGTACTGGGTCAGGAAAAACAAAACAAAACACATATTACTCCTTGAAAGTGTAACAGTACCAACCTTACCCAAAGCCCTGTAAGAAACACACTGTTAAATGATTAAGACTGACAGCTGGCTAGCAGGCAAAGGGGGCAGAATGGCCCCACCTGCTTGTAGCCAAGGCCTGTGGAGACAGACACAAGCAGAGGACCTAGGGATCACTTGGCATTTCAAGCAGGGTTCTAAAGCCATAAAACTGACTGGCAGTGGCCAGCACCTAACTACCTAACAGGAAGTCCAGAATTAGAAGACAGAAAAAAAGAGTGGGGTGCCTTTTTTTTCCTCACGTCTATTTCTTTCCTCCATTTTACTTCTCTTTTTCTCATTTTAGTTTGTCAATTTCTTTCTTTTTTCCCTTTTTAAAAGTGGATCTTCTGGGAGTTTGAAAATGGTGGCCAAGTCATTGGATGTGTCCTGCACCTTCTCATGGAGCAGATAGAAGAAACAATTGCATTGAATGATATCCACCCAGAATTGGTGAATTAAACACAGGTGGTGAGACAATCTATGGCCTGAGAGGACAGAGGACTCCTAGAGAACAGTAGGATCAGGGATTTGGGCTTGAGAGAGGGATGCGTGATCATCAGGACAAGAGGGTCAGAAGGAACAACAACCGCATCACTGCAAATTTCTCCCCCCGCCCTGATACCACATGGCTTGGGCAATTCTACAGGGTGCCTTTCTGCCTGCAGCCTCTCAAGGCTATGGACTTAGATCTAGATGTCCCTGCTTCCAGTAGCTCTGTAGACCTCCCTTCCACTGTCCAGTATTCCATGTGTCCGCAAGGGACACAGACTTGGCACTGTACCATCCTTGCGGACACATGGAATACTGGACAGTGGAATGGAGGTCTACAGAGCTACTGGCAGCAGGGACATCTAGATCTAAGTCCATAGCCTTGAGAGGCTGCAGGCATAAAGGCACCCTGTAGAATTGCCCAAGCCATGTGGTATCGGCGGGGGAGAAATTTGCAGTGGTGCGGTCGTTTTGCCTTTGTATTTTCTTTGCTTGTACTAGCTAAACCCAGTTCATAGGACCTTTCAATTACAAACCACTTATCGAGGATGTGGTATAGGTGGTGATGCAGTTTTGTGGAGGCTGGGGAGAGGATGCAGAGAGGAGCAGAACATGGAGAGGTGACCAGGAATCGAGCACTGAATCATTCTGGACCCTCCAACCTTAAGCATCCTTTTTTCTCTTGAAGAGATATCCCCTCCCAGCAACCACAGGGCAACCACACCCAACCTCAAGCTCTTCAGAGGAAAAATAAAAACTCTGAATAACCCTAGGAAGCCTTTAGGGACTGGGTTGAGGGGCCTTTTGGTCCCAGAAACCAATACGGAACAGTCCCACCAAAAGCCCTTGTCAGAAATAGATGCTTGGGCACTCACTGGTTTGGCTCAGTGGATAGAGTGTCAACTTTCAGACTGAAGGATCCTGGGTTTGATTCCAGTCAAGGGCACATTCCCAGATTGTTTTCCACCCCCAGTGTGGAGCCTGCAGAGGTAGCCAATCAATGATTCTCTCTCAATATTGATGTTTCTAACTCTCTCTCCTTCCCTCTCTGAAATCAATAAAAATGTATTTTTTAAAAAAGAAATAGATGCTTGAGTAATTAAGACTGGCAGTAGGCAGATTGGTCCTGCCTGCTTGCAACCAAGGCTGTACAGACAGACACAGAAGGGCAATGGGTCCCTGGGAACTTCAACATAGTGCTGACTACCTAACAGGAAACTGAGAAGTAGCAGGCTGAACAGTAAAGTGGGGTCTTAAGTCAGCCCACATGGGGCATTAAAAGTCAGCAGAAGTGAACAACACTTCACTTTTTTACAATAGCTAAGATTTGGAAGCAACCTAAGTGCCCATCATCAGATGAGTGGATTAAAAACCTGGTACATCTACACAATGGGATACTATGCTTCTATAAAAAAGAAGGAGCTTTTACCATTTTCAAAGGCATGGATGGACTTGGAGAGCATTATGCTAAGTGAAATAAGCCAGTTGGAGAAAGATACATATCACATGATTTCACTCATTTGCAGATTATAATGAACAACATAAACTGATGAACAAAAATAGATCCAGGCAGAGAAGCATTGAACAGACTGTCAAACCTCAGAGGGAAAGTAGTTTGGGGTGGGGAGGGGTGTTAAGAGATCAACCAAAGAACTTGTATGCATGCATATAAGCATAGCCAATGTACATGGACCCTGGGGTTGTCGGGGCTTATCCTGGGGGGTGGGAGTGGCTGAGGAGGTGCCATGTGGGAAAAGGGAGACATATGTAATACTGTTACAGAATTTACTAGGCAACCGAAGAACACACAGGAGTACTTGGAGACACAGGAAAAACCCATTTATTTTCATACTTTTCACATGTACCAGTACAGTGACTCAGGGGAGATTGTTTCTCTCTAAATTCTGAGCAAACCAATATAGAGGAAACTTTCCCTTTATATCCCTTTGGTTTCTTTGTCCCCCAAATATGGGATGGGACTTCCGGTGTCTCAGGAGGAAATTTACCAACATGAGAAAGAATCAAGAGGAAACAAGGGCTGACATAGATGCAATAATGAACACAATGGAAGATTTCAACAGTAGAGTAGAAGAAGCTGAGGACAGAATCAGCAAGTTTTTAGACAAGGTAGAAAAACTTTCAACTGGAAAAAATATTAAAAAGCAGTAGAAGAATGTAAGGGAGCTCTGGGACAAAACAAAACAGCATCCACATAAAATGGGTGCCAAGGAGAGGAAGCTGAGCAAGGAGTAGAAAATTTGTTTGAAGAAATAATGACAGAAACTTCCCTAATTTGGGGAAGAAAATAATCACAAAAATCCAAGACATACAGAGAATCATAAACAAGATGAACCCAAGAAGACTTACACTAAGACACATCATAATTAAATTGGCAAACAACAACAAAGAAAGAATCTTAAAGGCTGCCAGAGACAGACTGAAATTTCCCTAGAAGGGATCTCCCATTAGACTATCAACTTGTATCTCAACAGAAAGACATAAGGCCAAAAGGGAATGGAATGAAGTATACACAGTGATGCAAAGCAAGGGATTGAATCCAAACAAAACTCTGCCCAGCAAGGCTATCATTCAAAATTGACGGTGAACTTAGTAGCTTCACAAAAAAGACTAAGGGTGTTTATCATTGCAAACCAGCAATGCAAGAAAGGCTAAAGTGACTGCTACAGTTTGCTCAAATGTCTCAGGAGGAAGACAAAGTGAAACACAGTGTCTATGGGACACAGTGAAAGCAGTCCTGAGAGGAAAATCATAGCTCTACAGGCTTACCTCAAAAAACAAACAAAATAACCATACACACACACACACACACACACACACACACACACACACACACACACGAAAAACTGATAATAAATTATATAGCCCTACAACTTAAAGAAACAGAAAGAGATCAACCAGAAATCCCAGAATAAGTAGAAGGAAGGAAGTAATAAAGATCAGAGTAGAAATAAATGACATAGAGACAAAAAAAAAATATCCAAAGATCACTAGAACTACTATAAGACCTTTTTTTCTTCTTTTTTTGAAAAGATAAATAAGAGTAACAAATCTCTAGCCAAGTTCACCAAGAAACAAAGAGAGAGGACCACAAACAACAAAGATAGAAATTAAAGAGGTGAAGTAACAACCAATCCCCCAGAAATATAAAAGATTGCAAAAAAAAAAATACTACAAACAACTCTGTTCCAACAAACTGAACAACCTAGATGAAATGTACAAATTCCTAGAAAAACACAATATTATAAAACCCAGTAAGGAAGAATCAGAAAACTGAATCAGCTGATAACTACCAATGAACTTGAAGGAATTAACAAAACAAACAAACAAACAAAAAAACATCCAGCCCTGGTATAAATGGCTTTTCAGGGGAATTTTACCAAACATTCAAAGGAGAACTAATACCAATCCTACTCAGACTATTCCAAAAAATTCAAGAGGAAGGTACACTTCTGAGCTCTTTCTATGAAGACATAATTCCCGTAATCCCGGAACTAGATAAAGGCACTATGAAGAAAATAAAAAACCAATAACCCTGCTGTACATAGATGCTAAAGTCATCAACAAAATATTACTAAATTGCACATAGCAATATATTTAAAAGATCATACTCCATGACCAAGTGGAATTTATTCCAGGATGCAATCCTGATACAATATCTGCAGATCAATAAATATGATACATCACATAAACAAATCAAGACAAAATCCACATGATCATAATAATTGATGCAGATAAAACATTTGACATAATCCAAACCCCCCCCTTTTTTTTGGTAAAAACTCTCAACATAGTGGAAGCATGCCTCAACAAAATAAAAACCCATATGACAAACCTAAGCCAACATTATATTCAATGGACAAATAATAAAATCATTTCCCCTAAAAACAGGAACAAGATGAATTGAAAAGAAATAAGTAAAAGGGCCACATTTGCATATGGCATTATATGTTACATAGAAATCCTAAAAATCCCATGAAAAATCTATTAGACTTACTAAATGAACTCAACAATGTAGAAGGATACAAAAACAACACCCAAAAATCTATGGCATTTAACTACACCAATAATGAACTCACAGAGAGGGAAACTAAAAAAGAAAAAAAAATGCATTTACCATTGTAACAACAAAAAAATTAAGACACCTAGGAATAAACTTAATTAAAGTGGTAAAAGACCTATACTTGGAAAACTACAGGACATGGAAAAAAGAGTTAGAGGAAGAAATAAACAAGAGGAAGAATATATTGTGTTCATGCATTAGTCAAATTAACATCACTAAAATGACCATACTACCCAAAGAAATCTATAGATTCAATGCAATCCCCATTATAACACCAATGGTTTTTTCACAGACCTAAAAAAACAAAAACAAAAACAAAAACAAAAACTCTCCAAAAATTTATATGAAATAAAAAGAGACCCAAAACAGCCAAAAAGTCCTGAGAAAAAAAGAGCAAAGTTGAAGGGATCACAATACCAGATATGAAGTTATATTACAAAGCCACAGTTCTCAAAACAGTCTGGTACTGGCACTGGGACAGACATAGAGACCAATGGCACATAACATAAACCCAGAAATAGACCCAATCCATTATGCTCATTTAATTTTTGACAAAGGAGGCAAGAGCATACAATGGAGTTACGACAGTATCTACAATAAACAATGCTGGGAAAATTGGACAGATATATGCAAAAACTGAAACTAGACCACCAACTTACACCATACACAAAAATAAACTCAAAATTGATAGAGGAATTAAACATAGGAGAGGAAACCATAAAAATACTAGAGGAATCCAGACATATGTCAAAGGAACTTCTTCACTGATACTGCTCCTCAGGCAATGGAAACTAAAGAGAAAATAAACAAGTGGGACTGCATCAAAATAAAAAGCTTTTGCACAGCAAAAGGAACCATCAATAAAACAAGAAGAAAGCCCACTGCATGGGAGAACATATTTGTTAATGTTATCTCCAATAAGAGTTTAATTGACACCATTTACAGGGAACTCATACAACTTAACAAAAGGAAGATAATAAACCCAATAAAAAAATTGGCAATGGACCCAAATAGGTACTTTTCAAAAGAAGACACAAGTAAGGCCAAGAGACATATGAAAACATGCTCAGTCACTAATTATCCAAGAGATGCAAATCAAAACAACAATTCGGTACCATTCACACCTGTCAGAATGGCTATCATCAACAAATCAACAAAGGACCAGTGCTGGAGAGGATAAGGAGAAAAAGGAACCCTCCTGTACTGCTGGTGGGAATGCGGACTGGTGCAGCCACTGTGGAGAACAGCATGGAATTTCCTCAAAAAACTAAAAATGGAACTCCCATTTGACCCAGTGATCACACTTCTAGGAATATATCCCAAAAAAATAGAAACACCAATCAGAAAGAATATGCACCCCTATGTTCATAGCAGCACAGTTCACCATAGCTAAGATGTGGAAACAGCCTAAGTGCCCAACAGCAGATGAGTGGATTAAAAATCAGTGGTACATCTACACAATGAAATACTATACTGTGGTAAAAAAGAAAGAACTCTTACCATTTGCAACAGCATGGTTGGACCTGGAGAGCATTATGCTAAGTGAAATAAGCTAATTAGAGAAAGATAAGTATCACGTGATCTTACTCATTTGTGGAATATAATAAACAACATAAAATTAGAATAAAAGTAGATCTAGAGACATAGAAACATTGAACAGACTGTCAAATGTCAGAGGGAAGGTAGGGGAGGTTGGAAGGGAGGAATAAATGATCAACTAAAAGACTTGTATGCATGCATATACTAGTAATAATAACTAATGGAAATGGATAATAGGGTGAAAGGGCCTGTGCTGGGAGTTAGGAGCATGGTGGGAAATGGGAGGCATATGTAATACTTTTAACAAAAAGAATTAAATAATAAATAAATAAATAAATAAATAAATATTCACACACACCCCACACACAAAGCTATTTTGTTATAATCTCTTCAGAAATAAAATTATGGGGAATAAAATCATCTCATACCCCCATCTCTTTTTCCTAGGAGGAGCAGATATGCAGAAGTGCCCTCCAGCAGGCTACAGTAATAGCAGTAATTTCACATTAAAGTCATTGAAAGTCAGTGATTTATCCTTGTTATAAAATTAGCCACTGAAATATCTTAGATAATAATAATCTTAAAATCTCAATGTTGTTAAGATAATCTACACTAATAAAAGAGAAACATTGAAATTGACCATCACTCTACTACACACACCAACCAAACAGGAGCGAGTATTCAATTTAACCCAACAAAGATGACGGTGGCCATGGAGCTGGAGCAAGGAGGAGGCTTGGGTTGCCACCGGCAATGGAGGAAGGCAAGCTACCTGCCCACCCTGGCTGGCCCTGGCCTCTGCTCAAGGCTACAAAGTTTCAATTGTAGAAGATAAATAAATCCCAGATACCAGGGCCCCTACTTGGGTCACTGGGGGGGGGTGTGGCCGGCCTGTAAACCACTACAGGCCTTGCACCTAGGCCGCCCCACACCCCAAAGGAACCCCCACCCTGATCCGGAACACCCTTCAGGGCAAACCAGCTGGTTCCCACCCATGCACCAGGCCTCTATCTATACTAATAAAAGAGTAATATGCTAATTAGACTGGGAGACCCTCCAGGAGACCTTCCAGATGTTCTTCTGGACAAAGTCATGGTGGCAGGGCCAACTTAGAGGTGGTTAGGGTGATCAGGCCAGCAGAGGGGGAGCAGTAGGGGACGAGCAGTTCTGCAGGCAGAGTGCTTAGGGGCAATTAGACACGCAGGCAGGTGAGCAGTTAGGAGCCAGTGGTCCGGGATAGCAAGAGAGATGTCCAACTGCCAGTTTAGGCCTGTTCCCACAGGGATCTTGACTAAACTGACAGTTGTACATCCCCTGAGGGGTCCCAGATTGGAGAGGGTGCAGGCTGGGCTGAGGTACACCCCCCATGCACTAATTTCATGCACTGGGCCACTAGTGTTTATGCTAAAGCTCTCCAGTGAAAAAAAATATATATCTTAACATAATATTCCAAAGTTTTTGGTAACCTTAAACTTTGGAATTTACTGAGTTAAATAGTAAGAATTATTAAATATCTAGGTATCCTACCTAATAATAGACAGATATGCAAATTGACCGTACCTTCGCTATGCTAGCGATTGGCCAGGAGGCGCGGGGGGGCGGGACTCGGGGTGGCCGGGGTGGCCGAATGGGCCTGTGGGACGCTGAGCTCGCGTCGCCAGCGGCGGCGCGAGCTCAGCATCTGCGCCATGGCTGTGCTGCGGCACAGAAGGGGCCTCTGGGGCAGCGAGCTCACGTCCCATCGCAGACCATCAAAAGCGGGGTAGCTGGGTGCCTGTCCGATCAGGCACCAGGCCTTTCAGAAGCATCCAGCAGGGCAGAGGCTTCTGAAAGGCCTGGTGCACCAGCGGACAGGCACCCAGCTCCCCCGCGATCGAAAGCAAAAGCGTGGGAGCTGGGTGCCTGTCCACTCAGGCACCAGGCCTTTCAGAAGCCTCTGCCGTGCTGGAGGCTTCTGAAAGGCCTGGTGCCCCAGCGGACAGGAACCCAGCTCCCCCATGATCAAAAGCGAAAGCGTGTAGGGGACCCTACACGTGCATGATTCAATCATGCACTGGGCCTCTAGTATTGAAATAACAGGATACTGAAATATTAATCTGTATTTGTATACTTTGGGTTCTTATTACAGAGAATATAGAGGGTAGAATTGAATCTGTTAATGGATATGTCTTGTATTTTATTTGAATTGTATTTCTTTAAAATGTGAATGTATTGTTAATCTGAAATATGGAAAGTTCTTGTCACCTAAAATTTAATGTGCCTGAGTGTTAAAAATTCTAACTAGTTGTAAAGTAATTGTATGGTTTTGGTAATAGAAACTATGAGATTTAGAGATGCATTTTTGAAGAAAAAGGAAAGTAATTTGTTTAAAGCTAAATGAATAAGATTTGTGAAACTAATAGAAGGATTGCAAAGATAAATTTTATTTTATTTTTTTAAATTTTAATTTTATTGTTTAAGGCCGTGGTCTGCAAACTGCGGTTCGCAAGCCACATGCGGCCCTTTGGCCCCTTGAGTGTGGCTCTTCCACAAAATACCACGGCCTGGGCGAGTCTATTTTAAAGAAGTGGCATTAGAAGAAGTTTAAGTTAAAAAAATTTGTCTCTCAAAAGAAATTTCAATTGTTGTACTGTTGATATTTGGCTCTGTTGACTAATGAGTTTGCTGACCACTGGTTTAAGGTATTACAAATGGTAATACATATGCCTCTTTTTTCCCGCCACTGACCTCCCCCTAGTCTTTCCTCCCCCTCCCCTCCCCGGGCACTTGCCCTTGTCCTCTCGCCCTCAGTGTCTTGAATCTGTTGATTGTGCTTATATGCATGCATAAAAGTTCTTTGGTTGACCTCTTACCCCACTAACCCTCTCCTACCTTCCCACTGTAGTTTGACAGTCTGTTCAATGATCCTTTGCCTCTATTTTTCTTCAAAGTTTGTAATGTTCTTTATTATCCATAAATGAGTGAGATCATGTGATATTTATCTTTCACTGACTCGCTTATTTCGCTTAGCATAATGCTCTCCAGTTCCATCCATGCTGTTGCAAATTGTAAGAATTCCTTCTTTTTACAGCAGCGTAGTTTTCCATTGTGTAGATGTACCACAGTTTTCTAATCCATTCATCTGCTTATGGGCATTTAGGCTGTTTCCAAATCTTAGCTATTTTGTTTGTTTTTTGGTGTCTATGTCAATTGTAAATTGTGCAGCTATGAACATAGGGGTGCACATATCCTTTCTGATTGGTGTTTCTGTTTTCTTGGGATATATTCCTAGAAGTGGTATTACTGGGTCAAATGGCAGTTCCATTTTTAATTTTTTGAGGAGACTCTATATTGTTCCCCACAGTGGCTGCACCAGTCTGCATTCCCACCAGCAGTAAAGAAGGGTTCCTTTTTTTCTGCATCCTCTCAAGCACTTGTAGTTTGTTGATTTGTTGATGATAGCTGTTTTGACAGATGTGAGATGGTACCTCATTGTTGTTTTGATTTGCATCTCACAGATTAGTGACTTTGTGCATAAATCTCTTGGCTTTCTGAATGTCCTCTTTCGAAAAGTGTCTAATTAGGTCCTTTTGCCAATTTATTGATTGAATTATCTTCTTTTGGTTAAGTTGTATGAGTTCCCTGTAATTTTGGAGATTAAACCCTTATCGGAGATAAAATTGGCAAATATGTTCTCCCATACAGTGGGCTTTCTTGTTTTGTTGATGGTTTCTTTTGCTGTGCAGAAGCTTTTTATTTTGATGTAGTCCCATTTGTTTATTTTCTCTTTAGTTTCCATTGCCCTAGGAGCTGTAGCGGTAAAGATATTGCTCCAACAAATATCTGCTGTTTTGTTGCCTATGGCTTCTTCTAAGATTTTTATGGTTTCCCATCTTACGTTTAAGTCCTTTATCCATTTTGAGCTTATTTTTGTGTATGGTGTAAGTTGGTGGTCAAGTTTCATTTTTTTAAAGTATCTGTCCAGTTTTCCCAACACCATTTATTGAAGAGACTGTCTTGTCTCCATTGTATGCTCTTGTCTCCTTTGTCAAATATTAATTGAACATACTGGCTTGTGTTGATCTCTGAGTTCTCTATTCTTTTCCACTGGTCTATATGTCTGTTCTTGTGCCAGTACCAGGCAGTTTTGAGAACAGTGGCTTTGTAATACAGCTTGATATCTGGAATTGTGATCCCTCCAACATAGTTCTTCATTCTCAAGATTGCTGCAGTCATTCGGGGTCTTTTTTTATTCCAGATGAATTTTTGGAGAATCTGTTCTAGGTCTTTGAAGTATGCTGTTGGTATTTTAATGGGGATTGCATTGAATTTATAGATTGCTTTGGGTAGTATGGACATTTTAATGATGTTGATTCTACCAATCCATGAACATGGTATATTCTTCCATCTGTTCATGTCTTCCTCTATCTCTTTTTTTTTTTAGCATCCTGAAATTTTCTGAATATAGGTCCTTTGTCTCCTTGGTTAAGTTTATTCCTAGGTATCTTAATATTTTTGTTGCAATGGTAAATGGGATTGCTTTTTTTAAAAAAAATTTCTCCTTCTGTGAGTTCATTATTGGTGTATAGAAAAGCCATAGACTTCTGGGTGTTAATTTTGCATTCTGCTACATTGCCGAATTCATTTATAAAGTCTAGTAGTTTTTTTTTATGGAGTCTAGGGTTTTCTATGTACAGTATAATCATATGTGAATAAGGACAGTTTTACTTCTTTTCCAATTTGGATGTCTTTTCTTTCTTTTTTTTTTTGTCTGATTACAATGGCTAGTACTTCCAGTACTATGTCTTACAGGAGTGGTGAGAGTGGGCATCCCTATCTTATTCCTGTTCTTAGAGGAAATGGTTTTAGTTTTTGCCCATTGAGTATGGTGTTGGCTGTGGGTTTGTCATATATGGCTTTTATTATGTTGAGGTCTGATCCTTCTATTCACACCTTGCTGAGAGTTTTTATCAAGAAAGGGTGTTGGATTTTGTCAAATGCTTTTTCTGCATCAAGGGATATTATTATATGGTTTTTATCTCTCAGTTTGTTTATGTGGTGTATCACATTTATTGATTTGCGAATGTTGTACCATCCTTGCATTCCCCAGGATAAATGCCACTTGGTCATGGTGTATTATCTTTCTAAAGTAATGCTGGATTCAATTTGCTAGAATTTTTTTGAGTTTTTTGTCATCTATATTCATGTGGGATATTGGCGTGTAATTCTCTTTCTTTGTATTATCTTTATCTGGTTTTGGGATTAGGGTAATGCTGGCTTTGTAGAAAGAGCTTGGAAGTGCCACTTCTCTTGAAATTTTTTGAATAGTCTGAGGAAGATAGGTTTTATTTCTTCTTTGAATGTTTGATAAAACTCCCCTGTAAAGCCATCTGGTCCAGGCCTTTTATTTGTTGGACTTTTTTTTTAGTACTGCTTCAATTTATTCCATAGTTGTTATCAGCCTATTCCAATTATTTTATTCCTCCTGGTTGAGTTTTTGAAGTGTGTATTTTTTTTTAGGAATATGTCCGTTTCTTCTCGGTTGACCAGTTTGTTTAAGTATAGTTGCTCATAGTAGTTTTTTTATAATTCTTCATATTTCTGTGGGGCCTATTGTTACTTCACCTTTTTCGTTTCTGATTTTGTTTATTTGAGTCTTCTCTCTTTGCTTCTTGGTGAGCTTGGCTAGAGGTTCATCAATCTTGTTAATCCTTTCATTGATCGGTTGCTTTTTTTGTTTGTTTTTTGGTGTCTATGTCATTTATTTCCGTTCTGATCTTTATTATTTTCTTCCTCCTGATCACACTGGGCTTTTCTTGTTACTCTCTAATTATTCAAGTTGCAGAGTTACATGGTTTATTACCAGTTTTTCTTGTTTTCTGAGGTAGGCCTGTAGTGCTATGAACTTCCCTCTCAGGACTGCTTTCACTGTGTCCCAAAGATTTTGGATTGTTGTGTTTTCATTGTTGTTTGTTCCCAGGATGTATTTTATTTTTTCTTTGATCTCTTTGGTAACCCATTTATTGTTTAATAGTGTGCTATTCAGCCTCCAAGTGTTTGAATTTTTGTGATTGTTTTTACTATCATTGATTTCTAATTTTATGCCATTGTGATCTGAGAAGATGCTTGATATGATTTCAATCCTCTTGAATTTGGAGAAACTTTGCCTGTGTCCCAATATGTGGTCTATCTTTGAAAAATGTCACATGTACGCTTGAGAGGAATGTATATTCTGTAGTTTTGGGGTGGAATGTTCTAAAGATGTCAATTAAGTCCATTTGATCTAATAATTCATTTAAGATTGATGTTTATTTCTATTTTTTGTCTAGAGTATTTATCTAGTGATGTTCAGGGATATTAAAAATTAAATATAATTTTGTTGCTGTCAATCTCTCCCCTGATATCTTCCAGAAATTGTTTTATGTATTTGGGTGCTCCTGCATTTGGTGCATAAATATTTATCAGAGTTATATCCTCTTGTTGTATCAATCCCTTTAGAATTATGAAGTTGCCTTTATTGTCTCTTATTATGGTCTTCACTTTGAGGTCTATTTTGTCACATATAAGTATTTCTACCCCAGCTTTTGATTTTTTTTTCATTTCCATTTGCCAGATAGATATTTTTCCCATCCCTTCACTTTCAGTCTGTGTGAGTCCCTTGTTCTGAGGTAGGTTTCCTGTAGACAGCATATATATGGGTCATGTTTTATTATCCATTCACTCATTGGATGTCTTTTTATTGGAACATTTAATCCATTTACATTTAATGTTATTATTGATATGTACTTGTTTGTATCCATTTCTGTACTTTATGCCTGTGTTCTTTCCTCCCTTTCTATGTCTTCTTTTTAAAGCACTTCCTTTAGCATTTCTTGCATTCCTGGCTTCGTAGTGGTAAATTCCCTTAGCCTTTTTTTGTCTGCAAAGGTGATTTCCCCTTTAATTTTGATTGATAGTCTTGCTGGATAGAGTATTCTTGGATTCAGTCCTTTGCTTTGCATCACTTTATATACTTCCTTTCATTTCCTTTCTAGTTGGATGTGTTTCTGTTGAGAAAGCATTTGATAATCTGATGATGGATCCTTTGTAGGTAACTCTCTGTCTCTCTCTTGCAGCCTTTATGATTCTCTCTTTGTCGATAACATTTGCCATTGTAATTATGACATGTCTTGGTGTGGGTCTTTTGGGAATCATCTTGCTTTGGACTCTCTGTACTTGTGTAACTTTTTTCTTCCCCATATCTGTGAAGTTTTCTGTCATTATTTCTTCATATAGGTTTCTAATCCTTGCTGCTATTCTTGTCATTCTGGCAGCCCCGTTATACATATGTTACTTCATTTTGGGTTGTCCCAAAGTTCCCTTAGGCTCTCCTTCTGCTTTTAAATTTTTTTTCTCCTGTTGCTGTTCAGATTGAGCTCGTTTCTCTACCTTATCTTCTAACTCACTAATTCAGTCCTCTGCTTCTTTTGGTCTACTGATTAAACCTTCCATGGTGTATTTGATTGTAGCTATATCACTTTTGAATTCTTCTGATTTTTGCTTAGGTTGTTGATTTTCTCATCCATCCCATGTATGAACTGTATGACCATTACTCTTAAGTTATTTTTTCAGTCATGTTGTATGCTTCCATTTCACTAATTTCCTTTCTTGGCGACTCCTCATTTTCTTTCCTCTGGGAGTTGTGTTGTCTCCCCATTCTATCACCAGAAGGTTCAAATGTCGAGTTGCATGGGCCTGAGCTGTGTGCATGGGAGCTTCTCACCACCTGAGTGTCACTAAAGAGCTCCGACACCAAGATGTGTGGCTGTTATGGATTGGTGGGAGCCATGCTCACCCAGGATCAGAGTCACTGGCACTCAGTGTGGCCTCGTGTGCACACTTAGAATCAGGGACTCCACCTGTGCTGTGCTGAAACAGAGACCCTGTTGGCATGTGCCAAAAATCAGAGCCCCCTAGTGCATGCCAGGAATCAGAGTTCCCCTGTGCCCACACCAAGAATCGAGTATAAGCATCTCTGTTGCTTGGTGTAGCCTTGCACGGAGAATCAAAGACCCTGTGTATGCATGTGCCAAGAATTGGAATCACTGGCTCTTAGTGTGAATGCACTGGGAATCAGGCGTCCCAGGCACACACAATGAGACACAGAGTCAAGTCTGTGGTGTTCAGTGATGCCTCTCGCCCAGGGAATCAGGGTCCGGGTCAGTTTGGGGGACCAGTTGCACAGTAGCACTGTGACAGAACGAGGTCCACTCCTGCTCTGCGGAAAACAGACTTCCGTGTGTGAAGTCAGGTGGTACTGCTGCCAGGCGTGGGCATGAGGTTTGGTTGCCTGAATGTGTTGAGGGAACAGATTCCCAGTGTCTGCGGGCTTCCGGCTCAAATTCCTGTAGCTGCACTGTGGCCAGTGCAAGGAGCAGGTCTAGCAGTTCCTATGGTGCTGCCTGTGGCGAGGGGGATGGGCTCTGTAACTCACAGAAATCTGTGGCCGGGATATCTGGATTCTTGGTGTCTGTGGGTCTGTAGCTGTGGTCACAGGTGTCTGTCCCCAGTGGATGCAGGGTTCCGGTTTCGTCTGAGACCAGACTGGGTGGTGCTGAGGCCAGGATTCTAGTCTCAAGCAGCTCTGTTTTTCAAGATGGGGTGGTCTCTGTGCCTGCACTGGCCACCCCCAGAGTGTCTGTGGTGGCAGCAGGACTGTGCTTTGTAAGACAGCCTGGTTTGGCAGACCCTTGGAAGACCTGCAGGATCTAGCTGTCCTTAACTCATACACACACACACACATCACACATGTTCACACACTCCTCTATCACTACCGGACTCTCTCACACTCTCTCCCTCCCTCCCTTCCTGCTGGTCTCCTTTTTCAGAATCCTCACAAAGAGAAATTTTAAAAGGAAATTATAGATAACATGAATATTATGTTTAATTAGATAAATGAATATTGTGTGTTTTTCAAGGGAAAACTTTTATTTTTCATTTTTCTGAAAGTTTTATTTTATTTTATTTTTTTACTAGAGACCCAGTGCATGAAAATTCATGCACTGGAGGGGGTTCTATCAGCCAGGCCCTCCCCCTCTTACAGTCTGAGACGCCTCAGCGGCTGGATGCAAACCAGTGATCAGAGGAAGGTGATGCCACCATCACAACTCCACTGCTGTCACTGATGGCAATGCAAGCCTTGGCCAGCCCTGGTTACCTGAGCCTTGGTGACCCTGGGCAGCTGGGAAACTGCCATCTGAGGCTTGCCTGTGCCTGAGGCCGGTCATGGGCATCTGGGGGGCTAAGGGGACTGGGGGACTCCAGAGGCAGGAACATGGAGAGGCCAGATCTGGCTGGGGGCTGAGGGGTCTGGGTGCCACCATCTTGTGACTGCATTGATTGATATGATTATGTGCTTTTTGTCTCTCAATTTGTTTATATGATAATAGAGGCCAGGGGCACGAAATTCGTGCATGGATGGAGTGGTGTCCCTCAGCCCAGCCTGCACCCTCTCCAATCTGGGACCCCTCGAGGGATGTCCGACTTCCCATTTAGGCCTGAACCTGGTTGGACATCCCTCTCACAATCCAGGACTGCTGGCTCCCAACTGCTCACCTGCCTGCCAGCCTGATCACCCCCTAACAGCTCCCCTGCCAGCCTGATTGATGCCTAACTGCTCCAATCCAGCCTGTTTGCCCCTAACTGCCCTCCTCTGCAGGCCTGGTCACCCCTAACTGCCCTCCCATGCAGGCCTGGTCCCCCCACAACTGCTCTCCACTGCAGGCCTGGGTCCCCCCAAACTGCCATTCCCTGCAGGCCTTGCCACCCCCAATTTCCCTCCTCTGCCAGCCTGGTCACCCCTAACTGCCCTCCCCTGCAGGCTTGATTGCACCCAACTGCCCTGCCTTGCAGGCCTGGTCCCTCCCAACTGCCCTCCCTTGCTGGCCATCTTGTGGTGGCCATCTTGTGTCCACATGGGGGCAGGATCTTTGACCACATTGGGGCAGCCATCTTGTGTGTTGGAGTGATGGTCAATCTGCATATTACTCTTTTATTAGATAGGATAGAGGCCTGGTGCATGGGTGGGGTCAAGCTGGTTTGCCCTGAAGGGTGTCCTGGATCAGGGTGGGGGTTCCCTTAGGGCTGGATGCAAACCAGTTCCCTTGTGTGGGGAGGCCTGGGCAAGGGGCCTGTGGCAGTTTGCAGGCCGGCCATGCCCCCCGGCGACCCAAGCAGAGGCCCTAATATCTGGGGTTTATTTATCTTCTACAATTGAAACTTTGTAGCCTGGAGTGGAGCCAAGCCTCCTGCTTGCTCTGTGGTGGCAGCCATTTCTGTTGGGATTTATGTATCTTCTATAATTGAAACTTTGTAGCCTGGAATGGATACCAAGCCAGGCCAGGGCTTCAGAAGCTTGGCTTCCTCCATCGCCAGGGGCAACCCTAGCCTCCTGATCTCTCCAGCTCAGTGGCTGCCGCCATTTGTGTTGGGATTTATTTACCTTCTATTATTGAAACCTTGTAGCCTTAAGCAGAGGCCTAGGCCGGCAAGGGCAGGAAGAAAGCTTGGCTTCCTCCATTGCCAGGGAAACCCAAGACTCCCTCCTGCTCTCTGTGGCTATAGCCATCTTGGTTGGGTTTATTTGCATTTTTGCTCCTGATTGGCTTGTGGACATTGCTTGTGGGCATGGCTTGTCGGTGTAGCGGAGCTACGGTCAATTTGCATATTACTCTTTTATTAGATAGGACTAGATACCCTGTGCATGAAATCTGTGCATGGGGGGGGGGTCCCTCAGCCTTGCTTGCATGCTCTGCAATCTGGGACCCTCGGGGGATGTCCAACTGCCTTTCACAATCCGGGAGCACTGGCTCCTAAAAGCTCGTTGGCCTACCTGCCTGATCACCTCTAACCCCTCTGCCTGCCTCCTTGATTGCCCCTAACCATTTCTGCCTACTTGATTGCCCCTAACCACCTCTGCCTGCCTGATCACTCCTAACCAGCTCTGCTTGCCTGATGGACCTTAACCACCTCTGCCTGCCTACCTGATTGCCCCTAACTGCTCCCCTGCTGGTTTGATTGCCCCTAACCGCCTTTGACTTGCCCAGCATATGGGACCCAGGATTCCCTCCTCTGGCCTATCACAGGCACCCAGGACCTAGGCTTCCCTCACTCCAGCCAGCCACAGTTACCCAGGAACTGGGCCATCTTTGCCCATGCTGGCCACAGCCCTAGGGGACTGTGGGTGGGCAGCTTTGCCCAGGCTGCAGCTGCAAGTGCCCTGGATCATGGGGCAGGTGGCTTTTCCCGCTCCTGGGTCACAGGCACAGGTGCAGCCACTGACACCTGGGACCTCGGGGCAGGAGGCTTGTCCCTCTCCCAGTCTGGAGCCTGGCTGGTCCCCATTCCTCATTCACAAGGTCATTTGTGCTGGATGGTCCCCATTTCTCTCTCTCAAGCTCTTTTGTGCCTGGATAGTCCCTGTTTATCTCTCCCCAGTGTTGAGTGTCTGAGCAGTTCTACACGAGGCTGTGAGGGTGTGATAACCATTGTGTATTAGCTCTTTATTACATAGGATATCACATTTATTGATTTGTGGATATTGTACCACTCTTGAATCCCTGGGGTAAATTCCACTTGTTCATGGTGTATGATCTTTCTAATGTAATGATGAATCCAATTTGCTAGAATTTTGTTGAGGATATTAGCATCTATGTTCATCAAGGATATTGGCCTGTAGTTCTCCTTTTTTTTGGTGTCTTTATCTGGTTTGGGATTAGGGTAATTCTGCCTTCATAGAAAGAGCTTGCAAGTGTGCCTTCCTCTTGACTTTTTTGGAATAGTCTGAGGAGGATAGGTTTTAGTTCTTCATTGAATGCTTGGTGTAACTCCCCTGTAGAGCCTTCCAGACCAGGGCTTTTGTTTGCTGGAAGATTTTTGATCACTGCTTCAATTTCTGTGGTGGTTATCAGCCTATTCAGGTTTTATTAATCTTCCTAATTGAGTATGGGTGCTGGTATCCCACATAATCCTATATAATAAAGAGGTAATATGCAAATTGACCCTCACATCCTTGCACAAGATGGAAACCCCCATGTGGTTAAAGATGGCCACCACAAGATGGACAGCAGGGGAGGATAGTTGTGGGCAATCAGGCTAGCAAGGGAGGGAAGTTGGGGGCAACCAGGCCTGCAGAGTAGAGCTGTTGGAGGCAACTGAACTGTCAGTGGAGGGCAGTTGGGGGCAAATGGGCCTGCAGGAGAGGGCAGTTGGGGGTTATTGGTCCAGAAGGGGAGCAGTAGGCATCGATCAGGGTGGCAGGGGAGTGGTTAGAGTTTGATCTGGCTGGCAGGCAGGTGAGTGGTTGGGAGCCAGCAGTCCCAGATTATGAGAGGGATGTCTGGCTGCTGGTTGGATCAGGCCTAAACCAGCAGTCAGACATCCCCTGAGTGGTCCCAGATTGGAGAGGGTACAGGCTGGGCTGAGGGACACCCCTCCCCCAGTGCACGAATTTCGTGAACCAGGCCTCAGTTTTTTTTTTTTTTTCTATAAAAAATGTCCATTTCCTCTAGGCTGTCCATTATGTTGGACTAGAGTTGTTCATAGTATTTTTTCATAATCCTTTGTATTTCTGTGGAATCGGTTGTTATTTTACTGCTTTCATTTCTGATTTTGTTTGTTTCCTCTCTCTCTGCTTCTTGGTGAACCTTGCTAGAGGTTCATCAATCTTGTTTATGCTTTCAAAGAACCAGCTCTTGGTTTTATTGATTTTTTTTTTTTTTTGGTCTCTATGTCAGTTATTTCTATGCTGTTTTTATTATTTTTATTATTATTTCCTTCCTTATGATTATTCTGGGTTTTTCTAGTTGCTCTCTTAATAACTCTCTGAGTTGTAAGGTTAGATAACTTATTACCATTTTTATTGTTTTTTGTTTTTGTTTTTTTGAGGTAGGCCTGTAGAGCTATGAACTTCCCTCGAAAGACTGCCTTCATTGTGTCCCACAGATTTTGAATCATTGTGTTTTCATAGTAGTTTGTTGCCAAGATGCTTTTTTTTCTATTTTAATCTCTTTGTTAACCCAATCTCTGTGTAATAGTATGCTATTTAGCCTCCAGGGTTTGATTTTTTTCATTGTTTTTATTGTAGTTGATTTCTTATAGTATGCCATTGTTATCTGAGAAGATGTTTGTTATGCTTTATATCTTTTTGAATTTGAAAATATTTGGCCTGTGCCCCAATATGTGGTCTATCATTGAAAATGACTCATGTGCACTTGAGAAGAATGTATATTCTGTGACTTTGGGGTGAAATGTCCTGAAGATGGCAATTAATTCCATCTGACCTAGTGAGTAATTTAGGATTGAGCTTTCTTTGCTGATTTTTTTTGTTAAGAGGATTTATCCAGTGGTGTTAGTGGGGTATTAAAGTTCCCTACTATGACTTTATTGCTGCCAATCCCTTCCTTGACATCTCACAGAAATTTGTGGGGGTTTTTTTTTGTTTGCTTATTTGTTTGTTTGTTTTGTATTTGGGTGCTTCCATATTGGTGCATATATGTTTACCAGAGTTATATCCTCTTTAGTATTATGAAGTGGCCTTCCTTATCTCTTAAGGCCTTCATTTTGAGGTCTAATTTTTTAGATATAAGTATTGCTACCCCAGCTTGTTTTTCCATTTCCATTTGCCTTAAAAACCTTTTTCCATTTCTTCATAGTCTGTGTGAGTCCTTTGTTCTGAGGTGGGTCTCCTGAAGACAGCAGATATATTGGTCATGTATTCTTATCCATTCAGCTACCCTATGTCTTTTGATTGGTGCATTTAATCCATTTACATTTAAAGTTATTGTTTGAAACTGGGTAAATAAGAGGAAAAAGATGGCGACCGGCAAGAAGGTAGGGAGAGAGAGAGTATGAGTGAGGAACCCATAGAGGAGAGTGTAGATGTGTAGAAGTGTGTGGTGTGTGTGTGTGTGTGTGTATGAGCTAGGGTCAGATAGATTCTGCAGGTCTTCCAAGGGGCTGCCTAACCGGGCAGTCCTAGACGGTGGAGCCCCGTGCACAAAGCGGACACTTCTCGGTGGCTGGTGCGGATGCGGAGACCACACCCTCTTGAGAAACAGAGCTGCCTGAGACTCAGATCCTGGCTTCTGACACAAACCAGGACCCTGCAGCCACTGGGGACAGAGAACTGCTATCACAGCTTCAGACGAAGAAACAACAAGATTCCAGACTTCCCAGCAGATTCCTGTGAGTCAAAGAGCCTATCCCCCTCCCCGCAGGCGCAAGCAGATAGCACCATAGTAACTGATAGACACACCCCTCGCCCAAGCTGCAGAGCTTTGCCCAGGGACGAGCTCCACCTTAGGGAATTTGGCGCAAAGGATAGAAGCAGCTCACCTTCAGGGAAATCTGTCAGTGCGCACAGAGGGCTCCCCTTCGGGGAAATGAGGGAAATTTGGCTTGCGGGTCACAGCTCCCCTTCGGGGAATCTTACAGCGTGCACAAAGGGGCTTCCCTTTGGGGAATTTGGCAAGCAGGACGGACTCCGCCCCTCTTCGGGGATTCTGGGAGAATGCACAGAGGCAGCTCACCTTCAGGGATTTGAGAGTGTGCGCCCTAGCCAGTTTGGCTCAGTAGAGAGAGCACACACAGGACGGAGCTCCACTTAAGGGAATTTGGCACGCCAGACACAGCTGCCTGGGATCCCAGACTCACAGCGCATTCATACTAAGAGCCAACGACCCCAATTGTTGGTGCATGCACACACAGGGACCCGATTCTCAAGGAGAAACCGCACAAGGCAACAGAGACTCTGACACTCGATTCTTGGTGCAGACACAGGGAAACTCTGACTCCTGGCACATGCTAAGGATCTCATTTTCGGCACATACCAACAGTGTGGTGCAGACAGGGCCTCTGATTCTAAGTGTGCACACGAGACCACACGGGACACTGGGGTCACTGACCCTGGGCAAGTCTGGTTCCCACCAACCAAAGGCAGCCACACATACTAGTGTCAGAGCACTTCAGTGAAACTCGGGTAGAGCGAAGTCCCCACAGCACACGGCCGAGGTCCACAGAAACGGAACCTTGAGCTTTCTGGTGATAGCCAGAATGGGGAAACGAAATAACTCACAGAGGAAAGAAAATGTGGAGTCGCCAAGAAAGGAAATTAGTGAAACTGAAGCTTGCAACATGACCGAAAAGGAGTTCAGAGCAATGGTCGTGGAATTTATACATTGGATGGATGAGAAAATCAACAACTTATGCAAGAATCAGGAAGAAATGAAAAGTGATATAGCTACAATCAAAAACACCATGGAAAGTTTCAACAGTAGACTACAAGAAGCAGAGGACCGAATTAGTGAGTTAGAAGATCAGGTACAGAAACAAGCTCAATCTGAACAGCAATTGGAGAAAAAAATTAAAAAGCAGGAGGAAAGCCTAAAGGAGCTTCGGGACAACATGAAGCGAAGTAACATGCGTATAATAGGGCTGCCAGAAGGACAAGAAGAGCAGCAGGGATTAGAAAATCTATTTGAAGAAACAATGACAGAAAACTTCCCAGATATGGGAAAGATAAAAGTTATGCAAGTACAGAGAGTCCCAAGCAGGATCAACCCCAAAAGACCCACACCAAGACATGTCATAATTTCAATGGCAAATATAAATTATAAAGAGAGAATCTTAAAGGCGGCAAGAGAGAGACAGAGAGTTACCTACAAAGGAACACCCATCAGATTGTCAAATGATTACTCAACAGAAACACAACAAGCTAGAAGTGAATGGAAGGAGGTACACAAAGTGTTGCAAAGCAAAGGACTGAATCCAAGAATACTATATCCAGCAAGACTATCAATCAAAATTGAAGGGGAAATCAGGAGCTTCGCAGACAAAAAAAGACTCAGGGAGTTTATCACCACCAAACCAGCAATGCAAGAATTGCTAAAGGGAATACTGTAAAAAGAAGAAATAAACAGGTAAGAAGGAATACAGACACAAAAATAGAGATGACTACAAACAAATACCTTTCAGTAATAACTTTAAATGTAAACGGACTAAATGCTCCAAACTAAAGACATCGAGTGGCTGAATGGATAAAAAAACATGACCCATATATATGCAGTCTACAAGAGACCCACCTCAGAACAAGAGACTCACACAGATTGAAAGTGAAGGGATGGAAAAATATCTTTCAGGCAAATGGAAATGAAAAAAAAGCTGGGGTAGCAATACTTATATCTGACAAATTAGACTTCAAAGTAAATGCCATAAAAAGAGATAAGGAAGGCCACTTCATAGTACTAAAGGGAAAAATCCAACAAGAAGAAATAATTCTGGTAAACATATACGCTCCCAATATAGGAGCACCCAAATACATAAAAAAACTCCTGGAAGATATCAAAGGAGAGATTAATAGCAATACAATCATAGTAGGAGACTTTAATACCCCACTATCACCATTGGACAAATCCTCTAAACAAAAAATCAGCAAAGAAACAGCAATCCTAAATGACTCACTAGACCAGATGGAATTAATTGACATCTTCAGAACATTTCACCCCAGAGCCACAGAATATACATTCTTCTCAAGTGCACATGGGTCATTTTCAAAGATAGACCATATGCTGGGTCACAGGCAAAGTCTCTTCAAATTCAAGAAGATAGAAATCATATCAAGCATCTTCTCAGATCACAGTGGCATAAAACTGGAAATCAACTACAATAAATACAATCCAAAGAAATCAAACACATGGAGACTAAACAGCATGCTATTAAACAAGGACTGGGTCACCAGAGAGATCAAAGAAGAAATAAAAAACATCATGGCAACAAATGACAATGAAAACACAACAATCCAAAATCTATGGGACACAGTGAAGGCAGCCTTGAGAGGGAAGTTCATAGCTCTACAAGCCTATTGCAAAAAACAAGAAACAATGGTAATAAATTACCTAACCCTACAACTCAAAGAGCTAGAAAAAGAGCAGCAAGAAAAGCCCAGTGTAACCAGACGGAAGGAAATAACAAAGATCAGAGCGGAGATAAATGACATAGAGACCAAAGAAACAATACAAAAGATCAACAAAACCAAGAGCCGGTTCTTTGAAAAGATAAACAAGATTGATGGACCTCTAGCCAGGCTCACCAAGAAGCAAAGAGAGAGGACCCAAATAAACAAAATCAGAAATGAAAGAGGTGAAATAACAACAGACCCCGCTGAGATACAAAGGATTGTTACAAAATACTATGAACAGCTCTATTCCAACAAACTGGACAACCTGGAGGAAATGGACATATTCCTAGAAAAATACAACCTTCCAAAAATCAATCAAGAAGAATCTCAACAGCTCAATAGGCCAATAACTATGGACGAAATTGAAGAAGTCATCAAAAAGCTTCCGGCAAACAAAAGCCCAGGGCCTGACGGCTTCACAGGAGAGTTTTACCAAACATTCAAGGAAGAACTAAAACCTATCCTCCTCAGACTATTCCAAAAAATTCAAGAGGTAGGAACACTTCCAAGCTCCTTCTATGAAGCCAGCATCACCCTAATACCAAAACCAGATAAGGACAACACAATGAAAGAGAATTACAGACCAATATCCCTCATGAACATAGATGCCAAAATCCTCAACAAAATTCTAGCAAATCGGCTCCAGCAGTACATCAGAAAGATCATACACCATGACCAAGTAGGATTTATCCCAGGAATGCAAGGATGGTACAATATCCGCAAATCAATAAACGTGATCCATCACATAAACAAATTGAGAGATAAAAATCACATAGTCATATCAATTGATGCAGAAAAAGCATTTGACAAAATCCAACACCCTTTCTTGATAAAAACTCTCAACAAGGTGGGAATAGAAGGCTCATACCTCAACATAATAAAAGCTATATATGATAAACCCACAGCAAACATCATACTCAATGGACAAAAGCTAAAAACATTTCCCCTAAGAACAGGAACAAGACAGGGATGCCCACTCTCACCACTCCTGTTTGACATAGTACTGGAAGTATTAGCTATTGCAATTAGACAAGAAGAAGAAATAAAAGGCATCCAAATTGGAAAAGAACAAGTAAAGCTGTCTTTATTTGCAGACGACATGATATTGTACATAAAAAATCCGAAAGACTCCGTCAAAAAACTAATAGACTTAATAAATGAATTCGGCAATGTAGCAGGATACAAAATTAACGCCAAGAAATCTATGGCCTTTCTATACACCAATAGTGAACTTACAGACAGAGAGACTAAAAAGGCAATCCCATTTACCATCACACCAAAAAAATTAAGATACCTAGGAATAAACTTAACTAAGGAGGTAAAAGAACTATACTCGGAAAACTACAGGACACTGAAAAAAGAGATAGAGGAAGACGTAAACAGATGGAAGAACATACCATGTTCATGGATTGGTAGAATCAACATCATTAAAATGTCCATACTACCCAAAGCAATCTATAGATTCAATGCACTCCCCATTAAAATACCAACGGCATATTTCACAGACCTTGAAAGAACTCACCAAAAATTCATCTGGAATAAAAAAAGACCCCGAATAGCCACAGCAATCCTGAGAAAGAAGAATAAAGTAGGAGGGATCTCAATACCAGATTTCAAGCCGTATTACAAAGCCACTATTCTCAAAACAGCCTGGTACTGGCACAAGAACAGACATATAGATCAATGGAACAGAATAGAGAATCCAGATATTGATCCAAACCACTATGCTCAATTAATATTTGACAAAGGAGGCATGAACATACAATGGAATAAAGACAGTCTCTTCAATAAATGGTGCTGAGAAAATTGGACAGACACATGCAAAAAAATGAAGCTAGATCACCAATTTACGCCATACACAAAAATAAACTCAAAATGGATACAGGACTTAAACATAAGACGGGAAACCATAAAAATACTAGAGGAATCCACAGGCAGCAAAATCTCAGGCATATGTCAAAAGAACTTCTTCACCGATACTGCCCCTAGGGCAATGGAAGCTAAAGAGAAAATAAACAAATGGGACTACATCAAAATAAAAAGCTTTTTTACAGCAAAGGAAACTATCAACAAAACAACAAGAAAGCCCACTGCATGGGAGAACATATTTGCAAATGGCATCACTGATAAAGGTTTAATCTCCAACATCTACAGGCAGCTTATACAACTTAATAAAAGGAAGATAAATGATCCAATAAAAAAATGGGCAACGGACCTAAATAGAATCTTTTCCAAAGAAGACAGAAGGAAGGCCAAGAGACACATGAAAACATGCTCAAGGTCACTAATTATCCGAGAGATGCAAATCAAAACAACAATGCGCTATCATCTCACACCTGTCAGAATGGCTATCATCAACAAATCAACAAACGACAAGTGTTGGCGAGGATGCGGAGAAAAAAAAGGAACCCTCGTGCACTGCTGGTGGGAATGCAGACTGGTGCAGCCACTGTGGAGAACAGTATGGAGTTTCCTCAAAAAACTGAAAATGGAACTCCCATTTGACCCAGTAATCCCACTCCTAGGAATATATCCTAAGAAACTGAGAACACCAATAAGAAAGGAAATATGCACCCCTATGTTCATAGCAGCACAATTTACAATAGCTAAGATCTGGAAACAGCCTAGGTGCCCATCAGCAGATGACTGGATCAGAAAACTATGGTACATCTACACAATGGAATATTATGCTGCCATAAAAAAGAAGGAATTCTTACCATTTGCAGCAACCTGGATGGAATTGGAGAACATTATGTTAAGTGAAATAAGCCAGTCAATGAAAGAAAAATACCACATGATCTCACTCATTTATGGATAATAAAGAACATTAAAAACTTGAACAAAAAGATAGATACAGAGGCAGTAAAGCATCAAACAGTCTGTCAAATTACAGCAGGAAGGTTAGGGAGAGGTGGGGAAGATAAGAGATCAATCAAAGGACTTGTATGCATGCATATAAGCATAACCAATGGACGCAAAACTCTGGGGGTGAGGGCATATATGGGAGTGGGTGGGGGGGGCAATGGTAAGATATGTACACATATAATACCTTAATAAAAAAATTGGAAAAAAATTAGCCTGCTACATTTGGTCAATATCAGTTCTAATGTCTTGGCTGGGACAGACCAAATGATTTAATGTTCCCACTCCTGTCCTAGAAGCTTCACATTTCCAAATCAAGATACAATTCCTATTCATCCATTCAGTTTAAGTTTAGAGCCAGCATCTTCCTAATTTTTGCAAGTAAAAAATTAGTTTAGGCACCCAAAGACATCTGCATTTTGGCCCTTTTAAGTTGGTATTTTCTAATTAAATGTTCCCATTTTTGTAAAGCACTTGCATGTAAAAGCCTTCCTATCAGCACTAGCCTGTTTGACTCAGTGGATAGAGATTTGGCCTGCAGACTGAAGGGTCCCAGGTTTGATTCTGGTCAAGGGCGCACACCGAGGTTGTGGACTTGATCCTCAGCAGAGGGCATGCAGGGGGCAGTTGATCAGTGATCCTCTCTCATCATTGATGTTTCTCTCTCTCCCTCTCCCTTCCCCTCTGATATCAATAAAAATATATTAACAATAAAGTAAAATGAAAGTCTTTCTATCAGCTAAATTAATAAGGGTTAGGATCTTGGAGTTCCCAGCCTTGAAGGCATAAGTTCTCTTGTTAATTTAAGGTCTTTTTTTCTGTGTGTTTCCTTTTGATATCTACAGAGTCTGAACAAGTTTTCTAGGAATGCTATCTATAGGGTCAAAGTGTAGTGCTTATGGGTTGAGTTCCATAAGGCTCCCACCCCTTGAGTCACATTCAACCCTATTAATTGCTGAAATTTCACTCCCCAGATGTCTAAAACTGTTGTGAGTACTCAGAGTACCTATATAACCAACCTTTATATGAGAATCATGGAGGAATTCATTGTTTAACTCCAGTTGAGTTGGAATTTCTTATTTAGGCGTTCTTACAAGTCATGAGCAATAAACTCTCACACCTCCACTTAGATTCTTAGTTACCTAAGAACACCTGAGATTTGGGCAAGAGGGAAAATGTGCTCCTTATTTTTAGAGATGAACAAGTTAATCTCTCATTTACACAGCAAAACCTTTTGTTCAGACTCTCAGAAAGCAATTCCAATGGAAAAGCCAAGGTTAAAAACCAGCTACACATTTTTCCTCGTGTCTCACCTTAGCCTCGATTTTGTCAATCCTTAACCTGAATTCCAACTTGAGGTTTAAAAATACAGCTCAAATTAAATCAGACCCTCTACCACAAGCAAGGGTAGGCCCTGGATATAAGAGACAACTCACCAAAGTTCACCCATTAAAACAGGTTTCCTGAGCCACCTTTGCTGGATCCTAGTTTGGCAGGGGCATCTTTGGAATCTTGCTATACTACACCAAGTAAATGTCCAAGTAAAAATCCTGCTGCACTACACCAAGTAAATTAAAATTACCATAAGAGACAGTCAAGCCTATACAGAGGTTCTGTGAGTTTATTTGAGCCTACCTGTCAACAATTGCCAGGAAACAAAATCTGAATGGATTGAGATAATGCTCCAGAGGACAGCAATTTAGCACCTTGTTTTATACATTACAATCAATAGAGAAGATGTAACTGGGTTATGTGAAATTCATTGGTGATAGATTAGGGAGATGGGAGATAGCAAAATGGGGATACCTCTGAGATTGGATAAAACGTACAATAGACACATACATCTTTTACAGGTGGGTACAGGATAGTTAACAGTCAACAACACAAGATAAATAACAGAGAGAATGTATCTTCACTGATGTATTGGCTGTGCCCTTAGAGGCCTGGAAAAATGGAAGTTATCCTTATGCCAACATTCCAAAGGTAGGTTTTATTAGATAAAAAATAAAAGACACAGGCTTAGTTATGGTAAAGATTGACTTTTGTCAGGGAAGATTTAAGCCTAGGTCATGACTACCTGCCATCAACTTTTAGCTAATTTTTTAAAATTTCAAATCACCCTATGTGTTTATTTTAGGTCTCTGAGTTTGTAAAACCTCTAAGAAGGCTTCTCCTGAGCTCATCAGGTTAGTATGTGGTCTATTTTTGTGCAAAGTATGAAGGTTAACAACTAAACAGAATTTGTTTTTACACATGCTCTTCTCTCCCAACTTGTAAAGATATCTTTTACTTATTTTTATTAAATCTCTGTTTATTGTTGTTAGTTGTCAGGACCAGCCTGACAGGTTGAACCGGGCTGAGGTAGGGAAGTGGGAATTAAGGAAAGAAAGAAAGACAGGACAGCGGGGTCAGGAGGACTAGGAGAGAATGTAGTGAGTTTATTAACTCTGTAATGCCTTTTATACACAAATACTGAATAGGAGGTCTGTGAAGAGGAATGTATTCTTTGTTCTTCTTAATCGCTAAGGGAGAGACAGAGAAGAAGTACAATTCTCGGTACAGTAAATCAGGCAGATTCTTAGTATAGTAAATTTCAGTAAATAGTTACAGACTTCTTGGAAAGCCATGAATGGTTGCTCACTACTGATAACCGCCATCCACACAGGCCTGGGAAAACTGTGTGGGTAGGGGGCCAAGCTTTGCTAGCCCCTTCAGGTGCAAGGACCGTGTCAGCTTACACCCAGTCTCCAACAGATCCCCCTTTTTTGTTTTTTAGGCTACTAATAATAAAAGTAAAATTTAAATATTAATAATAAAGCTCTAATATTAAAACAATTGTAAACAATGCCAATGCAAAATTAAATTACATACATGTTATCATTTTCAAAACTTGAATGTCAAGAGCAAAACTCTGGCTATTAAATAATAACAAAACAATGAGAGAAATCAAAACTATGGACATGTTAACATTTTTAGCTATTAAATGAAAGAAAGTCTCTTGTGCTGCTGGTGTATATTTACTTAGAGTCCTTGGACTTGGCTGCACAAGACTAACAGATGTAGCTAACAGATGCTAGCATGAGCAGGAACATGGTTGAAGAAATAGCTTCAACTTCTTGCTTCTATAATCTGCTGCACTTAAGTTGTTAACTTCTTTAGATGACTCTATGTTGGCACCTCAGTCCCTTGCGTAGCTTTTAGTTTTCTTCTTCCTCCACTTTGCTGTCATTAGGGCAGTACTTAGTCCTTTTGAGTGAAGGGACACAGGAGCTTGTCTGAGTCCATTGTAGTGACACATGTAATGCTCCGGCACCTGAAATGGCTGTATTGCTCCTTCTGAAATATATAAAACACAACCTCTTCCCCACATTATTACTGAATCTGATAAAACTCTTTTCTGGTTTATGCTTCCTTCCACCTAGCTGACTCAGTGGAGGCTATTGTACAGGAGGCCTGATGCCTTTCACTTGCTGTACGATCCTCTGTATCACAATTTAAAAATTTTTAAAGTCTAAAAAGCATGACTGAGCTTCTCTTGAGGTGACACAACTGTCTCCCCCTTTTTGTTTTTTAGTAAATGATTTTAAGAGTATGATTGGTTCTTTCTACAACTGAGTGATATTTATTTTGCCAGATTTGAGTCCTTGGGGATTTACCCCTAAAGTTGGTACAGGAAGGTGGATAATATACTGAGGATATTGCTTCTAATAAAATATGGAAATTTGTCGTTCTCAAATAACATTTTAAAGGCTGAAAATTAAATGAAAAGTTCCTCTGAATTAATGTGCCCTATAGTAGCTGTTCTAATAATTTTTGCTATACTTACTATATAAGTACTATTACTATAGGTTGATGGGCTCCGTAGTAAAATCTGTTAAGGTATAAATAAGAGCTTGTATTTCTACTGAAATATAAGGGATTTGAAGGATCTTTGCTTCCCTGCTGTAGTAGATATAGCCTTTCTAGAACTGGATCTATCTGTAAAAATGGTTAATGCCTGAGGTATGGTATTTCTTTTAATGTGGTAGTTAATACTATTCCCTATGTTAGAAATAAAGTAAGCCCTTAAGCCAAGGGTCCCGGTAGAACACAAAACATTAAACATTTTGACTTTTATGTAAAAGGGTGTGTACACATGATCCAGAAGCATGTACACCGACCTTCCTTGCCTTGGTCCTGGGAAACCTGTAGTAATGTACAGCTTCTGACTGCTAGCATGGCAAGGCATCTTACTATATTTATTTCTGGACTATTTTACCTTTGTTCTTGTGGGACACTGCCCACTCTGTGGCTGGAACAGTTCTATCAGGTCCTCTCTGGGATCCGTTGTTATCTGAATCTACCCGGGCTTTTCTGGAAATATATAAACATATTCTCGACCAAAGGTTAATAAAGAAATCTTTTCTATAAATTAGAGTTGGAATCCTTTTGATTTTTGTCTCAATGATTTTTCTTTGGCTTATTTTGATATTATAAGATTTTATGGGGGTAGGAAAAATGGCGGCTGAATAGAGACGTGTTCTAAGACTGGTCCTGGGGCGGAGAGTAAGAACAGCTGAGATTCGCATGGGGAGTGTCTGTTGGCAAGCTAAGGGACAGCTAAACTCCAGGAGAAGGTGGAGGAGTGCTAGGCAGGAACATGCTGACCATGCAGCACCCACAGTGGCTGGGTCCCCTCCCGGAGCTGCGGCCTCAGAGGAGGAAAACTCGCCATCTTGCAAGGAAAGGAGGGTTTTATTGGAGGCCTGACTTTCCACGACAATGGCGAACACTGAACAGCGGTGAGCACCAGAACACCGGCCTCCATTCTGTGCAAACACAGGGATTCAAAGGAACTCTTCACTGCACCAAGAAAAGGTCAGATTTTGCGGGGATAAGGTGCGGTTTCTCATCCCAGCGGTGGGAGAGGGAAACGCGAGAACGGCAGGAACTGCAGGACCGGGGAAGTCTGTACCTAAAAAAATCCGCAGCTGTTGGAGCTGCCGAGATCCGTGAATGTGGAAGGTGGTCCTCTGAGCTGCTAACAGAAGGGTTCTCTAAAAAGCAACCCATTTTGATCTGACGAGGAGGGTCAGACTAAGAATTTTTCAAAGGAGTGCAGGTTGCTTAGTCTTGTGCAGAGATCCACTGTCCGCACACTTGGGCTTGTTCCGATTCTGATTACTAAGCCCAATACATAGGAAAACCCAGTTGGGGAATACCCTGAGAGACTACAGGGGGAAGTTGTTTCTCCGGAACCTGGGGAGCGGAGCTGGGAGTGACCATCGGAGAGGCAGCTCTGAGGCGCACACTTCCACAAACCTGTAGTGAGTGCCACAGGGGAAAAAAAAGCTAGAGAGGCCTGGGAGTCAATCCAGAAACACTGCCACCCAGGGGCTGAAACACAAATTGTCTCTGGTTTAATAAAAAATAATTACGAGAAATTAAGACACCGCCTGCTTAAAAATCAGGACTGGCTTACAACACTGAGGAACAGTGGAATGAAGGGAACTCCAATACAGCCCAGACTGGGAAACAGGCGTACCAAACAGAACAATAGAGGAAGTGAGTGACCGCCACTATTGCACATTTTGTTCTTCTTATTTTTATTTTAATTTAATTTTAATTTTTTTATCTTAATTTTTTATATTTTAATGTTTTATTTTTTATTTTCATTTTTTGTATCTTTTACTTAAGAAACTAAATTTTTTTCCTCACTCGATTTTCACCTTTTTTTAATTATTACATTTTTATTTTCAATCAGCATTATATTACTATTATTTTACTTTTTTTTTTAAGTGTCATTTAATTTTCTCTTTGTTTTATTTTGGGATTAGTGTCCTACATTCTATTTGCATCTTTCCTTTAACATTGTTTTACCCTATCTCAAGGCTAACTTTATGCCATCACTCTCTTCCTAACCTTTTCCCTTTTGGTCTCCTGTTTATTTTAACCCTTTCTGGCTTTAGATATTCCCTACTCTTTCAGTTTCCCTTCTGCTAAAATTTCACCCTACTTATATATCTAATTTCCAACCCCCTGCTCCAAGTCCATACACACCTCTCTCTACACTACCTTAACTTAAAAAAAAATAAATTTGTTTTTCTCTCTGGCCTTTTGTTGTTGTTTGCTTAAATGTTGATTAGATTGAATTTGTATGCTTTTTTATGAGATTGTTTTGCTTATTCTTTTTTTTGTTTGTTTGGTTCTTTTGCTTGCTTTGTTTTTGTTTCTTTTTTACTTCTGTTTTCCCTTGCCTCACTTGATATTAGTTGGTGTTGTAGTTTATATTAATCTCCAGGTTCATGTAGCTGGCATTTGCTGGGATTAGTGGTTGTTCTATTGGAGTTTACTCCCCATATTTATAGTTTGTTCCCCTTTTCTCTCTTAGTATCGTTCTTGTCTCTCTTGCTTTTTTCTTTTCTTTTTTTCTTCTCTTTTCCCAAGTTCATTTTCACACTCCTTTTTTTGTTCTTTCTATTTACTCTTCCTATTCCTTTCCTATCCCCTAATTTGTCTTTCTCTGGGGGACACCTTTATTAGAGGTTATTAATACCGTGAATACAATTCTGTTCAGTGTCTTGTGTGTTGTACCTGGTTGTGTTGTATTTTGTACCTTTAAATCAATGCAGGAGAGAGAGAACTATATAACCAGACATCCGGAGAAGAGAGACCATGGGGAGACAAAGAAACAGCCCCCATAGAAAAGAAAAGCAGGCATCACCACAAAAGGAAGTAAACAAATACGAGGCGAGCAACCTATCAGAGAAAGAATTCCGAGAAATGGTCATAAGGTGGCTGAAAAGAATGGAAGACAAATTCGACAATATGAGTAAGAACCAAGAGGAAATGAAGAAGAACCAAGAAGAAATGAGAAATGACATCTCTGCTGTAAAGAAATCAATAGAAAGCATCAAGAGTAGACTAGAAGAAGCAGAGGACCGCATAAGTGAGCTAGAAGACAAGATGGAAAAAAATACCCAAATAGAACAGCTTCTAGAAAAAAAATTAGAAAGCATGAGGAGAGTCTAAGGGAACTTCGGGACAACACGAAACAAAACAACATCCGAATAATAGGGGTACCAGAAGTAATGGAAACTGAGCAAGGAAGAAAAACCTGTTTGAAGAAATAATAACAGAAAACTTCCCTGATATAGGGAAGAAAAAACCCACACAAATCCAAGTAGCTCACAGAGTCCCAAGAAAAATGAACCCCAAAAGACTGACGTCAAGGCACATTATAATTAAATTGGCAAACACCAACGACAAAATAAGAAACTTAAAAGCGGCCAGAGAGAGACAGAAAGTTACATATAAAGGAACCCCCATCAGACTAACAACTGATTTCTCAACAGAAACTCATCAGGCCAGAAGGGAATGGAATGAAATATACAAAGTCATGCAAAGGAAGGGTCTGAATCCAAGAATACTGTACCCAGCAAGGCTATCAATCAAAGTTGAAGGTGATATCAGGAGCTTCACAGACAAAAAAGGACTAAGGGAGTTTATCAACACCAAACCAGCAATGCAAGAAATGCTAAAGGATCTGCTGTAAAAAAAAAAAAAAAAAAAAAAAAAAGAGGAAGCAAAGAAGGAACACAGGGGTATAGAATAAAAATGACGACAAATAAGTACCTATCAATAATAATTTTAAATGTAAATGGATTGAAGGCCCCATTCAAAAGACACAGGGTAACTGATTGGATAAGAAAACAAAACCCATATATCTGCTGTCTACAGGAAACCCACCTCAGAAAAAAAGACGCATACAGACTGAGAATGAAGGGATGGAGAAAGGTTTTCCAGGCGAATGGAAATGAAAAAAAGCTGGGGTAGCAATACTTATATCCGACAAATTAGATCTCAAAGTGAAGGACATAACAAGAGATAATGAAGGCCACTTCATAATACTAAAGGGATCAATCCAACAAGAAGAAATAACTCTTATAAACATATACGCACCCAATACAGGGGCACCCAAATACATAAAAAAACTCCTGGAAGATATCAAAGGAGAGATTGACAGCAATACAATCATAGTAGGAGACTTTAATACCCCACTATCACCATTGGACAAATCCTCTAAACAAAATATCAGCAAAGAAACATCAATCCTAAATGACTCACTAGACCAGATGGAATTAATTGACATCTTCAGAACATTTCACCCCAAAGCCACAGAATATACATTCTTCTCAAGTGCACATGGGTCATTTTCAAAGACAGACCATATGTTAGGACATAGGCAAAGTCTCTCCAAATTTAAGAAGATAGAAATCATATCAAGTATCTTCTCAGATCACAGCGGCATAAAACTGGAAATCAACTACAATAAAACAATCCAAAAATATCAAACACATGGAGACTAAACAACATGCTATTAAACAATGACTGGGTTACCAAAGACATCAAGGAAGAAATAAAAAACGCCATGGCAGCAAATGACAATGAAAACATAACAATCCAAAATCTATGGGACACAGCGAAAGCAGTCTTGAGAGGGAAGTTCATAACACTACAAGCCTACTGCAAAAATCAAGAAACAGTGGTAATAAATTAACTAACCCAACAACTCAAAGAGTTAGAGAGAGAGCAAGAAAAGCCCAGTGTAAGCAGAAGGAAGGAAATAATAAAGATCAGAGCGGAGATAAACGACATAGAGACGAAAGAAATAATACAAAAGATCAACAAAACCAAGAGTTGGTTCTTTGAAAGGATAAACAAGATTGATGAACCTCTAGCCAGGCTCACCAAGAAGCAAAGAGAGAGGACCCAAATAAACAAAATCAGAAATGAAAGAGGTGAAATAACAACAGACCCTGCCAAAATACAAAGGATTGTTACAAAATACTACGAACAAGTCTATTCCAACAAAATGGATAACCTGGAGGCAATGGACATATTCCTAGAAAAATATAACCTTCCAAAACTCAATCAGGAATAATGTAAACAGCTCAACAGTCCAGTAACTATGGAAGAAATTGAAGCAGTCATCAAAAAGCTTCCAGCAAACAAAAGCCCGGGGCCAGATGTCTTCACAGGAGAGTTTTACCAAACATTCAAGGAAGAACTAAAACCTATCCTCCTCAGACTATTCCAAAAAATTCAAGAGGAAGGAACACTTCCAGACTCATTCTATGAAGCCAGCATCACCCTAATACCAAAACCAGATAAAGACAACACAATGAAAGAGAATTACAGACCAATATCCCTCATGAACATAGATGCCAAAATCCTCAACAAAATTCTAGCAAATCGGCTCCAGCAGTACATCAGAAAGATCATACACCATGACCAAGTAGGATTTATCCCAGGAATGCAAGGATGGTACAATATCCGCAAATCAATAAATGTGATACATCACATAAACAAATTGAGAGAAAAAAAATCACATAGTCATATCAATTGATGCAGAAAAAGCATTTGACAAAATCCAACACCCTTTCTTGATAAAAACTCTCAACAAGTTGGAATAGAAGGATCATACCTCAACATAATAAAAGCTATACATGATAAACCCACAGCAAACATCATACTCAATGGGCAAAAACTAAAACCATTTCCCCTAAGAACAGGAACAGGACAGGGATGCCCTCTCTCACCACTCCTGTTTGACATAGTACTGGAAGTATTTGCCATTGCAATTAGACAAGAAGAAGAAATAAGAGGAATCCAAATTGGAAAAGAAGTAAAGCTGTCCTTATTTGCAGATGACATGATATTGTACATAAAAAAAACCCAAAAGACTCCATCAAAAAACTAATAGACTTAATAAATGAATTCGGCAATGTAGCAGGATACAAAATTAACGCCAAGAAATCTATGGCATTTCTATACACCAATAGTGAACTTACAGAAAGAGAGACTAAAAAAGCAATCCCACACCAAAAAAATCTAAGATACCTAGGAATAAACTTATCTAAGGAGGTAAAAAACCTATACACGGAAAACTACAGGACACTGAAAAAAGAGATAGAGGAAGATGTAAACAGATGGAAGAACATACCATGTTCATGGATTGGTAGAATCAACATCATTAAAATGTTGGATTGTGAGAAGAGGGTCCCTCTTGGCAAAAAGGGCAAGAAGGGCCAATATAGAATGCTCAAGTGCCCTCACAGAGGGGCCCTCCACACAGTGGAAGGGATTAAAATCCTTTTATGTCCTTTTAAATTTCTGCTAAATATTCAAAGAATTACTTTGTAAGTTTGTTTGGGAAAAATGTACAATATGCTGTTGTAAAATATCTAAGATGATAATGACATTGTAGAATAATATGTAAGGATATTCTTTGCTCTAGGTATGGCAATTTAATTTCAAACTGGCTGTTAATTTCTTTTTGTATAGACAAGGTCTTAGTAACTTTCTTAGAATAATTAATTAAATTGCTTACAAAGACATTGGCTTTTCTTTAAGCTGAAAACCTTGATTATAATTTAATAAGCTAATTTATTTAAGTAATTAAAGTAGGTAGCTTTATTTAAAATAAAGTAAATTTACGTCTGATTTTATAAGCTATCAATGTTGCCCCGCCTCTAGCTTAATGCAGGCGGCTATATAAAGTCAGGTAGTAAATGATGGCTTCTAATCTATTCCTAGATTTTACTTGGATTTAATTATTTAAACATTAGTTTCTTATGTAACTTAATTTATATGATGTCTTGATTATATTTTAAAAGACTAATTTATAAAGTAACTTAAGTAGGTATCTTTAATTAAAATAAAGTAAAAAACTTATTTAGTAAAACTTATAGGTTGGATACTTTATTGGTCTGATCCAAAAGTATGGCTTTTGTCGTTTTAGAAATTCTACTGCTGTTGAAAAATTTGGCTATATTTAAGAAATATATTGCTTTTGCCCTTCTTACGGGTGAAAACCTTTATAACATTTATATATATATATATATGTATATATATATATACACACACACACACACATATATATATGTAAAATATATTAATTTTTATTTGATAAAGCTTTCCATGTGATTTTAAGTATCAATCAGTTTAATTAAATAAATAAATAAATATTTCCTTTAAGAGAGAACAGACTTTTGAACATTTTGGGGCTCACGAGATGTCTAAAAGTCACTCTTAGTCTTGAAATAACTTGGAAAGATTAAACATTTATATATGCATATATTTATATATATGCTTTAAAAATTATATACCTAAGTTATCTTAAAGAACATCAATTATATTTAAACTGGATTATAGAATTAATGCTCATTTTGAAATCAGACCAATAACTAATATATTTTGAATTCTTAATTATTAGAGAAAACATAACATTTTATTTTCTTAAAAATACATTTTTATATTTTAGGTAATATAATTATTACATTTATATAATTTCTCCTAATTTAATCTGTACTTTGAACTTTTAAAGCTGGCAAGTCAAATATTTTTAGTAGTTCTTAGATTGATAACACTTTTATATGCTTAAGAATAAATTTCTAAAACACAAGATATAATCAATTAATAGCTTCAATTCTGTCCTCTGATTTTTCTCATGAGGCAAATTTAAACTTTACTTTTTATTTGCCATTGGCTCTGAAAAGCTAGGTTTGGTTTATTTGAATGTAAATTACCACATTCTTTAAAATGGCTACTGGCAGGAGACTGACCTGTCTGCTGGGTGAAAGGCAAGCAGCATTCTTCCTCTATTAGTAAAGGGCTTAGCCAGTTACCTGGGCTACTTAGATCTTTATAATCAATACATTATTTATCTATATTTTAACAATTTCTTTGAGATTCTAGAGTCAATTATAAATATTTTAAAGCATTACTTTGGATAAATTCTATGACAGAGACAAATTTACTTATATTCTTGAAGGCTTTAAAAGTTAACTTTTTAACAAGGTTTATTAGCATTTGAAAAACTACTCTTTATTATGGAAATGCAAATATTGTTGCTGGAACCAGCTTGAATTTCCTTCCTTTAGATTAAATTCACCATTTTTTTTCTTTCCTTTTTTCTTAGGAAAAAACTAGTCTTGGGTTTTTCATTTCTGTAGCCCTTGTAAAGAGTTAAGTCCAGTTCAAGACCTATATAATATCCGAAATCGGACCGTGTGCACATTTTGTCTTATACCAGCTTTCTCTTTAAGTGTACAGATATCGCAGATGTATTTCTAAATTTTTTAAAACTTTTTCATGGCAAGAAAGAAAACTTTTAATTTAACATACTAGGAGAGTGGGCTTCCATATTGGATCACCACATGTCTCTCCCTTCCCCCACATCCTGCTTACTTCAGGGGAAGCATTAGCAACAGATATGGCCAAATTTCTTTTCATGCTTAAAAGATAGACAGATCTTAAATTTTTTATTTCTTTTTCGCTTTCTGAAGCAATAACTAACACCCAATTTGGCCAAGATTTGCATTTCCCTGCTAGTTCTCTTATAATTTTTAAACAAGGCATTAAGTAATCTTATTGCAAGTAATCTTATTGTGGGAGAGCAGATAGCCCTGCCCTCTCCCGCCACCTTTGAATTTCTCCACACCAGAGACAGTTTCAGCAGTGGAGTTCCACTTATTACAGATTTTAAATTCCATAGACATACTAAGATTCTAATTTGAACAAGAAACAACATTATTTTGTGATCACATAGACTTCAACATTTGCCTTTAAAGGGCACTTTCTCTAGACTCTACTTGTCCCATGCTTTATTCCCGACTATCAATAAATTGCTCCTCCCTTACTTTATTGAGTGCACTCTTTATCTGGAGGAGTTCCTCACCCTCTGCTTCCCAAGTCCTCAGGTCCCTGGTTTCAGGCGCCAATTTGTCAGGGCCAGCTAGACAGGTTGAATTGGGCTGAGGTAGGGAGGTGGGAATTAAGAAAAGAAAGAAAGATAGGATAGCGGGATCGGGGGACGACAAGAGAGTGTAGTGAGTTTATTAACTCTGTAATGCCTTTTATACACAAACTAGAGGCCCAGTGCACAAAATTCATGCACGGAGGGTGGTTGTCCCTCAGCCCAGCCTGTACCGTCACCAATTTGGGATCCCTCAAGGGATTGGGCCTAAACAGGCAGTCGGACATCCATCTCACAATCCAGGACTGCTGGCTCCCAACTGCTTGCCTGCCTGCCTTACTGATTGCCCCTAACCGCTTCTTCCTGCCAGCCTGATCACCCCCTAACTACTCTGCTGCCAGCCTTTTTGCCCCCAACTTCCCTCCTCTGCTGGCCTGGTCACCCCTAACTGCCCTCTCCTGCAGGGTTGATCACCTCCAACTGCCCTCTCCTGCAGGGTTGATCACCTCCAACTGCCCTCCCTTGCAGGCTGGGTCCTCCCAACTGCCCTCTCCTGCTGGCCATCTTGTGGTGGCCATCCTGTGTCCACATGGGAGCAGGATCTTTGACCACATGGGGGCAGCTATATTGTGTGTTGCAGTGATGATCAATATGCATATTACTCTTTTATTAGATAGGATAGAGGCCTGGTGCATGGGTGGGGGCCAGCTGGTTTGCCCTGAAGGGTGTCCCAGATCAGGTGGGGGTTCCCTTGGAGCGTGGGGTGGCCTGAGCGAGGGGCCTGTGGTGGTTTGCAGGCCGGCCACGCCCCCTGGCAACCCAAGCGGAGGCCCTGGTATCTGGAATTTATTTTCCTTCTACAATTGAAACTTTGTAGCCTGGAGCGGATTCAGGCTCCCTCCACGGCCGGCAGCCATTTGTGTTGGGGTTATAATTGAAACTTTGTTGCCTTAAGCAGGTGGGCCCGGCCAGGGTGTGCAGAAAGCTTTGCTTCCCCTGTTGCCAGTGGCAACCCTGGCCTGCTCTCTCAAGCTCCATTCTGCCACCATTTGTTTGAATTTGTTTACCTTCTATAATTGAAACTTTGTAGCTTGAGTGGAGGCTTAGGCCTGGCAAGGGCAGGCAGAAAGCTTGGCTTGCTCTGTTACCTAGGAAACCTTGCTCTCTGTGGCTGTAGCCATCTTGGTTTGGGTTAATTTGCATGCTCGCTCTGATTGGATGGTGGGCGTGGCTTGTGGGCGTGGCTCTTGGGTGTGTCAGAGGTATGGTCAATTTGCATATTTGTCTATTATTAGGTAGGATACTGAATAGGAGGTATGTGAAGCAGAATGTATTCTTTGTTCCTCTTAATCTCTAAGGCAGAGACAGAGCAGAAGGACAAATTCTCAGTACAGTAAATCAGGCAGATTCTTAGTATAGTAAATATCAGTAAATAGTTACAGACTTCTTGGCAAGCCATGAATGGTTGCTCTCATTCTACTGATAACCGCCATCCACACAGGCCTGGGAAAACTGTTTGGGTAGGGGGCTAAGCTTTGCTAGCCCCTTCAGGTGCAAGGACCGTGTCAGCTTACACCCAGTCTCCAACAGTTAGTGTTATAGATGATCCCTATAATTCCACAATTGGCCCCCTCTACCCAGATTCCATCCAGACTCAAGCTTTCACTGCATTAATGTCTAATGGGCAATGTATATCTATATATACTAGAGGCCTGGTGCACAATATTCATACATGGAGAGGGGGTGTCCCTCAGCCCAGCCTATACCCTCTCCAATCTGGGACCCATCTAGAAATGTCCAACTGCCCGGTGGGATCGGGCCTAAACAGTCAGTTGGACATCCCTCTCACGATCCAAGACTGCTGGCTCCCAACTGCTCACCTGCCTGCCTGCCTGATTGCCCCTAACCACTTATGCCTGCCAGCCTGATCACCCCCTAACCACTCCCCTGCCATCCCTAAATGCCATCCCCTGCAGGCCCAGTCACCCCCAACTGCCTTCCCTTGCCAACCTGGTCATCCCTAAATGCCCTATCCTGCCAGACTGGTCACCCCCAACTGCCCTCCCTTTTAGACCTGGGCACCCCTAACTGTCCTGCCCTGCCAATGTAGTTGCTCCCAACTTCCCTCCCCTGCAAGCACGATCACCCCAAAGTTCCGTCCCTTGCCAGCCTGGTCTCTCCTAACTGCCATCCCCTGCCAGCCTGATTGGCCCTAACTGCCCTCCCCTGCTGGCCTGGTTGCCCCCAACTTCCCTCCCCTGAAGGTCTGGTGCCCCCACAACTGTTTTTCCATGCAAGCCTGGTACCCCCTACTGCCCTCCCCTGAAGGCCTGGTCACACCCAACTGCATTCCCCTGCTGGCCTGATCGCCCACAACTGCCCTCCCCTGCTGGCCATCTTATGGTGGCCATCTTGTGCCCACATGGGGCGGCCATCTTGTGTGTTGGAGTGATGGTAAATTTGCATATTACAGCTTTATTATCCTATCTAATAAAAGAGTAATATGCAAATTAACCATCACTCCTCTACACCCAAAAGTCATGCCCACCAGCCAAGCAGGAGCAAGTATGCAAATTAAACCAACCAAGATGGCTGTGGCCACAGAGTGAGCAGGAGGCTTGGGTTTCCCCGGCAATGAAGAAAGCCAAGCTTTCCACACACCCTGGTGGGCCCAGGCATACACTCAAGGCTACAAAGTTTCAATTATAGAAGATAAATAAATTCCAACAAAAATGGCAGCAGCCATGGAGCTGGAAAGAGCAGGAGGCTTGGTTTATCCCCGGCAATGGAGGAAGCCAAGCTCCCGCAGCCCTGGCCTGCCTTGGCCTCTGCTATAAAGTTTCAATTATAGAAGATAAATAAATCCCAACAAAAATAGTTGTGGCCATGGGACAAGCAGGAGGCTTGTCTCCGCTCAAGTGTACAAAGTTTCAATTATAGAAGAGAAATAAATCCCAGATACCAGGGTCTCCATTTGGGTCACCTAGGTGGTATGGCCGGCCTGCAAACCACCACAGGCCCCTCGCCCAGGCCACCCCATGCCCCAAGGGATCCCCCACCCTGATCCAGGACACCCTTCAGAGCAAACCAGCTGGACCCCACCAATGCAGCAGGCCTCTATCCTATCTAATAAAAGAGTAATATGCAAATTGACCATCACTCCAACACACAATATGGCTGCCCCCATGTGGTCAAAGATGACTGCCCCCATTTGGACACAAGATGGCCGTCACAAGATGGCCTGCAGGGGAGGGCAGTTGGGAGGGACCAGGCCTCCGAGGGAGGGCAGTTGGGGGTGATCAGGCCAACACGGGAGGGCAGTTAGGGGTTACCAGGATGTCAGAGGAAGGAAGTTGAGGGCGACTGGGCCTGCAGGGGAGGGCAGTTGGGGGAAAGTAAGTCCTGCAGGGGACAGCTGTTGCGGGGGGACCAGGCCTGCAGGGGAGGACAGTTAGGGGTGACCAGGCCTGCAGGGGCAAACAGGCTGGCAGGGGAGCAGTTAGGCATCAATCAGATTGTCAGGGGAGTGGTTAGGGGGTGATCAGGCTGGGAGGCAGAAGTGGTTAGGGGCAATCAGGAAGGTGGCAGGCGAGCAATTGGGAACCAGCAGTCCTGGATTGTGAGAGGGATGTCCGACTGTCCATTTAGGCCCAATCCTACCAGGATCAGGCCTATATGGGAAGTCGGATATCCCTCGAGGGGTCCCAGATTGGAGAGGATGCAGACTGGGCTGAGGGACATCCCCCATGCACGCATTTCTTGCACTGGCCCTCTAGTATAGGATAAAAGCCCAAGTGACCGCTTGACCCATAGCTATGATGCACATTGACCATCAGGGTGGCAGACACTCAACTAAGGAGTTGCCCCCTAGTGTTCAGTGCACTCACACAGCAGGAGTGGTGCTCAGCTGACCAAAGGGGGCCAGACAGCGGGCTCAGGGCTGGTGAGTGCAGCTGTGGTGTCACAAACCTCTCCTGCCTCCGCAGCAGCACTACAGAGCAGCACTGTGGCAGGCACAGTGGGGCTGGGATGAGCAGGAGTGGCGAGGAACCCGGCCTGGGCTTGGGCTTCTCCCTGGAAGCCTGCTACTTCCCACACTACTACATCCCTCAGGGATGTCAGACTGTCAGTTTCTGTCTTATCCCAGGACTGGGACAAAACCGGAAGTTTTGGGGACAAAAACTGGGACATCCCCCAAAGATTCCCGGATTGTGAGAGGGCGAGGCCAGGCTCAGGGACCCCATAGGTGCACAAATCCGTGCATTGGGCCTCTCGTATGCATATAAGGTCTTTGGTTAATCTCTTCCCACCCCTCACTATCCTCCTTTTCTATGAGATTAATTGGTCTGTTCCATGGTTTCATGCCTCTGCATCGCTTTTGTTCATCAGTTTATTTTGTTCCTTAGATTCTGCACATGAGTGAGATCATGTAATACTTGTCTTTCTCTGGCTCACTTATTTCACTTATCATATACTCTCCAGACCCCTCCACGCTGGTTCAAAGGGAAAGAGCTCCTTTTTTCAGCTGCATTGTGTAAATGTACCACACCATTTTTATCCACTCATCTTCTTATGGGCACTGCACTATTTCTAGGTCTGAGCTATTACAAATAGCACTGCTATGAACACAGAGGTGCATATATTATTCCTGATGGTGTTTTGAAACTCTGGACCTATTTCTAGAAGTGGTATCTATGAGGTCAAATGGCAGTTCCATTCTGATAACCCAGAAATCAACCCAGTTACACTCAGGATATATAATCCTCACCTGAGCATATTTTTTCCTTTGAATTTTTTCAAGAGAATGGAGGGGAAGGAGGAGCATGAGAGAGAAATGGAAAAGAAAGAAACAAAAGACACATCGATGTGTGAAATACACAGAATTGTTGCCTCCTGGTAGCCCCTGGGCTGGGAATTGAGTCTGCAACCAAGTTAAATTCTCTGATTGTCCATAGAACCTGTGACTCTTTGGTTCAAAAGTTGGTGCTCTAACCATTGAGAAACAAATGGGACTACATCAAAATAAAATCCTCTGCAAAGCAAAATAAATCAACAAAATATACAGGGATACCACTGTATGGGAGGACATATTTATCAGTGGTACATCTGATAAGGGGTTATTACCCAAAATATATGAAGAACTCATACACCTTAACAAAAGTAAGACAAAAACCCAATTTTAAAATGAGCAAAGGAAATAATAGACACTTCTCCAAAATGGACATACAGATGGCCAAGAGCCATATGAAAAAATGTTCAGTCATCAGATAGATGCAAATTAAAACATCAATGAGGTATCATCTTACACCTGTCAGAATGTCTACCATCAATGAATGACAAATACTGGTGAGAATGTGAAGAAAAGGGAACTCTTGTAACTACTGGTGGGAATTCAGACTGGGGCAGCTGTTATGGAAAAACAGTATGGAGTTTCCTCAAAAATTAAAAATGGTGATATATTTTAAAAGACATGGGCTTTAACCTCTTCCTGTACTCCCCTTCTCCAGTGTTATTTCAGTTATTTTATTCTACTAGTGGCCCAGTACATGAAATCATGCACTTTAAAAGGGAATTAATTAGAGGAAATATTTTAATATTGCTATTTGCACTTTCTCAATAATAGAAGTGTCAGATGAAAGAAAATTAGTAAAATGTATATGAAAAGCTCCTTCCTGTCAGAGTCTGGGGTGCACTGCGGGACCCAGAGTCAACTCCCTGACCACCTGCACATGCTTTGAAACACAGGAGACCCAAACTCAACCAGTCCTGCCCCTGTCAAGCCCCTCCAGGTGGGGGAACAGCCCCAGGACTCCAGCCTGGCACCGCGTGGGGGATGCATCCTCAAGTCCCCTGGCACAGCGCTGGGTGGGGGCACAGTCTCAGGACCCCATTCCACCCCCAACAGGTGGAAGTCCCCATCAATCCCTGCTGGGCAGGGGGCACAACCTGAGGTGCCCATCAAGCCTTGCCAGGTGGGGGGGCACCTCCTGAGGTCCCCTATTAGATCCTGACAGATGGGAGAGTGGCCTGAGATCCTTGTCAAGCTCCACCAGGCTTATGGCATGGCCTGAGGTCCCCGTCAAGCCCCAACAAGCAGGGGGCATGGCCTGAGGTCCTCCGCCCAGACCAGGCACCATGCAGCCTCAGGTTCCTGTTGTTCAGTTGTTACATGAAGATGTCCCAATTAATTTGCATATTATCCTATTATTAGATAAATAATGTCAACAAAATATTTCACCCTTATAAGTAATTTATAATGCTCATACTGTGGCATTTATAAAGCAGCAATTTTATAATTTCTAAAGCATTTTCTTAGAGGATAACTAGTTTGAATCAACTGCAATTAACAGAAAATTTCCTGTGCTGCCATCTATTTATTTTTAGCAGTAAAAACATATTTTGACACTATAACAGCCCAGAAACTTTATTTCTTTAATATTATCTTTTCTCCTTTCAGATTTTAAAATGTATTTTATTGACATCAAAGATCAAGGGAGAGAGAGAGATATAGAAACATGAATGATGAGAGAGCATCATTAGTCAGTTGCCTCCTACACGCCTCACACTGGAAATCAACCCAGGCATGTATCCCAACATGGGATAGAACTATGACCTCCTGGTTAATAGGTTGATGCTCAACCACTGAGCCATGCCATCAGGGATCCTTTCTTTCATTTTGATTCAAACTGGACTCATCCAGTACTCTGACTTAGCTGCCTCCTTCTCTGTTGCACAACCACTCACCTAATCATAATGTATTCAAGACAACGATGTTCTGGTTAGCATCAAGTAACCTCAGAAGCAAAACATTGTATCTGTTGGCCACAGATAACTTAAATCAAACTAGGGTGGGACCTATCACATCTAGGCCTCAATTGTGTTTAAGCTAAGGCGTAAGTTTTTTGTTTTTTTTCTTACTCTGTTAAGGGAAAAAGTGTTTGTTATTTTTCTTTATTTACTAGAGGCCCAGTGCAGGATTTTATGTACCAGTGGAGTCCCTCAGCCTAGCATGTGTGATCAGGCCATAACGGGCTCTCTGACATCCCCCAAGGGGGCCTAGATTATGAGAGGGTGTAGGCCAGGCCAAGGGACCCCACTGGTGCATGATCAGTGCCAGGGAGGAACTAGCGAGGTTGGCCAGCTGGGAAGGACCATGGGAGGCCTCCAGGTAGTGTCCATCCCATCTCACTCAGTCCTAATTGGCCAGACCCCAGCAGCAAGCTAACCCACCCAACAGAGTGTCTGCCCCCTGGTGGTCAGTGCATGTCATAGCGAGCGGTTGAGTAGCTTGAGCATATCATTAGCATATTATGCTTTGATTGGTTTAACAGATAACCAGATGACCAGGCATCCTATCTAATAAAAGGGTAATATGCAAATTTACCTTCACTCCAATATACAAGATGGCCGCCCCCATGTGGTCAAAGATGGCTGTCCCCATGTGGACACAAGATGGCCACCACAAGATGGCCAGTAGGTGAGGGCAGTTGTGGGTGATCATGCCAGCAGGGGAGGGGAGTTGGGAAGGACCAGGCCTGCAGGGGAGGGCAGTTTGGGGGGACCAGGCCTGCAGGGGAGGGCAGTTGGGGGGGACCAAGACCTGCCGGGGAGGGCAGTTGTGGGCGATCATGCTAGCAGGGGAGGGCAGTTTGGGGGGACCAGGCCTGCAGGGGAGGGCAGTTAGGGGCAACCAGGCCTGCAGGGGAGGGCAGTTGGGGGTGACCAGGCCTGCAGAGAAGGACAGTTAAGGGCTACCAGGCCAGCAGGTGAGGGCAGTTAGGGGCAATCGGGCCGGTATGGGAGCAGTTAGGTGTCGATCAGGCTGGCAGGGGAGACGTTAGGGGGTGATCAGGCTGGCAGGCAGAAGCGGTTAGGGGAAATTAGGAAGGCAGGCAGGTGAGCAGTTGGGAGTCAGCAGTCCTGGATTGTGAGAGGGATGCCCGACTGCCCGTTTAGGTCCGATCCCCGGGGGATCTGGCCTAAATGGCCTGTCGGGCATCCATGGGATCAGGCCTAAACAGGCAGTCGGGCATCCCTCAAGGGGTTCCAGACTGGAGACTATGCAGGCTGGGCTGAGGGACACCCCCACCTCCTGGGCACAAATTTCGTGCACCAGGCCTTTATTCCTATATAATAAAAGGCTAATATGCAAATCAACCGAACAGCAGAAAGACCAGTCACTATGACTCCATGACGTGCACTGACTACCAGGGGAAAAACACTCTGACCAGTACATTAGCTTGCTGCTGGGGTCCAGCCAATTGGGAGTGAGCAAGATGGGCCGGACATGCCCTGGAGCCCTCCTGTAGTACTTCCCTGGGTGTCCAACCTCACTTGCCCCGATCATGCACTCGTGGGGTCCCTTGGCCTGGCCTGTGCCCTCTCACAATATAGGACCCCAGGGGGATGTTGGAGAGCCAGTTTTGGTTCGATCCCTTGGGGGTAGCAGTAGCATCATTCAGCCTGAAGCTGGGCTCACAGCTCGTGAGTGCAGCGGCAGTGCCGGGAGAGGCTGTTGAACATCCCCCGAGGGCTCCCAAACTGTGAAAGGGCACAGGACGGGCTGAGGGACCCAGTGAGTGTATAAATTTCATGCACTGGGCCTTTAATATATTAGGCTTTTATTATATAGTATTACACTATAGATAAGTATTATAGAGTTTTCTACATAGGAACAGATTCTCTGTTATATGAAACTAGAGGCCCAGTGCACAAATTTGTACATGGGTGGGGTCCCTTGGCCTGGCTGACAATCAGGGCTCATCAGTGCTGCCTCTCCAAGTCCCAGTAGGGGCCATTAAAATCCAGCTGTCAGGAGGAACTGCAATAAATTGGCCAGCCATGGGAGGTTTGCTGTGGGATCACACTCACAACAAGGGGGCAACTCCTGCATTAAGCATCTGGCCCCTGGTGGTAAGTACACACCATAGCAATCAGTAGATTGGTCTTTCAGTTGTTGGGTCACTTAGGCTTTTATATATGTAGACTAGAGGCCCACTGCAGGAATTCATGCATGGTTGGTGTCTGACCAGCACAACCCAATTCCCAATTGTGGCCAGTCAAACTCCTGGTTGAGGGGACAATTTGCATATTAAGCTTTTATTATATAGGACCATTTTTTATTGTCTTTGATAACTCAAAAAATTCCTTTATTTTTGTATTAAAAATAAATGTTTTGCTAATCTTCATTATTATTTGATGTCTCATTTTCACTGGATAAATAGTTCATTATTTTTTGATAATTATATATGCTCAAAAATAACAAAAATGCCATCCTATCTAATAAAAGAGTAATATGCAAATTAACCATCACTCCGCTACACCCACAAGCCACACCCACCAGCTAATCAGGTGCGAATATGTAAATAAACCCAACCAAGATGGTTATGGCCACAGAGAGCAGGAGGGGGGCTTGGGTTTCCCCGTCAATGGAGGAAGCCAAGCTTTCCACCTGCCCTTGCCGGCCTAGGCCTCCACTCAAGGTTACAAAGTTTCAATGATAGAAGGTACATAAATCCAAACAGAAATGGTGGCAGCCACAGAGCTGGAAATAGCAGGAGGCTAGGGTTGCCCCTGACAATGGAGGAAGTCAAGCTCCCGCACACCCTGGCCAGCCCAGGCCTCCGCTTAAGGCTACAAAGTTTCAATTATAGAAGATACATAAGTCCCAAAAGAAATGGCTGCCAACACAGAGCAAGCAGAAGGCTTGGCTCTGCTCCAGGCTACAAAGTTTCAATTGTAAAAGATAAATAAACCCAGATACCAGGGCTTTCTCTTGGGTCGCCAGGGGGCATGGCCAGTCTGCAAACCACCACAGGCCCCTTGCCCAGGCCGCCCCATGCCCCAAGGGAACCCTCACCCTGATCCGGGACACCCTTCAGGGCAAACCAGCTGGCCCCCACCCATGCACCAGGCCTCTAATAAAAAAGTAATATGCAGATTGACCATCACTCCAACACACAATATGGCTGCCCCCATGTGGTCAAAGATGACTACCCCCATGTGGACACAAGATGGCCACCACAAGATGGCCAGCAGGGAAGGGCAGTTGGGAGGGACCAGGCCTCCAAGGGAGGGCAGTTGTGGGCAATCAGGCCAGCAGGGGAGGGCAGTTGGAGGGACCAGGCCTGCAAGGGAGGGCAGTTGGCGGTGATCAGGCCTGCAGGGGAGGGCAGTTAGGGGCAAACAGGCTGGCAGGGGAGCAGTTTGGCATCAATCAGGCTGGCAGGGGAGTGGTTAGGGGGTGATCAGGCTGGCAGGCAGAAGCAGTTAGGAGCAATCAGGAAGGCAGGCAACCGAGCAGTTGGGAGCCAGCAGTCCTGGATTGTGAGAGTGATGTCCAACTGCCCATTTAGGCCCGGTCCCACACCTAAACAGGAAGTCGGACATCCCTCGAGGGGTCCCAGATTGGAGAGGGTGCAGGCTGGGCTAAGGGACACCCCCCCGGCCCATGCACAAATTTTGTGCTCCATGCCATATATATATTAAAATATTCTGTTATATTTTAAACCCTAGAAATTTTGTCAAATATAATTGACCAAAAAAGAGTGTATGTGTATATATATATTTTTTTCTTAACTTAAAGATGGATTTTGATTGTTTCATAAAGTCCACAGAACAATTCAAAAACATGCCTACCATGTGTACCAGTTAATAATGCAGATTTTGTAATCAAAGAAAACATGATAATTTCAATAAAAACATCAAAAGTGCTTTATTCAAAATAATGTCCATTGCTAACTACACATTTCCCCCATCTTTCAGGTAATTTATGGATACCATCCCAATAGAACTTTTTTTTTTGTTTTGAGGCAAACCATTCAGAGACCCAATTTCCCACTTTTTCATACATTTTGAAGAGCTGCTCAGAAATTGTGTGTGCCATTGATCAGAACAAGTGCTAATCTGAAGGAGCAAGTTCTGGTGAATACAGTAGGTGGGTTATTACTTCCCAGGCAAGATCTTTTAACATGTCTTTAACTGGTTTTGAAGTGTGTGATAGTGCGTTATCATGAAGCAAAATTACTTTGCTGTGTCTTCTGACACATTTTGATCATTTTATGACCAAAGAGTGGTTCATATTAATTATTTGTTGTCAGTAGTGTTCAGTAATAACAGTTTCACCTGGTTATAGAAGCTCATAATATACCACACATTCAACTTGGCCTTCAAGTTGATGTTGATGGTTGACCTGGATGAACTCATGATTTTGTGCATTTGGTATTCTCAAAATAAATACACTTTTCATCGCCAGTCACAATTCAATGCAAAAAAGACTTTCTTTAGTGCAGTTGAAACAACATTTTACTAATTACTTTTCAGTTTTCCATTTGTCTTTTGTTCAGTTGATGTGGCACCCATTTTCCTTCCTTTAAAATCTTTCCCATTGCTTGTAAACAATCAGATATTGTTTGTTGAACAACGATTAATCTTTCTGCAAGTTGTTTTCTAGTTTGACACACATCTTCATCCAATAATGCTCGTAATTGTTGGTCTTCAAACTTTTTTGGTTGACCTGGACGTTCTTTGCCTTTCACATCAAAATCATCACCTTTAAAGCATTTAAACCAATGTTCACAAGTATCTTGAGATGGAGCATGTTCACCATAAGTTTCCTGAAGTAGATGATAACTTGCAGCAGCACTTTTCTTCAAAATAAAGTAATGAACTAAAACTTCCTGCAAATGCTCTTTTTTTGGGGTATGAAATTTGACATATTTAAGTGTACAATATCTATGATGTTAACACCTTCAGAAAGTTGACATATGGAGTTCTGAAGCTTGTTTTCAATGCAACAAAATAGCATATATATCAAATTGCGTATACAGTATATCAATGTATGTGTAACTCCATATACTGAACCAATCCTCAATATTAACCAGTACATGTGGTATGTGTTTTTTTATTATAAGCGAGAGGTTCTGAACTGCTTATCCTCATTTGATATGTATAAATTTCAATGGGAGCTTTGTCAACTATAAAGGTTATTTTATCATATTTGTGGTGTGGATGAGAAAGGGCCCACATACTAAACCCAAGAAGGTCAGGAGAAGCCTGCATGGTGGTCTACAAACTTAGAGATCTAAACTAAGCACATCAGCCATAACTGGTTTGGCTCAGTGGATACAGCATCAGCCTGCAGACTCAAGGGTCCCAGGTTCAATTCTGGTCAAGGGCACATACCTTGGTTGTGGGCACATACCCAGTGGGGAGTGTGCAGGAGGCAGGTGATCGATGTTACTCTCTCAATGATGTTTCTAACTCTCTCTCCCTCTCCCTTCCTCTCTGTAAAAAATCAATAAAATATATTTTAAAAAATAAAGTAAGCACATCATAAATTAAATTTTCCGTTAGGACAAAGCAAGCTGGGAAGAGTAGTCATGTCCTTGACAAAAGTCAGTATTTGCATCTGTAATACCATACCTTTAGTATATCAAGACAATTTCTTTTTTCCCCCAGTCCCTGTCAAGGCACAATCACTGCAACAAATAGGTCATCCTCATTGTTATAATTAATTGTTAATTATACTACTACTACTGGCAGCTCAGTAGGTGTTTTTACACCAGCATGACCACAAACATGTGAGTAATGCATTGTGCTACAACATTATGAAGGCTAAGACATGACTAGGCACGAGGAATTCTTTTAGCTCCATTATAATCTTACTAGAGGCTCGGTGCATGAAATTCCTGCATGAACTATCCTGCACCCACCTATGTAAAATAAGAATGTGTCTGTTAGGTCATAGGGTAATACACTCCTTAACTGCCATTTCTCAGCTTCCTGCCACATAATCAAAAGGCCAGGAAAATCTTGCTAGACACCAGGAGTCAGACCATCCAAGGAATGAAAACTGCCCTGAAGGCACCTGATCAGACACCTGCATTCCATCAGCATTCCAAGATCACCAGCTCAGCCTCCAGACACACTGACACAAGTTTCTGGCCAATGACTGACCATAAGGATGAAACTCCAGCTCCTGAAGGGCTGCCATCATCGACCAATGTCCCCTTGGCTTGGTGCTGTGCAGCCCTTTTCCATACCCACCCCCTTTCCCTAAATAAATCCAGATTCTTTAGTCGCTATCTGAGATGGCTATTTAGGGTGCCCACATACATTGTCCACCCCATTAATCTTTAATTTTGGTTGTGTTGGGAAACATGCCAGAGTATGCAGAATGCTCAAGGCCAATTGGAATATTAAAGCCTTACTCAGGGTATGCCAGATGTCCAAGGCCACTCTAATCATGGGAACTTTCAAGTGTCCAAGGACTATACACAGGTGCAAGGACACAGCAATCTCATGGTACACTGTGCAAGCATTCCCTACTATAATCCAAATGATTGATGTCACTATGCTGGGGTGTTATCCTGCATCTAGAAGGGTTCAGAAATATGGAGAAGGGGCTGTGAGTAAATTAAATAAACTAGATACGAAATACACATTTGGAAGACATTTTGGGGGGAGCCAGGTGCATCTTAGCTTTAGTAACTAAGTTCCCCAAATCTCTGCACCCCTACCTTTTTATTCACACATATTTTGCCCTAAAGCAAAGCAAACACACATATCAAAGGTAAAGTTTGTTAAGCAGTAAAGTACCAGGTTGGGGGAACTGCCTTCAGCTGTTCAGCTGTTTGGCCAGCAGCAGGTAATACATGTAGATTGCAGGTTTGGGGAAATGCCCTCAGCTGTCTGGCAGCAGGCAATAATATCTTCAGCACTGCTGAATCCTCACGGTACACCAACCTTTTAATGAACTTTTTGCATTTATGAGCTGCTGGACTTAGACCCCGGCATCACTATTTGGCAGAAAGCCTATTTTGTCTAAGTAGTACTAGTATGTTACTGAGACTAGTAAGAGAGAGGGCTTAGCTATGACTACTGTGTGAAGCTGTAGGTCCACAGGCAGCACGTGGCTAGTCAGATAGTGGCTGTAGGAAAGAAGCAGCTGCTGATTTGTGGGAAAGATGTTTGTTAACTAGCTGGTGTGTGGCTACCTACTGTCTGGGACTTTATTTTGGAGAATGGCTTTGTCTAATGCCTCCTTGTTAGCAATGGCTACGAGGCTACAATAAAGAATTTCCTATATAGCCACAATTCCTGATGGGTTCTCCAACTATTACTGGGGTTCCAAGAGGTCCAGTTCCTGACAGAAGATCTCAGACCAAGAGTTGGTGTAATAGAGCAGGATCAGGACCTGTGTCCCACACTTGGACCAGTCAGCAATATGGAGCAATGCATGCTTCCAACACGTGGTACAGCAAGCAGAGTAAAAAGGAGGAACTGAGTTCCCAACAAGTAGTACAGCAAGCAGGGTTCAAGTAGGAACTTGTTCTGATAATTGGCATTGTGGGCAGGATTCAGGAGTAAGAAATCCCAGAACTAGACCTTCTTCTGACAATTGGTGCTGTGAGAAGGATTTAGGAGTAAGTATTTGCAGAATTAGACCTTGCTCAGACAATTGATGCTGTGAGCAGGTTTTAGGAGTAAGTACTCCAATAATTAGACCTTGCTCTGACAATTTGTGCTGTAAGAAGGGTTTAGGAATAAGTACTCCGAGAATTAGATCTTGATCTGAAAATTGGCACTGTGGGCAGCATTCAGAAGAAAGTACTCCCAGATTTAGACCTTCCTCTGACAGCTGGTGCTGTGAACAGGTTTTAGGAATAAGTACTCCCAGAATTAGACATTGCTTTGACATTTGGTGCTGTCGGCAGGATTTAGAAGTAAGTACCCCCAGAATTAGACCTAGCTCTGACAATCGGTGCAGTGAGGAGGATTTAGAAGTACTCCCAGAATTAGTCATTGTTTTTACAATTGGTGGTATGAGCAGTATTTAGGAGTGAGTATTCCCAGAATCAGACCTTGTTCTGACATTTGGTGCTGCGAGGATTTAGAAGTAAGTACTCCCAGAATTAGACTTTGCTCTGAAATTGGTGCTGTGAGAAGGATTTAGAAGTAAGAACTCCCCGAATTAGATATTGCTCTGACAATTGGAGCTGTGAGGAGGATTTAGAATTATGTACTCCCAGAATTAGACCTTGCTCTGACATTTGGTGCTGTGAGTAGAATTTACAAGTAAGTACTCCAAGAATTAGACCTTGCTCTTACAATTGGTGCTGTGAGCAGGATTTAGAAGTAAGTACTCCCAGAATTAGACTTTACTCTTATAATTGTCACTGTGGGCAGGATTCAGGAGTAAGTACTCCCAGAATTAGACCTTGTTCTGACAATTGGTTCTGTAAGAAAGATTCAGGAGTAAGTACTCCCAGAATTAGACCTTGCTCTGACAATTGGTGCTGTAGTAGGATTCAGGAGTAAGCATTGACAGAATTAAACCCTGTTTTGACATTTGGTGCTCTGAACAGGATTCAGGAGTAAGTACACCCAGAACTAAACCTTGATCTGAAAATTGGCACTGTGGGCAGGATTCAGAAGTAAGTACTCCCAGAATTAGACCTTGCCCTGACATTTGGTGCTGTGAGCAGGATTCAGGAGTAGGTACTCCCAGAATTAGACATTGCTCTGACAATTGGTGCTGTGAGCAGGATTTAGAAGTAAGTACTCCGAGAATTAGACGTTGCTCTGAAAATTAGTACTATTAGCACTATTTAGGAGTGAGTACTCGCAGAATCAGACCTTGTTCTGACATTGGGAGCTGCGAGGAGTTAGAAGTAAGTATGCCCCGAATTACAACATGCTTTGACAATTGGTGTTTTAAGAAGTATTTAGAAGTAAGTACTCCAAGAATTAGACATTGCTCTGAAAATTGGTGCTGTGAGCAGGCTTTAGGAGTAAGAACTCACAGAAATAGACCTTGTTCTGACAACTGGCACAGGATTCAGGGGTAGGTACTCCCAGAATTAGACCTTGCTTTGACAGTATCTGCTGTGAGCATGTTTCAGGAGTAAGTACTCCCAGATTTAGACCTTATTCTGACAAGTAGTGCTTTAAGAATGATTTAGGATTAAGTACTCCCAGAATTAGACCTTGCTCTGACAATTGGTTCTGTGAGTAGGATTTAGGAGTAAGTCCTCCCAGAATTAGACCTTGCGCTGAAAATCGGTGATATGAGCAGTATTTAGAAGTAAGTACTCCCAGAATTAGAGCTTGCTCTGACAATCTGTGCTGTGAGGAGGATTTAGAAGTTAATACTCCCAGAATTAGACCTTGCTCTGACAATTAGTGCTATGAGCAGTACATAGGAGTGAGTACTCCCAGAAAAAGACCTTGCTCTGAAAATTGGTGCTGTGAGAAAGATTTAGAAGTAAGTACTCACAGAATTAAACTTTGCTCTAACAATTGGTGATGTGAGAAGGATTTAGAAGTAAGTGCTCCCAGAATTAGACCTAGCTCTGACAATCGTTGCTGAGAGCAGGATTTAGAAGTAAGTACTCCCAGAATTATACCTTGCTCTTATAATTGGTACTGTGGGCAGGATTCAGGAGTAAGTACACCCAGAATTAGATCTTTCTCTGACAATTGGTCCTGTAAGATGGATTTAGAAGTAAGTACTCCCAGAATTAAACCTTTCTTTGACAATTGGTGCTGTCAGTAGGATTTAGGAGTAAGTAATCTGGGAATAAGACCTTGATCTGAAAATTGGCGCTGTGGGCAGGATTCAGGAGTAAGTACTCCCAAAATTAGACCTTGCTCTGACTATTGGTGCTGTGAGCACGTTTAAGGAGGAAGTACTCCAAGAATTAGACCTTGCTCTGAAAATTGGCACTGTGGGCAGGAATCAAGAATAAATATTCCCAGAATTAGACCTTGCTCTGACATTTGGTGTTGTGAGCAGGATTCAGCAGTACTTATTTCTAGAATTAGACCTTGCTCTGACAAGTGGTGCTGTGAGAAGGATTTAGAATTAAGTACTCACAGAATTAGAACTGGCTCTGACATTTGGTATGTGAGCAGGATTTAGAAGTAAGTACTCCCAGAATTAGACCTTAGTCTGACAATCGGTGCTGTGAGCAGGATTTAGAAGTAAGTACTCCCAGAATCAGACCTTGCTCTGACAGTTGGTCCTATGAGCAGTATTTAGCAGTGAGTACTTGCAGAATCAGACCTGGTTCCGACATTGGGAGCTGTGAGGATATTGCAGTAAGTACTCCCAGAATTAGACCTTGCTCTGACAATTGGTGCTTTGAGGATTTAGAAGTAAGAACTCCCCGAATTAGACATTGCTCTGACAATTTGTGCTGTGAGTAGGATTTAGGAGTCAGTACTCCCAGAATTAGACCTTCCTGTGACAACTGGTGCTGTAAAAAGGATTTAGGGGTAAGTACTCCCAGAATTAGACCTTTCTCTGACAATTGGTGTTGTGAGTAGGATTTAGGAGTAAGTACTCCCAGAATTAGACCTTGCTCTGACAATTGGTGCTATGAGCAGTATTTGCGAGTGATTACTTCCAGAATAAGACCTACTTCCGACATTTGGAGCTGCGATGATTTAGAAGTAAGTACTCCCAGAATTAGACCTTGCTCTAACAATTGGTGCTGTGAGTAGGATTTAGAAGTAAGTACTCCCAGAAATAGACTTTGCTTTGAGAATTGGTGATGTGAGGAGGATTTCAAAGTAAGTACTCCCAAAGGTAGACCTAGCTCTGACAATCGTTGCTGAGAGCAGGATATTGAAGTAAGTACTCCCAGAATTATACCTTGCTCTTATAATAGGCACTGTGGGCAGGATTCAGGAGTAAGCACACCAAGAATTAGGCCTTGCTCTGACAATAGATCCTGTAAGAAGGATTTAGGAGTAAGTACTCCCAGAATTATACCTTGCTCTTATAATAGGCACTGTGGGCAGGATTTAGGAGTAAGTACACCCAGAATTAGACCTTGCTCTGACAATAGATCCTGTAAGAAGGATTCAGGAGTAAGTACTCCCAGAATTAGATCTTGCTCTGACAATTGGTGCCGTGAGCAGGTTTTAGATGTAAGTATTCGAGAATTACACCTTGCTCTGAAAATTGGCACTGTGGGCAGGATTCAAGAGTAAGTACTCCCAGAATTAGACCTTGCTCTGAGAAATGGTGCTGTGAGCAGGATTTAGAATTAAGTACTCCCAGAATTAGACCTTGCTCTTATAATTGGCACTTTGGGCAGTATTCAGGAGTAAGTATTCCCACAATTAGACCTAGTTATAAAAATTGGTCCTGTAGGAATGTTTTAGAAATAAGTACTCCCAGAATTAGACCTTGCTCTGATAATCAGTGCTGTGAGCAGGATTTAGAAGTAAGTACTCCCAGAATCAGACCTTGCTCTGACAGTTGGTGCTATGAGCAGTATTTAGCAGTGAGTACTCGCAGAATCAGACCTTGTTCCGACATTGGGAGCTGCAAGGATTTTCCAGTAAGTACTCCCAGAATTAGACCTTGATCTGACAGTTGGTGCTGTGGGTAGGATTTAGGAGTAAGGACTCACAGAATTAGACCTTGATCTGAAAATTGGCACTCTGCACAGGTTTCAGGAGAAGTACTCCTGGAATGATACCTTGCTCTGACAATTGGTGCTGGGAGCAGGTTTTAGGAATAAGTACTCCCAGAATTAGACCTTGCTCAGACAATTGGTGCTGTTAGAAGGATTTAGGAGTACATAGTCACAGAATTAGACGGTGCTTCTGAAAATTGGCACTGAGGGCAGGATTAATAAGTAAGAACTCCAAGAATTAGACGTTGCTCTGACATTTGGTGCTGTGTGCATGATTTAGGAGTAAGTACTCCCAGAATTAGACCTTGCTCTGACATTTGGTGCTTTGTGCACGATTAAGGAGTAAGTACTCCCAGAATTAGACCTTGATCTTATAATTGGTACTGTGGACAGGATTCAGGAGTAAGTACTCCCTGAATTAGACCTTGCTCTGATAATTGGTGCTGTAAGAAGGATTTAGGAGTAAGTACTCCAAGAATTAAACATTTTCTCTGACAATGGGTGCTGTGAGTAGGATTTAGGAGTAAGTACTCTCGGAATTAGACCTTGCTCTTAAAATTTGTGCTGTGAGCATATTTTAGCAGTAAGTACTCACAAAATAAGACCTTACTATGAAAATAGGCACTGTGGGCAGGATTCAGGAGTAAGTACTCCCAGAATTAGATCTTGCTCTGACAATTGGTGCCATGAGCAGGTTTTCGATGTAAGTGCCAATTATAAGAGAATTACACCTTGCTCTGAAAATTGGCACTGTGGGCAGGATTCAAGAGTAAGTACTAAAAGAATTAGACCTTGCTCTGAGAAATGGTGTGAGCAGGATGCAGAATTAAGTACTCCCAGAATTAGGCCTTGCTCTTATAATTGGCACTTTGGGCAGTATTCTGGAGTAAGTATCTCCACAATTAGACCTAGTTATAACAATTGGTGCTGTAGGAATGTTTTAGGAGTAAATACTCCCAGAATTAGACCATGCTCTGATAATTGGTGCTGTGCGAAGGATTTAGAAGTAAGTACTCCCAGAATTAGACTTTACTTTGACAATTGGTGATGTGAGGAGGATTTCAAAGTAAGTACTCCCAAAAGTAGACCTAGCTCTGACAATCGTTGCTGAGGGCAGGATTTAGAAGTAAGTACTCCCAGAATTATACCTTGCTCTTATAATAGGCACTGTGGACAGCATTCAGGAGTAAATACACCAAGAATTAGACCTTGCTCTGACAATTGATCCTGTAAGAAGGATTTAGGAGTAAGTACTCCCAGAATTATACCTTGCTCTTATAATCGGCACTGTGGGCAGGATTTAGGAGTAAGTACTCCCTGAATTAGACCTTGCTCTGAAAATTGGCACTGTGGGAAGGATTCAGGAGTAAGTACTCCCAGAATTAGACCTTGTTATGACAATTGATGCTGTAAGAATTATTTAGTAGTAAATACTCCCAGATGTAGACCTTGGTCTGACAATTGGTGCTGTGAGTAGGGTTTACAAGTAAGTACTAACAGAATTAGACCTTTCTCTGACAATTGGTGCTGTGAGATGGATTTTGGAGTAAGTACTCCCAGAATTAGACCTTGATCTGAAAATTGGCACTGTGCGAAGGTGTCAGGAGTAGGTACTCCTGGAATTAGACCTTGCTCTGACAATTGGTGCTGTTAGCAGGTTTTAGGAGTAAGTACTCCCAGAATTAGACCTTGTTCTGACAATTGGTGCTGTAAGAAGGATTTAGGAGTAAGTACTCACAGAATTAGACCTTGCTCTGACAATTGGTTCAGTAAGAAGGATTTAGGAGTAAGTACTCCAAGAATTAGACCTTGATCTGAAAATTTGCACTGTAGGCAGCATTCAGGAGGAAGTACACCAAGAATTAGACTTGATCTGAAAATTGGCAGTGGGAGCAGAATTCAGGAGTAAGTAATCACAGAATTAGACCTTGCTCTGACATTTGGTACTGTGGGCAGGTTTTAGAAGTAAGTATTCGATAATTAGACCTTGCTGTGAAAATTGGCACTGTGGACAGGATTCCAGATTAAGTACTCTCAGCATTAGACCTTGCTCTGAAATTTGGTGATGTGAGCATGATTCAGGAGTAAGTACTTTGAGAATTAGACTTGCTCTGAAAATTGGTGCTCTGAGCAGTTTTGGGAGTAAGTACCCCGAGAATTAGACCTTGCTCTGACAAATGGTGCTGTGAGCAGGATTTAGAGTAAGTACTCCCAAAATGAGACCTTGCTCTTATAATTGGCACTTTGGGCAATATTCAGGAGTAAGTAGTCCCACAATTACACCTAGTTATGACAAATGGTGCTGTAGGAATGTTTTAGGAGTAAGTACTCCTAGAAATAGACCTTGCTCTGATAACTGGTGCTGTAAGAATGATTTAGAGTAAGTACACACAGAATTAGACCTTGCTCTGACATTTGGTGCTGTAAAAAGGATTTAGGAGTAAGTACTCCCAAATTGGACCTTAATCTGAAAATTTGCACTGTGGGCAGGATTCCAGAGTAAGTACTCCCAAAATTAGACCATGCACTGACAATCGGTGCTGTTAGCACGTTTTAGGAGTAAGTACTCTCAGAATTAGACCTTGATCTGAAAATTGGCACTGTGGTCAGGATTCATGCGAAAGTACTCCCAGAATTAGACCGTATATGACAATAGGTGCAGTGATCAGGTTTGAGGAGTAAGTACTCCGGGAATTAGACCTTGCTCAGAGAATTGGTACTGTCAGAAGGATTTAGGAGTAAGTACCGCGAGAATTAGACCTTGCTCTGACAATTGGTGCTCTGAGCAGGTTGTAGGAGTAAGTACCGCGAGAATTATACCTTGCTCTGGGAAGTGGTGCTGTGAGCAGGATTTAGAAGTAAGTACTCCCAGAATTAGACCTTGCTCTTATCATTGGCACTATGGGCATTTAACAGGAGTAAGTATTCCCACAATTAGACCTAGTTATGACAATTGCTGCTGTAAGAAGGATGTAGGAGTAAGTACTCCCAGAAGTAGACCTTGCTCTGACAATTGGTGCTGTAAGAAGGATTTAGGACTAAGTACTCCCAGAAGTAGACCTTGATCTGAAAATTGGCACTGTGGTCATGATTCAGGAGAAAGTACTCCCAGAATTAGACCTTGTTCTGACAATTGGTGCTGTGAGAAGGATTTAGGACTAAGTACTCCCAGAAGTAGACCTTTTCTGAAAATTGGCACTGTGGTCATGATTCAGGGGAAAGCACTCCCAGAATGAGACCTTGTTCTGACAATTGGTGTTGTAAGAAGGATTTAGGAGTAAGTACACCCAGAATTAGACCTTGATCTGAAAATTGATACTGTGCACCGGTTGTAGGAGAAGTACTCCTGGAATTATATCTTGCTGTGACAATTGGTGCTATGAGTAGATTTTAGGAATAAGTACTTCCAGAATTAGACCTTGCTCTGACAATTGGTGCTGTCAGAAGAACTTAGGAGCAAATACTCACAGAATTATATCTCGCTCTCACAATTGGTTCAGTAATTGGTGAGCATATGTGGGATTTAGGAGTGCACGGTTCTGTGAGCAGGATTTAGGAGTAAGTACTCGCAGCATTAGACCTAATTCTTTAAATTTGCACTGTGGGCAGGTTTCCAGAATAAGTACTCCCAAAATTAGACCATGCACTGACAATTGGAGCTGTGAGCAGGTTTTAGATGTAAGTATTTGAGAATTACACCTTGCTCTGATAATTGGCACTGTGGGCAGGATTCAAGAGTAAGTACTCTCAGAATTAGACCTTGCTCTGACATTTGGGAGTGAGCAGGATTCAGGAGTAAGTACTTTCAGAATTAGACCTTGCTCTGACAATTGGTGCTGTTAGAAGGATTTAGGAGTAAGTACTCCCAGAATTAGACCTTGCTCTGACAATTGGTTCTGTGAGAAGTATTTAGGAGTAAGTACTCCCAGAATTAGACCTTGATCCAGAGATTTCAGGAGTAGTACTCCCAGAATTGACCTCTGAAAGTTGGCATTGGGGGCAATTTTGAGTCCAGCTTTGTCGAAAACTGGTACTGTGGACAGGATTCAGGAGTAAGTACTAACAGAAATACCCTGTTCTGACTTGTGGAGCTGCGAATTTAGAAGTAATAATCCCTTGCTCTGACAACTGTGTGTAATTTAGGAGTAAGTACTCACAGAATTAGACCTTGCTCTGACAATTGGTGCTGTAAGAAGGATTTAGGAGTAAGTACTCCCAGAATTAGACCTAATTCTGAAAATTTGCACTGTGGGCAGGATTCCAGAGTAAGTACCCCCAAAATTGGACCTTGCACTGACAATTGCTGCCTTTAGCAGGGTTTAGGACTAAGTACTCCCACAATCAGACCTTCATCTGAAAACTTGCACTATAGGCAGATTTCAGGAGTAAGTACTCCCAGAATTAGACCTTGATCTGAAAATTGGAAGTGGGGGCAGAATTCAGGAGAAAGTAATCACAGAATTAGACCTTGCTCTGACTATTGGTGCTGTCAGAAGGAGTAGGAGCAAATACTCACTGAATTATACTCCCAATTGGTTCTGTGAGCAATTAGGAGTAAGACCATTGCATTCTGACAATTGGTGCTGTGAGCAGGATTTTAGATGTAAAGTATTTGAGAATTACACCTTGCTCTGAAAAATTTGCACTGTGGGCAGGATTTCAAGAGTAAGTACTCTCAGAATTAGACCTTGCTCTGAGGGAGTAAGTACTCCCAGAATTAGACCTTGATCTGAAAATCAGGATTCATGGTATATGACAATAGGTGCAGTGATCAGGTTTGAGGAGTAAGTAGTCCAGGAATTAGACCTTGCTCGGACAATTAGTACTGTCAGAAGGATTTAGGAGTAAGTACCGCGAGAATTAGACCTTGCTCTGACAATTGGTGCTCTGAGCAGGTTGTAGGAGTAAGTACCGCGAGAATTATACCTTGCTCTGGGAAGTGGTGCTGTGAGCAGGATTTAGAAGTAAGTACTCCCAGAATTAGACCTTGCTCTTATCATTGGCACTATGGGCATTTAACAGGAGTAAGTATTCCCACAATTAGGCCTAGTTATGACAATTGCTGCTGTAAGAAGGATTTAGGAGTAAGTACTCCCAGAAGTAGACCTTGCTCTGACAATTGGTGCTGTAAGAAGGATTTAGGACTAAGTACTCCCAGAAGTAGACCTTGATCTGAAAATTCCATGATTCAGGATATAGTACTCCCAGAATTAGACCTTGTTCTGACAATTGGTGCTGTGAGCAGGTTTTAGAATTAAGTACTCCAAGAATTAGTCCTTGCTGTGACAATTGGTGCTGTAAGGAAGATTTAGGAGTAAGTACTCCAAGAAGTAGACCTTGATCTGAAAATTGGCACTGTGGTCATGATTCAGGGGAAAGCACTCCCAGAATTAGACCTTGTTGTGACAATTGGTGTTGTAAGAAGGATTTAGCAGTAAGTACACCCAGAATTAGACCTTGATCTGAAAATTGATACTGTGCACCGGTTCTAGGAGAAGTACTCCTGGAATTATATCTTGCTGTGACAATTGGTGCTATGAGTAGATTTTAGGAATAAGTGCTCCCAGAATTAGACCTTGCTCTGACAATTGGTGCTGTCAGAAGAATTTAGGAGCAAATACTCACAGAATTATATCTCGCTCTGACAATTGGTTCTGTGAGCAGGATTTAGGAGTAAGTACTCGCAGCATTAGACCTAATCTGAAAATTTGCAGAAATTAGTAAGTACTCCCAAAAATTAGACAGGTTTTAGATGTAAGGTATTTGAGAATTACACCTTGCTCTGACAATTGGTGCTGTGAGAGGTCTTACTCGACAGAATTATATCTCGCTCTGACAATTGGTTCTGTGAGCAGGATTTAGGAGTAAGTACTCGCAGCATTAGACCTAATTCTGAAAATTTGCACTGTGGGAAGGATTCCAGAGTAAGTACTCCCAAAATTAGACCATGCACTGACAATTGGTGCTGTGAGCAGGTTTTAGATGTAAGTATTTGAGAATTACACCTTGCTCTGAAAATTTGCACTGTGGGCAGGATTCAAGAGTAAATACTCTCAGAATTAGACCTTGCTCTGACATTTGGGAGTGAGCAGGATTCAGGAGTATGTACTTTCAGAATTAGACCTTGCTCTGACAATTGGTGCTGTTAGAAGGATTTAGGAGTAAGTACTCACAGAATTAGACCTTGCTCTACCAATTGGTTCTGTAAGAAGTATTTAGGAGTAAGTACTCCCAGAATTAGACCTTGATCTGAAAGTTGGCAGTGGGGGCAGATTTCAGGAGTATGTACTCCCAGAATTAGACCTTGATCTGAAAGTTGGCATTGGGGGCAGATTTCAGGAGTAAGTACTTCCAGAATTAGACTTTGCTCCGAAAACTGGCACTGTGGACAGGATTCAGGAGTAAGTACTAACAGAATTAGACCCTGTTCTGACTTGTGGAGCTGCGAGGATTTAGAAGTAAGTAATCCCAGATATAAAAATTGCTCTGATGAGAAAGGAGAAAGATGGCGACCGGCAAGAAGGTAGGGAGAGGGAGAGTGTGAGTGAGGAACCCATAGAGGAGAATGTAGACGTGTAGACGTGTGTGGTGTGTGTGTGTGTATGAGCTAGGGTCAGATAGATTCTGCAGGGCTTCCAAGGGGCTGCCTAACCGGTCAGTCCTAGACGCCGGAGCCCCGCGCACAAAGCGGACACTTCTCGGAGGCTGGTGCAGACGCGGAGACCACACCATCTTGAGAAACAGAGCTGCCTGAGACTCGGATCCTGACTTCTGACACAAACCAGGACCCTGCAGCCACTGGGGACAGAGAACTGCTATCACAGCTTCAGTGGAAGAAACAACAAGAATCCAGACTTCCCGGCAGATTCCCGTGAGTCAAAGAGGCTGTCCCCCTCCCCGCAGGCGCACGTGGATAGCGCCATAGTAACTGATAGACACACCCCTCGCTCAAGCTGCAGAGCTTTGCGCAGGGACGCGCGCTCTGCCTTAGGGAATTTGGCGCACAGGACAGAAGCAGCTCACCTTCGGGGAAATCTGTCAGTGCGCACAGAGGGCTCCCCTTCGGGGAATCTTAGAGCGTGCACAAAGGGGCTTCCCTTTGGGGAATTTGGCGTGCAGGACGGTCTCCGCCCCTCTTCGGGGATTCTGGGAGAGTGCACAAAGGCAGCTCACCTTAAGGGATTTGAGAGTGTGCGCCCTAGCCGGTTTGGCTCAGTAGTGAGAGCACACACAGGACGCAGCTCCACTTCAGGGAATTTGGCACGCCGGACACAGCTGCCTGGGATCCCTGACTCACAGCGCATTCACACTAAGAGCCAACGACCCCAATTGTTGGTGCATGCACACACAGGGACCCTGATTCTCAACGAGAAACTGCACAAGGCAACAGAGACTCTGACACTCGATTCTTGGTGCAAATACAGGGAAACTCTGACTCCTGGCACATGCTAAGGATCTCATTTTCGGCACACACCAACAGTGTGGTGCTGACAGGGCCCCTGATTCTAAGTGTGCACATGAGACCACACGGAACACTGGGGACACTGACCCTGGGCAAGTCTGGTTCCCACCAACCAAAGGCAGCCACACGTCCGAGTGTCAGAGCACTTCAGTGAAACTCGGGTGGAGCGAAGTCCCCACAGCGCACGGCCGAGGTCCACACAAACGGAAGCTTGAGCTTTCTGGTGATAGCCAGAATGGGGAAACGAAATAACTCACAGAGGAAAGAAAATGTGGAGTCGCCAAGAAAGGAAATTAGTGAAACTGAAGCTTGCAACATGACCGAAAAGGAGTTCAGAGCAATGGTCGTGGAATTTATACATCGGATGGATGAGAAAATCAACAACTTATGCAAGAATCAGGAAGAAATGAAAAGTGATATAGCTACAATCAAAAACACCATGGAAAGTTTCAACAGTAGACTACAAGAAGCAGAGGACCGAATTAGTGAGTTAGAAGATCAGGTACAGAAACAAGCTCAATCTGAACAGCAATTGGATTGGAGAAAAAAATTAAAAAGCAGGAGGAAAGCCTAAGGGAGCTTCGGGACAACATGAAGCGAAGTAACATGCGTATAATAGGGCTGCCAGAAGGACAAGAAGAGCAGCAGGGATTAGAAAATCTATTTGAAGAAATAATGACAGAAAACTTCCCGGATATGGGAAAGATAAAAGTTACACAAGTACAGAGAGTCCCAAGCAGGATCAACCCCAAAAGACCCACACCAAGACATGTCATAATCTCAATGGCAAATATAAATTATAAAGAGAGAATCTTAAAGGCAGCAAGAGAGAGACAGAGAGTTACCTACAAAGGAACACCCATCAGATTGTCAAATGATTACTCAACAGAAACACAACAAGCTAGAAGTGAATGGAAGGAGGTATACAAAGTGTTGCAAAGCAAAGGACTGAATCCAAGAATACTATATCCAGCAAGACTATCAATCAAAATTGAAGGGGAAATCAGGAGCTTCGCAGACAAAAAAAGACTCAGGGAGTTTATCACCACCAAACCAGCAATGCAAGAATTGCTAAAGGGAATACTGTAAAAAGAAGAAATAAACAGGTAAGAAGGAATACAGACACAAAAATAGAGATGACTACAAACAAATACCTTTCAGTAATAACTTTAAATGTAAACGGACTAAATGCTCCAATCAAAAGACATCAAGTGGCTGAATGGATAAAATGCATGACCCATATATATGCTGTCTACAAGAGACCCACCTCAGAACAAGAGACTCACACAGATTGAAAGTGAAGGGATGGAAAAATATCTTTCAGGCAAATGGAAATGAAAAAAAAGCTGGGGTAGCAATACTTATATCTGACAAATTAGACCTCAAAGTAAATGCCATAAAAAGAGATAAGGAAGGCCACTTCATAATACTAAAGGGAGAAATCCAACAAGAAGAAATAATTCTGGTAAACATATACGCTCCCAATATAGGAGCACCCAAATACATAAAAAAACTCCTAGAAGATATCAAGGGAGAGATTAATAGCAATACAATCATAGTAGGAGACTTTAATACCCCACTATCACCATTGGACAAATCCTCTAAACAAAAAATCAGCAAAGAAACAGCAATCCTAAATGACTCACTAGACCAGATGGAATTAATTGACATCTTGAGAACATTTCACCCCAAAGCCACAGAATATACATTCTTCTCAAGTGCACATGGGTCATTTTCAAAGATAGACCATATACTGTGTCACAGGCAAAGTCTCTTCAAATTCAAGAAGATAGAAATTATATCAAGCATCTTCTCAGATCACAGTGACATAAAACTGGAAATCAACTACAATAAATACAATCCAAAGAAATCAAACACATGGAGACTAAACAGCATGCTATTAAACAAGGACTGGGTCACCAGAGAGATCAAGGAAGAAATAAAAAACATCATGGCAACAAATGACAATGAAAACACAACAATCCAAAATCTATGGGACACAGTGAAGGCAGCCTTGAGAGGGAAGTTCATAGCTCTACAAGCCTATTGCAAAAAACAAGAAACAATGGTAATAAATTACCTAACCCTACAACTCAAAGAGCTAGAAAAAGAGCAGCAAGAAAAGCCCAGTGTAACCAGAAGGAAGGAAATAACAAAGATCAGAGCGGAGATAAATGACATAGAGACCAAAGAAACAATACAAAAGATCAACAAAACCAAGAGCTGGTTCTTTGAAAAGATAAACAAGATTGATGGACCTCTAGCCAGGCTCACCAAGAAGCAAATAGAGAGGACCCAAATAAACAAAATCAGAAATGAAAGAGGTGAAATAACAACAGACCCCGCTGAGATACAAAGGATTGTTACAAAATACTACGAACAGCTCTATTCCAACAAACTGGACAACCTGGAGGAAATGGATATATTCCTAGAAAAATACAACCTTCCAAAAATCAATCAAGAAGAATCTCAACAGCTCAATAGGCCAATAACTATGGACGAAATTGAAGAAGTCATCAAAAAGCTTCCGGCAAACAAAAGCCCAGGGCCTGACGGCTTCACAGGAGAGTTCTACCAAACATTCAAGGAAGAACTAAAACCTATCCTCCTCAGACTATTCCAAAAAATTCAAGAGGAAGGAACACTTCCAGACTCATTCTATGAAGCCAGCATCACCCTAATACCAAAACCAGATAAAGACAACACAATGAAAGAGAATTACAGACCAATATCCCTCATGAACATAGATGCCAAAATCCTCAACAAAATTCTAGCAAATCGGCTCCAGCAGTACATCAGAAAGATCATACACCATGACCAAGTAGGATTTATCCCAGGAATGCAAGGATGGTACAATATCCGCAAATCAATAAATGTGATACATCACATAAACAAATTGAGAGATAAAAATCACATAGTCATATCAATTGATGCAGAAAAAGCATTTGACAAAATCCAACACCCTTTCTCGATAAAAACTCTCAACAAGGTGGGAATAGAAGGCTCATACCTCAACATAATAAAAGCTATATATGATAAACCCACAGCAAACATCATACTCAATGGACAAAAGCTAAAAACATTTCCCCTAAGAACAGGAACAAGACAGGGATGCCCACTCTCACCACTCCTGTTTGACATAGTACTGGAAGTATTAGCTAATGCAATTAGACAAGAAGAAGAAATAAAAGGCATCCAAATTGGAAAAGAACAAGTAAAGCTGTCTTTATTTGCAGACGACATGATATTGTACATAAAAAATCCGAAAGACTCCGTCAAAAAACTAATAGACTTAATAAATGAATTCGGCAATGTAGCAGGATACAAAATTAACGCCAATAAATCTATGGCCTTTCTATACACCAATAGTGAACTTACAGACAGAGAGACTAAAAAGGCAATCCCATTTACCATCGCACCAAAAACATTAAGATACCTAGGAATAAACTTAACTAAGGAGGTAAAAGACCTATACATGGAAAACTACAGGACACTGAAAAAAGCGATAGAGGAAGACGTAAACAGATGGAAGAACATACCATGTTCATGGATTGGTAGAATCAACATCATTAAAATGTCCATACTACCCAAAGCAATCTATAGATTCAATGCACTCCCCATTAAAATACCAACGGCATATTTCAGACCTTGAAAGAACTCTCCAAAAATTCATCTGGAATAAAAAAAGACCCCGAATAGCCACAGCAATCCTGAGAAAGAAGAATAAAGTAGGAGGGATCTCAATACCAGATTTCAAGCCGTATTACAAAGCCACTATTCTCAAAACAGCCTGGTACTGGCACAAGAACAGAATATAGATCAATGGAACAGAATAGAGAATCCAGATATTGATCCAAACCACTATGCCCAAATAATATTTGACAAAGGAGGCATGAACATACAATGGAATAAAGACAGTCTGTTCAATAAATGGTGTTGGGAAAATTGGACAGACACATGCAAAAAAATGAAGCTAGATCACCAACTTACACCATACACAAAAATAAACTCACAATGGATCAAGGACTTAAACATAAGACGGGAAACCATAAAAATACTAGAGGAATCCACAGGCAGCAAAATCTCAGACATATGTCAAAAGAACTTCTTCACCGATACTGCCCCTAGGGCAATGGAAGCTAAAGAGAAAATAAACAAATGGGACTACATAAAATAGAAAGCTTTTTTACAGCAAAAGAAACTATCAACAAAACAACAAGAAAGCCCACTGCATGGGAGAACATATTTGCAAATGGCATCACTGATAAAGGTTTAATCTCCAACATCTACAGGCAGCTTATACAACTTAATAAAAGGAAGATAAATGATCCAATAAAAAAATGGGCAACGGACCTAAATAGAATCTTTTCCAAAGAAGACAGAAGGAAGGCCAAGAGACACATGAAAACATGCTCAAGGTCACTAATTATCCGAGAGATGCAAATCAAAACAACAATGCGCTATCATCTCACACCTGTCAGAATGGCTATCATCAACAAATCAACAAACGACAAGTGTTGGCGAGGATGCGGAGAAAAAGGAACCCTCGTGCACTGCTGGTGGGAATGCAGACTGGTGCAGCCACTGTGGAGAACAGTATGGAGTTTCCTCAAAAAACTGAAAATGGAACTCCCATTTGACCCAGTAATCCCACTCCTAGGAATATATCCTAAGAAACTGGGAACACCAATAAGAAAGGAAATATGCACCCCTATGTTCATAGCAGCACAATTTACAATAGCTAAGATCTGGAAACAGCCTAGGTGCCCATCAGCAGATGACTGGATCAGAAAACTATGGTACATGTACACAATGGAATATTATGCTGCCATAAAAAAGAAGGAAGTCTTACCATTTGCAGCAACCTGGATGGAATTGGAGAACATTATGTTAAGTGAAATAAGCAAGTCAATGAAAGAAAAATACCACATGATCTCACTCATTTATGGATAATAAAGAACATTAAAAACTTGAACCAAAATATAGATACAGAGGCAGTAAAGCATCAAACAGTCTGTCAAATTACAGCAGGAAGGTTAGGGAGAGGTGGGGAAGATAAGAGATCAATCAAAAGACTTGTATGCATGCATGTAAGCATAACCAATGGACGCAAAACTCTGGGGGGTGAGGGCATATATGGGAGTGGGGTGGGGGGGCAATGGTAAGATATGTACACATATAATACCTTAATAAAAAAATTGGAAAAAAAATAAAATAAAATAAAAATAAAAATAAATAAAAATTGCTCTGATAATTGGTGCTGTGTGTAGGATTTAGGAGTAAGTACTCACAGAATTAGACCTTGCTATGACAATTGGTGCTGTAAGAAGGATTTAGGAGTAAGTACTCCTAGAATTAGACCTAATTCTGAAAATTTGCACTGTGGGCAGGATTCCAGAGTAAGTACCCCCAAAATTGGACCTTGCACTGACAATTGGTGCTGTTAGCAGGGTTTAGGACTAAGTACTACTACAATTAGACCTTCATCTGAAAACTTGCACTATAGGCAGATTTCAGGAGTAAGTACTCCCAGAATTAGACCTTGATCTGAAAATTGGAAGTGGGGGCAGAATTCAGGAGTAAGTAATCACAGAATTAGACCTTGCTCTGACAATTGGTGCTGTCAGAAGGATTTAGGAGCAAGTACTCACTGAATTATATCTCGCTCTGACAATTGGTTCTGTGAGCAGGATTTAGGTGTAAGTACTCCCAGAACTAGACCTAATTCTGAAAATTTGCACTGTGGGCAGGATTCCAGAGTAAGTACTCCCAAAATTAGACCATGCACTGACAATCGGTGCTGTTAGCACGTTTTAGGAGTAAGTACTCTCAGAATTAGACCTTGATCTGAAAATTGGCACTGTGGTCAGGATTCATGCGAAAGTACTCCCAGAATGAGACCTTGTATGACAATAGGTGCAGTGATCAGGTTTGAGGAGTAAGTAGTCCGGGAATTAGTCCTTGCTCGGACAATTGGTACTGTCAGAAGGATTTAGGAGTAAGAACTCACAGAATTAGACCTTGCTCTGACAATTGGTGCTCTGAGCAGGTTGTAGGAGTAAGTACCGTGAGAATTATACCTTGCTCTGGGAAGTGGTGCTGTGAGCAGGATTTAGAAGTAAGTACTCCCAGAATTCGACCTTGCTCTTATCAATGGCACTATGGGCATTTAACAGGAGTAAGTATTCCTACAATTAGACCTAGTTATGACAATTGGTGCTGTAAGAAAGATTTAGGACTATGTACTCCCAGAAGTAGACGTTGCTCTGACAATTGGTGCTGTAAGAAGGATTTAGGACTAAGTACTCCCAGAAGTAGACCTTGATCTGAAAATTGGTGCTGTGAGCAGGTTTTAGAAGTAAGTACTCCTAGAATTAGTCCTTGCTGTGACAATTGGTGCTGTAAGGAAGTTTTAGGAGTAAGTACTCCAAGAAGTAGACCTTGATCTGAAAATTGGCACTGTGGTCATGATTCAGGGTAAAGCACTCCCAGAATTAGACCTTGTTCTGAAAATTGGTGTTGTAAGAAGGATTTAGGAGTAAGTACACCCAGAATTAGACCTTGATCTGAAAACGGATACTGTGCACCGGTTCTAGGAGAAGTACTCCTGGATTTATATCTTGCTGTGACAATTGGTGCTATGAGTAGATTTTAGGAATAAGTGCTCCCAGAATTAGACCTTGCTCTGACAATTGGTGCTGTCAGAAGAACTTAGGAGCAAATACTCACAGAATTATATCTCGCTCTCACAATTGGTTCTGTGAGCAGGATTTAGGAGTAAGTACTCGCAGCATTAGACCTAATTCTGAAAATTTTCACTGTGTGCAGGATTCCAGAGTCAGTACTCCCAAAATTAGACCATGCACTGACAATTGGTGCTTTTAGCAGGTTTTAGGAGTAAGTACTCACAGAATTAGACCTTGCTCTGAAAACTGGTGCTCTGAGCAGGTTGTAGGAGTAAGTACCGTGAGAATTAGACCTTGCTCTGAAAATTGGTGCTCTGAGCAGGTTGTAGGAGTAAGTACCGCGAGAATTATACCTTGCTCTGGGAAGTGGTGCTGTAAGCAGGATTTAGAAGTAATACTCCCCGAATTAGACCTTGCTATTATCATTGGCACTATGGGCATTTATCAGGAGTAAGTATTCCCACAATTAGACCTAGTTATGACAATTGCAGCTGTAAGAAGGATTTAGGAGTAAGTACTCCCAGAAGTAGACCTTGCTCTGACAATTGGTGCTGTAAGAAGGATTTAGGACTAAGTACTCCCAGAAGTAGACCTTGATCTGAATATTGGCACTGTGGTCATGATTCAGGAGAAAGTACTCCCAGAATAAGACCTTGTTCTGACAATTGGTGCTGTGAGCAGGTTTTAGAAGTAAGTACTCCAAGAATTAGTCCTTGCTGTGACAATTGGTGCTGCAAGGAAGTTTTAGGAGTAAGTACTCCAAGAAGTAGACCTTGATCTGAAAATTGGCACTGTGGTCATGATTCAGGAGAAAGTACTCCCAGAATTAGACCTTGTTCTGACAATTGGTGCTGTAAGAAGAATTTAGGACTAAGTACTCCCAGAAGTAGACCTTGATCTGAAAATTGATACTGTGCACCGGTTCTAGGAGAAGTACTCCTGGAATTATATCTTGCTGTGACAATTGGTGCTATGAGTAGATTTTAGGAATAAGTACTCCCAGAATTAGACCTTGCTCTGACAATTGGTGCTGTCAGAAGAATTTAGGAGCAAATACTCACAGAAATATATCTCGCTCTGACAATTGGTTCTGTGAGCAGGATTTAGGAGTAAGTACTCGCAGCATTAGACCTAATTCTGAAAATTTGCACTGTGGGCAGGATTCCAGAGTAAGTACTCCAAAAATTAGACCATGCACTGACAATTGGTGATGTGAGCAGGTTTTAGACGTAAGTATTTGAGAATTACACCTTGCTCTGAAAATTGGCACTGTGGGCAGGATTCAAGAGTAAGTACTCTCAGAATTAGACCTTGCTCTGACATTTGGGAGTGAGCAGGATTCAGGAGTAAGTACTTTCAGAATTAGACCTTGCTCTGACAATTGGTGCTGTTAGAAGGATTTAGGAGTAAGTACTCACAGAATTAGACCTTGCTCTACCAATTGGTTCTGTAAGATGTATTTAGGAGTAAGTACCGCGAGAATTATACCTTGCTCTGGGAAGTGGTGCTGTGAGCAGGATTTAGAAGTAAGTACTCCCAGAATTAGACCTTACTCTTATCACTGGAACTATGGGCATTTAACACGAGTAAGTATTCCCACAATTAGACCTAGTTATGACAATTGGTGCTGTAAGAAAGATTTAGGACTATGTACTCCCAGAAGTAGACCTTGCTCTGACAATTGGTGCTGTAAGAAGGATTTAGGACTAAGTACTCCCAGAAGTAGAACTTGATCTGAAAATTGGAACTGTGGTCATGATTCAGGAGAAAGAACTCCCAAAATTAGACTTTGTTCTGACAATTGGTGCTGTGAGCAGGTTTTAGAAGTAAGTACTCCAAGAATTAGTCCTTGCTGTGACAACTGGTGTTGTAAGAAGGATTTAGGAGTAAGTACACCCAGAATTAGACCTTGATCTGAAAATTGATACTGTGCACCGGTTCTAGGAGAAGTACTCCTGGAATTATATCTTGCTGTGACAATTGGTGCTATGAGTAGATTTTAGGAATAAGTACTACCAGAATTAGACCTTGCTCTGACAATTGGTGCTGTCAGAAGAATTTAGGAGCAAATACTCACAGAATTATATCTCGCTCTGACAATTGGTTCTGTGAGCAGGATTTAGGAGTAAGTACCCCCAGAATTAGACCTAATTCTGAAAATTTGCACTGTGGGCAGGATTCCAGAGTAAGTACTCCCAAAATTAGACCATGCACTGACAATTGGTGCTGTGAGCAGGTTTTAGATGTAAGTATTTGAGAATTACACCTTGCTCTGAAAATTGGCACTGTGGGCAGGATTCAAGAGTAAGTACTCTCACAATTAGACCTTGCTCTGACATTTGGGAGTGAGCAGGATTCAGGAGTAAGTACTTTCAGAATTAGACCTTGCTCTGACAATTGGTGCTGTTAGAAGGGTTTAGGAGTAAGTACTCACAGAATTAGACCTTGCTCTGACAACTGGTGCTCTGAGCAGGTTGTAGGAGTAAGTACCGTGAGAATTAGACCTTGCTCTGAAAATTGGTGCTCTGAGCAGGTTGTAGGAGTAAGTACCGCGAGAATTATACCTTGCTCTGGGTAGTGGTGCTGTAAGCAGGATTTAGAAGTAAGTACTCCCAGAATTAGACCTTGCTCTTATCATTGGCACTATGGGCATTTATCAGGAGTAAGTATTGCCACAATTAGACCTAGTTATGACAATTGCAGCTGTAAGAAGGATATAGGAGTAAGTACTCCCAGAAGTAGACCTTGCTCTGACAATTGGTGCTGTAAGAAGGACTTAGGACTAAGTACTCCCAGAAGTAGACCTTGATCTGAATATTGGCCCTGTGGTCATGATTCAGGAGAAAGTACTCCCAGAATAAGACCTTGTTCTGACAATTGGTGCTGTGAGCAGGTTTTAGAAGTAAGTACTCCAAGAATTAGTCCTTGCTGTGAAAATTGGTGCTGTAAGGAAGTTTTGGGAGTAAGTACTCCAAGAAGTAGACCTGGATCTGAAAATTGAAACTGTGGTCATGATTCAGGAGAAAGTACTCCCAGAATTAGACCTTGTTCTGACAATTGGTGCTGTAAGGATGATTTAGGACTAACTACTCCCAGAATTAGACCTTGCTCTGACAATTGGTGCTGTCAGAAGTATTTAGGAGCAAATACTCACAGAAATATATCTCGCTCTGACAATTGGTTCTGTGAGCAGGATTTAGGAGTAAGTACTCGCAGCATTAGACCTAATTCTGAAAATTTGCACTGTGTGCAGGATTCCAGAGTAAGTACTCCTAAAATTAGACCATGCACTGACAATTGGTGCTGTGAGCAGGTTTTAGATGTAAGTATTTGAGAATTACACCTTGCTCTGAAAATTGGCACTGTGGGCAGAATTCAAGAGTAAGTACTCTCAGAATTAGACCTTGCTCTGACATTTGGGAGTGAGCAGGATTCAGGAGTAAGTACTTTCAGAATTAGACCTTGCTCTGACAATTGGTGCTGTTAGAAGGATTTAGGAGTAAGTACTCACAGAATTAGACCTTGCTCTACCAATTGGTTCTGTAAGAAGTATTTAGGAGTAAGTACTCCCAGAATTAGACCTTGATCTGAAAGTTGGCAGTGGGGGCGGATTTCAGGAGTATGTACTCCCAGAATTAGACGTTGATCTGAAAGTTGGCATTGGGGGCAGATTTCAGGAGTAAGTACTTCCAGAATTAGACCTTTCTCCGAAAACTGGCACTGTAGACAGGATTCAGGAGTAAGTACTAACAGAATTAGACCCTGTTCTGACTTGTGGAGCTGCGAGGATTTAGAAGTAAGTAATCCCAGATATAAAAATTGCTCTGACAATTGGTGCTGTGTGTAGGATTTAGGAGTAAGTACTCACAGAATTAGACCTTGCTCTGACAATTGGTGCTGTAAGAAGGATTTAGGAGTAAGTACTCCCAGAATTAGACCTAATTCTGAAAATTTGCACTGTGGGCAGGATTCCAGAGTAAGTTCCCCCAAAATTGGACCTTGCACTGACAATTGGTGCTGTTAGCAGTGTTTAGGACTAAATACTCCCACAATTAGACCTTCATCTGAAAACTTGCACTATAGGCAGATTTCAGGAGTAAGTACTCCCAGAATTAGACCTTGATCTGAAAATTGGAAGTGGGGGCAGAATTCAGGAGTAAGTAATCACAGAATTAGACCTTGCTCTGACAAATGGTGCTGTCAGAAGGATTTAGGAGCAAATACTCACAGAATTATATCTCGCTCTGACAATTGGTTCTGTGAGCAGGATTTAGGTGTAAGTACTCCCAGAACTAGACCTAATTCTGAAAATTTGCACTGTGGGCAGGATTCCAGAGTAAGTACTCCCAAAATTAGACCATGCACTGACAATCGGTGCTGTTAGCACGTTTTAGGAGTAAGTACTCTCAGAATTAGACCTTGATCTGAAAATTGGCACTGTGGTCAGGATTCATGCGAAAGTACTCCCAGAATGAGACCTTGTATGACAATAGGTGCAGTGATCAGGTTTGAGGAGTAAGTAGTCCGGGAATTAGACCTTGCTCGGACAATTGGTACTGTCAGAAGGATTTAAGAGTAAGTACAGCGAGAATTAGACCTTGCTCTGACAATTGGTGCTCTGAGCAGATTGTAGGAGTAAGTACCGCAAGAATTATACCTTGCTCTGGGAAGTGGTGCTGTGAGCAGGATTTAGAAGTAAGTACTCCCAGAATTCGAGCTTGCTCTTATCATTGGCACTATGGGCATTTAACAGGAGTAAGTATTCCCACAATTAGACCTAGTTATGACAATTGGTGCTGTAAGAAAGATTTAGGACTATGTACTCCCAGAAGTAGACCTTGCTCTGACAATTGGTCCTGTAAGAAGGATTTAGGACTAAGTACTCCCAGAAGTAGACCTTCATCTGAAAATTGGCACTGTGGTCATGATTCAGGGGAAAGCACTCCCGAATTAGACCTTGTTCTGCCAATTGGTGTTGTAAGAAGGATTTAGCAGTAAGTACACCCAGAATTAGACCTTGATCTGAAAATTGATACTGTGCACCGGTTCTAGGAGAAGTACTCCTGGAATTATATCTTGCTGTGACAATTGGTGCTATGAGTAGATTTTAGGAATAAGTACTCCCAGAATTAGACCTTGCTCTGACAATTGGTGCTGTCAGAAGAATTTAGGAGCAAATACTCACTGAATTATATCTCGCTCTGACAATTGGTTCTGTGAGCAGGATTTAGGAGTAAGTACTCGCAGAATTAGACCTAATTGTGAAAATTTGCACTGTGGGCAGGATTCCAGAGTCAGTACTCCCAAAATTAGACCATGCACTGACAATTGGTGCTGTGAGCAGGTTGTAGGAGTAAGTACCGCGAGAATTATACCTTGCTCTGAGAAGTGGTCCTGTGAGCAGGATTTAGAAGTAAGTAATCCCAGAATTCGACCTTGCTCTTATCATTGGCACTTTGGGTATTTAACAGAAGTAAGTATTCCCAGAATTAGACCTAGTTATGACAATTGCTGCTGTAAGAAGGATTTAGGAGTAAGTACTCCCAGAAATAGACCTTGCTCTGACAATTGGTGCTCTAAGAAGGATTTAGGACTAAGTACTCCCAGAAGTAGACCTTGATCTGAAAATTGGCACGGTGGTCATGATTCAGGAGAAAGTACTCCCAGAATTAGACCTTCTTTTGACATTTGGTGCTGTGAGTAGGTTTTAGTAGTAAGTAACCACGAATTAGTCCTTGCTCTGACAATTGGTGCTGTAAGGAAGAATTAGGAGTAAGTACTCCATGAAGTTGACCTTGATTTGAAAATTGGCACTGTGGTCATGATTCAGGAGAAAGTACTCCCAGAATTAGACCTTGTTCTTACAATTGGTGCTGTTAGAAGGTTTAGAAATAAGACTCCCATTAATACACTTTGCTCTGAAAATTGGTGCTGTCAGAAGGATTTAGGAGCAAATACTCACAGAATTATATCTTGCTCTGACAACTGATGCTGTGAGCAGGATTCAGGAGTAAGTACTCCAATAATTAGACCTAATTCTGAAAATTTGCACTGTGGCCAGGATTCCAGAGTAAGTACTCCCAAAATTAGACCACGCACTGACAATTGGTGCTGTTAGCATGTTTTAGGAGTAAGTACTCTCAGAATTAGACCTTGATCTGAAAATTGGCACTGTGGTCAGGGTTCGTGCGAAAGTAATCCTAGAATTAGACAGTATATGACAATAGGTGCAGTGATCAGGTTTGAGGAGTAAGTACTCCGGGAATTAGACCTTGTTCTGACAATTGGTACTGTCAGAAGAATTTAGGAGTAAGTACTCACAGAATTAGACCTTGGTCTGACAATTGGTGCTCAGAGTAGGTTGTTGGAGTAAGTACCGCGAGAATTATACCTTGTTATGAGAAGTGGTGCTGTGAGCAGGATTTAGAAGTAAGTACTCCCAGAATTACACCTTGCTCTTATTATTGGCACTTTGAGCATTTATCAGGAGTAAGTATTCCCACAATTAGTCCTAGTTATGACATTTGCTGCTGTAAGAAGTATTTAGGAGTAAATACTCCCAGAAGTAGACCTTGCTATGACTATTGGTGCTGTAAGACGGATTCAGGACTAAGTACTCCCAGAAGTAGACCTTGATCTGAAAATTGGCACTGTGGTCAGGATTCAGGAGAAAGTACTCCCAGAATTAGACCGTGTTCTGACAATTGGTGCTGTGAGCAGGTTTTAGAAGTAAGTACTCCAAGAATTAGTCCTTGATCTGACAATTGGTGCTGTAAGAAAGATTTAGGAGTAAGTACTCAAAGAAGTAGACCTTGATCTGAAAATTGGCACTGTGGTCAGGATTCAGGAGAAAGTAATCCCAGAATTAGACCTTGTTCTGACAATTGGTGCTGTAAGAAAGATTTAGGAGTAAGTACTCACAGAATTAGACCTTGCTCTTATCATTGGCACTTTGGGCATTTATCAGGAGTAAGTATTCCCACAATTAGACCTAGTTATGAAAATTGCTGCTGTAAGAAGGATTTAGGAATAAGTACTCCAGGAGTAGACCTTAATCTGAAAATTGGTGCTGTAACAAGGATTTAGGACTAAGTACTCCCAGAATTAGACCTTGTTCTGACAATTGGTGCTGTGAGCACGGTTTAGAAGTAATTACTCCAAGAATTAGTCCTTGCTCTGACAATTGGTGCTGTAAGGAAGATTTAGGAGTAAGTACTCCAAGAAGTAGACCTTGATCTGAAAGTTGGCACTGCGGTCATGATTCAGGAGAAAGTACTTCCAGAATTAGACCTTGTTCTGACAATTGGTGCTGTTAGCAGGTTTAGGAATAAGAACTCCCAGAAATAGACCATGCCCTGACAATTGGTGCTGTCAGAAGGATTTAGGAGTAAGTACTCACAGAATTATATCTTGCTCTGACAATTGATGCTGTGAGCAGGATTCAGGAGTAAGTACTCCCAGAATTAGAACTAATTCTGAAAATTTGCACTGTAGATAGGATTCCAGAGTAATTACTCCCAAAATTAGATCTTGTACTGACAATTGGTGCTGTTAGCAGGGTTGAGGAGTAAGTACTCCTAGAAGTAGACCTTGATCTGAAAATTGGAAGTGGGGGCAGAATTCAGTAGTAAGTAATCACAGAATTGGACCTTTCTCTGACAATTGGTGCTGTAAGCAGGTTTTCGATGTAAGTATTTGAGAATTACACCTTGCTCTGAAAATTGGCACTGTCGGCAGGATTCAAGTGTAAGTACTCTCAGAATGAGACCTTGCTCTGACATTTGGTGATGTGAGAAGGATTCAGGAGTAAGTACTTTCAGAATTAGACCTTACTATGACAATTGGTGCTGTGAGCAGGTTTTAGGAGTAAGTACTCCCAGATTAGACCTTGCTCTGACAATTGGTGCTGTAAGAAAGATTTAGAAGTAAGTACCCCAGAATTAGACCTTGATTTGAAAGTTGGCAGTAGGGGCAGATTTCAGAAGGAAGTATGCCCAGAATTACACCTTGCTCCGAAAACTGGCACTGTGGACAGGATTCAGGAGTAAGTACTAACAGAATTCGACCTTGTTCTGACTTTTGGAGCTTCGAGGATTTAGAAGTAAGTAATCCCAGATATAAACATTGCTTTGACAATTGGTGCTGTGTGTATGATTTAGGAGTAAGTACTCACAGAATTAGACCTTGCTCTGAAAATTGGTGCTATAAGAAGGATTTAGGAGTAAGTTAAACCAGAATTAGACGTTGATCTGAAAATTGATACTGTGCACCAGTTTCAGGAGAAGTACTCGTGGAATTATATCTTGCTTTGACAATTGGTGCTGTGAGCACATTTTAGGAATAAGTACTCCCAGAATTAGACCTTGCTCTGACACTTAGTGCTGTCAGAAGGATTTAGGAGCAAATACTCAAAGAATTATATCTCGCTCTGACAATTGGTTCTGTGAGCAGGATTTAGGAGTAAGTACTCCCAGAATTAGACCTAATTATGAAAATTTGCACTGTGGGCAGAATTCCAGTTTAAGTACTCCCAAAATTAGACCATGCACTGACAATTGGTGTTGTTAGCAGGTTTTAGGAGTAAGTACTCCCAGAATTCGACCTTGATCTGAAAATTGGCACTGTGGTCAGGATTCATGCGAAAGTACTCCCAGAATTAGACCTTATATGACAATAGGTGCAGTGATCATGTTTGAGGAGTAAGTAATCCGGGAATTAGACCTTGTTCTGATAATTGTTACTGTCAGAGGATATAGGAGTAAGTACTCACAGAATTAGACCTTGCTCTGACAATTGGTGCTTTGAGCAGGTTGTAGGAGTAAGTACCGCGAGAATTATACCTTGCTCTGAGAAGTGGTGCTGTGAGCAGGATTTAGAAGTAAGTACTCCCAGAATTCGACCTTGCTCTTATAGTTGGCACTTTGGGTATTTAACAGGAGTAAGTAATCCCACAATTAGACCTAGTTATGACAATTGCTGCTGTAAGAAGGATTTAGGAGTAAGTGCTCTTAGAGGTAGACCTTGCTCTGACAATTGGTGCTGTAAGAAGGACTTAGGACTGATTACTCCCAGAAGTAGACCTTGATCTGAAAATTGGCACTGTGGTCATGATTCAGGAGAAAGTGCTCCCAGAATTAGACCTTGTTCTGACAATTGGTGCTGTGAGCAGGTGTTAAAAGTAAGTACTCCAAGAATTAGTCCTTGCTCTGACAATTGGTGCTGTCAGAAGAATTTAGGAGCAAATACTCACAGAATTATATCTCGCTCTGACAATTGGTTCTGTGAGCAGGATTTAGGGGTAAGTACTCGCAGAATTAGACCTAATTCTGAAAATTTGCACTGTGGGTAGGATTCCAGAGTAAGTACTCCCAAAATTAGACCATGCACTGACAATTGGTGCTGTGAGCAGGTTTTAGATGTAAGTATTTGAGAATTAAACCTTGCTCTGAATATTGGCACTGTGGGCAGAATTCAAGAGTAAGTACTCTCAGAATTAGACCTTGCTCTGACATTTGGGAGTGAGCAGGATTCAGGAGTAAGTACTTTCAGAATTAGACCTTGCTCTGACAATTGGTGCTGTTAGAAGGATTTAGGAGTAAGTACGCACAGAATTAGACCTTGCTCTGACAATTGGTGCTCTGAGCAGGTTGTAGGAGTAAGTACCGCGAGAATTATACCTTGCTCTGGGAAGTGGTGCTGTGAGCAGGATTTAGAAGTAAGTACTCCCAGAATTCGACCTTGCTCTTATCATTGGCACTTTGGGCATTTATCAGGAGTAAATATTCCCACAATTAGTCCTAGTTATGACAATTGCTGCTGTAAGAAAGATTTAGGAGTAAGTACTCCCAGAAGTAGACCTTGATCTGAAAATTGGCACTGTGGTCATGATTCAGGACAAAGTTCTCCCAGAATTAGACCTTGTTCTGACAATTGGTGCTGTAAGAAGGATTTAGGACTAAGTACTCCCAGAAGTAGACCTTGATCTGAAAATTGGCACTGTGGTCATGATTCAGGGGAAAGCACTCCCAGAATTAGACCTTGTTCTGACAATTGGTGCTGTAAGAAGGATTTAGGAGTAAGTACACCCAGAATTAGTCCTTGATCTGAAAATTGATAGTGTGCCCCGGTTTAGGAGAAGTACTCTTGGAATTATATCTTGCTGTGACAATTGGTGCTGTGAGTAGATTTTAGGAATAAGTACTCCTAGAATTAGACCTTGCTCTGACAATTGGTGCTGTCAGAAGAATTTAGGAGCAAATACTCACTGAATTATATCTCGCTCTGACAATTGGTTCTGTGAGCAGGATTTAGGAGTAAGTACTCGCAGAATTAGACCTAATTGTGAAAATTTGCACTGTGGGCAGGATTCCAGAGTAAGTACTCCCAAAATTAGACCATGCACTGACAATTGGTGCTTTTAGCAGGTTTTAGGAGTAAGTACTCACAGAATTAGACATTGCTCTGACAATTGGTGCTCTGAGCAGGTTGTAGGAATAAGTAACGTGAGAATTATACCTTGCTCTGAGAAGTGGTGCTGTGAGCAGGATTTAGAAATAAGTACTCCCAGAATTAGACCTTGCTCTTATAATTGGCACTATGGACATTTATCAGGAGTAAGTATTCCCACAATTAGACCTAGTTATGACAATTGCTGCTGTAAGAAGGGTTTAGGAGTAAGTACCCCCAGAAATAGACCTTGCTCTGACAATTGGTGCTGTAAGTAGGATTTAGGACTAAGTACTCCCAGAAGTAGACCTTGATCTGAAAATTGGCACTGTGGTCATGATTCAGGAGAAAGTACTCCCAGAATTAGACCTTGTTCTGACAATTGGTGCTGTGAGCAGGTTTTAGCAGTAAGTACTCCAAGAATTAGTCCTTGCTGTGACAATTGGTGCTGTAAGGGAGATTTAGGAGTAAGTACTCCAAGAAGTAGACCTTGATCTGAAAATTGAAACTGTGGTCATGATTCAGGACAAAGTATTCCCAGAATTAGACCTTGTCCTGTCAATTGGTGCTGTTAGCAGGTTTTGGAATAAGAACTCCCAGAAATAGACCTTGCTCTGACAATTGGTGCTGTCAGAAGGATTTTGGAGTAAGTACTCACCGAATTATATCTTGCTCTGACAATTGATGCTGTGAAAAGGATTCAGGAGTAAGTACTCCCAGATTTAGACCTAATTCTGAAAATTTGCACTGTAGGCAGGATTCCAGAGTAAGTACTCCCAAAATTAGACCTTGTACTTACAATTGGTTCTGTAAGCAGGGTTTAGGAGTAAGTACTCCCAGAATTAGACCTTGATCTGAAAATTTGCATGGTAGGCAGATTTCAGGAGTAAGTACTCCCAGAATTAGACCTTGATCTGAAAATTGGAAGTGGGGGCAGAATTCAGGAGTAAGTAATCACAGAATTAGACTTTGCTCTGACAATTGGTGCTGTGAGAAGGTTTTAGATGTAAGTATTCCAGAATTAAACTTTGCTCTGAAAATTGGCACTGTGTACAGGATTCCAGAGTAAGTACTCTCAGAATTAGACCTTGCTCTCACATTTGGTGATGTGAGCAGGATTCAGGAGTAAGTACTTTCAGAATTAGACTTTACTATGACAATTGGTGCTGTGAGCAGGTTTTAGGAGTCATTCCTTCCAGAATTAGAGCTTGCTCTGACAATTGGTGCTGTAAGAAAGATTTAGGAGTAAGTACTCACAGACTTAGACCTTGCTCTTATCATTGGCACTTTGGGCATTTATCAGGAGTAAGTATTCCCACAATTAGACCTAGTTATGACAATTGCTGCTATAAGAAGGATTTAGGAGTAAGTACTCCTAGAAGTAGACCTTGATCTGAAAGTTGGTGCTGTAACAAGGATTTAGGACTAAGTCCTCTCAGAATTAGACGTTGTTCTGACATTGGTGCTGTGAGCAGGTTTTAGAAGTAAGTACTCCAAGAATTAGTCCTTGCTCTGACAATTGGTGCAGTAAGGAAGATTTAGAAGTAAGTACTCCAAGAAGTAGACCTTGATATGGAAATTGGCACGGTGGTTATGATTCAGGAGAAAGCACTCCCAGAATTAGACCTTGTTCTGACAATTGGTGCTGTTAGTGGTTTTGGGAATAAGAACTCCCAGAAATAGACCTTGCTCTGACAATTGGTGCTGTCAGAAGGATTTAGGAGTAAGTACTCCCAAAATTAGACCTTGCACTGACAATTGGTGCTGTTAGCAAGGTTTAGGTGTAAGTACTCCCAGAATTAGACCTTGCTCTTATCATTGGCACTTTGGGCATTTATCAGGAGTAAGTATTCCCACAATTAGACCTAGTTATGACAATTGCTGCTGTAAGAAGGATTTAGGAGTAAGTACTCCTAGAAGTAGACCTTGATCTGAAAGTTGGTGATGTAACAAGGATTTAGGACTAAGTACTCCCAGAATTAGACCCTGCTATGACAATTGGGGCTGTCAGAAGGATTTAGGAGTAAGTACTCACAGAATTATATCTTGCTCTGACAATTTATGCTGTGAGCAGGATTCAGGAGTAAGTACTCCCAGAATTAGACCTAATACTGAATATTTGCACTGTGGGCAGGATTCCAGAGTAAGTACTCCCACAAGTAGACCTTGATCTGACAATTGGTGCTGTTAGCATGTTTTAGGAGTAAGTACGACCAGAATTAGACCTTGATCTGAAAATTGGCACTGTGGTCAGGAATCAGGAGAAAGTACTCCCAGAATTAGACCTTACTATGACAATTGGTGCTGTGAGCAGGTTTTAGGAGTAAGTACTCCAAGAATTAGATCTTGCTCTGACTATTGGTGCTGTAAGAAGGATTTAGGAGTAAATATTCACAGAATTAGACCTTGCTCTGAGTATTGGTGCTCTGAGCAGGTAGTAGGAGTAAGTACCGCGCGAATTAAACCTTGCTCTGAGAAGTGGTGCTGTGAGCAGGATTTAGAAGTAAGTACTCCCAGAATTAGACCTTGCTCTTATAATTGGAACTTTGGGCATTTATCAGGAGTAAGTATTCCCACAATTAGACCTTGTTATGACAATTGCTGCTGTAAGAAGGTTTTAGGAGTAAGTACTCACAGAATTATATCTTGCTCCTACAATTGATGCTGTGAGCAGGATTCAGGAGTAAGTACTCCCAGATTTAGACCTAATTCTGAAAATTTCCACTGTAGGCAGGATTCCAGAGTAAGTACTTCCAAAATTAGACCTTGTACTTACAATTGGTGCTGTTAGCAGGGTTTAGGAGTAAGTATTCCCAGAATTAGACCTTGATCTGAAAATTTGCACGGTAGGCAGATTTCAGGAGTAAGTACTCCCAGAATTAGACCTTGATCTGAAAATTAGAAGTGGGGGCAGAATTCAGGAGCAAGTAAACACGGAATTAGACGTTGCTCTGACAATTGGTGCTGTGAGAAGGTTTTAGATGTAAGTATTCCAGAATTACACTTTGCTCTGAAAATTGGCACTGTGGGCTGGATTCAAGAGAAAGTACTCGCAGAATTAGACCTTGCTCTGACATTTGGTGATGTGAGGAGAATTCAGGAGTAAGTACTTTCAGAATTAGACTTTACTATGACAATTGGTGCTGTGAGCAGGTTTTAGGAGTAAGTCCTGCCAGAATTAGACCTTGCTCTGACAATTGGTGCTGTAAGAAAGATTTAGGAGTAAGTACGCACAGAATTAGACCTTGCTCTTATCATTGGCAATTTGGGCATTTATCAGGAGTAAGTATTCCCACAATTAGACCTAGTTATGAAAATTGCTGCTGTAAGAAGGATTTAGGAGTAAGTACTCCTAGAAGTAGACCTTGATCTGAAAGTTGGTGCTGTAACAAGGATTTAGGACTAAGTACTCTCAGAATTAGACCTTGTTCTGACAATTGGTGCTGTGAGCAGGTTTTAGAAGTAAGTACTCCAAGAATTAGTCCTTGCTGTGTCAATTGGTGCTGTAAGGAAGATTTAGGAGTAAGTACTCCAAGAAGTAGACCTTGATCTGAAAATTGAAACTGTGGTCATGATTAAGGAGAAAGTCCTCCCAGAATTAGACCTTGTTCTGACAATTGGTGCTCTTAGCAAGTTTAGGAATAAAGAACTCCCAGAAATAGACCTTGCTCTGACAATTTGGGCTGTCAGAAGGATTTAGGAGTAAGTACTCACAGATATATCTTGCTCTGACCATTGATGCTGTGAGCAGGATTCAGGAGTAAGTACTCCCAGAATTAGACCTAATTCTGAATATTTGCACTGTTGGCAGGATTCCAGAGTAAGTACTCCCAGAAGTAGACCTTGATCTGAAAATTTGCACGGTAGGCAGGTTTTAGGAGTAAGTACTACCAGAATTAGACCTTGATCTGAAAACTGGCACTGTGGTCAGGATTCAGGAGAAAGTACTCCCAGAATTAGACCTTACTATGACAATTGGTGCTGTGAGCAGGTTTTAGGAGTAAGTACTCCAAGAATTAGACCTTGCTCTGACAATTGGTGCTCTGAGCAGGTAGTAGGAGTAAGTACCGCACAAATTATACCTTGCTCTGAGAAGTGGTGCTGTGAGCAGGATTTAGAAGTAAATACTCCCAGAATTAGACCTTGCTCTTATAATTGGCTTTTTGGGCATTTATCAGGAGTAATTGTTCCCACAATTAGACCTTGTTATGACAATTGCTGCTGTAAGAAGGATTTAGGAGTAAGTACTCCCAGAAGTAGACCTTGCTCTGACAATTGGTGCTGTAAGAAGGATTTAGGACTAAGAACTCCCAGAAGTAGACCTTGATCTGAAAATTGGCACTGTGGTCAGGATTCAGGAGAAAGTACTCCCAGAATTAGACCTTGTTCTGACAATTGGTGCTGTGAGCAGGTTTTAGAAGTAAGTCCTCCAAGAATTAGTCCTTGCTCTGACAATTGGTGCAGTAAGGAAGATTTAGGAGTAGGGACTCCAAGAAGTAGACCTTGATCTGAAAATTGGCACTGTGGTTATGATTCAGAAGAAAGTACTCCCAGAAGTAGACCTTGTTCTGACAATTGGTGCTGTTAGCGGTTTTAGGAATAAGAACTCCCAGAAATAGACCTTGCTCTGACAATTGGTGCTGTCAGAAGGATTTAGGAGTAAGTACTCCCAAAATTAGACATTGCACTGACAATTGGTGCTGTTAGCAAGGTTTAGGAGTAAGTACTCCCAGAATTAGACCTTCATCTGAAAACTTGCACAGTAGGAAGATTTCAGGAGTAAGTACTTCCAGAATTAGACCTTTATCTGTAAATTGGAAGTGGGGGCAGAATTCAGGAGTAAGTAATCACAGAATTAGACATTCCTCTGACAATTGGTGCTGTGAGCAGGTTTTAGATGTAATTATTTGAGAATTACACCTTGCTCTTAAAATTGGCACTGGGGGCAGAATTCAAGAGTAAGTACTCTCAGAATTAGACCTTGCTCTGACATTTGGTGATTTGAGCAGGATTCAGGAGTAAGTACTTTCAGAATTAGACCTTGCTCCCAAAATTGGTTCGCTGAGCAGATATTAGGCGTAAGTACCACGAGAATTAGTCCTTGCTCTGAAAATTGGTTCATTGATCAGGATTCAGGAGAAAGTACTTCCAGAATTAGACCTTTCAATGACAATTGGTGCTGTGAGCAGGTTTTAGGAGTAAGTACTCCCAGAATTAGACCTTGCTCTGACAATTGGTGCTGTGTGTAGGATTTAGGAGTATGTACTCACAGAATTAGACCTTGCTCTGACAATTGGTCCTGTAAGAAAAATTTAGGAGTAAGTACTCCCAGAATTAGACCTAGATCTGAAAGTTGGCAGTGGGGGCGGATTCAGGAGTATGTACTCCCAGAATTAGATCTTGCTTGAAAACTGGCACTTTGGACAGGATTCAGAAGTAAGTACTAACAGAATTAGACCTTCTTCTGACTTTTGGAGCTGCGAGGATTTAGAAGTAAGTAATCCCAGATATAAACATTGCTCTGAAATTTGGTGCTGTGTGTAGGATTTAGGAGTAAGTACTCACATAATTAGACCTTGCTCTGATAATTGGTTCTGTAAGAGGGATTTAGGAGTAAGTACACCCAGAATTAGACCTTGATCTGAAAATTGATACTGTGCACCCGTTCAGGAGAAGTACTCCTGGAATAATATCTTGCTCTGACAATTGGTTCTGTGAGCAGGATTTAGGAGTAAGTACTCCCAGAATTAGACCTAATTCTGTAAATTTGCACTGTGGGCAGGATTCCAGAGTAAGTACTCCAATAATTAGACCATGCACTGACAATTGGTGCTGTTAGCAGGTTTTAGAAGTAAGTACTCTCAGAATTAGACATTGATCTGAAAATTGGCACAGTGGTCAGGATTCATGCGAAAGTACTCCCAGATTTAGACCTTATATGACAATAGGTGCAGTGATCAGGTTTGGGAGTAAGTACTTGGGAATTGGAAGTGGGGGCAGAATTCAGGAGTAAGTAATCACAGAATTAGACCTTGCTCTGACAACTGGTGCTGTGAGCCAGTTTTAGATGTAAGTATTTGAGAATTATACCTTGCTCTGACAATTGGTACTGTCAGAAGGATTTAGGAGTAAGTACTCACAGAATTAGACCTTCCTCTGACAATTGTAGGAGGAAGTACCGTGAGAATTATACCTTGCTCTGGGAAGTGGTGCTATGAGCAGGATTTAGAAGTAAGTACTCCCAGAATTAGACCTTGCTCTTATAATGGGCACTATGGGCATTTATCAAGATTAAATAATCCCACAATTAGACCTAGTTATGACAATTGCTGGGGTAAGAAGGATTTAGGAGTAAGTACTCCCAGAAATAGACCTTGCTCTGACAATTGGTGCTATAAGAAGGATTTATGAATAAGAACTCCCAGAAGTAGACTTTGATCTGAAAATTGGCACGGTGGTCAGGATTCAGGAGAAAGTACTCCCAGAATTAGCCCTTGTTCTGTCAATTGGTGCTGTGAGTAGGTTTTAGAAGTCCTCCAAGAATTAGTCCTTGCTGTGACAATTGGTGCTGTAAGGAAGATTTAGGAGTAAGTACTCCAAGAAGTAGACCTTGATCTGAAAATTGGTGCTGTCAGAAGGATTTAGGAGTAAGTACTCACAGATATATATCTTGCTCTGACAATTGATGCTGTGAGCAGCATTCAGGAGTAAGTACTCCCAGAATTAGACCTTGCTCCGGAAACTGGCACTGTGGACAGGATTCAGGAGTAAGTCCTAACAGAATTAGAACTTGTTCTGACTTTTGGAACTGTGAGGATTTAGAAGTAAATACTCCCAGAATTAGACCTTGCTCTTATCATTGGCACTATGGGCATTTATCAGGAGTAAGTATTCCCACAATTAGACCTAGTTATGACAATTGCTGCTGTAAGAAGGATTTAGGAGTAAGTATTCCCAGAAGTAGACCTTGCTCTGACAATTGGTGCTGTAAGAAGGATTTAGGACTAAGTACTCCCAGAAGTAGACCTTGATCTGAAATTTGGCACTGTGGTCATGATTCAGGAGAAAGTACTCCCAGAATTAGACCTTGTTCTGATAATTGGTGCTGTGAGCAGGTTTTAGCAGTAAGTACTCCAAGAATTAGTCCTTGCTGTGACAATTGGTGCTGTGAGCAGGATTCAGGAGTAATTACTCCCAGAATCAGACCTTGCTCCGAAAACTGGCACTGTGGACAGGATTCAGGAGTAAGTCCTAACAGAATTAGACTTTGTTTTGACTTTTGGAACTGTGAGGATTTAGAAGTACGTAATCCCAAATATCAACATTGCTCTGACAATTGGTGCTGTGTGTAGGATTTAGGAGTAATACTAACAGAATTAGACCTTGCTCTGACAATTGGTGTTGTAAGAAGGATTTAGGAGTAAGTACACCCAGAATTAGACCTTGATCTGAAAATTGATACTGTGCACCGGTTTCAGGAGAAGTACTCCTGGAATTATATCTTGCTCTTACAATTGGTGCTGTGAGCAGATTTTAGGTATAAGTACCCCCAGAATTAGACCTTTCTCTGACAATTGGTGCTGTCAGAAGGATTTAGGAGCAAATACTCACAGAATTATATATTGCTCTGACAATTGTTTCTGTGACCTGGATTTAAGAGTGAGTATTCCCAGAATTAGACCTAATTCTGAAAATTTGCACTGTGGGCAGGATTCCATAGTAAGTACTCCCAAAATTAGACCATGCACTGACAATCAGTGCTATTAGCACGTTTTAGGAGTAAGTACTCTCAGAATTAGACCTTGATCTGCTAATTGGCACTGTGGTCAGGATTCATGCGAAAGTACTCCCAGAATGAGACCTTGTATGACAATAGGTGCAGTGATCAGGTTTGAGGAGTAAGTAGTCCGGGAATTAGACCTTGCTCGGACAATTGGTACTGTCAGAAGGATTTAGGAGTAAGTACTCACAGAATTAGACCTTGCTCTGACAATTGGTGCTCTGAGCAGGTTGTAGGAGTAAGTACCGCGAGAATTATACCTTGCTCTGAGAAGTGGTGCTGTGAGCAGTATTTAGAAATAAGTACTCCCAGAATTAGACCTTGCTCTTATCATTGGTACTATGGGCATTTATCAGGAGTAAGTATTCCCACAATTAGGCCTAGTTATGACAATTGCTGCTGTAAGAAGGATTTAGGAGTAAGTACTCCCAGAAGTAGACCTTGCTCTGACAATTGGTGCTGTAAGTAGGATTTAGGACTAAGTACTCCCAGAAGTAGACCTTGATCTGAATATTGGCACTGTGGTCATGATTCAGGAGAAAGTACTCCCAGAATTAGACCTTGTTCTGACAATTGGTGCTGTGAGCAGGTTTTAGCAGTAAGTACTCCAAGAATTAGTCCTTGCTGTGACAATTGGTGCTGTAAGGAAGATTTAGGAGTAAGTACTCCAAGAAGTAGACCTTGATCTGAAAATTGGCACTGTGGTCATGATTCAGGAGAAAGTACTCCCAGAATTAGACCTTGTCCTGTCAATTGGTGCTGTTAGCAGGTTTTGGAATAAGAACTCCCAGAAATAGACCTTGCTCTGACAATTGAGGCTGTCAGAAGGATTTAGGAGTAAGTACTCACAGGATTAGACCTTGCTGTGAAAATTGGTGCTGTGAGCATTATTCAGGAGTAAGTACTCCCAGAATAAGACCTTAGTCTGACAATTGGTGCTGTGAGCAGGTTTAAAGAGTATGTACTCACAGAATTAGACCTTGCTCTGACGATTGGTGATGTGAGTAGATTTTAGCAGTAAGTACTTGACAAATACACGTTGATCTGACAATTGGTGCTGTAAGAAGTATTTAGGAGTAAGTACTCACAGAAGTAGACCTTCATCTAACTTTTGGTGCTGTCAGCAGTATTTAGAAGTAAGAACTCCCAGAATTAGACCTTGCTCTGACAATTGGTGCTGTGAGCAGGATTTACATGTAAGTACTCCCAGAATTATAACTTGCTCTTATAATTTTCACTGAGGGCAGGATATAAGAGTAAGTACTCGCCAGAATTAGACCTTGTTCTGACAATTGGTGCTGTAAGTAGGATTTAGGAGTAATTACTCACAGTATTAGACCTTGCTCTGACAATTGGTGCTGTAAGAAGTACTTAGGAGTAAGTGCTCAAAGAATTAGACTTTGATCTGAAAATTGGCACTGTAGGCAGGTTTCAGGAGTAAGTACTCCCAGAATTAGACCTTGCTCTGACAATTGGTGCTGTGAGCAGTTTTTAGGAGTAAGGACTCCCAAAATTAGACCTTGCTCTAAAAATTGGTGCTGTGTGCAGTTTTTAGGAGTAAGTCCTCCCTGAATTAGACCTTGCTCTGAAAATTAATTCCATGAGAAGTATTGAGAAGAAAGTACTCCCAGAATTAGACATTGCTCTGATAGTTCACACTGTGGACAGGATTTGGTAGTAAGTACTCCCAGTATTAGACCTTTCTCTGACAATTGGTGCTCTGATCAAGTTGTAGGAGTAAGTACTCCCTGAATTAGACCTTGCTCTGAAAATTGATTCTGTGAGAAGTATTGAGAAGTATGTAATCCCAGATATAAACATTGCACTGACAATTGGTGCTATGAGTAGGATTTAGGAGTAAGTACTCACAGAATTAGACCTTGCTCTGACAATTGGTGCTGTAAGAAGAATTTCGGAGTAAGTACTCCCATAATCAGACCTTGATCTGAAAATTGGCACTGTGCGCAGTTTTCAGGAGTAAGCACCTCTGCAATTAATCCTTGCTCTGACAGTTGGTGCTGTGAGCAGGTATTAGGAATAAGTACTCCCATAATTAGACCTTGCTCTGACATTTGGTGCTGTAAGAAGGATTCAGGAGTAAGTACTCCCAGTATTAGACCGTGTTCTGAAAATTGGCACTTTGCAAAGGTTTTAGGAATAAGACCTCCCAGAATTAGACCTTGCTCTCACAATTGTTGCTGGGAGCAGGTTTTAGGGGTAAGTACTCCCAGAATTAGACCTTGCTCTGACAATTGGTTCTGTGAGCAGTTTCTAGGAGTAAGTACTAATAGAATTAGACCTTGGTCTGACATTTGGGGTTGCGAGGATTTAGAAGTAGATAATCCCAGATATAAATATTGCTCTTACAATTGGTGCGGTGTGTAGGATTTAGTAGTAAGTACTCACAGAATTGGACCTTGCTCTGACAATTGGTGCTGTAAGAAGTATTTAGGAGTAAGTACTCACAGAATTAGACCTTGCTCTAACAATTGGTGCTGTGAGCATTATTCAGGAGTAAGTACTCCCAGAATTAGACCTTAGTCTGACAATTGTTGCTGTGAGCATGTTTTAGGAATAAGTATTCCAAGAATTAGACCTTTCTCTGACAATTGGTGCTGTGAGAAGGTTTTAGGATTAAGTACTAACAAAATCAGACCTTGTTCTGACATTTGTAGCTGCAAGGATTTAGAAGTAAGTATCCCAGATATAAATATTGCTCTGACAATTTGTACTGTGTGTAGGATTTAGTAGTAAGTACTCACAGACTTAGACTTTGCTTTGACAATAGGTGCTGTTAGAAGGGCTTAGGCGTAAGTACTCCCAGAAGTAGACCTTGATCTGATAATTGGTGCTGTGCGCAGGTTTTAGGAATAAGTACTCCCATAATTAGACCTTGCTCTGACAATTGGTGCTGTCAGAAGGATTCAGGAGTAAGTCCCCCCAGAATTAGATCTTGATCTAAAAATTGGCACTGTTGGCAGAATTCAGGAGTAAGTAATCACATAATTATTTCTTGCTCTCACAATTGGTGCTGGGAGCAGGTTTTAGAAGTAAGTATTCGAGAATTAGACCTTGCTCTGATAATTGGCACTGTGGGCAGGATTCAAGAGTAAGTACTCATAGAATTAGACCTTGCTCTGACATTTGGTGATGTGAGCAGGTTTCAGGAGTAAGTACTTTCAGATTTAGGCCTTGCTCTGAAAATTGTTGCTCTGAGGAGGTTTTAGGAGTAAGTAGTCCGTGAATTAGACCTTGCTCTGACAAGTGGTAATGTCGGAAGGATTTAGAAGTAAGTACTCCCAAATTAGACCTTGCTCTTATAATTGGCACATTGGGCAGTATTCAGGAGTAAGTACTCCCAGAATTAGACCTTCCTCTGACAATTGGTGCTGTCAAAAGGATTTAGGAGTAAGTACTCACAGAATTAGACCTTGCTCTGAAATTTGGTGCTGTAAGAAGGATTTAGGAGTAAGTACTCCCTGAGTGAGACCTTGTTCCGACATTTGGAGCTGTGAGGATTTAGCAGTAAGTACTCCCAGATATACACATTGCTCTGACAATTGGTGCTATGAGCAGGTTTTAGGAGGAAGTACTCCCAGTATTACACAATGTTCTGACAATGGGTGCTGTGAGCAGGTTTTATGAGTAAGTACTAACAGAATTAGACCTTGATCTGAAAATTGGCACGGTGGGCAGGATTCAAGAGGAAGTATTCCGAGAATTAGACCTTGCTCTGAAAATGGGTGCCCTGAGTAGGTTTTAGGAGTAAGAACTCCCATAATGAGACCTTGGTATGAAAATTGGTTCTGTGTGAAGGATTTAGAAGTAAGTACTCCCAGAATTAGACATTGCTCTGACAATTGGTGCTGTGAGAAGGATTTAGCAGTAAATTCCCCCAGATTTAGACCTTGCTCTGACAATTGGTGCTGTCAGAAGGATTTAGGAGTAAGTACTCCCAAAATTAGACGTTGCTCTGATAATTGGTGCTGTGAGCAGGATTCAGGAGTAAGTACTCCCAGAATTAGACCTTATTTTGAAAATTGGCACTGTGTGCAGAATTCAGAAGTCACTACTCACAGAATTAGACCTTGCTCTGAAAATTGGCACTGTGTTCAGGAATCAGGGAAAGTACTCCCAGAATTAGACCTTGCTCTGACAATAGGTGCTGTAAGAAGTATTTAGGAGTAAGTACTCACAGAATTAGACCTTGCTCTGACAATTGGTGCTGTGAGCATTATTCAGGAGTAAGTACTCCCAGAATTAGACCTTCATCTGACATTTGGTGCTGTCATCAAGATTTAGAAGTAAGTACTCCAGAATGAGACCTTGCTCTGACAATTGGTGCTATGAGCGGCTTTTAGAAGTAAGTACTCACAGACTTAGACTTTGCTTTGACAATTGGTGCTGTTAGAAGGGTTTAGGAGTAAGTACTCCCAGAATTAGACCTTACTCTGACAATTGGTGCTGTAAGAAGTATTTAGGAGTAAGACCTCGTAGAATTAGACCTTGATCTGAAAATTGGCACTGTGGGCAGGTTTCAGGATTAAGTACTCCAAGAATTAGACCTTGCTCTAACAATTGGTGCTGTAAGAAGTTTTTAGGAGTAAGTACTCACAGAATTAGACCTTAACCTGACATTTGGTGCTGTGAGCAGGACTTAGAAGTAAGTACTCCCAGAATTAGACCTTGGTCTGACAATTGGTGCTGTGAGCAGGATTTAGAAGTAAGAAATCCCAGTATTATACCTTGCTCTTAAAATGGGCACTGTGTGCAGGATTCAGGTGTAGGTACTCCCAGAATTAGACCTTGCTCTGAAAATTGGTGCTGTGAGCAGGATTCCGGAGAAAGTATGCCCAGAATTAAAACTTGTTGTGACAATTGGTGCTGTAAGACGTATTTAGGAGTAAGTACTCACAGAGTTAGACCTTGCTCTGAAAATTGGTGCAGTGTGCAGGATTCAGGAAGAAGTACTCCCAGAATTAGACCTTGATTTGAAAATTGGCACTGTGGGCATGATTCAGGAGTAAGTACTCCCAGAATTAAGCCTTGCACTGACACTTGGTGCTGTGAGCAGGTTTTAGGAGTAAGTACTCCCAGATTTAGACCTTGCTCTGAAAATTGGCGCTGGGGTCAGGATTCAGAAGAAGGTACTCCCAGAATTAGACCTTGCTCTGACAATTGGTGGTGTGAGCAGGATTCAGGAGTAAGTACTCCCAGAATTAGACCTTGCTCTGAAAATTGGTGCTGTGAGCAGGATTCTGGAGAAAGTACGCCCAGAATTAGAACTTGCTGTGACAATTGGTGCTGTAAGACGTATTTAGGAGTAAGTACGCCCAGAATTAGACCTTGCTCTGACAATTGGTGCTGTGAGAATTATTCAGGAGTAAGTACTCCCCAAATTACACCTTCATCTGACATTTGGTGCTGTCAGCAAGATTTAGAAATAAGTACTCCCAGAATGAGACCTTGCTCTGACAACTGGTGCTGTGAGCGGCTTTTAGAAGTAAGTACTCACAGAATTACACCTTGCTCTGACAATTGGCACTGTGGGCAGGATTCAGGAGTAAGAACTCACAGAATTATACGTTGCAATTATAATTGGCACTGAGGGCAAGATTTAGGAGTAAGTATTCCCAAAATTGGTCCTTGTTCTGACAATTGCTGCTGTGAGTAGGATTTAGGAGTAAGTACTCCCAGAATTAGATCTTGCTCTCATAATTGGTGCTGTGAGCACGATTTTGAAGTAAGATCATCCCAGAAGTATACCTTGTTCTTATAATTGGCACTGTGGGCAGGATTCAGGAATAAGTTCTCACAGAATTAGACATTGCTCTGACAATTGGTGCTGTGAGAAGGATTTAGAAGTAAATACTCCCAGAATTAGACCTTACTCTGACATTTGGTGCTGTGAGTAGGATTTAGAACTAAGCATGCCCAGAATTAGGCCTTGCTCTGACAATCGGTGCTGTGAGCAGGATTTAGAAGTAAATTCTCCCAGAATTACTACTTGCTCTTATAATTGGCACTGTGGGCAGGATTCATGAGTAAGTACTCCCAGAATTAGACCTTGATCTGACAATTGGTGCTGAGAGTAGGATTCAGGAGTAATTAAGTACTTTCAGAATTAAACCTTTCTCCGACAACTGGTGCTGTCAGTATGATTTAGGATTAAGTACTCACAGAATTAGACCTTGCTCTGACAATTGGTACTGTCAGAAGGATTTAGTAGTAAGTACTTCCAGAATTAGACCTTGATCTTAAAATTTGCACTGTGTGCAGCATTCAGGAGTAAGTACTCCAGAATTAGAACTTGCTCTGACAATAGATGCTGTGAACAGATTTTAGGAGTAAGTACTCCCAGAATTAGACCTTGATCTGAAATTGTAGCTGTGAGCAGGTTTTAGGAGTAAGTTCTCCGAAAATTAGACCTGGATCTGAAAATTGTCACTGTGAGCAGGATTCAGGAGTAAGTACTCCCAGTATTAGACCTTGCTCTGGCAATTGGTTCTTTTTTCTTTTTTAATCTCTTTATTGATTGAGGTATCACATATCTGTCCTCATCCCCCCATTCCTATCCCATACCCCTCCCCACGAATGCCCCCTCCCCACTGTTCTCCTTAACCTCTGGTTAGGCTCATATGTTTGCACACAAATCCTTTGGTTGATCTCTCCCCTTTGCCCCCACCCTTCCCTACCCACCCCCTGAGGCCCGACAGTCTGATCCATGCCTCCTTGTTTCTGGGTCTGTTCTTGTTCGTCAGTCTATGTTTTTCATTATTTCCCCTAGATGAGTGAGATCATGTGCTATTAGAAATACACTTATAAGAACCAAAAATGAGACAAGTAATAATGGTTATGGTGACAGGCAAATGAATCAGTGTGTAGTGAGTTTCTTTCTGGGTCAACAGTTCTTTTGAGACCCAATTTCAATGTCCAACAGTTCCTTATGTGTACATGTCAGCAATGACATTTCAGTTCTGGATGGTGGACAAATGGTGGTAATGCAGGTCCGACTCTATCTGGTTTGGTCCTGGGCAACCTGCAGTGATGCACAGCTGTTAACTGCTAGTATGGGAAGGCCACATCAGCGTCTTCCGTCTCTGGACTGCTTCTCTTCTGTCTTCATGGCTGGAGTAGTCCTGTCGATTCCTCTCTGTTGCTGGAATCCACATGGTCTCGGAGTTGTTTTCTGAAAATATACAAACATATTCTCGACCAAAAGTTAATAAAGGAATATTTTCTATAAATTTAACTGGGGATCCTTTTTCATTTTTTGCCCAAATGATTTTCCTCTGGCTTGTTTTGTCACCTTGTGTGTTTTTCATGAGTGTCTTGCTTTTAGCCTTACAATTAATTTTCTAAAGTATTAATTTTCTAGATGTAATTTACTTACAGGATATTTTTCCTTACATGATATTCCTCTACTATCCCCTCTATTTTTTATTTAAATATTAGGAGGCTTTTGAAAAATTTATAATGTAGTCTTGATGGCTTTTAAATTTAATTTTTTGCACTATAATATTACTGTTTTAGGTTCATTACATGGTGCACAATTTTATCATGAGATGAAGTACCAATAAAGATTTTAGTTAACACTTTAGGAACACCTTTTTGTCCAGTACAATTAATTTTTCTAGAATATTCGCTTGTTTCAACTAGCCAATTTAAATTTGCCTGAAAACTTGACTACTGTTTTACTATCAAGTTTATTACTCTAACAACAATCTTATTTTACCCTGTAAATATTGGTGGAAGGGATTATTTGCCTTCTTGAGTAGGTCCTGAGCACACCTGGTGGTAGGCTGGATTTATATATCGTAAACCCACTTCCCTGCACCATGGGTATAAGACAACTCAAACAATTCTTGTTGGAGTGAGAGGGCAACTGCTGTTGGCCAAGTCTCTGTCCATCACCTGGGTCCTGATCTGAGCTGGGCATGGGAAGCACGAAGCAGCCATGGGGGCAGGAGACCTCCCTCAGAAGGGGCTATGATTCAGGCCCCTGCAATGTTGGGGGTGAGGGTCTGTGCCCCACCTCTGTTGATCCCCAAATTCTCTCCTGATGGCCCCTCTGCGACTGTGCCTGTCTTAGGTTGTTCCTTCCTTGAGGAATCTTACCCGTCTCTGGCTAACCAGCAATCCTCCGGGGCCAAGCAGGGTGATGTGAGGTTCAGTTTTGCCTCCTTGGTAGCCTATGCCCCCGTGGCCTCCATGCCCAGCACCTGCCATGGGATCCCCTCGCCTGCTGGCGGGGCCCCAGCACTGATCACATATCTTTTGGAACCCGGGTTTCTTCTCCAGGGAGGGCTCAGTTTGCCCCACTGGGTGAGAGACAGATCCATGGCACCAGTCATCACGAGACTTCAACCTCGACATGAACAGAGAGCTCATGCAACAGCTGTGAGCAATTGAATTGTGAGAAGAGGGTCTCTCTTGGCCTAAAGGGTAAGAGGGACCAATATAGAATGCTCAGGTGCCTTCCCAGGAGGCCCTCTACACAATGAAAAGGATTAAATCCTTACATGTCCTTTTTAAATTGCTGCCAGACATTCAAAGAATTAGTTTGTACATTTGCTTGGGATAATTGTATATATTATGCTGTAGTAATTCTAAAGTATCAAGAGATGTGTTAAGTTTGTCTCCAAGCACCAAACAGATGACTTTTTTTTTTTTTTTATCCCCAAGGGTGCGAGGAACTATTACAAGTACTGGGGGTGATCCAAATCTGGGAAAAATTTTAATGATAGTGTAGAATAATATCATGCAAGGATATTCTTTGTTCTAGTCCATGGGAATTCCCTTTCAAACTGGCTGTCCATTTCTTTTTATATACACAAGGTCTTAGTTACATTTTCTGCACCTCTACCGGGGGCACGTAGTGATAATAGTGACACCCTTTCTTTGGTGTCCACACAAGCCAGAAACCTCTCTTTAATTGTACACACAAAGGGGCATTATTTTGATTTTGTGTCATACAAAAGGGAAGATGGGTGGAGACCCCTGTGTATTTATACTTTCTTGCCCCACCCATGGACTTCCTGGATGTCCAGGGTGTTTGGTATTATTGGTAACTACATTAGTCAGGGGATCAACCCATGTAAGGGGTCTTACCCATGAAGGGTCAGGAACATAAGACGAAAATACTTACCCTCTTGTCCCAGGTAAAATTACCATACATCTGATGATTGCTAGCATGGCTAGAAAGGCGTTCTCAGGCATTCTTGGGTTTCTGATTACCTCACAATTTCTTCCCTGAGGTTTGATGTTCTGATTGATGTTTCTTTGTTTCTGGATCTATTTTTCCCCCATCAGTTTATGTTGTTCATTATATTCCACAAATGAGTGAGATCATGTGATATTTATCTTTTTCTGCCTGGCTTATTTCACTAAGCATAATATTCTCCATCTCCATCCATATTGTTGCAAATGGTAAGAGCTCCTTCTTTTTTACCGCAGCGTAGTATTCCATTGTGTAGATGTACCACAGTTTTTTAATCCACTCATCTGCTGATGGGCACTTAGGCTGTTTCCAAATCTTAGCTATGGAAAATTGTGCTGCTATGAACATAGGGGTGCATAAATCCTTTCTGATTGATGTTTGCAGTTTCTTGGGATATATTCCTAGAAGTGGGATCACTGGGTCAAATGGGAGTTCTATTTTTAGTTTTTTCAGGAAACTCCATACTGTTCTCCACAGTGGCTGCACGAGTCTGCATTCCCACCAGCAGTGCACGAGGGTTCCTTTTTCTCCACATCCTCGCCAGCACTTGTCATTTGTTGACTTGTTGATAATGGCCATTCTGACAGGTGTGAGATGGCATCTCTCTAATGATTAGTGATTTAGAGCAGGTTTTCATATGTCTCTTGGCCTTCCTTCTGTCTTCTTTTGAAAAGTGTCTATTTAGATCAGTTGCCCATTTTTTGATTGGGTTGTTTATCTTCTTTTTGTTAAGCTGCATGAGTTCCCTGTAAATGTTGGAGATTAAACCCTTATCGTTGACATCATTGGCAAATATGTTCTCCCATGTAGTGGGCTTTCTTGTTGTTTTATTGATGGTTTCCTTTGCTGTGCAAAAGCTTTTTATTTTGATGTAGTCCCATTTGTTTATTTTCTCTTTAGCTTCCATTGCCCTAGGAGCAATATCAGCAAAGAAGTTCTTTTGGCATATGTCAGAGATTTTTCTGCCTGTAGATTCCTCTAGTATTTTTATGGTTTCCTGTCTTATGTTTAAGTCCTTGATCCATTTTGAGTTTATTTTTGTGTATGGTGTAAGTTGGTGGTCTAGTTTCATTTTTTTGCATGGATCTGTCCAATTTTCCCAACACCATTTGTTGAAGAGACTGTCTTGACTCAATTGTATGTTCATGCCACCTTTGTCAAATATTAATTGAGCATAGTGATTTGGATCGATTTCTGGGTTCTCTATTCTATTCCATTGATCTATATGTCTGTTCTTGTGCCAATACCAGGCTGTTTTGAGAACAGTGGCTTTGTAATACAGATTGAAATCTGGTATGGAGATCCCACCTACTTTGTTCTTCTTTCTCAGGATTGCTGTGGCTATTCGGGGTCTTTTTTTATTCCAGATGAATTTTTGGAAAGTTCGTTCTAGGTCTGTGAAGTATGCTGTTGGTATTTTAATGGGAAGTGCATTGAAATTATAGATTGCTTTGGGTAGTATGGACATTGTGATGATGTTGATTCTACCAATCCATGAACATGGTATGTTCTTCCATCTGTTTATGTCTTCCTCTATCTCTTTTTTCAGTGTTGTGTAGTTTTCTGCGTATAGGTCTTTTACCTCCTTAGTTAAGTTTATTCCTAGGTATCTTAATTTTTTTTGGTGTGATGGTAAATGGGATTGCTTTTTTAGTCTCTTTTCTGTAAGTTCATTATTGGTATATAGAAATGCCATAGATTTCTTAGCATTTATTTTGTATCCTGCTACTATGCCAAATTCATTTATTAAGTCTAGTAATTTTTTGATGGAGTCTTTAGGGTTTTCTAAGTAAAGTATCATGTCATCTGCAAATAATGACAGTTTTACTTCTTCTTTTCCAATTTGGATGCCTTTAATTTCTTCTTGTTGTCTGATTGCAATGGCTAGTATTTCCAACACTATGTTGAACAGGAGTGGTGAGAGTGGGCATCCCTGTCTTGTTCCTGTTCTTAGGGGAAATGGTTTTAGTTTTTGCCCATTGAGTATGATGTTTGCTGTGGGTTTGTCATATATGGCTTTTATTATGTTGAGGTATGATCCTTCTATTCCCAGCTTGCTGAGAGTTTTTATCAAGAAAGAGTGTTGGATTTTGTCAAATGCTTTTTCTGCATCAATTGATATGACTATATGGATTTTATGTCTCAATTTGTTTATGTGATGTATCACGTTTATTGATTTGCGAATATTATACCATCCTTGCATCCCAGGGATAAATCCTACTTAGTCGTGGTGTATTATCTTTCTGATGTATTGCTGGATTTGATTTGCTAGAATTTTGTTGAGGATTTTGGCATCTATGTTCATGAGGGATATTGGCCTGTAATTCTCTTTCATTGTGTTATCTTTATCTGGTTTTGGTATTAGGGTGATGCTGGCTTCATAGAAGGAGCTTGGAAGTGTTCCTTCTTGAATTTTCTGGAATTGTCTGAGGAGGATAGGTTTTAGCTCTTCCTTGAATGTTTTATAAAACTCCCCTGTGAAGCCGTCTGGCCCCGGGCTTTTGTTTGCTGGAAGCTTTTTGATAACTGCTTCAATTTCTTCCATAGTTATCAGCCTATTGAGATTTTTTAGTCTCTTCCTGAGTAAGTTTTGGAAGGTTGTGTTTTTCTAGGAATGAGTCCATTTCCTCCAGGTTGTCTAGTTTGTTGGAGTAGAGTTGTTCATAGTATTTTTTGACAATCCTTTGTATTTCTGTGGGGTCTGTTGTTATTTCACCGCTTTCATTTCTGATTTTGTTTATTTGGGTCCTCTCTCTTTGCTTCTTGGTGAGCCTGGCTAGAGGTTCATCAATCTTGTTTATCCTTTCAAAGAACCAGCTCTTGGTTTTGTTGATCTTGTGTATTTTTTTGGTCTCTATGTCATTCGTTTCTGCTCTGATCTTTATTATTTCCTTTCTTCTGCTCACTGTGGGTTTTTCTTGTTGCTCCCTTTCTAATTTTTTGAGTTGTTGAGTTAGATGATCTATTACCATTTTTTCTTGTTTTTTGAGGTAGGTCTGTAGAGCTATACATTTCCCTCTCAGGACTGCTTTCATTGTGTCCCATAGGATTTGCAATGTTGTGTTTTTATTGTCATTATTCTCCAGGATGCTTTTAATATCTTCTTTGATCTCATTGATAACCCAATCATTGTTTAGTAGCATGCTATTCAGTTTCCAAGTGTTTGAATTTTTTGGAATGTTTTTATTGTAGTTTATTTCTAATATTATGCCATTGTGGTCTGAGAAAATGCTTGATATGATTTCAATCTTTCTGAATTTGGGGAGACTTTGCTTGTTACCCAATATATGGTCTATTTTTGAGAATGTCCCATGTGCACTTGAGAAGAACGTATATTCCATGGCTTTGGGGTGAAATACTCTGAAGATGTCAATTAGGTCCATCTGATCTAATGTGTCATTTAGAATTGCTGTATCTTTGCTGATTTTTTGTCCAGAGGATTTATCCTTTGGTGTCAGTGGTGTATTGAAGTCCCCTACTATGATTGTATTGATGTCGATCTCTCCCTTGATATCTTCCAGCAGATTTTTTATGTATTTGGGCGCTCCTGCGTTGGGTGCATATACGTTTACCAGAGTTATATCTTCTTGCTGGATTGCTCCCTTTAGTATTATGTAGTGGCCTTCCTTATCTCTTATTAAAGCCTTTACTTTGAGGTCTATTTTATCTGATATAAGTATCGCAACCCCAGCTTTTTTCTCATTTCCATTTGCCTGAAAAATGTTTTTCCATCCCTTCACTCTCAGTCTGTGTGAGTCTTTTGCTTTAAGGTGGGTCTCTTGTAGACAGCAAATATATGGGTCATGTTTTCTTATCCATTCAGCTACCCTATGTCTTTTGATTGGTGATTTAATCCATTTACGTTTACTGTTATTATTGATAAGTACCTGTTTGTTGACATATTTTTCCTTAGTGTTTGTGTTTCTTCTTGCCTTTCTCTTCTTTTTACAGCAGCCCCTTTAGCATTTCTTGCATTGCTGGTTTGGTAGTGATGAACTCTCTTAGCCCTTTTTTGTCTGTGAAGCTTCTGATTCCACCTTCAATTTTGAATGATAGCCTTGCTGGGTATAGTATTCTTGGATTCAGTCCCTTGTTTTGCATCACTTTGTATATTTCATTCCATTCCCTTCTGGCCTGGTGTGTTTCTGTTGAGAAATCAGTTGATATTCTGATAGGAGATCCCTTGTAGGTAACTTTCTGTTTCTCTCTGGAAGCCTTTAAGATTCTTGCCTTGTCGTTGGTGTTCGTCAATTTAATTATGATGTGTCTTGGTGCCGGTCTTTTGGGGTTTAACTTGTTTGGGACTCTGTGTACTTCTTGGACTTGGATAGTTTTTTTCTTGCCAATATCAGGGAAGTTTTCTGTCATTATTTCTTCTAACAGGTTTTCTATTCCTTGCTTCTCTTCCTCTCCTTCTTTTATACCTATTAGTCAAAGGTTGTTTCGTTTTGTGTTGTCCCAAAGCTCCCTTAGGCTCTCCTCTTGCTTTTTAAGTCTTCTTTCCAGTTGCTATTGTGTTTGTGTGTTTTTTCCTACCTTGTCTTCTAATTCGCTGATATGGTCCTCAGCCTCTTCTACTCTACTCTTTAAGCCTTCCATTGTGTTCTTTATTGCAGCTATGTCGTTCTTCATCTCCTCTTGGTTTATTTTCATGTTGGTGACATTTTCATTCAGCTCCTTATAGTTCTCATTGAGTTGTGTGTATTTGTCATCCATCCGTTTAAACATCCTTATAATGAATACTCTGAATTCTTTCTCTGTTAAGCTGCTAGCCTCAAGTTCATTTAACTCCCTTTCTGGTGATTCCTCTTTTTCCTCCCTTTGGGAATTTCCTTTTTTTCTCCCCATGTTTTCCTGTAATGTTTTAATTGTAGATCCGCTTGCTTTGCTACCCAGGTTCTTTTGGGGATGGTGCTACTGGTGTAATCTCTCAGTTCTCCTGGGCTTGGTAATCTAGTGTAGCTCCCTACTTGAGCTACTTGGGTTCTCTTGATGTAGGCCTGCAAACTTGAGAGGCACAACTGTGGTGTCTAAAAGTCAGCAGCTACGGAGTGTCCCAGTTTTTGCTGTCTTGCACCCTTAGTTGAAATTGCGCGTGTCCAGTGGGAAGTCACAGTGGCACCCAGGAACCGTCTGTTGGGAGAGCTCCCAGTGGCTCCCACTAGCACCCTGTGTGTAGATAGGCTCAGGGTGCCTGCCTGTTGTCAATTCGCTTCTGTGGAGGTGTGTTTGCAGGGGCACAGCTCTGACGCACTTTGAGAGACTCTGGCACTGATGTTAAACAGCTAGGGTGTATGTGGGAAGTTATTCAGGAGAAAGGAGTTCAGAGTTTCTGCTGTGGGGTAGTGCATCCTTGGCTGTACAGAATCACACCCAGCAGGGGCTCAAAGCAGCTCCCCAGAGGACCCTGTGGATATATGGGCTCAGGGTGCCTTCCCTTGCTGTGGCTGTGAGTTTGCCGCTCTGGAGTGTGCGCTAACTGGTGGCACGCCTGCCAGCACACAGCTCTGACGCAATTTGAGAGACTCTGGCACTGAAGTTAAATAGCTATGGTGTATGTGGGAAGTTATTAATGAAAAGGGAATTCAGAGTTTCTGCTGTGGGGCAGCGCGTCCTTGGCTGTACAGAATCACACCCAACAGAGGCTCAAAGCAGCTCCCCAGAGGACCCTGTGGATATATGGGCTCAGGGTGCCTTCCCTTGCTGTGGCCGTGAGTTTGCCTGCCCTTGATTGTGCGCGAACCGGTGGCGTGCCCACCTGCGCAAAGCTCTGATGCACCCTGGCCCTGAAGTTGCACCACAGGGGTGTCCTTGGCAGTTATTTAGGAAGAGGCAGTTCAGAGATTCTACTGCAGGGCGGTGCACCATTGACTGTGCAGAATCACCCCCTCGGGGTCTCTCAGTGGTTTCCAAGCACTGCCTGGGTAGTGGAGTGCCTGGGTGCCTATGGGCTGGGGATGCAGTGAATCCTGAGTTCAGGCGCTGGGGAGAGGGAGGTTGTACTTACTGCTTTCAGCTGCGCACTTTTGGAGGTGGAGGTCTCAGGGTTCGCGCATCTGCAGCTGGGGTGGCAGATCTTCTACCAGAGTGGCTGTAGTGACCAGGTTTGCTTCCGAGACCAGACTGGGTGGTGGTAAGGTTAGGATTCTAGTCTCTAGCAGTTCCGTTCTTAAAGATGGCGGGGTCTCTGTGCCACTGGTGTCCTCCCTGGAGTGTTTGCAGCGGCCGCGGGATTTTGCCAACCAAGACTGCCTGGATTGGAAGCCCCCTGGAAGAACTGCAGGGTCTAACTGTCCCTATTTCACTCACACACACACCTACACTCGTCCACACCCACCTCTATCACTCCTTCACTCGATCACACACTTACCCTCCCTACCTTCCTGCTGGTTGCCATCAACCTCCTTCTTCAGTTATTCGTGATTTCTGGCAATTGGTTCTTTTAGAAGGAATTAGAAGTATGTACTCCCAGAATTAGACCTTGCTCTGAAAATTGGTTCTGTGTGCAGGTTTTTACAAGTAAGTTCTCCCAGAATTAGATCTTGATCTGAAAATTGGTGCTGTAAAGCAGGATTCCGGAAAAAAGTACGCCCAGAATTAGAACTTGCTGTGACAATTGGTGCTGTAAGATGTATTTAGGAGTAAGTACTCCCAGAATTAGACCTTGCTCTGACAATTGGTGCTGTGAGCAGGTTTTTGGAGTAAATACTAACACAATTAGACATTGTTCTGGCATTTGGAGCTGCGAGGATTTAGAACTAAGTAATCCCAGATATAAATACTGCTCTGAGAATTGATACTGTGTGTAGGATTCAGTAGTAAGTACTCACAGAATTAGACTTTGCTTTGACAATTGGTGCTGTTAGAAGGATTTAGGAGTAAGTACTCTCAGAATTAGACCTTGATCTGACAATTGGTGCTGTGAGCAGGTTTTAGGAATAAGTACTCCCATATTTAGACCTTGCTCTGACAATTGGTGTTGTCAGAAGGATTCAGGAGTAAGTCCCCCCAGAATTAGACCTTGATCTAAAAATTGGCACTGTGGGCAGAATTCAGGAATAAGTAATCACAGAATTAGAACTTGTTCTCACAATTGGTGCCTGGAGCAGGTTTTAGAAGTAAGTATTCGAGAATTAGACCTTGCTCTGAAAATTGGTGCTCTGAGGAGGTTTTAGGAGTAAGTACTCCATGAATTAGACCTTGCTCTGACAAGTGTTAATGTGAGCAGGATTTAGAAGTAAGTACTCCCAAAATTAGACCTCGCTCTTATAATTGGCACTTTGGGCAGGATTCAGGAGTAAGTACTCCCAGAATTAGACCTTGCTCTGACAATTGGTGCTGTCAGAAGGATTTAGGAGTAAGTACTCACAGAATTAGATCTTGCTCTGACAATTGGTGCTGTAAGAAGAATTTAGGAGTAAGTACTCCCCGAGTGAGACCTTGTTCCGACATTTGGAGCTGCGAGGATTTAGCAGTAGGTACTCCCATATACACATTTCTGACAATTGGTGCTGTCAGCAGGTTTTAGGAGTAAGTACTAACAGAATTAGACAATGCTCTTACAATGGGTGCTGTGATCAGGTTTTATGAGTAAGTACTAACAGAATTAACCCTTGATCTGAAAATTGGCACTATGGGCAGGATTCTGGAGTAAATACTCCCAGAATTAGACCTTGCTCTAACAATTGGTGCTGTAAGAAGTATTTAGGAGTAAGTACTCACAGAATTAGACATTAACCTGACATTTGGTGCTGTGAGAAGGTTTTAGGAGTAAGTACTCCCAGAATTATACCTTGCTCTGAAAATTGGCGCTGGTGTCAGGATTCAGAAGAAAGTACTCCCAGAATTAGACCTTGCTCTGACAATGGTGCTTTCAGTAGGATTTAGAAGTAAGTACTCCCAGAATTAGACCTTGTTCTGACAATAGGTACTGTGTGCAGAATTTAGGAGTAAGTACTAACAGAATTAGACCTTGCTCTGTCAATTGGCACTGTGGGCAGGATTTAGGAGTATGTACTTCGAGAAATACACATCGCTCTGACAATTGGTGCTGTGAGCTCAATTTTGAAGTAAGTACTCCCAGAATTATACCTTACTCTTATAACTGGCACTGTGGGCAGGTTTCCAGAGTAAATTCTGGCAGAATTACACCTTGCTCTGACAATTGGTGAAGTTAGCAGGTTTTAGGAGTAAGTACTCCCAGATTTAGACCTTGCTCTGACAATTGGTGCTGTAAGAAGGATTTGGGAGTAAGTACTCACAGAATTATACCTTGTTCTGACATTTGGTGATGTGAGTAGGATTCAGGAGTAAGTATTTTCAGAATTAGACCTTGATCTGAAAAATAGTGCTGTGAGCAGATTTTAGGAGTAAGTCTCCGAGAATTAGACCTTGCTCTGCTATGTGGTGCTGTGAGGATTTAGAAATAAGTACTCCAAGAATTAGACCTTGTTCTGAAAATCAGTGCTGTGAGCAGGATTTAGAAGTAAGTACTCTCAGAATTAGACCTTGCTCTTATAATTGGCACTGGGGGCAGTTTTCAGGAGTAAGTGTTCCAAGAATTATACCTAGTTATGACAATTGGTGCTGTAGGAATGATTTAGAGTAAGTGCTCCCAGAATTAGACCTTGCTCCGACAATTGGTGCTGTAAGAAGGAATTAGGGGTAAGTTCTCCCAGATTTAGACCTTGATCTGAAAATTGGCACTGTGTGTAGCATTCAGGGGTAAGTACTCCCAGAATTGGAACTTGCTCTGACAATTGGTGCTGTGGCCAGGTTTTAGGAGTAAGTAGTCACAGAATTAGACCTTGCTCTGGCAATTGGTGCTGTGAGCAGGATTCAGGAGTATTTCCTCCCAGAATTAGACCTTGATTTGAAAATTGGCACTGTGGGCAGGAATCAGGAGTAAGTACTCTCAGAATTAAGCCTTGCACTGACACTTGGTGCTGTGAGCAGGTTTTAGGAGTAATTACTTCCAGATTTAGACCTTGGTCTGAAAATTGGCGCTGGGGTCGGGATTCAGACGAAAGTATTCCCAGAATTAGACCTTGCTCTGACAATTGGTGGTGTTAGCAGGATTCAGGAGTAAGTACTCCCAGAATTAGACCTTGCTCTGACACTGGTGCTTTCAGATGGATTTAGAAGTAAGTACTCCCAGAATTAGACCTTGATCTGACATTAGGTTCTGTGAGCAGGATTTAGGAGTAAGTACTAACAGAATTAGACCTTGCTCTGATAATTGGCACTGTGGGCAGGATTTAGGAGTAAGTACTCCAAGAAATACACTTTTTTCTGACAATTGGTGGTGTGAGAATGTTTTAGGGGTAATTACTAACAGAATGAGACCTTGCTGTGACAGTAGGTGCTGTGAGCAGGATTCAGGATTATGTACTCACAGAACTAGACCATGATCTGACATTTGGTGCTGTGAGCAGGATATAGAAGTAAGTACTCCCAGAATTAGGCCTTGATCTGACAATTGGTGCTGTGAGCAGGATTTAGAAGTAAGTACTCCCAGAATTAGACCTTGCCCTGACAATTGGCACTGTGGGCAAGATTCAGGAGTAACTACTCCCAGAATTAGACCTTGTTCTGTCAATTAGTGCTGTAAGAATTATTTAGGAGTAAGTACTCCCAGAATTAGACATTGCTCTGAAAATCGGTACTGTGAATAGGATTCAGGAGTAAGTACAACCAGAATTAGACCTTGCTCAGACAATTGGTGCTGTAAGAAGTATTTAGGAGTAAGAACTCATAGAATTAGACCTTATCTGAAAATTGGCACTTTGGGCAGTTTTCAGGAGTAAGTACTCCCAGAATTAGACCTAGCTCGAACAATTGGTGCTGTGAGAAATAGTTAGGAGTAAGGACTCACAGAATTAGACCTTGATCTTACATTTGGTGCTGTGAGCAGCATTTAGAAGTAAGTACTCCCAGAATTAGACCTTGCTCTGACAATTGGTGCTGTGAGCTGGATTTTGAAGTAAGTACTCCCAGAATTATACATTCATCTTATAATTGGTACTGTGAGCAGGTTCAGGAGTAAGTACTCTCAAAATTAGACCTTGATCTTAAATATGGTGCAGTAAGAATGTTTTAGGAGTAAGTACACCCAGGATTAGACCTTACTCTGAAAATTGGTGCTGTGAGCAGGATACCAGAGAAAGTACGCCCAGAATTAGAACTTGCTGTGACAATTGGTGCTGTAAGACGTATTTAAGAGTAAGTACTCACAGAATTATATCTTGCTCTGACAATTGGTGCAGTGAGCAGGATTAAGGAATAAGTACTCCCAGAATTAGACCTTGATTTGAAAATTGGCACTCTGGGCAGGATTCACGAGTAAGTACTCCCAGAATTAGACCTTGCACTGACACTTGGTGCTGTGAGCAGGTTTTAGGAGTAAGTACTCCCAGATTCAGACCTTGCTCTGAAAATTGGCGCTGGGGTCAGCATTCAGAAGGAAGTACTCCCAGAATTAGACCTTGCTCTGATAATTGAGAGTGTGAGCAGGATTCAGGAGTAATTGCTCCCAGAAATAGACCTCGCTGTGAATATCGGTACTGTGAGCAGGATTCAGGAGTAAGTACTCCCAGAATTAGACCTTGCTCTGACAATGGTGCTTTCAGATGGATTTAGAAGTAAGTACTCCCAGAATTAGACCTTGATCTGACATTAGGTGCTGTGAGCAGGATTTAGAAGTACTCCCAGAATTAGACCTTGCTCTTATAACTGGCATTGGGGGCAGTATTCAGGAGTAAGTACTCCCAGAATTGGACCTTGATCTGGAAATTGGTGCTGTGAGCAGGATTCTGGAGAAAGTACGCCCAGAAATAGACATTGCTGTGACAATTGGTGCTGTAAGATGTATTTAGGAGTAAGTATTCCCAGAATTAGACCTTGCTCTGACAATTGGTGCTGTAAGAATGATTTAGGAATAAGTACTCACAGTATTAGACCTTGCTCTGACAATTGGTGTTGTGAGCAGGATTCAGGAGTAATTACTCCCAGAATTAGACCTGGATATGACAATTGGCACTTTGAGAAGTCTTCAGGAGTAAGTACTCCCAGTATTAGACCATGATCTGACAAATGGTGCTGTGAGCAGGTTTTAGGAATACGTACTCCCAGAATTAGACCTTGCTCTGACAATTGGTGCTGTCAGAAGGATTTAGGAGTAAGTACTCCCAGAATTAGACCTTGCTCTGACAATTGGTGCTCTGAGCAGGATTCAGGAGTAAGTACTCCCAGAATTAGACCTTATTTTGAAAATTGGCACTGTGTGCAGAATTCAGGAGTCACTACTCATAGAATTAGACCTTGCTCTGAAAATTGGCACTGTCGTCAGGAATTAGGGAAAGTACTCCCAGAATTAGAGCTTGCCCTGACAATTGGTGCTGTGAGTAGTAATTAGAAGTCAATACAACCAGAATTAGACCTTCATCTGACATTTGGTGCTGTCAGCAAGATTTAGAAGTAAGTACTCCCAGTATTAGACCTTGCTCTGACAATTGGTGCTGTGAGCGGCTTTTAGAAGTAAGTACTCACAGAATTACACCTTTCTCGGACTATTGGCACTGTGGGCAGGATTCAGGAGTAAGTACTCACAGAATTATACCTTCAATTATAATTGGCACTGAGGGCAGGATTTAGGAGTAAGTATTCCCAGAATTGGACCTTGTTCTGACAATTGCTACTGTGAGTAGGATTTAGGAGTAAGTACTCCCAGAATTAGAACTTGCTCTCATAATTAGTGCTCTGAGCACGATTTTGAAGTAAGATCATCCCAGAAGTATACCTTAGTCTTATAATTGGCACTGTGTGCAGGATTCAGGAATAAGTTCTCACAGAATTAGACCTTGATCTGAAAATTGGTGCTGTAAGAAAGATTTAGGAGCAAGTTCTCCCAGAACTAGACCTTGATCTGAAAATTGGCACTGTGGTCAGGATTCAGGAGTAAGTACTCCCAGAATTAGACCTTGATCTAAAAATTGGAACTGTGGGCAGAATTCAGGAGTAAGTAATCACAGAATTAGACCTTGCTCTGGCAATTGGTTCTGTGAGCAGTTTCTAGCAGTAAGTACTAATAGAATTAGACCTTGGTCTGACATTTGGAGCTGCGAGGATTTAGAAGTAGATAATCCCAGATATAAATATTGCTCTGACAATTGGTGCGGTGTGTAGGATTTAGTAGTAAGTACTCCCAGAATTGGACCTTGCTCTGACAATTGGTGCTGTAAGAAGTATTTAGGAGTAAGTACTCACAGAATTAGACCTTGCTCTAACAATTGGTGCTGTGAGCAGGTTTTAGGAGTAAGTATTCCCAGAATTAGACCTTGCTCTGACAATTGGTGCTGTGAGCAGGTTTTAGGAGTAAGTACTAACACAATTAGACCTTGTTCTGGCATTTGGAGCTGCGAGGATTTAGAAGTAAGTAATCCCAGATATAAATATGCTCTGAGAATTGATACTGTGTGTAGGATTTAGTAGTAAGTACTCACAGAATTAGACTTTGCTTTGACAATTTGTGCTGTTAGAAGGATTTAGGAGTAAGTACTCCAAGAATTAGACCTTGATCTGACAATTGGTGCTCTGAGCAGGTTGTAGGAGTAAGTACTCCAATATTTAGACCTTGCTCTGACAATTGGTGCTGTCAGCAGGTTTTAGGAGTAAGTACTCCCAGAATTAAACAATGCTCTGACAATGGGTGCTGTGGGCAGGATTTAGGAGTAAGTACTTCCAGAAATACACATCGCTCTGACAATTGGTGCTGTGAGCTCAATTTTGAAGTAAGTACTCCCAGAATTACTCTTATAACTGGCACTGTGGGCAGGTTTCCAGAGTAAATTCTGGCAAAATTAGACCTTGCTCTGACAATTGGTGAAGTTAGCAGGTTTTAGGAGTAAGTACTCCAAGATTTAGACTATGATCTGACAATTCATGCTGTAAGAAGGATTTGGGAGTAAGTACTCACAGAATTATACCTTGTTCTGACATTTGGTGATGTGAGTAGGATTCAGGAGTATTTTCAGAATTAGACCTTGAACTGAAAATTGGTGCTGTGAGCAGGTTTTAGGAGTAAGTACTCCGAGAATTAGACCTTGCTCTGCTATGTGGTGCTGTGAGCATTTAGAAGTTAGTACTCCAAGAATTAGACCTTGTTCTGAAAATCAGTGCTGTGAGCAGGATTTAGAAGTAAGTACTCTCAGAATTAGACCTTGCTCTTATAATTGGCACTGGGGGCAGTTTTCAGGAGTAAGTGTTCCCAGAATTATACCTAGTTATGAGAATTGCTACTGTAGGAATGATTTAGGAGTAAGTACTCCCAGAATTAGACCTTGCTCTGATAATTGGTGCTGTAATAATGATTTAGGTGTAAGTACTCCAAGAATTAGACCTTGCTCTGACCATTGGTGCTGTGAGCAGGATGTAGAAAAAGGACGCCCAGAATAAGAACTTCCTGTGACAATTGGTGCTGTAAGATGTATTTAGGAGTAAGTACTCACAGAATTAGACCTTACTCTGAAAATTGGTGCTGTGAGCAGGATTCCAGAGAAAGTACGCCCAGAATTAGACGTTGATCTGAAAATTGGCGCTGTGGGCAGGATTCCAGAGTAAGTACTCCCAGAATTAGACCTTGCAGTGACAATTGGTGTTGTTAGCAAGATTTAGGAGTAAGTACTCCCAGATTTAGACCTTGCTCTGAAAATTGGCACTGTGGTCAGAATTCAGGAGAAAGTACTCCCAGAATTAGGCCTTGCTCTGACTTTTGGTGCTTTAAGAAGGAATTAGGAGTAACTACTCCTGGAATTAGTCCTTGCTCTGATAATTGGTGCTGTAAGGAAGATTTAGGAGTAAGTACTCACAGAATTAGACCTTGCTCTGACAATTGGTGCTGTGAGCATTATTCAGGAGTTAGTACTCCCAGAATAAGACCTTAGTCTGACAATTGGTGCTGTGAGCAGGTTTTAGGATTAAGTACTCCCAGAATTAGACCTTGCTCTGACTATTGGTGATGTGAGTAGGTTTTAGGAGTAAGTACTCCCTGAATTAGACCTTGCTCTGAAAATTGATTCTGAGAAAGGATTGAGTAGTATGTAATCCAAGATATAAACATTTCTCTGACAATTGGTGCTGTGAGTAGGATTTAGGAATAAGTACTCACAGAATTAGACCTTGCTCTGACAATTGGTGCTGTAAGAAGGATTTAGGAGTAAGTACTCCCAGAATCAGACCTTGATCTGAAAATTGGCACTGTGCGCAGTTTTCAGGATTAAGCACTCCTGGAATTAGTCCTTGCTCTGACAATTGGTGCTGTGAGCAGGATTTAGGAATAATTACTCCCATAATTAGACCTTGCTCTAACAATTGGTGCTGTAAGCAGGATTCAGGAGTAAGTACTCCCAGATTTAGACCTTGTTTTGAAAATTGGCACTGTGCACAGGTTTTAGGAATAAGAACTTCCAGAATTAGACCTTGCTCTCACAATTGTTGCTGGGAGCAGGTTTTAGGGGTAAGTACTCCCAGAATTAGACCTTGATCTGAGATTAAGTGCTGTGAGCAGGATTTAGGAGTAAGTACTCCCAGAAATACACATTGCTCAGACAATGGTGCTGTGAGAAGGATTTAGGAGTAATTACTAACAGAATAAGATCTTGCTATGACAGTAGGTGCTGTGAGTAGGATTTGGGAGTATGTACTCACAGAATTAGACCATGATCTGACATTTGGTGCTGTGAGCAGGATATAGAAGTAAGTACTCCCAGATTTAGACCTCGCTCTGAAAATTGGCGCTGGAGTCAGGATTCTGAAGAAAGTAATCCCAGAATTAGACCTTGCTCTGACAATTGGTGCTGTGAGCAGGATTCGTGAGTAACTACTTGCAGAATTAGACCGCGCTTTGAAAATCGGCACTGTGGTCAGGATTTAGGAGTTAGTACTCCCAGAATTAGACCTTGTTCTGTCAATTGGTGATGTAAGAATTACTTAAGAGTAAGTACTCACAGAATTAGACCTTGCTTTAACAATTGGTGCTTAAGAAGTATTTAAGATTAAGTACTCACAGAATTAGATCTTAACCTGACATTTGGCGCTGTGAGCAGGATTTAGAAGTAAGTACTCCCAGAATTAGACCTTGCTCTGACAATTGGTGCTGTAAGCAGGATTTAGAAGTAAGAAATCCCAGCATTGTACCTTACTCTTAAAATGGGCACTGTGTGCAGGATTCAGGAGTAAGTACTCCCAGAATTAGACCTTGTTCTGTAAATTGTTGCTGTAAGAATTATTTAGGAGCAAGTACTCCCAGAATTAGACCTTGTTCTGACAATTGGTGCTGTGAGCAAGATTCAGGAGTAAGTACTCCCAGAATTAGACCTTGCTCTGAAAATGGTGCTTTCTGATGGATTTAGAAGTAAGTACTCCCAGAATTAGACCTTGATCTGACATTAAGTGCTTTGAGCAGGATTTAGGAGTAAGTACTCCCAGAAATACACATTGCTCAGACAATTGGTGCTGTGAGAAGGTTTTAGGAGTAAGAACTCACAGAATTAGACCTTGCTCTGAAAATTGGTGCAGTGTGCAGGATTCAGGAAGAAGTACTCCCAGAATTAGACCTTGATTTGAAAATTGGTACTGTGGGCAGGATTCAGGAGTAAGTACTCCCAGAATTAAGCCTTGCACTGACACTTGGTGCTGTGAGCAGGTTTTAGGAGTAAGTACTTCCAGATTTAGACCTTGCTCTGAAAATTGGAGCTGGGTTCAGGATGCAGAAGAAAGTACTCCCAGATTTAGACCTTGCTCTGACAATTGATGGTGTGAGCAGGATTCAGGAGTAAGTACTCCCAGAATTAGACCTCTCTATGAAAATCGGCACTGTGGTCAGCATTCAGGAGTCAGTAATTCCAGAATTAGACCTTGCTCTGACAATTGGTGCTGTGAGCAGGTTTTAGGAGTAAGTACTCTCAGAATTAGACAATTCTCTGACAATGGTTTTGTGAGCAGGTTTTATGAGTAAGTACTCCCAGAATTAGACCTTGCTCTGAAAATTGGTGTTGGCGTCTGGATTCAGAAGAAAGTACTCCCAGAATTAGACCTTGATCTGAAATTTGGCACAGTGGGCAGGATTCAGGAGTAAGTACTCCCAGAATTAGACCTTACTATGACAATTGGTGCTGTGAGCAGGTTTTATGAGTAAGTACTAACAGAAATAGACCGTGATCTGAAAATTGGCACGGTGGGCAGGATTCAAGAGGAAGTACTCTCAGAATTAGACCTTGCTCTGAAAATGGATGCCCTGAGTAGGTTTTAGGAGTTAGAACTTCAATAATGAGACCTGGCTCTGAAAATTGGTTCTGTGTGAAAGATTTAGAAGTAAGTACTCCAAGAATAGACATTGCTCTGACAATTGGTGCTGTGAGAAGGATTTAGAAGTAATACGCCCAGAATTAGACCTTCCTCTGAAATTTGGTGCTGTGAGTAGTATTATAATTAAGCATTCCCAGAATTAGACCTTGCTCTGACAATCGGTGCTCTGAACAGGATTTACAATTAAGTTCTCCCAGAATAACAACTTGCTCTTATAATTGGCACTGTGGGCAGGACGCATGAGTAAGTACTCCCAGAATTAGACCTTGATTTGACAATTGGTTCTGAGAGTAGGATTCAGGAGTAATTAACAACTTTCAGATTAGACCTTGCTCTGACAATTGGTGCTGTCAGTAGGATTTAGGAGTAAGTACTCACAGAATTAGACCTTGCTCTGACAATTGATACTGTAAGAAGGATTTAGGTGTAAGTACTCACAGAATTAGACCTTGATCTGAAAATGTGCACTGTGGGCAGAATTCAGAAGTAAGTACTCCCAGAATAAGACCTTGATCTGAAAATTGGCACTGTGGGCAGGTTTAAGGAGTAAGTCCTTTCAGAATTATACTTTGCTCTGGCATTGGTGATGTGAGCAGGATTTAGGAGTAAGGACTATCAGAATTAGACCTTCCTCTGAAAATTGGTGCTTTGAGCAGGTTTTAAGAGTAAGTACTACGAGAATTAGACCTTACTCTGACAAGTGGTGCTGTGAGTAGGATTAAGGAGTAAGTGATTACTCACTGAATTAGACGTTGCTCTGATAATTGGAGCTGTAAGAAGGATTTAGGAGTAAGTACTCCCCGAATTAGACCTTGCTCTGACCATTGGTGCTGTGTGCAGCATTCAGGAGTAAGTACTCCCAGAATTAGAACTTGCTCTTACAATACGTGCTGTGAGCAGATTTTAGGAGTAAGTACTCCCAGAATTAGACCATGATCTGACAATTGGTTCTGAGAGTAGGATTCAGAAGAAATTAACTACTTTCAGAATTAGACTTTGCTCTGACAATTGGTGCTGTCAGTAGGATTCAGGAGTAAGTACTCACAGAATTAGACCTTGCTCTGACAATTGGTACTGTAAGAAAGATTTAGGTGTAAGTACTCACAGAATTAGACATTGCTCTGAAAATTGGCGCTGGGTTCAGGATTCAGAAGAAAGTACTCCCAGTATTAGACTTTGCTCTGACAATTGGTGCTGTGAGCAGGATTTAGGAATAAGTACTAACAGAATTAGACCTTGCTCTAACATTTGGCACTGTGGGCAGAATTTAGGAGTAAGTACTCCCAGAAATACACATTGCTCTGACAATTGGTGCTGTGAGAAGGTTTTGGGAGTAAGTACTAACAGAATAAGACCTTGCTGTGACAGTAGGTGCTGTGCGCAGGTTCAAGAGTATGTACTCCCAGAATTAGACCTTGATCTGAAAATTGGCACTGTGGGCAGGATTTGGGAGTAAATACTCACAGTATTAGACTTGTTCTGACAATTGGTGTTGTAAGAATGATTTAGGAATAAGTACTCCCAGAATTATACCTTCTTCTGACAATTGGTACTGCGAGTAGAACTTAGGAGTAAGTAAGTACTCACAGAAATAGACCTTGCTCTGAAAATTGGCACTGGGCGCTGGATTCTGAGAAAGTATGCCCAGAATTAGAGCTTGCTGTGACAATTGGTTCTGTAAGACGTATTTAGGAGTAAGAACTCACAGAATTAGACCTTGATCTGAAAATTGGCACTATGGGCAGCTTTCAGGAGTAAGTACTCCCAGAATAAGACCTTGCTCTAACAATTGGTGCTGTGACCAGGTTTTAGGAGTTTGTACTCCTAGAATTAGACCTTGCTCTGAAAATTGGTGCTGGGGTCAGGATTCAGAAGAAAGTACTCCCAGAATTAGACCTTGATCTGACAATTGGTGCTGTGAGCAAGATTCAGGAATAATACTCCCAGAATTAGACCTTGCTCTGACAATGCTGCTTTCAGATGGATTTTGAAGTAAGTACCCCAGAATTAGACTTTGATCTCACATTATGTGCTGTGAGCAGGATTTAGGAGTTAGTACTAACAGAATTAGACCTTGCTCTGACAATAGGCACTGTGGGTAGGATTTAGGCGTAAGTACTCCCAGACATACACTTTGCTCTGACAATTGGTGCTGTGAGCAGGTTTTAGGAGTAAGTACTAACAGAATAAAACCTTGCTGTGAAAATAGGTGCTGTGAGCAGGATTCAGGAGTATGTACTTCCAGAATTAGACCTTGATCTGAAAATTGGCACTTTGGGAGAGTTCAGCAGTAAGTACTCACAGAATTAGTCCTTGCTCTGACAATTGGTGCTGTGAGCAGGTTTTAGAAGTAAGTACTCGAAAAGTAGACCTTGCTCTGAAAATTGGCACTGTGGCAGGCTAAAGGAGTAAGTACTCCCAGATGTAAGCCCTGCTCTGACAATTGGTGCAGTGAGCAGGATTCAGGAATAAGTACTCCCAGAATTAGACCTTGATTTTAAAATTGGAACTGTGGGCAGGATTCAGGAGAAAGTACTCCCATAATTAGACCTTGCTCTTTAAATTGGCGCTGGGGTCATGATTCAGAAGAATGTACTCCCAGAATTAGACCTTGCTCGGAAAATGGGTGCCCTGAGTAGGTTTTAGGAGTAAGGATGCCCAGAATGAGACCTCTCTCTGAAAACTGGTTCTGTGTGAAGGATTTAGAAGTAAGTACTCCCAGAATTAGACCTTGCTCTGATATTTGGTGCTGTGAGTAGGATTTAAAACTAAGCATTCCCAGAATTAGACCTTGCTCTGACAATCGGTGCTGTGAGCAGGATTTAGAAGTAAGTTCTCCCAGAATTACAACTTGCTCTTGTCATTGGCACTGTGGGCAGGATTCATGAGTAAGTACTCCCAGAGTTAGAACTTGATCTAACAATTGGTGCTGAGAATAGGATTCAGGAGTAATTAAGTACTTTCAGAATTAGACCTTACACTAAGAATTGGTGCTGTGAGAAGGATTCAGGAGTAAGTACTCCCAGAATTAGACCTTGATCTGACAATAAGTGCTTTGAGCAGGATTTAGGAGTAAGTACTAATAGCATTAGACCTTGCTCTAACATTTGGCACTGTGGGCAGGATTTAGGAGTAAGTACTTCCAGAAATACACATTGATCTGACAATTGGTGGTTTGAGCAGGATTAAGGAGTAAGTACTCCCAGAATTAGACCTTGCTCTGACAATTGGCGCTCTGCGCAGGATTTAGGAGTAAGTACTCCCAGAAATACACATTGCTCTGACAACTGGTGCTGTGAGAAGATTGTAGCAGTTACTACTAACAGAATAAGTCCTTGCTGTGACAGTAGGTGCTGTGAGAAGGTTCAGGAGTATGTACTCCCAGAATTAGACTTTGATCTGAAATTTGGCACTGTGGGCAGGATTCAGGAGTAAATACTCACAGTATTAGACTTTGTTCTGACAATTGGTGCTGTAAGAATGATTTAGGAATAAGTACTCCCATAATTATACCTTCTTCTGACTATTGGTACTGTGAGTAGAATTTAGGAGTAAGTAAGTACTCAAAGAAATAGACCTTGCTCTGAAAATTGGCACTGGGCGCTGGATTCTGAGAAAATATACCCAGAATTAGTGCTTGCTGTGACAATTGGTTCTGTAAGACGTATTTAGGAGTAAGAACTCACAGAATTAGACCTTGCTCTGAAAATTGGCACTGGGGTCAGGATTCAGAAGAAAGTACTCCCAGAATTAGACCTTGTTCTGACATTTGGAGCTGTGAGGATTTAGCAGTAAATACTCCCAGATATACACATTGCTCTGACAATTGGTGCTGTGAGCAGGTTTTAGGAGTAAGTAATCCCAGAATTAGACAATGCTCTGACAATTGGTGCTGTGAGCAGGTTTTTAGGAGTAAGTACTAACAGAATTAGACCTTGATCTGAAAATTGGCACAGTGGGCAGGATTCAAGGGGAAGTACTCCCAGAATTAGACCTTGCTCAGAAAATCGGTGCCCTGAGTAGGTTTTGGGAGTAAGGACACCCAGAATGAGACCTCTCTGAAAATTGGTTGTGTGTGAGGATTTAGAAGTAAGTACTCCCAGAATTAGACCTTGCTCTGATATTTGGTGCTGTGAGTAGGATTTAAAACTAAGCATTCCCAGAATTAGACCTTGCTCTGACAATTGGTGCTGTGAGCAGGATTTAGAAGTTCTCCCAGAATTACAACTTGTTCTTATAATTGGCACTGTGGGCAGGATTCATAAGTAAGTACTCCCAGAGTTAGAACTTGATCTAACAATTGGTGCTGAGAATAAGATTCAGGAGTAATTAAGTACTTTCAGAATTAGACCTTACACTGAGAATTGGTGCTGTGAGTAGGATTTAGGAGTAAGTACTCCCAGAATTAGACCTTGCTCTGAAAATTGGCGCTGGGGTCAGGATTCGGAAGAAAGTACTCCCAGAATTAGACCTTGATCTGACAATTGGTGCTGTGAGCAAGATTCAGGAGTAATACTCCCAGAATTAGACCTTGCTCTGAAATTTGGTGCTGTGAGTAAGATTTAGGAGTAAGTACTCCCTGAGTTAGACCTTGTTCTGACATTTGGAGCTGCGAGGATTTAGCAGTAAGTACTCCCAGATATACACATTGCTCTGACAATTGGTGCTGTGAGCAGGTTTTATGAGTAAGTACTAACAGAAAAGACAGTGATCTGAAAATTGGCACGGTGGGCAGGATTCAAGAGGAAGTACTCTCAGAATTAGACCTTGCTCTGAAAATGGGTGCCCTGAGTAGGTTTTAGGAGTAAGAAATCCCATAATGAGACCTTGCTCTGAAAATTGGTTCTGTGTGAAGGATTTAGAAGTAAGTACTCCCAGAATTAGACATTGCTCATGCAATTGGTGCTGTGAGTGGGATTTGGAACTAAGCATTCCCAGAATTATATCTTGCTCTGACAATCAGTGCTGTGAGCAGGATTTAGAAGTAAGTTCTCCCAGAATTACATCTTGCTCTTATAATTGGCACCGTGGGTAGGATTCATGAGTAAGTACTCCAAGAATTAGACTATGATCTGACAATTGGTTCTGAGAGTAGGATTCAGGAGTAATTAACTACTTTCAGAATTAGACTTTGCTCTGACAATTGGTGCTGTCAGTAGGATTTAGGATCAAGTACTCACAGAATTAGACCTTGCTCTGACAATTGGTACTGTAAGAAAGATTTAGGTGTAAGTACTCCCAGAATTAGACCTTACACTGAAATTTGGTGCTGTGAGTAAGATTTAGGAGTAAGTACTCCCTGAGTTAGACCTTGTTCTGACATTTGGAGCTGCGAGGATTTAGCAGTAAGTACTCCCAGATATACACATTGCTCTGACAATTGGTGCTGTGAGCAGGTTTTAGGAGTAAGTACTCCCAGAATTAGACAAAGCTCTGACAATTGGTGCTGTGAGGAGGTTTTTAGGAGTAAGTACTAACAGAATTAGACCTTGATCTGAAAATTGGCACAGTGGGCAGGATTCAAGGGGAAGTACTCCCAGAATTAGACCTTGCTCGGAAAATCGGTGCCCTGAGTAGATTTTAGGATTAAGGACGCCCAGAATGAGACCTCTCTCTGAAAATTGGTTGTGTGTGAGGATTTAGAAGTAAGTACTCCCAGAATTAGACCTTGCTCTGATATTTGGTGCTGTGAGTAGGATTTAAAACTAAGCATTCCCAGAATTAGACCTTGCTCTGACAATCGGTGCTGTGAGCAGGATTTAGAAGTAAGTTCTCCCAGAATTACAACTTGCTCTTGTCATTGGCACTGTGGGCAGGATTCATGAGTAAGTACTCCCAGAGTTAGAACTTGATCTAACAATTGGTGCTGAGAATAGGATTCAGGAGTAATTAAGTACTTTCAGAATTAGACCTTACACTGAGAATTGGTGCTGTGAGTAGGATTTAGGAGTAAATACTCACAGAATTAGACCCTGCTCTGACAATTGGTACTGTAAGAAGGATTTAGGAGTAAGTACTCCCAGGATTAGACCTTGCTCTGACAAAAGGTGCTGTGAATAGGATTTAGGAGTGAGAACTCACAAATTTAGACCTTGCTCTGACAATTGGTGCTGTAAGAAGGATTTAGGAGTAAGTACTCCCTGAGTGAGACCTTGTTCTGACATTTGGAGCTGCGAGGCTTTAGCAGTAAGTACTCCCAGATATACACATTGCTCTGACAATTGGTGCTGTGAGCAGGTTTTAGGTGTAAGTACTCCCAGAATTAGACAATGCTCTGACAATGGGTGCTGTGAGCAGGTTTTATGAGTAAGTACTAACAGAAATAGACCGTGATCTGAAAATTGGCACGGTGGGCAGGATTCAAGAGGAAGTACTCTCAGAATTAGACCTTGCTCTGAAAATGGGTGCCCTGAGTAGGTTTTAGGAGTAAGAACTCCCATAATGAGACCTTGCTCTGAAAATTGGTTCTGTGTGAAGGATTTAGAAGTAAGTACTCCCAGAATTAGACATTGCTCATGCAATTGGTGCTGTGAGTGTGATTTGGAACTAAGCATTCCCAGAATTAGACCTTGCTCTGACAATCGGTGCTGTGAGCAGGATTTAGAAGTAAGATCTCCCAGAATTACTTCTTGCTCTTATAATTGGCACCGTGGGTAGGATTCATGAGTAAGAACTCCAAGAATTAGACTATGATCAGAAATTGGTTCTGAGAGTAGCATTCAGGAGTAATTAACTACTTTCAGAATTAGACTTTGCTCTGACAATTGGTGCTGTCAGTAGGATTTAGGAGCAAGTACTCACAGAATTAGACTTTGCACTGACAATTGGTACTGTAAGAAAGATTTAGGTGTAGGTACTCACAGAATTAGACCTTGCTCTGAAAATTGGCGCTGGGTTCAGGATTCAGAAGAAAGTACTCCCAGAATTAGACATTGCTCTGACAATTGGTGCTGTGAGCAGGATTCAGGAGTAAGTACTCCCAGAATTAGACCTTGCTCTGACAATTGGCACTTGGGCAGGATTTAGGAGTAAGTACTCCCAGAGATACACATTGCTCTGACAATTGGTGCTGTGAGAAGGTTTTGGGAGTAAGTACTAACGGAATAAGACCTTGCTGTGACAGTAGGTGCTGTGAGCAGGTTCAGGAGTATGTACTCCCAGAATTAGACTTTGATATGAAATTTGGCACTGTGGGCTGGATTCAGGAGTAAATACTCACAGTATTAGACTTTGTTCTGACAATTGCTGCTGTAAGAATGATTTAGGAATATGTACTCCCAGAATTATACCTTCTTCTGACTATTGGTACTGTGAGTAGAATTTAGGAATAAGTAAGTACTCACAGAAATAGACCTTGCTCTGAAAATTGGCACTGGGCGCTGGATTCTGAGAAAGTAAACCCAGAATTAGAGCTTGCTGTGACAATTGGTTCTGTAAGACGTATTTAGGAGTAAGAACTCACAGAATTAGACCTTGCTCTGAAAATTGGCACTGTGGGCAGCTTTCAGGAGTAAGTAGTCCCAGAATAAGACCTTGCTCTAACAATTTGTGCTGTGACCAGGTTTAGGAGTAAGTACTCCCAGAATTAGACCTTGCTCTGAAAATTGGCGCTGGGGTCAGGATTCGGAAGAAAGTACTCCCAGAATTAGACCTTGATCTGACAATTGGTGCTGTGAGCAAGATTCAGGAGTAATACTCCCAGAATTAGACCTTTCTCTGAAATTTGGTGCTGTGAGTAAGATTTACGAGTAAGTACTCCCTGAGTTAGACCTTGTTCTGACATTTGGAGCTGCGAGGATTTAGCAGTAAGTACTCCCAGATATACACATTGCTCTGACAATTGGTGCTGTGAGCAGGTTTTAAGGAGTAAGTACTCCCAGAATTAGACAAAGCTCTGACAATTGGTGCTGTGAGCAGGTTTTTAGGAGTAAGTACTAACAGAATTAGACCTTGATCTGAAAATTGGCACAGTGGGCAGGATTCAAGGGGAAGTACTCCCAGAATTAGACCTTGCTCGGAAAATCGGTGCCCTGAGTAGATTTTAGGATTAAGGACGCCCAGAATGAGACCTCTCTCTGAAAATTGGTTGTGTGTGAGGATTTAGAAGTAAGTACTCCCAGAATTAGACCTTGCTCTGATATTTGGTGCTGTGAGTAGGATTTAAAACTAAGCATTCCCAGAATTAGACCTTGCTCTGACAATTGGTGCTGTGAGCAGGATTTAGAAGTAAGTTCTCCCAGAATTACAACTTGCTCTTGTCATTGGCACTGTGGGCAGGATTCATGAGTAAGTACTCCCAGAGTTAGAACTTGATCTAACAATTGGTGCTGAGAATAGGATTCAGGAGTAATTAAGTACTTTCAGAATTAGACCTTACACTGAGAATTGGTGCTGTGAGTAGGATTTAGGAGTAAATACTCACAGAATTAGACCTTGCTCTGACAATTGGTACTGTAAGAAGGATTTAGGAGTAAGTACTCCCAGGATTAGACCTTGCTCTGACAAAAGGTGCTGTGAATAGGATTTAGGAGTGAGAACTCACAAATTTAGACCTTGCTCTGACAATTGGTGCTGTAAGAAGGATTTAGGAGTAAGTACTCCCTGAGTGAGACCTTGTTCTGACATTTGGAGCTGCGAGGCTTTAGCAGTAAGTACTCCCAGATATACACATTGCTCTGACAATTGGTGCTGTGAGCAGGTTTTATGAGAAAGTACTAACAGAAATAGACCGTGATCTGAAAATTGGCACGGTGGGCAGGATTCAAGAGGAAGTACTCTCAGAATTAGACCTTGCTCTGAAAATGGGTGCCCTGAGTAGGTTTTAGGAGTAAGAACTCCCATAATGAGACCTTGCTCTGAAAATGGGTTCTGTGTGAAGGATTTAGAAGTACTCCCCAAATTAGACATTGCTCATGCAATTGGTGCTGTGAGTGGGATTTAGAACTAAGCATTCCCAGAATTAGACCTTGCTCTGACAATCGGTGCTGTGAGCAGGATTTAGAAGTAAGTTCTCCCAGAATTACTTCTTGCTCTTATAATTGGCACCGTGGGTAGGATTCATGAGTAAGTACTGCAAGAATTAGACTATGATCAGACAATTGGTTCTGAGAGTAGCATTCAGGAGTAATTAACTACTTTCAGAATTAGACTTTGCTCTGAAAATTGGTGATGTCAGTAGGATTTAGGAGCAAGTACTCACAGAATTAGACCTTGCACTGACAATTGGTACTGTAAGAAAGATTTAGGTGTAAATACTCACAGAATTAGACCTTGCTCTGAAAATTGGCGCTGCGTTCAGGATTCAGAAGAAAGTACTCCCAGAATTAGACCTTGCTCTGAAAATTGGCGCTGGGGTCAGGATTCGGAAGAAAGTACTCCCAGAATTAGACCTTGATCTGACAATTGGTGCTGTGAGCAAGATTCAGGAGTAATACTCCCAGAATTAGACCTTGCTCTGAAATTTGGTGCTGTGAGTAAGATTTACGAGTAAGTACTCCCTGAGTTAGACCTTGTTCTGACATTTGGAGCTGTGAGGATTTAGCAGTAAGTACTCCCAGATATACACATTGCTCTGACAATTGGTGCTGTGAGCAGGTTTTAGGAGTAAGTAATCCCAGAATTAGACAATGCTCTGACAATTGGTGCTGTGAGCAGGTTTTTCGGAGTAAGTACTAACAGAATTAGACCTTGATCTGAAAATTGGCACAGTGGGCAGGATTCAAGGGGAAGTACTCCCAGAATTAGACCTTGCTCAGAAAATGGGTGCCCTGAGTAGGTTTTAGGAGTAAGGACGCCCAGAATGAGACCTCTCTCTGAAAACTGGTTCTGTGTGAAGGATTTAGAAGTAAGTATTCCCAGAATTAGACCTTGCTCTGATATTTGGTGCTGTGAGTAGGATTTAAAACTAAGCATTCCCAGAATTAGACCTTGCTCTGACAATCGGTGCTGTGAGCAGGATTTAGAAGTAAGTTCTCCCAGAATTACAACTTGCTCTTGTCATTGGCACTGTGGGCAGGATTCATGAGTAAGTACTCCCAGAGTTAGAACTTGATCTAACAATTGGTGCTGAGAATAGGATTCAGGAGTAATTAAGTACTTTCAGAATTAGACCTTACACTGAGAATTGGTGCTGTGAGTAGGATTTAGGAGTAAGTACTCACAGAATTAGACCCTGCTCTAACAATTGGTACTGTAAGAAGGATTTAGGAGTAAGTACTCCCAGGATTAGACCTTGCTCTGACAAAAGGTGCTGTGAATAGGATTTAGGAGTGAGAACTCACAAATTTAGACCTTGCTCTGACAATTGTTGCTGTAAGAAGGATTTAGGAGTAAGTATTCCCTGAGTGAGACCTTGTTCTGACATTTGGAGCTGCGAGGCTTTAGCAGTAAGTACTCCCAGATATACACATTGCTCTGACAATTGGTGCTGTGAGCAGGTTTTAGGTGTAAGTACTCCCAGAATTAGACAATGCTCTGACAATGGGTGCTGTGAGCAGGTTTTATGAGTAAGTACTAACAGAAATAGACCGTGATCTGAAAATTGGCACGGTGGGCAGGATTCAAGAGGAAGTACTCCCAGAAATAGACCTAGCTCTGACAATAGTGCTTTCAGATGGATTTTGAAGTAAGTAATCACAGAATTAGACTTTGATCTGACATTATGTGCTGTGAGGAGTATTTAGGAGTAAGTATTAACTGAATTAGACCTTTCTCTGACAATTGGCACTGTGGGTAGGATTTAGGAGTAAGTACTCCCAGAAATACACTTTGCTCTGGCAATTAGTGCTGTGAGCAGGTTTTAGGAGTAAGTACTAACCGAATAAGACCTTGCTGCGACAATAGGTGCTGTGAGCAGGATTCAGGAGTATGTACTCCCAGAATTAGACCTTGATCTGAAAATTGGCACTTTGGGCAGAGTTCAGCAGTAAGTACTCACAGAATTAGTCCTTTCTCTGACAATTGGTGCTGTGAGCATGTTTTAGAAGTAAGTACTCGAAAAGTAGACCTTGCTCTGAAAATTGGCACTGTGCAGGATTCAGGAGTAAGTACTCCCTGATTTAAGCCTTGCTCTGACAATTGGTGCAGTGAGCAGGATTCAGGAGTAAGTACTCCCAGAATTAAGCATTGGTCTGACAATTGGTGCAGTGGGCAGGATTCAGGAATAAGTACTCCCAGAATTAGACCTTGCTCTGAAAATTGGTGCTGTGAGCAGGTTTTAGGAGTAAGTACTCCGAGCAATAGACCTTGCTCTGACAAGTGGTGCTGTGAGGATTTATAAGTAAGTACTCCAAGAATTAAACCTTGTTCTGACAATCGTTGCTGTAATAAGGATATAGGAGTAAGAACTCCCAGAATTAGACCTTGATCTGAAAATTGGCACTGTGTGCAGCATTCAGGAATAAGTACTCCCAGAATTAGAACTTGCTCTGACAATAGGTGCTGTGAGCAAATTTTAGGAGTAAGTACTCCCAGAATTAGACCTTGATCTGAAAATTGGTGCTGTGAGCAGGTTTTAGGAGTAAATTCTCCCAAAATTAGACCTGGCTCTGAAAATTGACACTGTGGACAGGATTCAGGAGTAAGTACTCCCAGTATTAGACCTTGCGCTGACAATTGGTTATGTTAGAAGGATTTAGAAGTATGTACTCCCAGAATTAGACCTTGCTCTGACAATTGGCGCTGTGATCAGGTTTTTACGTGTAAGTAATCCCAGAATTAGACGTTCATCTGAAAATTGGTGCTGTGGCAGGATTCAGGAGTAAGTACTCCCAGAATTAATCCTTGCTCTCACAATTGGTGCAGTGAGCAGGATTCAAGAATAAGTACTCCCAGAATTAGACCTTGCTCTGAAAATTGGCGCTGGGGTCAGGATTCAGAAGAAAGTACTCCCAGAATTCGACCTTGCTCTGACAATTGGTGCTGTGAGCAAGATTCAGGAGTAATTCTCCCAGAATTAGACCTTGCTCTGACAATGGTGCTTCCAGATGGATTTAGAAGTGCTCCCAGAACTAGACCTTCGTCTGACATTAGGTGCTGTGAGCAGGATTTAGGAGTAAGTACTAACAGAATTAGACCTTGCTCTGACAATTGGCACTGTGGGTAGGATTTAGGAGTAAGTACTCCCAGAAATACACTTTGCTCTGACAATTGGTTCTGTGAGAAGTTTTTAGGAGTAAGTACTAACAGAATAAGACCTTGCTGTGACAATAGGTGCTGTGAGGATAATTCAGGAGTATGTTCTCCCAGAATTAGACCTTGATCTGAAAATTGGCACTTTGGGCAGAGTTCAGGAGTAAGTACTCACAGAATTAGACCTTGCTCTGGAAATTCGCGCTGGGGTTAGAATTCAGAAGAAAGTACTCCCAGAATTAGACATTGCTCTGAAAATTGGTGCTGTGAGCAAGATTCAGGAGTAATTCTCCCAGAATTAGACCTTGCTCTGACAATGGTGCTTTCAGATGGATTTAGAAGTAAGTACTCCCAGAATTAGACTTGGATCTGACAATAGGTGCTGTGAGCAGGTTTTAGGAGCAAGTACTCCCAGATTTTGACCTTTCTCTGAAAATTGGCGCTGGGGTCATGATTCAGAATAAAGTACTCCCCGAAGTAGACCTTGCTCTGGCAATTGGTGGTATGAGCATGATTCAGGAGTAAGTACTCCCAGAATTAGACCTCGCTGTGAAAATTGGCACTATGGTCAGGATTCAAGAGTCAGTACTTCCAGAATTAGACCTTTCACTTACACTGGTTGCTGTCAGTAGGATTTAGGAGTAAGTACTCCCAGAATTAGACCTTGCTCTGAAATTGGCACTGACGTCAGGTTTCAGAAGAAAGTACTCCCAGAATTAGACCTTGCTCTGACAATTGGTGCTGTGAGCAAGATTCAGGAGTAATACTCCCAGAATTAGACCTTGATCTGAAAATTGGCACTTTGGGCAGAGTTCAGGAGTAAGTAGTCACAGAATTTGTCCTTGCTCTGACAATTGGTGCTGTGAGCAGGATTTAGAAGTAAGTACTCGAAAATTAGACCTTGCTCTGAAAATTGGTACTGTGGCAGGATTCAGGAGTAAGTACTCCCAGAATTAAGCCTTGCTCTGACAATTGGTGCAGTGATCAGCATTCAGGAATAAGTGCTCCCAGAATTAGACCTTGATTTGAAAATTGTCACTGTGGGCAGGATTCAGGAATAAGTATCCCAGAATCAGACCTTGCACTGATACTTGGTGCTTTGAGTAGGATTTAGGAGTAAGTACTCCCAGAATTAGACCTTGCTCTGAAAAGTGGTGCTGGGGTCAGGATTCAGAAGAAAGTACTCCCAGAATTAGACTTTGATCTGACAATTGGTGCTGTGAGCAAGATTCAGGAGTAATACTCCCAGAATTAGACCTTGCTCTGACAATGGTGCTTTCAGATGGATTTTGAAGTAAGTACTCCCAGAATTAGACTTTGATCTGACATTATGTGCTGTGAGCAGGATTTAGGAGTAAGTACTACCTTGCTCTGATAATTGGCACTGTGGGTAGGATTTAGGAATAAGTACTCCCAGAAATACACTTTGCTCTGACAATTGGTACTGTGAGCAGGTTTTAGGAGTAAGTACTAACAGAATAAGACTTTGCTGTGACAATAGGTGCTGTGAGAAGGATTCAGGAGAATTTACTCCCAGAATTAGACCTTTATCTGAAAATGGCACTTTGGGCAGGATTCAGGAGTAAGTACTCCCAGAATTAGGCCTTGTTCTGTCAATTGGTGCTGTAAGAATGATTTAGGAGTAAGTACTCCCTGAATTAGACCATTCTCTGAAATTTGGTGCTGTGAGTAAGATTTAGGAGTAAGTACTCACAGAATTAGACCTTGCTCTGACAATTGCTGCTGTAAGAAGGATTTAGGAGTAAGTACTCCCTGAGTGAGACCTTGTTCTGACATTTGGAGCAGCGAGGATTTAGCTGTAAGTACTCCCAGATATACACATTGCTCTGACAATTGGTGGTGTGAACAGGTTTTAGGAGTAAGTACTCCCAGATTTAGACAATGTGCTGACAATGGGTGCTGTGAGCAGGGTTTATGAGTAAGTACTAACAGAATTAGACCTTGATCTACAAATTAGCACGGTGGGCAGGATTCAAGAGGAAGTACTCCCAGAATTAGACCTTGCTCTGAGAATGGGTGCCCTGAGTAGGTTTTAGGAGTAAGATCTCACATCCTGAGACCTTGCTCTGAAAATTGGTTCTGGGTGAAGGATTTAGAAGTATGTACTCCAAGAATTAGACATTGCTCTGACAATTGGTGCTGTGAGAAGGATTTAGAAGTAAATACTCCCAGAATTAGACCTTACTCTGACATTTGGTGCTGTGAGTAGGATTTAGTACTAAGCATTCCCAGAATTAGACCTTGCTCTGACAGTCGGTGCTGTGAGCAGGATTTAGAAGTAAGTTCTCCCAGAATTTCAACTTGCTCTTATAATTGGCACTGTGGGCAGGATTCATGAGTAAGTAATCCCAGAATTAGACCTTGATCTGACAATTGGTTCTGAGAGTAGGATTCAGGAGTAATTAATTCATTTCAGAATTAGACCTTGCTCTGACAATTGGTGCTGTCAGTAGGATTTAGGAGTAAGTACTCACAGAATTAGAACTTGCTCTGACACTTGGTACTGTAAGAAGGATTTAGGTGTAAGTACTCACAGAATTAGACCTTCATCTGAAAATGTGCACTGTGGGAAGGATTCAGAAATATGTACTCCCAGAATTAGACCTTGATCTGAAAATTGGCACTGTTGGCAGAATTGAGGAGTAAGTAGTCACAGCATTAGACCTTGCTCTGAAAATTGGCATTGTGGGTAGGATTCAGGAGTAAGTACTTTCAGAATTATACTTTGCTCTGACATTTGGTGATGTGAGCAGAATTTAGAATTAAGTACTTTCAGAATTAGACCTTGCTCTGAAAATTGTGTGGTGAGCAGATTGTAGGAGTAAGTACTCCGAGAATTAGACCTTGCTCTGACAAGTGGTGTTGTGAGGATTTAGAAGTAAGTATTCCAAGAATTAGACCTTGTTTTGACAATCGGTGCTGTGAACAGGATTTAGAAGTACTCCCAGAATTAGACCTTGCTCTTATAACTGACACTGGGAGCAGTATTCAGGAGTAAGTACTCCCAGAATTAGACCTTGCTCTGATAATTGGTACTGTGAGTAGGATTTAGGAGTAAGTAATTACTCACAGAATTATACCTTGCTCTGACATTTGGTGCTGTAAGGAGGATTTAGGAGTAAGTACTCCCAGAATTAGACCTTGATCTGAAAATTGGCACTGTGTGCAGCACTCAGGAGTAAGTACTCCCATAATTAGAACTTGCTCTGACAATCGGTGCTGTGAGCAGATTTTAGGAGTAAGTACTCCCAGAATTAGACCTTGATCTGAAAATTGGTGCTGTGAGCAGGTTTTAGGAGTAAGTTCTCCCAAAATTAGACCTGGCTCTGAAAATTGTCACTGTGGGCAGGATTCAGGAGTAAGTACTCCCAGTATTAGACCTTGCTCTGACAGTTGGTTCTGTATTCATCTCCAGGTACTTGTTGCTGGCATTTGCTGGGATTAGTGGTTGTTCTATTGGAGTTTTCTCCCCATATATATAGTTTGTTCCCCTTCTCTCTTAGTTTCATTCTTGTCCCTCTTACTTTTGTTTCATTTTCCCAATTTCATTTTGACACTCCATTTTTTTTCTTTCTTTCTTTTCCTCTTCTTCTTTCTCTCCTATCCCCTAATTTGCCTTTCTCTGGTGGTCACCTTTATTGGGGGTTATTAATATCGTGAATACATTTCTGTTCAGTGCCTTGTGTGTTGTAACTGGTTATGTTGTATTTTTTTGCCTTTAAATCAACGCAGGAGAGAGAACTACATAACCATATATCTGGAGAAGAGAGAACATGGGGAGACAAAGAAACAGCACCCATATGAAAGAAAAGCAGGCATCACCAGAAAAGGAAGTAAACGAATTAGAGGCAAGCAACCTATCAGAGAAAGAATTCAGAGAAATGGGCATAAGGTGGCTGATAAGAATGGAAGACAAATTCAACAATATGAGTAAGAACAAAGAGGAAATGAAGAAGAACCAGGAAGAAATTAAAATTGACATCGCTGCTGTAAAAAAACTCAATAGAAAGCACCAAGAGTAGACTAGAAGAAGCAGAGGACTGCATTATTGAGCTAGAAGACAAGATGGAAAAAATACCCAAGTAGAGCAGCTTCTAGGAAAAAAAAAAATTAAAAAGCAGGAGGAGAGCCTAAGGGAACTTTGGGACACATGAAACAAAACAACATCCGTATAATAGGGGTTCCAGAAGGAAAGGAAACTGAGCAAGGAATACAAAACCTGTTTTAAGAACTCATGACAGGCCGAAACCGGTTTGGCTCAGTGGATAGAGCGTCGGCCTGCGGACTCAAGGGTCCCAGGTTCGATTCCAGTCAAGGGCATGTACCTTGGTTGTGGGCACATCCCCAGTAGGGGTGTGCAAGAGGCAGATGATTGATGTTTCTCTCTCATCAATGTTTCTAACTCTCTATGCCTCTCTGTTTTTCTCTGTAAAAAATCAATAAAATATATTTTAAAAAAAAGAACTCATGACAGAAAACTTTCATGATATAGGGAAGAAAAAAACCCTCACAAATCTGAGAATCTCACAGAGTCCCAAGCACAATGAACCCCAAAAGACTGACGTCTAGGCACATTATAATTAAATTGGCAAACACCAACGACAAAATAAGAAACTTAAAAGCGGCCAGAGAGAGACAGAAAGTTACATACAAAGGAACCCCCATCAGACTAGCAACTGATTTCTCAACAGAAACTCATCAGGCCAGAAGGGAATGGAATGAAATATACAAAGTCATGCAAAGGAAGGGTCTGAATCCAAGAATACTGTACCCAGCAAGGCTATCAATCAAAACTGAAGGTGAAATCAGAAGCTTCACAGACAAAAAAGGACTAGGGGAATTTATCACCACCATACCAGCAATGCAAGAAATGCTTAAGGGTCTGCTGTAAAAAAAAAAAAAAAAAAAAAAAAAAAAAAAAAAAAAAAAATAAAAAAAAAAAAAATAAAAAAAAAATAAAAATAAAAAAAAAAAAGGACATAGGAAGCGAAGAAGGAACACAGGGGTATAGAATAAAAATGGCCACAAATAAGTACCTATCAATAATAACTTTAAATGTAAATGGATTAAATGCCCCAATCAAAAGACATAGGGTAACGGATTGGATAAGAAAACAAGACCCATATATCTACTGTCTACAAGAAACCCACCTCAGAAAAAAATACACACACAGACTGAGGGTGAAGGGATGGGAAAAGATTTTCCAGGTGAATGGAAATGAAAAAAAAGCTGAGGTAGCAATACTTATATCTGACAAATTAGATGTCAAAGTGAAGGACATAACAAGAGATAAGGAAGGCCACTTCATAATACTAAAGGGAGAAATCCAACAAGAAGAAATAACTCTGGTAAACATATACGCACCCAATACATAAAAAAATACAAAAATACATACCCAAATACATAAAAAAAAAAACTCCTGGAGGATATCAAGGGAGAGATTGACAGCAATACAACCATAGTAGGAGACTTTAACACCACACTATCACTTTGGACAAATCCTCTAAACAAAAACTCAGCAAAGAAATATCATTCCTAAGTGACTCACTAGACCAGATGGAATTAATTGACATCTTCAGAACATTTCACCCCAAAGCCACAGAATATACATTCTTCTCAAGTGCACATGGGTCATTTTCAAAGATAGACCATATGCTGGGACATAGGCAAAGTCTCTTCAAATTCAAGAAGATAGAAATCATATCAAGCATCTTCTTATACCACAGTGGCATAAAACTGGAAATCAACTACAATAAAAACAATCCAAAGAAATCAAACACATGGAGACTAAACAGTATGCTATTAAACAATGACTGGGTCACTGGTGTGATCAAGGAAGAAATAAAAAACGCCATGGCAACAAATGACAATTAAAACACAACAATCCAAAATCTATGGGACACAGCAAAAGCAGTCTTGAGAGGGAAGTTCATAGCTCTACAAGCCTAATGCAAAAAAACAAGAAACAATGGTAATAAATTACCTAACCCTAAAACTCAAAGAGTTAGAAAAAGAGCAACAAGAAAAGCCTAGTGTAAGCAGAAGGAAGGAAATAATAAAGATCAGAGTGGAGATAAACGACATAGAGACCAAAGAAACAATATAAAAGATCAACAAAACTAAGAGCGGGTTCTTTGAAAGGATACACAAGATTGATGAACCTCTAGCCAAGCTCACCAAGAAGCAAAGAGAGAGGACCCAAATAAACAAAATCAGAAATGAAAGAGGAGAAATAACAATAGACCCTGCTGAAATATAAAGGATTGTTAAAAAAAAATACTACGAAAAACTCTATTCCAACAAACTGGACAACCTGGAGGAAATGGACATATCCCTAGAAAAATACAACCTTCCAAAAATCAATCAAGAAGAATCTCAACAGCTCAATAAGCCAATACCTATGGAAGACATTGAAGCAGTCATCAAAAAGCTTGTGGCAAACAAAAGCCTGGGGCCAGACGGCTTCACAGGAGAGTTTTACATAGCATTCAAGGAAGAAGTAAAACCTATCCTCCTCAGAGTATCCCAAAAAATTCAAGAGGAAGGAACACTTCCAGACTCATTCTATGAAGCCAGCATAATCCTAATACCAAAACCAGATAAAGACATCACAATGAAAGAGAATTACAGGCCAATATCTCTCATGAACATAGATGCCAAAATCCTCAACAAAATTCTAGCAAATTGGCTCCAGCAGTACATCAGAAAGATCATACACCATGACCAAGTAGGATTTATCCCAGGAATGCAAGGATGGTACAATATCCGCAAATCAATAAACGTGATATATCACATAAACAAATTGAGACATAAAAATCACATATTCATATCAATTGATGCAGAAAAAGCAATTGACAAAATCCAACACCTTTTCCTGGAAAAAACTCTCAACAAGGTGGGAATAGAAGGATCATACCTCAACATAATAAAATCTATATATGATAAAACCACAACAAACATCATACTCAATGGGCAAAAACTAAAACCATTTCCCCTAAGAACAGAAACAAGACAGGTATGCCCACTCTCACCATTCATGATTGACATAGTACTGGAAGTATTAGCCATTGCAATTAGACAAGAAGAAGAAATAAAAGGCATCTAAATTGGAAAAGAAGAAGTAAAGCTGTCCTTATTTGCAGATGACATGATATTGTACATAAAAAACCCAAAAGACTCCGTCAAAAAACTAATAGACTTAATAAATGAATTCAGCAATGTAGCAGGATACAAAATTAACACCAAGAAATCTATGGCCTTTCTATACACCAATAGTGAACTTACAGAAAGAGAGACTAAAAAACAATCCCATGTACCATCACACCAAAAAAATTAAGATAACTAGGAATAAACTTAACTAAGGAGGTAAAAGAACTATACTCGGAAAACTACAGGACACTAAAAAAAGAGATAGAGGAAGACGTAAACAGATGGAAGTAACATACCTGTTCATCGATTGGTAGAATCAACATCATTAAAATGTCCATACTACCCAAAGCAATATATAGATTCAATGCACTCCCCATTAAAATAACAATGGCATATTTCACAGACCTAGAAAGAACTCTCCAAAAATTCATCTGGAATAAAAAAAGACCCCGAATAGCCACAGCAATCCTGAGAAAGAAGAATAAAGTAGGAGGGATCTCAATACCAGATTTCAAGCTGTATTACAAAGCCACTGTTCTCAAAACAGCATGGTACTGGCACAATAACAGCCATATAGATCAATGGAATAGAATAGAGAATCCAGATATTGACCCAAACCACTATGCTCAATTAATATTTGACAGAGGAGGCATGAACATACAATGGAATAAGACAGTCTCTTCAATAAATGGTGTTGGGAAAATTGGACAGACACATGCAAAAAAATGAAACTAGACCACCAACTTACACCATACACAAAAATAAACTCAAAATGGATACAGGACTTAAACATAAGATGGGAAACCATAAAAATACTAGAGGAATCCACAGGCAGCAAAATCTCAGACATATGCCAAAAGATCTTCTTCACTGACATTGCCCCTAGGGCAATGGAAGCTAAAGAGAAAATAAACAAATGGGACTACATCAAAATAAAAAGCTTTTTTACAGCAAAGAAACCATCAACAAAACAACAAGAAAGCCCACTGTATGAGAGAACATATTTGAAAATGTTATCTCTGATCAAGGTTTAATCTCCAACATCTACAGGCAACTTATACAAGTTAATAAAAGGAAGATAAATGATCCTATAAAAAAATGGGCAACGGACCTAAATAGAATATTTTCAAAAGACAACAGAAGGAAGGCCAAGAGACACATGAAAACATGCTCAACGTCACTAATTATCTGAGAGATGCAAATCAAAACGAATGTGGTATCATCTCACACCTGTCAGAATGGCTATCATCAACAAATCAACAAAGGACAAGTATTGGTGAGTATGCGGAGAAAAAGGAACCCTTGTGCACTGCTGGTGGGAATGCAGACTCGTGCAGCCACTGTGGAGAACAGTATGGAGTTTCCTCAAAAAAGTGAAAATGGAACTCACATTTGACCCAGTAATCCCACTCCCAGGAATATAACCTAAGAAACTAAAACACCAATCAGAAAAGGGATATGCACCCCTATGTTCATAGCAGCACAATTTACAATAGCTAAGATTTGAAAACAGCCTAGGTGCCTATCAGCAGATGACTGGATCAGAAAACTATGGTACATCTACACAATGGAATACTATGCTGCCATAAAAAAGAATAAATTCTTACCATTTGCAGCAACCTGGATGGAATTGGAGAACATTATGCTAAGTGAAATAAGGCAGTCAATGAAAGAAAAATACCACATGATCTCACTCATTTATGGATAATAAAGAAAATTATAAACTGATGAACAAAAAGATAGATACAGAGACAATGAAGCATCAAACAGACTATCAAATTACAGCAGGAAGGTTAAGGAGAGGTGGGGGAGATAATAGATCAACTGAAGTACTTGTATGCATGCATGTAAGCATAACCAATGGACGCAAAACTCTAGGGGGGTGAGGGCATGTATGGGAGTGGGGTGGTGTGGGGGCAATGGTAAGATATGTACACATATAATACCTTAATAAAAAATGCAAAACAAGAATAGAAAATGAGATAAAGGCAGACTTTTCAATAAATGTTATTAGAAAATTAAACAAATATGGAAAAATATAAAACTAGACCATTTTCTTAAAATATGTAAGGGTAAAATCAAATTGAATTAAAAACTAAAGGTAAATTCAAAATTATAGAAATTTTCAAGAAACAGTGTGCAACAGCAGCCAATCAATGATTATCTTTCATCATTAATATTTCTATCTCTCCCTTCCCCTCTGAAGTCAATAAAATATATTTTTAAAAAGCTGTTAGTAGGGAGGAGATGATCAGGAGAAAATATTATTTAAAAACAACATACAACCCAAGGCAATCTACAAATTCAATGAAATCCTTATTAAAATACCAACAGATCTGGAACAAATACTCAAAAAATGTATAGGGAAACAGAAAGATCCTGAATAGCTGCATCAATCTTGAGAAATAAGAACAAAGTTGGAGGAATCAAAATACCAGAATTCAGGTTATCCGACAAACCCACTGTAATCAAAACAACCTGACACTGGCACAGGAACAGCATATAGACCATTGGAATAGAACTAAGAACCCCAAAATTGACACAAGCCATTACACGCCACTAATATTTGACAAAGAAGGCAAGACATACACTGGAGCCAAGTTAGTCTCTTCAATAAATGGTGTTGGGATAATTCGACAGATACAGCAAAAAATGAAACTGGACCACCAACCTATACCATACACAAGTGTAAATTGAAAATGAATAACCACTTAAATGTAAGTTATGAAACCATAAAAATCCAAGAAGAAACCATAGGCACTTCTTAGACATCTTTGATAGCAATATGTTTAGGGATACATCTCCTACGGAAAGGAAAGTATGCAGAAAATAAAGAAATGGGATTACATCAACATTAAAACTTCTCCACAGCAAAAGAAACCATCAATAAAACAAAAAGGTACTCCATTACATGAGAGAACATACCTGGCAATGATACATTTGCCAAAGCATTAATATCCAGAATATGTAAGAAATTCATACAACAAAATGATTACATACAAGCCAATTAAAAAATGGGATGAGGAAATAGACTTCACTAACTTGGATATACAGAAGGCCAAGAGACATATGAAAAAATGCTCAGAGACACCTGTGTCTCCTCTGAGGCTGGGAGGTGCACAAGACTAAGTCTCGCTGGCTCCTTTGAGAGTGCCAGGGAGAAACTGTCTCTCCTCCTGGGCAACACATGGAAGCACCGGGTTGGTCGCCCAGGCAGTATTTGTACAAACAGGTCCCAGTCAGCGGCTGGTGCATTTGCAGCCCAGCTTTCAAAAGAGGAGCGGGATGGTGCCCATATCATGAGTTCCACTGAAGCGGGACCAAGGCTGAGTGCGCACACCAGGTGCAGTCCTTGCCAGCACCCCCCACCCCCATCGGATCCTCTGCTTATTCCTCACACTCCAAAATCTTCCTCAAAAGCTGAGTGTGAAACTGGAATGGAGAAAGGCAGGCCAGTCCCCAACTTTAACAAAAGGCAAGTTCTGTCCAAGTGCTTGTCTGTCTCCTTTGGGAGTGGGTTTCACGTTTCACCCGAGCTTGACATGAAAAGCTTTGCTGTGTTGAGGATTCCTCTCCCCTAGAAAGTTCTGATTGGCCGATGTGCTTGGCTGTATACAAGCAAGCCTTTGGCCTATTGACACACTTTTGATCTTTCCCTTTCCCAAGGACAACCCATGCAGGGTGCTGCAGTGTGCACCGGCCTCCGTACACCCAGGCTTTAGAGCACCCTCCCTGGCATGTAACGCCACACTCCTGCTCACTTCCTTGCAAGCCTGCCCCACACAGGGAGGGTGGCTCTGCCTATGTGCTTTCACATTCACAGGACAGGGCCCTTGGCTTCCGCTGAGCCGTGAAGCCACCTTGGAAACGTCACCTGTCTTCTGTCTGACAATGGCATGTCTATGCGACTGACTACCCAGGCCCAGGTTGTTGAGAGCCTACCAAGGCTCAGGAGCC